>CM042407.1:8223751-8938751 GCA_023634145.1 Thymallus thymallus
GTCTTGTTTCTAAAAAACAAAAATATACATTCACTTGTCCTTAAAAGGTCTATACTCATGATTATGATCACACACAAGTGTATATCAGTTATACTGTGAGTCTGTAATGGAACTGACAAAACATAATCCTTGATTATGATTAAATAAATGGTGGGAATTGGAAACTGTAGTGTAGTGTTACTACTGTAACACTCAGTATCCTCACCAAGACTTGCCAACTCTTGATCTTCTATCGGAAGGCCTTCCTCATGCACAGGATCCCTTCTTCTGGATTGAGAAGCAGTCATTTTGCTTAACCCTTTGATCAATATAACATGAAACCAATTCATTTCAAAATTAAAATATTCCATAAGGACTGGAGGGAAACTAAGCAAAAAGTATTACAGTTTTTCTCAAATGCTAAAACACAAAAGCCAATCCTCTAAACCAAATGACCAGTTGTCTAAACACATTTACTAAATCTAGCCATCATTTTCCAATATCATAAACACATTTCACATGAAGACACAATTCACAAAACATAATCCTCCATTCTCATAAATCTTAACACATTTTTCCTTGCTAAAACACAAGTTGCAAAAGAACTCTGCTCATATTCTCAAATGAAAGCTCATGTGATGCAAAATGCTTGCCACAGTCAGCAATATTTGAACACATTGAACACACCTGGCGTCATTCATTACACACAACGACTCGAAATTGAAGACACTTGTTGCTAATGCTGTGACCACATGTATAAAAGCAAGTTCAGAGTGCACAGTTTGCTGAAGATTCCAAACAAACACAATGGATGAAGGCAGAGTCAGGGGAAGAGGAATTCGAGTCAGAGGAGGGAGAAGAGCTGGCCATGGAAGAAGAGGAGCAGGCCAACAAGGGAGAGGAGGAGGCCAACAAGGGAGAGGAGGAGGCCAACAAGGGAGAGGAGATGGTCCAGGAGGGAGAGCAAGACAACCTCGCACCATCATTACGGACGAGATGCGAGCAACAGTCATTGACCATGTCATTGTCCATGGCATGACAATGGCTGAAGCAGGACTAAGAGTCCGTCCAAACCTGAGTAGGTTCACCGTGGCCACCATTATCAGGGCATTCAGACAACACAACAGGTATTGTACTCTATTGCTTTCTTTGTCACAATACAATTTTACAAGCCTGTGAAAGTAGTCTATTGGTTTCAATAGTTGTTACTGTATTGTAAAACATGTCAATTGACAACACATGTTTCTTTCTTTAGAGTTGAAAGAATGCCACATAGAGGTGGGAGGGTTGCCATATTTACAGTGGCACAAGAAACCCTCATTGTGGATATGGTTCGTGAGAACAACCTCATCAGACTCCGGGAGATCAGAGACAAAGTCATTGCCGATAATGTCAACTTTGAGAGCATTGATGATGTCAGCTTGGCCACAATAGACCGAGTTCTCCGGCGCCAAAAGATGCGGATGAAACAGGTCTATAGGGTTCCCTTTGAGCGCAACTCTGCGCGACACAAAGACCTACGTTACGAGTATGTGCAAGTAAGTATACATCCATGTTCACAGTACAGTTAGTGGACATACTGTGTTGCTCAGTGGCCTACATTACTTCTGGACAATACTGTGCTACCTGATTGACTGTTGTTCGAACACCTGTGCACTTTCACATTTTAACAGAGGATATTACAGTTGGACGCGATGGCCAGACCTCATGAGTACCTCTTCCTGGATGAGGCTGGCTTCAATCTGCAGAAACGAAGGCAAAGAGGCCGTAACATCATTGGCCAAAGAGCCATCACTGAGGTTCCTGGCCAACGGGGGGGTAATATTACTCTTTGTGCGGCCATGGGTTTGGAGGGGCTTGTCCACCGGCGTGCTGTCCTTGGGTCTTACAACACCCAACGTCTCCTCACCTTCCTAGAGGAGCTAAAAGACATCCTCCTGGACCGCCAACAACACCATCCTGGGCCCGCACATCACATTTATGTGATCATTTGGGACAATGTAAGCTTCCACAGAACAAACCAAATCAGAGAGTGGTTCACCACCAACAGTAACCACTTTTTAAACGTCTGTCTGCCACCCTACTCCCCTTTCCTGAACCCTATAGAGGAGTTCTTCTCATCGTGGAGATGGAAGGTTTATGACAGACAACCATACACTAGAGAGAACCTCCTGAGGGCAATGGAGCTGGCCTGTGTTGACATCCCAGTGGAGGCCTTCCAAGGATGGATTCGCCATTCCAGGGCGTTTTTCCCGCGGTGCCTGGCAAGAGACAATATAGCCTGCGATGTGGATGAGGTGATGTGGCCCGATGCAGCTCAGCGACATGATGCCGCACAGTGATTGTGGTGTGTGTGTGGTGTGAATAAAGTAAATAAAAAAACTTCACACCCTGATCATGTTTTCAAGAGTACTGTTGTGTGCAATAGATTCTGTTTTTGCATTGAGTTGTTACAGTAGTGTACATGCAGAATTTACTATAGATTTATACTCTTCATATGAAACTCACAAATCTAAATGCCTAATCCTCTGCAGAGATCTAAGAAGATCCATTACTGCAAAGTTTCTAAAAATATGCATTGGCAGTTATGAAACAAAGAACCTTCTCACAAATTGAGCATTGTGTTTTCAATTGTTTTGCTGTAGTGTGTAATGATGTGTATAGTGTTTACATTTTTGAAAGCTGCTCTTTTGGTGTGAAAGTTTGAGTTTTGAAGTGAGAAGGTGTGGTTGTGTTTATGTAGCTTTAGAAAAGGGTGTTGTGTTTAGACATTGGGGAACATGGAGGAAACGTTTGTGAAATGTGTTTTAGCATTTGAGAAAAACTGTAATCTTCTTCAATTCTAGCAGACGGCGCGGCAGCATCTGAACTACCGCCGGCGCCGGTGGACGAGGATTGTTTTCAGACATGCTTTGGTCGCGAAACTGCCAAAAGTATGTTTTCAAACGTGGTTGTGCTGGTGTGGGTATGTCAGAGATGTGCCTCAACTTGTCTCGAGAGTGCCAATTGTTAGTACGGTGCATTCAATCTACATTCATGAAGATAATTATATAAAGATTTTTTTGTAGCAGGTAACGACGAGTCCATTGTTATTGTAGCGAAGTAAAAAAGTACATATATATTTTTTTAGAAGTAGTGAAGTAAAAAGTCGACAGAAAAATAAAAACTCAAGTACAGATACTCCCCAAAACTAGTTAAGTAGTTGTCACAACCCGGCTCATAGAGAGTGACAAACAAGGGAGTCCACACGTTGACCAAGTTAAGGGTGTAGCAGATATTTATTAAATAACTAACCAAAACAAAACTATAGTAACTGTGAGGTGTGAAAGTGGACATGAAGAATGTAGTGGTGGTGTTTGGATGCAAGTGGAATGAATATAAGGTGTAAGTGTTGAATGGTGCATCTAATCAAAAAGTAGACCCAAAAATAATACCATCTACAAAAACAGGGTGCAGGCTGAGAGACCCGAGGGTCAGGTCTGAACAATGGGATTCATATCAACACCTGAATCAACCCAGGTGCCCCTTGTCAGCTAATGACCCAATCAGCTCCACCTGTGTCCAAACTGGAAAAACAGTCAGAACACAGAATGGGAGAGCGAGAGGGACGTAACATACTGTAACATAGTATTTTTTACTTTTTATTGCCATCAAACAGGAAGAACGAAGGAAAACCACTACTAAATCCCGACACCGTCTCGATTTGATATGCGACATGTCTGTCACATTGACAACGCCTACAAGTTCAGTATGTTTTATCTTTTATGTATAGGTTCCCAAAGCACGACTTAAACAAATTGACATGAACTAGGTTGAAGTGTAATAAGTTTTTATTATGACTTATGGTGCACAGAATGATAGATTGTTTATAAAGTATGGGAAATTTGTATACACACCAGATGTGGCCATATTCGCAGGCTTCAACTCTGACATAAAAAATCTCTCATATCGTATTTGCGATGTACTGTACATGTATTTAGCCATGTTTATCGCTGATTCTCTAGCTGAACATTTACTGCTCTCTTAACCATGTGGCAACAATGCTATGTGTCTCTAGTGGTACCCTCAATGTCAGTGAGGATGTCAGTGAGGTACCCTCTTCTGTGAGGAAGCTACAACATTCATTTATTCTTTTTCAATATAGTAATTCATGGGAACGGATAGTTTTTAAAGCAACCAGTAACTACCAGTAATTGTTTGAAATGCTTGCATTATAGAGCCCTGCATAATTGACTAAATCAGCTATTGTCACTTTTGGAATACTGAGGTTGGTAATAAAATGTATTTTTCATAGATGTAAATACACCAATGACACCAGAGTCAACACAAGGTGGGAACAGTGACAAGCCATGTGACATCTTGTCAGATGTAAATCCACAAAAGACAGATGAGGTCACGCAATCATTATTGTTGACTGGTATTCTAAATAGCAACTAACAATAGTGTCAGTATTATGTAGTGATTCCCTATATTGAAGCGGAGGCTTAATTCCACACGTTTTCTAAAGTAGTTTTGCAGATATGCTCAAACTTTGTTGATATTTTTTATTCTTGCCTAAATAATGCCAAGCCCTCAATCTATCACAGGGGAGTAGATTAAACACTCCCTCATTGAGGTACGCATAACAGTAACTACAAACAAACAGACATATAGCGACAGATTGTACGAGGTGGCTGTCGGAATATTTTCAACTGTGCAATGATAACTCGGAGCTATCGAATGTGTGTCTACCAAGAGGTCCTTAAGGCCCTGATCACAAGTGGCCATTTTTGCTGGCTGTAAAAAGCGATGTGCAATGCACATTTTTTAAAACTGTCTTTGTTGAAGACTGCAAAAAATACTTTTTTTTTACTGCTGCAAAGCCACCATAGAATCATCTGCCATTGGTTAACCTTTCTTTTGCCGTGTAAGAACTCACCAAAGTTTAATATTACTGAAAAGTTTGCCCTGTCTAAAAATAACAACAAAAAAAAAGCTATTAATAAAGTTGGTCTTCTATGTTTTTTTTATTTGTCCCAACTGTTTAATTTTGTTGTCACCACAGAAAGCTCTGTCAGGCTCTGGCCATAAATAAACCTATTGCTTCTCTATAATTCTATGGTCAGAGTCTGGCAGTTCTATATCTGTGTGGTGTTGTGTGTTGCATCCCTAATTAGAGGCAGCTGCTATGCATTGTCTCTAATTAGGGATCCTACTTAAGTGTGTATGTTCCACTCCCTTGGCGTGGTTCATTGTCTTCAGTTCCGTTCATGTAAGTGCATTTACTTTTGTTATATCGTGTTTCTTTTGTATAGTTCGTATGTTTTCTGAATAATTACTTTATTAAAGCATGTCAAACTATTACTGCCCTGCGCCTTGGTCTATTTATACACCCGAGCGTGACAGAATGAACCACCATAAGACCAAGCAGCGCAATTCGGGAGAGAAAGAGAGGACAGCGTCGTAATCAGGAGGAAGAAGATCGCCCACCACTTCGTCCTCCTACGGTCGAAAATAGAGAGACACCTGAGGGATTTTCCAGTCGACCATGGGAGGAACAAGCGAGGTGGTGGAGAGCCTGGGTTGCTCTTCCCCCTGAGACGAGTCGGGACCCGCCCTTGGAGAGAATCGAGTCGGAGAAGGATTCCAGTCGTCGATTGGCCCTCGTGACAGAGCTGATGTCTCTAAGGGAGAGAGAGGCAGGAGAACGTCATTGTATTGACACAGGTAGTAATGGAGCCCGTAGGCAACCCCAAGAAAATGTTGGGGGGTGGTCTGGCAACAAGGAAGCGACAGTATCACTCCCCATGTGGACTATGGTGAAGCCGAGGTACAAATGGGGGGCGCAGAGTAAAGAGGAAGAGGAATATTTGGATAAATATTTTGGAGAAGTTCTGGAAGAAATGAGGGAGATAGCGGAGGAGGTTGAAAAGGAAATGTCGGAATGGATCAGTCCGGGTCCGGTCGCCTACTCCACTCCTGTGAAAGAGCAGTCCACTACACCGGTGCCCAGTCCGGGTCCGACCGTCTGTCCTGTGCCGGCTCCACGCACCAGGCCTCCTGTGCGTCTATCCAGTCCGGTACGCCCAGTGCCGGCTTCCCGCACTCGCCCTGAAGTGCGTGTCACCAGTCCGGTGCCATCTGTGCCGGCTACACGCACCAGTCCTTTTTTTTGACATCACTAATGTCGAAAACGGTGCGAACAATATAACAAACTGCTGCTGAAAAACCGTTCTGGGTTTAAGGCTGCTCGCTCCAGGTACACCTCAAACATTTAGACTCCAGCAATAGTGACAACCCTAACGTTTTATTCTCCACAAACAACACCCTCCTCAACCTATGCTTTTCCAAAGCAACTTTATTGTAAAAAGTACTATGTATTTAAGCGGTTTTAAAGTAGTCACAGTCAGATTAGTATTGGCTTTCTTTTCAAGTTTTAGGAGTGATTTGTTCATATTCACCAGTATAGAGTCAACACAAGGTGGGAACAGTTGAAATGTCGAAAGGATAATATAGATGTGAGTTTTGGTTTAACTACTTCAACTGTATTTTATTTATGTCCATTTAGGTCGCAAACCATTTCAGCGACGTCCCTGGCAAAATGAGGAGATAGACGCTGTGGAGAAACATATAAGAACTTAATTTTAACATGTCAAGTTCTGGGGAAAAGCGACTGTGACCATTGCTTAAAATTGGAGCCTGAAGCCTTGAAAAACAGAGATTGGCGAGCTATAAAATTCTACTTGAAGAATCGCATTACAGCGCTTAAGAAAAACGCGTAGTTTGACCTCCTCTATACTTAACAACACTTGTTAGAGCTGGATATTGGCTAGCCCCACATGTGACTCAACACTGCGTCGTACTGTACAGTATTACCACTACTGTAGTACTGACACTTTCAAATAGTTTTCTGCCTGTAATGTAGGTTCGAAACCATCTGAGGACACTGAGACGATCTAGTAGAATGTCGAGATCAATGGTGTCGAATTCTGCACTCAGGTCTTGGAGGACTAGACAGGTACAGTGTTTGATACAAGTATTTGATACACTGCCGATTTTGCAGGTTTTCCCACTTACAAAGCATGTAGAAGTCTGTAATTTTTAGAATAGGTACTCTTCAACTGTGAGTGACGGAGTCTAAAACAAAAATCCAGAAAATCACATTGTATGATTTGTAAGTAATTAATTTGCATTTTATTGCATGACATAAGTATTTGATACATCAGAAAAGCAGAACTTAATATTTGGTACAGAAACCTGTTTGCAATTACAGAGATCATACGTTTCCTGTAGTTCTTGACCAGGTTTGCACACACTGCAGCAGGGATTTTGGCCCACTCCTCCATACAGATCCTTCAGGTTTCGGGGCTGTCGCTGGGCAATACAGACTTTCAGCTTCCTCCAAAGATGTTCTATTGGGTTCAGGTCTGGAGACTGGCTAGGCCACTCCAGGACCTTGAGATGCTTCTTACGGAGCCACTCCTTAGTTGCCCTGGCTGTGTGTTTCGGGTCGTTGTCATGCTGGAAGACCCAGCCACGACCCATCTTCAATGCTTACTGAGGGAAGGAGGTTGTTGGCCAAGATCTCGCGATACATGGCCCCATCCATCCTCCCCTCAATACGGTGCAGTCGTCCTGTCCCCTTTGCAGAAAAGCATCCCCAAAGAATGATGTTTCCACCTCCATGCTTCACGGTTGGGATGGTGTTCTTGGGGTTGTACTCATCCTTCTTCATCCTCCAAACACGACGAGTGGAGTTTAGACCAAAAATATATATTTTTGTCTCATCAGACCACATGACCTTCTCCCATTCCTCCTCTGGATCATCCAGATGGTCATTGGCAAACTTCAGACGGGCCTGGACATGCGTTGGCTTGAGCAGGGGGACCTTGCGTGCGCTGCAGGATTTTAATCCATGACGGCGTAGTGTGTTACTAATGGTTTTCTTTGAGACTGTGGTCCCAGCTCTCTTCAGGTCATTGTGCAGGTCTACAATTTTATCCCTGATGTCCTTACACAGCTCTCTGGTCTTGGCCATTGTGGAGAGGTTGGAGTCTGTTTGAGTGTGTGGACAGGTGTCTTTTATACAGGTAACGAGTTCAAACAGGTGCAGTTAATACAGGTAATGAGTGGAGAACACGAGGGCTTCTTAAAGAAAAACTAACAGGTCTGTGAGAGCCGGAATTCTTACTGGTTGGTAGGTGATCAAATACTTATGTCATGCAATAAAATGCAAATTAATTATTTAAAAATCATACAATGTGATTTTCTGGATTTTTGTTTTAGATTCCGTCTCTCACCGTTGGAGTGTACCTATGATAAAAATTACAGACCTCTACATGCTTTGTAAGTAGGAAAACCTGCAAAATCGGCAGTGTATCAAATACTTGTTCTCCCCACTGTAGATAGGTAGGTAGATAGATACTTTATTGATCCCCGAGGGGAAATTTATTCGCCAAGCAGCTACGAAAAAACACAGGGCAGGTGCAAAATGCCAGAACGAAAATACACAAAAAACAGATACATTATACATAGTGCTGCAGTATGAAAAAGTATCAAAATACAAGAAGTCTGGAGTGCAAAAAGCTATAAAAAGACATTGCATAGTATGGGTGAATGGCTGAATATGTACACTATATATTGTTACAGAGTTTTAGTTGAAAAAATTATAGAAATATTGCAAGTTGATATAGATAAATAAGGAATATTTTAATGGTTAACTATACTATACAGGTCGATGGCAGAGAAATGCTTAAATAGCTAAATGTGCGTATGATATAAGTGAGGGTAATAATAGTTTACTTAATATACAGTCTGGTTAAATGAACAGGTAAGTGAATATTTTGCATGGTTAAATTAACTGTACAGGTAAAGGACAGGAAGAGATACTTAAATAGCAAAATGTACGTACACTGAAAAAACGGTTGTCAGATTTACCATAAGATATTAAGTGAATTTTACACAAACGTATTTTGTTTCTTCTCCCAACGATATAGTGACAATGGCTGTTACCCCTGTATTTCTAGCACCTAGCTGAAGATTTCTAGCACCATTTGAAAATATTTTATCATCGTTAGGTTATGGCAGTTATCTGAGATATGTTTTAGAAAAATAGCAACATCTTGTTTTTCATCTACAAGGTCTGATTTGCTGCACATCATATTAATTTAATATTTTTTAGTTCAGGTTCAAATGTGGTACAGGTCCATCGAGTTTGCCTACCAATATCCTTGCACTGCTCATTCAATCAAAGGCTCTATAGTGTTGGTGAGTATATTTTTAATATGATGTAGGATGTTTTAATGCCATCTTTAAACAAAACAAAATTTTAATGTGTTTTTATCAGTGTCAGATTTTTAAATAATTTTCTGGTTCTCATTTTCTTTCAGTATTGTGTGAATGTGGAAGTGTAAAGGGTGTGCGCAACTAGTGTCAAGTAGGTCCCATCTTTTGCACCATTACAAGATAAAGCACCCACATTACGGTCATAGTGTTCGTTACCCATGTACATACGTTAACTGTCCTTATACATTTAAGTCCTGGAATGCCTTAATTGTGCACCAATGTAAGGTCCACTCCACACAGGTTACTCAAAATTGCAGAAATGTAGCAATATTCAGTTGTGATCTATGTTCTTGTAATGATTTGGTATCAGAAAATGATTTTTTTGTACACATCAACAGCCATCTCAAGAGTCATGAGACTGTCACTTGTATGTTTCTAGGCTGTACTTTCCAGACAAATGTTTATGGTACCTTTTAAGTCTCACAAAAATAGAAAACATTACACTCACACATTGTTGGATTTTAAACCTGGGTGTAGTCGATACTACTAGAGTATCTTTATCATTAGATGAATCACTTGAAAATAGTCAAGAAGAGGAAGGTGTTGGAGATGATGCTTGTGCTTCTTCTGATTGGCATTCAACCACTGGGGGCTTAGCAAGTGCTATTGAGCAAAGATTTGCTATTGCTTTACTTAAATTGGAGCATTTGATCCATGTACCAAGCTCAGCTGTTGATGAGTTTTTAGGGGAACTTAATTTACCCCATTATCTAGTGACTTTGTAAGTGACATCTTTCATCAACATAATCTCCAAGTTGATCAATCAATCATTCAAGAAATTGCTATTGCAGTTTGTTCTGGTAATCCTGTTAAAAAATCTATTGAAAAAGGGGGCCCTCTTAGCACTGTTCATCAGCGGAAGCAGTATTACAAAAAGCATTTCTGTGTTGTAGAGCCAATTGAATACATACTCAATGCTAAAAAGAGACACACTTTCCAGTATGTCCCAATATTGAAGTCCTGCCACCTGGGTCGCATTCATCTTTATCATCCATCAATTTAGCAGTTCTGTGCAAGAGCGACGACGTAAAAGCCTATGGTTACAACAAGGTCTTGGAACCTCTTCTACGAGATCTGCAAACTTTGGTGGAACTTGATGTTTATATCCCTGTTGTTGGTGCCTCTGTCAAGGATACAGTGCAAAGTGTAGTGGCAGACATTCTCGGCGCTCATGGCATAGCCGGTTTCATTGAGAGTTTTTCAGGAGAATACTATTGTAGGTTTTGCACAGTAAAGAGTTGCGATATTCAGTTACATCATTTTGCATCTGTTGTTTTCATCCTAAGAACAAAAGAGCTCCATGAGGCTCATGTAAAACAAGCTCAGGAAACTTCTACAAACGTTTGTGGTGTGAAGAAAGACAGTGTTTTCACCAGGAACTTCTCATTTTCAAAGAAATCAAACCTTGCAATTATAAGTCTGACTCCCTAACCACTGAGCCACTTTCTGTAAGCCTTATTGTATTACGGTATCCTCTCTAACCTTATTTAATTCTACTAGTAGAAGTAAGATGTGCTACTATGGACAATTTCTATTCTGAATTACTGTATATACTAAAAACTTTGACTAGTGACATCTTACCAGTTCACATCAGTTCTGAAGGCAATGTTCAAATTGGTATTAAATGTAAAATGAATAAATTTATGGTATAATAAAATATAAAGCTTGTTTTTAACCACTTCTCATTTTTAAACATGTAATAGTTCTTCAAATATGTCCAGTGCTTCTAGATTTGGTTGGCAAATCTTGGCAAAACGTAAATAATTCCCTTTGTAGGATTGACATGTTTGGCATTGTCTTCGGTAGGGTTTGGATGAAAAGTCCATCAAGACAGCCATTGAAGAGACTACTGTTGGCATCTACGTGATCAAAGACCAAGCTGCAAGCATGGAAGCTGAAGATACAGGAATTGTCCTCGAAGGGGTCAATTCCTGTTTCAATTCATGTTTCAACACAAAAGACCATGCATGGAACAGACACGTTTCATTAGGACAACCATGCAGTAAGTGTCTTACTGTGAGGGCTTGGTTGTGGTAAGGCCTCTTACTCCCACCTAGGGGAGGAGAGAGGCACACAACCAAGCTCTCACACATGATTGGGGATAACATTTAAGCTCCACACAATTCCACCTGTGTGTGGATCATTGTCTGTTGTGTTTGTCTGCACTGCCTGCAACACAAAGTAAGTCACCGTGTTTTTGTTTGTTATCGTGTTTTTGTTTTCACTCTCCTTTTTACTTGTTAATGCTTCGTGAGTACAGCTCATTATCAATAAAAAGGATGACACTTCACCAGCGCTCCGTATATCGTCCCATTAATACTACGCACCGTGACAGAATGATCCACCACCCTGGGACGCAACGGGGGATTACATTAGGAGATATCCTCCTCGGTATGGGGAAAATTACCGAGGAGGAACATTCCTATTATCGCTCGGTGGAGGAAGGCTGGGGTCCGGAGCAGCCGAGGCGCCGGAGACGGAGGACACGTCACCGGGCTAAAACTGAGGACCAGCCTGGAGCCCAGAAAAACCCCCAAACTGATTTTGGGGGGGGGCTATGGGGGTGGTCGGGGATCGAGGGAGAAGAGCCCCGACCACTGCACTCGTGGGGGTTCCAGGAGGAGCCCCTACAGCCGTGGGAGCAGGAGTACAGAGAGGAGTCGGAGGAAGACGACAGCGATGTGCTTCTGTTCCCTCACTCGTGGGGGTTCCCGGAGGAACCCTCACAGGATGGGGATTGGCGTTGGAGTAGGGACGACAGGCACAGTCGTGCTCCAGCGTCAGTTCCCAGTCCGGTGCCTCCAGCGCCGGTCCAGAGTCGGAGGAGGAGGAGACCGACTCAGCGCACCAAACCATCGGTGCGCAACAATAGCCCGGTACGGCCCGCGCCTGCTCCGCGCACCAGCTCTATGGTGCGTTTCCCCAGCCCGGCGCGACCCGTGCCAGCTCAACGCACCGACCCAACGGGGTGCCCAGTCTGGGGCCGACAGCCAGCCCAACCACAGGGCTGGAAACCCTCTCCGCGTCGGTGCCCAGGGTGGGCACGACGTTCAGTCCCGCTGTGGAGCAGGAGCTCCATAGCGTGTCGGTGCCCAGTCTGGGGCCGACAGCCAGCCCAACCACAGGGCTGGAAACCCTCTCCGCGTCGGTGCCCAGGGTGGGCACGACGTTCAGTCCCACTGTGGAGCAGGAGCTCCATAGCGTGTCGGTGCCCAGTCTGGGGCCGACAGCCAGCCCAACCACAGGGCTGGAAACCCTCTCCGCGTCGGTGCCCAGGGTGGGCACGACGTTCAGTCCCACTGTGGAGCAGGAGCTCCATAGCGCGTCGGTGCCCAGTCTGGGGCCGACAGCCAGCCCAACCAGAGGGCTGGAAACCATCTCTGCGTCGGTGCCCAGGGTGGGCACGATGTTCAGCCCCACCAGAGGGTTGGGAACTATCTCTGTGTCGGTGCCCAGGGTGGGCACGACGTTCAGTCCCGCTGTGGAGCAGGAGCTCCATAGCGTGTCGGTGCCCAGTCTGGGGCCGACAGCCAGACCAGCTGCAGGGCTGAAGACCACCTCTGCGTCGGTGCCCAGGGTGGGCACGGCATCCAGCCTGAGGTCTCCGGAGAAGGTCAGCAGCCCGAGGCCTCCTGTGACGGTCAGTAGCCTGAGGTCTCCTGTAAAGGTCAGCAGCCTGAGGCCTCCTGTGAAGGTCAGCAGCCCGAGACCTCCGGAGAAGGTCAGCAGACCGAGGTCCCCGGTGACGGTCAGCAGACCGAGGTCCCCGGTGACGGTCAGCAGCCCGAGGTCCCCGGTGACGGTCAGCAGCCCGAGGTCCCCGGTGACGGTCAGCAGCCCGAGGTCCCCGGTGACGGTCAGCAGCCCGAGGTCCCCGGCGACGGTCAGCAGCCCGAGGTCCCCGGCGACGGTCAGCAGCCCGAGGTCCCCGGCGACGGTCAGCAGCCCGAGGTCCCCGGCGAAGGTCAGCAGCCCGAGGTCCCCGGCGAAGGTCAGCAGCCCGAGGTCCCCGGCGAAGGTCAGCAGCCCGAGGTCCCCAGGGAGGGTCAGCAGCCCGAGAGCTCCGGGGAGGGTGAGCAGACCTGAACCTCCACCGGTGCCCAGTCCGGGGCCGGTCGTCCACGTCGCTCCAGTGCCGGAGCAGTCCACTCCACCGGTGCCCAGTCCGGGGCCGGTCATCTACGTCGCTCCAGTGACGGAGCAGTCCGCTCCACCGGTGCCCAGTCCGGGGCCGGTCGTCCACGTCGCTCCAGTGCCGGAGCAGTCCGCTCCACCGGTGCCCAGTCCGGGGCCGGTCGTCTACGTCGCTCCAGTGCCGGAGCAATCCGCTCCACCGGTGCCCAGTCCGGGGCCGGTCGTCTACGTCGCTCCAGAGACGGAGCAGTCCGCTCCACCGGTGCCCAGTCCGGGGCCGGTCATCTGCGTCGCTCCAGTGCCGGAGCAGTCCGCTCCACCGGTGCCCAGTCCGGGGCCGGTTGTCAGCCCCTCTCCAGGGTCGAGGGCTCCCGCACCAGGGTCCAGACAGGACTTGGTGACTGGCGGGAGTACTGAGGGGGGAACCACCGCGCCGGGGTCCGGACCGGATCGGGCGTGCAACGGAGAGGTAGGAGGGAGGCTACTCTCACAGCCTGTGCCACGCCCGGAACCGGAACCGGAGCCCCCACCAGCAACCACCTCAGTACCCCGCCATGTCCCCCCTAGTTTTGGACATTTTTTTTTCTTTTCAGGAGAGGGGGGACTGTATGTGTGCGGTCGGGAGTCCGCACCTTAGGGGGGGGGTACTGTGAGGGCTTGGTTGTGGTAAGGCCTCTTACTCCCACCTAGGGGAGGAGAGAGGCACACAACCAAGCTCTCACACATGATTGGGGATAGCATTTAAGCTCCACACAATTCCACCTGTGTGTGGATCATTGTCTGTTGTGTTTGTCTGCACTGCCTGCAACACAAAGTAAGTCACCGTGTTTTTGTTTGTTATCGTGTTTTTGTTTTCACTCTCCTTTTTACTTGTTAATGCTTCGTGAGTACAGCTCATTATCAATAAAAAGGATGACACTTCACCAGCGCTCCGTATATCGTCCCATTAATACTACGCACCGTGACACTTACAACTTAATGTTTTACGTGCAACTCTTGCATCGCCCACCCGTAGATGAGACTCAGATTTTTCACAACGTATGCTGTTCAGTTTGTCCTAGTCATCATTCCAATGCAAACGGGCCAATATTGAATTACCACCACGCTAATGTAACCGGTTCTGTACCGGTAACTTTCTGCGTTGTGTTCTGGTAAGGTGTAGGTGGAAGGCAAGGCTCTGCACACAATTCTGCCGGTTGTCTCTCTTTTAATGACTGCATGGAATGGATACAAATACAAGGCAAAAGTTAATGCTGCCGTCTGGACTCCATACAAGTATATTTGCCTGATAAAAGACAAAAGACAGTGCAGAATGCCCGTGAGAAAATCGTCAGAAAACTCGCACTGTCTACACCTGAAGGAGACCCTCTCCCGCCACCAAGCTAACGACAGCTGGGCTAGCCTTGCAAAGTTGCATGAATATATATATTCCTATAAACGTAATGCAACACTAAATCAGTGACAATATAATTTTTGCTTGTCTTTTCCTGTGCATTTGTGAACATTTGCGAACATGAGCATTCAAAAGACCGGAGCATACATAACAAATACCTCTCCTCATCACACTCTGAGCAGGTGCTCCTCGCAAAATTACGAGGAGCACCTGGTCGAGGCAAATTTATGGTGAAATTGTCTTTCCACTTCCGTATTATGGCCCCAACAGTGCTCACTGGAACATTCAGAAGCTTAGAAATGCGCCTATAACCAATGCCATCATTATGTTTTGCAACAATTAGGTTGCGAATGTCTTGAGACAGCTCTTTGCTTTTACCCATCATGAGATGTGTCTTGTGTGACACCTTGGCAATGAGACCTTTTTGTAGGCCATCAGTTGGGACTGAACCAGCTGATAATAATTTGCACTGACAGGGGGCTGGATTGCTTTTTAATTACTGATAGTTTTCAGCTGTTGTCTTGGCTTTCCATGCCTTTTTGGACCTCCCTTTCTTCATGTGTTCAATACTTTTTCCCTGTGTCATTTCACATTATTACACAACTTAATTTCTGAACTTATTTTGTTTCTTTGTATGTATGGGTTACTTGGGTTGTTACCAACATCTGGTGAAACGTTCATGTCAATAGCACCTTTGGAAATATATTTACTGAGAAAAACAGTGACGTGTTCAATACTTATTTCACCCGCTGTAAACTATATTTTACACCTGTTACACCAACACACATTTTGTTGGTCCAGATCATAACCCTAAACAATCAGACATCAACAGTAGAGCACAGTAGAATATATGTCACGTGAGGGTGCATACACAGACCAAGACGCAGCACAGGGATAGTAGTTCGACATCTTATTTTAATTTACTATACTATGTATATTTTATGACATACTATGTATAATAAAACACAAATGACGAACTACAGAACAAAACACGAATAGACTAAACGTCACATTCACAAACAAACACGACTGGACCAAACGTAACAAATGTGGCACTTACTGTCACCGTGACTGCGAAAATATCGACAACGACCCACAACCCAGTGTGAAAATTACAAGCCTTTGTAGGATCCCTAATTAGAGACGATGCGCTACAGCTGCCTCTAATTAGGGATCCCACACAAACCACCACCAGACACAGAAAGAATAGAACTTTCAGACTCTGACCATGGCTACATAGAGAAGCAAATAGGCTTCTCTATGGCCAGAGCCTGACAATATAGTACATTAATGAATGTAAACTTTTTTTTTTCTCCCCTAGGTTATAGCGTATTCAGCAAAACGTATTTTGCAAAAGGAGACTTTCTGCTGGAATACAGAGGTGACTTCATAACAGCTGCTGAGAGTAAAAGAAGACGAGGACAATACATGAACGTTTTCATCTTTGACTTAAGTTTCAAATGGGTAACTGTGGTGGTAAGTGTAGTTTGGACTTTTGAAAGGCTTAACTTACAGAAGTAACAGCTAAATACATATGCTTTTTGGTACTATGAAAGTGGCATGGGCAATGACTGACGAAAGCGCTAGAAACCCCCATGTCAACGATGACCACATCAATCCAAACAGTAAAAATGTAAAGGCTAACAGTTGGAGGAAAGCCCCATCTCTGTATGTTGAGATGGCCAACATAAAACCCGGAGAGGAAATTACCTATGATTACGGCGACTCGGACTGGCCGTGCGAAATATGGTAAATTCTAATGTTCTTCAAAGCATAATCTAAGATACAGTGTCTTGCAAACACTAAGTATGCACTCCTCTTGGACTTGCACATTTTGTTGTGTGAACGCCTGGAATGGAAATGTAATTGTGATCTTTACCATTAGATTTACTCAAAATTAACATTATTTATTTCAAAAAGTTGAACAAAAAAACTGAATAAATGATTAGAGAAACATAACAAATGCTGATGCTTCCATATAGGTGTACTGCCTGATGCAGGGATGGTATTAGCATCCTATCATGCTACAGTGACTGGAGTTAGGTGACTGAGAATGGCAATCCATGAACTACCTTCAAGTCCAAATGGTAAAAAAATAAAAAATTTAGTTTTAGCTGAAATCCAAAAGGCTCGAGTTAAGAGCCAAATGAAACACTATTACTTTCCCAAAAATTAAGGAGGACACTGTATAACTACCAAACAAACTATGCAGGACACTTAAATTGATGGTTGTCCTTGTGCAAACACATATTACATGAAAATAGTTTTTTTTTGTCAACACACCCTGTGTCTTGACAAAAAAAAACTATATTTTCATGTAATATGTTTGCCAATTTAATAGAGTGGTAAGGCATCTCCGGGGTTTGGCCATATACCACCCCCCTTGATGTATTGCCCACATTTATCACGGCTGTCGGCCAATCAGCATCCAAGATTCAGACCCCCCGGTTTATGAGATTGAAATCATTGAGTAATTCCTTTAAATATAATGATATCAGTACAACTGACAAGGTTAAGATAAATTGCAACTTTTCAATTTAAATGCTTCCTGTTCATAATATTCCTTATGGGTTTAATGGTGACATGGGTTTGTTAGTATATACGTCTACATGAAGACATCATGCCTTATGGAGAAATTGCAGCATGTTTTCATGTTATTGTGTGTGTGTGTTTATGATCAAATACTGGTGTACAAGGACACCATGCCTTATGGAGACCATTCAAACATTCCATTTCAGTTTTAACTGTGCTTTTTTACTTAATTTAAATCATTATTTATATTGTTACTAGATATATATATAATGTATGATCTTGGATGTTCTACTTTGTTAATGCTTTGCAGAGTATGTTGGCAACATACCACAAATTCCCACTGTGCCTTGTTGCACTTCTAAAATGCTTACCAACGCAATTAAAGAATTAAAAAGTGATATTATAGCCGTGGTATACGGTCTCAAATCAGCCAATAGGTATTCATGATTCCACCCACCCGGTTTATGAGAAACACGGCCGTCCGTGGCCGCTATGGGTTCTGACGGTTTAAATGTAAATGCTTCTTTTACGTATTATTCTTTATGGGTTTAACGGTGACATGTTTGAGTATATACTTCTATGGAGGAAATCATGCCTTATGGTGAACTTTAAAACATATTTTTATTATGAACTGATTGTCCTAAGTAATCTTGTTGTGTATTTCTGATCATAATTCAAGACCAGTGTAAAAGGATATTATGTTTTCTGGAGACTGTTGAAATGTTATTTTCTGTCCATCAGAATTTGCTGAGTTTCAGTAAATGCTGTGAAAGAATCTGCTTAGTTGGTCTATTAACCTGTTTCTAATTGGTATAAAACAGTAAAATACTGTTTGGTAATGGCAATTCTCTTATTTTTTCAGTGCCAGCATTTTCTTATACATGCAGTTGCATCCTCGTTGGTCAAATGCAATGTCTGCAGTGGTGGCACAATGTCGTCACTCAGGTGGTCTGGAATGCAATGTAAAGGTGTATCTTTTTCTTTTCTTAGCCCACTCTACAGCCTAAATGGGAAAATCTCTACTGAACGAAACCAATTCTTAAATGCTGAGACTGCCAGTTGTTAAGGTCGCGTCAATTCAAATCTGGTATTGGAACAAAAGGATTACTACGCCGTTTAAATCATCTATGTATTTTAAATGGTAAATATGAAGTTCGTATATACAGGCTCACTGTGACACCACGCAGGGCAAACAGAGAGAGAGCGAGAGAGCGCTTGGATTTAAGATGTTTACTTTCAAAATGAGATTAACATGTGTTTTTTATGAGAGCATAATACAGAGGGGTATGTTCAAAATGGTCATGCTAGACTATTTTAATTAGCATTGTGTAAATGAACCCTGAAGCGATATTATTCAAGCTACAGACACCAAACCGATTTTGTTTCACATTTTTAGGGTATCCCAACTTGAAATGGTTTAATGCTAAATTGTGACACGTGGCCATAGAAAAATAGAGCTTTTTTTTTATTAAATACATTTTTTTTTTTTAGCAAGCTATGCGTAGTTTACCATAGAATGAGCGTCATAGCCGAGCAACAATGTTCTGTACCCGCCGTTTTGAGTAAAAAGCTAGCGAGTGAGGTCAGAGAAACGTAACTGGCTGTGTCTGTTCTTGCGCACGTCTGTGTGGAACTGTCAATGCAACACACTTTAATATTCTGTGCATGGAATACATATTGCCTAAATTAGCTCATTAAAAGCACTTAGTTGCTTTTATTATGAGTCTGGGTAGCGATTTATTATAATAATGCTGATATTTCTCTCACCTTTAAATGGTTCACATTTTGTAATTCAGTAATATGAGAGAATGAGACCGGTGTCCGAATATTTACCCGGTTATGTAGCTAACGGACATTTAGATTTCACAGCACTTTCGTTTCATGGACGTCTGGTGCAGGACGTAGCTCCGATTTCATAACAATATTCGGTTTTGTTGCAGCGGCGGGGCGCAACTCTGAATAAAACATGGAAATGTATTGCCTTGTTATCTACTTGCTAACAGTACACTCAGCTTTTTGACAACTAGCTTACAGTTTCACATGCTGGCTGCATTGAAATGAGTATGGGTAGGCAGACTTTTGTTGCTGCTGGTAAACAAGCTGTGGAATAAAGTATTGCAGAGTGTGGGTTTTCTAGTGGGCTCCAACATTTTCTTCCTTTTACTGATCTAATTAAAATGACAGAATGCTACGTTTTCTTTCACAATTCTCTTTCACATTATTTAACAATGTGAAAACATTTAGTTAAAGAATCTACTTTTTAAACACCGAAAATGTATTGCAGCTAAAGAACTTCATCAAGATGGTGACATTTTTTAATTCTTTATTGTTAGTTTATTTTCATGTGCAAGGCTTATAGCAGTGACTACTTGTGTTTTGTAGGGTGCTCTCTTGTATGGCACAAAAGCTTTATTAAAAGTGCAACATCTGCTTTATAAGGTACGTTTACCTACATGTTTTAACTGTTAACATAGTATTGGGGATACTTTTTTTTTCTTCATGGAGTTCATGAAGTTCGTATATACAGGCTCACTGTGACACCACGCAGGGCAAACAGCAAGCAGGGCATGGAAAAAGAGAGCGCCCCTATCCTTTGTTCTTCCTTAAATACTCCGACAGGATCGTTTTCCGCTCCTTGCTGACCTGTCGGAGTAGAGGCTGAGTGTGGTTTAAACTTACTCAGCCTATCGTTGGCGTGCAGGCTGGTCCCAGCCTCGTGACGCAATCTAGTTGACGGAAGCAGTTGTCCTCTCAGTAGATGTCCTGGTTTCATGTTATACCAGAATACAGTTCTATCGAGAAACCCCCCAGCTAGCACATTCTTTCCACATAGCTCCCCCCTACCCAACCTACAGCAGTTCTAAAGATGTATGATCACACAATACATTCAGTTAATAACTCTTGTTGTAGATTAACATATTAATTAGCTAAACATGTATCAGCCCTTACATGTTCTAGCACCATACTTTCTGAAAAAGTTGGTCGCAGATGTGGGTGACCAGCGTTTCAGCCTAATCCTTGATGAGTCCACGGATGTAAGTGTTTCTAAGTACCTGGGGGTTGTGATAAGGTACTTTAGTGACACCAAGCAGACAATTGTATCAACATTTCTGGAGCTTGTTGAGTTGAAGGGAGGATATGCTAAATCTATAGCCCGTGCTGTTGTGGCTTTCCTCGAGAAGAGTTGTCTTAAAAAAGAGAAACTCCTGGGGATAGGGACTGACAATGCCTCTTATGATGGGGATTAACAATGGGGTCCATAAAGTGCTGAAGGATGAGTATCTGGTTCTTATTCGCTGTGTGTGCCACTCTCTGCAATTTGCTGTAAGTCATGCTTCCAATGACACCATCCCCCGTAGTGTTGAGTACTTGGTACGAGAGACTTATAACTGGTTTTCAGTGTCTCCAAAGCGCAGGGAGGCTTACAAGGCCATATATGAGACCATCAACTGTGGGGAGAAACCTTTACAGATCACCAAGGTGTGTGCCACACGTTGGCTCTCCATTGAACCTGCGGTTTCACACATTTTGGACCAGTGGGAGGAGCTTAGGCTGCATTTCGCAGGTCACCAAGTCCAGTGAACACTGCTACATGGCTGAGGTTTTATACTCCATGTACAGTGATCCTCAAAACATATTGTACCTGACTTTTTTGAAGTCAGTTCTGGGTGAGGTACAGTTGGCCATCAAAGCAAGAGCAAGTAGATCCTCTTAAGCTACTTGACAGCTTGATTAGCCTGATCAAGTCTGTGAGCAGCAGGGTGCTGAATCCACTGGAAAATGTTGATGTACTCAAAGGGCCAATAGACGGATACATCAGTCCCAAACTGTACCTTGGTTACCTTTTTTGAGTCAAAGGCAGCTGAGCTCCACCTTGCGCTTGAGGATGAAAACAATGTCAGAAAGCGGTGTGTAGCCTTCACCATCTTCCTCACTAATGAGTTGAGGGTGAGACTGCCGGACAACATTGAAGCATTGCAGTACATGTCAGTTTTCAATGTGGAGGAAACTAAAGCACAATAAGAGCCCTGGAGAAATAGAAAAAATAGCCAAGCTCCTTGGCTACTCCCCTGCAGCGATAGACAAGATTGTCCAGCAATGGCGTGCCATCCATCTTAGTAAATGGAATGAGACAAAAAACACACTGGGCTTCTGGAGTGAGATTTGGAAGTTCAGGGATGCAGCTGATATCAACCTGTTTCAAGAACTTGCCATGGCTGCTGTGTCTGTTGTCCTTGCCACACTCGAATGCTGAAGTCGAGAGAGTATTCAGCCAGGTGAGTGTGGTAAAAAGCAAATTTAGAAATCGGATGTCCTTGCAGACCTTTCACTCCATCCTGTACAGTCGTGGTCAAAAGTTTTGAGAATGACAAGTATTTGTCTCCACAAAGTTTGCTGCTTCAGTGTTCTTAGATCTTTATGTCAGTAGTTATTATGGTACACTGAAGTAGAATTACAAGTATTCCATAAGTGTCAAAGGCTTTCATTGACAATATTTGACTGTTTCAAGACCTCTGCAATCCGCCCTGGCATGCTGTCAATTAACTTCTGGGCCACATCCTGACTGATGGCAGGCCATTCTTGCATAATCAATGCTTGGAGTTTGTTTGAAGTTGTGGGTTTTGTGGGGACCTGACCTTTTAGTTAATAACCTATTCATGCTTTGTTAACATAATATCAGGATGTTGCTGTAGGTGTACTTGGCTACTCGAAACAACAACTTTGCCCGGAGACAGAGCGCCAAGGGGTTGGGACCAACCCGTGCGCCAACGGATAGGCTGAGTAAGTCTAAACCACACTCAGCCTCTACCCTGACCGGTCTGTTCGGAAACCGGAACTAACTCTGTCTGGGGTATTTAAAGAAGAACACGTGAAACTGTAGTCAGTTCTCTGTCTGCCCTGCGTGGTGTTACAGTGAGCCCGTATACGAACCTTCATACTTATCATCTATACATTTGCATTTAATAAACTTAGCTTAGTTTGAAACAGCTCCTGATGTCTTATCTTATTCCAATACCAGATTTGAATTGACGCGATCCAACAATTGGTGACCCCGACGTGATTTGGTATCGGGATTTCGCTGGGATTTGGCCAGCCCATTGGACATCACTGTCGTTGAACCGTGTTTCACAAAGTGTCCGGACTTCTAAAAACAGGTAAGCAGATACCTATTGTTTATATAACTGAAATTCTGCATATTGGCTTTATCCAAATTAAATTTGTGAAACACCTGTTTGATGTAAGTGGACAATTAAATTGAAATGTACAGATAATATGTTAATTTACTAAAAGTGATATGATGCAAATGTTTGATAACTGTGAAGGTTAAAACCATGGTATAAGATTTTACCGTGTACAGGTTGTGGCTGGCACGAGGAGAAAAATAGTGTAATAGATTTTACCGTGTACATGTTGTGGCTGGCACGAGGAGAAAAATAGAGTTTACCGTGTGAGTATGTAAAAATAGTAACATAAAGCAACATCGTGTGATTATAAACGACGCTGAAGTTTTTTTGTTTTTTTTTAAGCTTATAATGGATATTGTTGAATAATATTAAAAAAACACACAAGGAATAATAACTATATTTAAAAGTATTGTATGTGTAGAAGGTTATTACTATTAGAAGATTATTGTTATACAGAGAAGGTGTAATTGACTAAAAAATATATAGATATATGTATAAATAACAACAATAATAATATGTGTATCTGATAATAACAATTAATTAATAAAACTAAAAGTAAACATGACGGATAAAATAGTCAAGGTGTTAAAATCTACTCTAGAAATTAATGGAGGTAAGGAGGGTAAAGAGTGGAAGAAAAGGGGAGAAAAACTATATAAAGAATGGATTGAAGATGGATGAATAATGGATGTATATTATATGATATGGAACGAAGTGTGAATCTGAGCGAGGAGTTGCGTTCATAGGCTTGAATCAGAGGAGTGGTGATGGAGCTGGTAATTTAGAGGAATCGCACGTAATGAGGTATTTTAAGGTGTTACATGGGGAAGTTTAAAAAGAGTACTCTGAGAAGGTATGAAAGATTAAGGCCTGTGTTTGTATGTTGGAATGAGAGGACGGTGAACTGAAGAGTTTGTCGTGCTGCGATTAGAATTGGCATCGTTTGTCTCTGATTGTTGTGTGTCTTATAATCGACTGTAAGTAAAAAGTTTGTCTTTGTGTGGGAATAACCCGATTGTGTATAAGATAGATAGATAGATAGATAGATAGATAGATAGATAGATAGATAGATAGATAGATAGATAGATAGATAGATAGATAGGTACTTTATTGATCCCCCGGGGGGGAAATTTCATTATCAAGCAGCTACAACAAAAACACAGGGCAGGTGCAAAATGCCACAACGAAAGTACACAAAAGACAGATACACGGTACATGATACATAGAGCGGCAGTATGAAAAAGTATAGAAATACAGGATATCTGGAGTGCAAAAAAAAGCTATAAAAGGACATTGCGTAGTATGAGTGGTTGGCTGAATATGTACACTATACATTGGTGGATGTTGGATGGTTAACTATACTATACAGGTTGATGGCAGAGAAATACTTCAGTAGCTAATGCGTATGATATGAGCGAGGGTAATAATAGTTTACTTAATAGACAGACTGGGTAAATGAACAGGTAAGTGAAAATTTTTCATGGTTAAATTAGCTGTACAGTTAGGTATACAGTTGATTAATGGTTGTGTCGCGATAAACTTTGGTAAAATATGATAAAATGTTTATAGGAATTTAGGAGTCTAGGTTGGCTAGCGCACGTAAAACTGTTGAAATATATTTTCTTTCCCCATAATATAAATGTTACTCCTCATTAACCGAGGTTGTGTGTAATATATGGTATTATATAATGACGGACATGATAAATGAATTGGCATTTTAGGTTACAATACATGTAGGACAACCCTGGTGGATGGTGGAGTTATAATTCTGGATCTTAAACGTTTGAAGGAAGGGAGTTTGCCTGAGCTGCGGTTTCAACGTTTGAGCTGGATAAGAAACAAATGTGGGGGATGGGTTGTGTCTGTGGTGAGAATGAGGACGATGGAGAATTCAATGTGTTGAATGACTCATGATAATTTGGAAGGGAATAGTTTTTGGGTAATTGCATACTGAGAGGGTGTGTTGATAGGGAAATAGATGTTAAGTAAAATAATATGGATAATATTAGAACCATGGAGATATTTTATGTGGAATAGCTGATTAGTTCAGTACTTAAAAATGTAAGAGACAGGAGAGGTTAATACTTGGAGGGTTGGAACACCATATGATAGAGAAATAACATGGATGTTATTAGGAGGGAAACAATTCTGGTCTAGTATTCCAGATTAGATGGGCTATTAGGAAAATACTGGAGGACAGGAGAAACCGAGTGGTTTACAATTTGTGATAGTTTTATGGAGGGACATTTTGAACATTGGACAGAGGGGAGGAGGAGGCAAGCCTATTGAGGCCCCCTCCGTTCTGTAGAGATAAGTGGGGAGTCTATCCATAAACCCTGAATGTTTACTGAAGATTTGACCTGGGGGGGAGGTTAGGTACCCTGCCATCCAAGAGAACAACTGGTTCTCCACTATCAGATCAGATGTCTAAAGAACTAGGAGACCTGATGAATGAAGACACAGAATAACAACATAGGGAACAGGCAGAGACAATAAGAAAGAACTAGATAATATAGAAACTAGAAAAGTGTCAATAAAATAGTTTAAAATATGAGATTGACTCAATTGATAGGACAGTATTGATAGAAAATGGTTTACTTTTATTTTGTTTTTTAAGTTGACAGTCTTACTTAATAGGACAATATTGATCAACTTTATTTGTGGTTTATTTCACTTTTGTCTAGACAGGCTAATTACAGGATCTAATTTACTAGGATGGCCCTCACTGAGGCATGTAAACTAGGTAGTGGTGTACATGTGAACAGATATTCTGATATAGATTGGTGTTTGGCCACTATGCAAGGCCATCAAGATAACATTAGCTTAAAGTAATAAAGTTGCTGCTGAAAGGTTTCACACCCATGTTGTGTATCTGGTTTTTGCTATGGCCTCGCCTGTTGTTGAGTTGCAACAACAACAGGGGACTGACCATATGTCTCACTCTCTATGGGAGACCAGAGGTTGCTCCCAGGGCCCTGATGGCCTCTGTAGACAACACCTTTCAGGTAAATTTGTGTTGATAGAGTAACTCATTCTGTAGGTTTGCTGAATATAAGACTATTTTTTAATATTCGTTATGTGTATTTAATATAACATTGCCAAGTGGATGCTTCTTAAACCAGGTAATGTTACTTAATGGTTTCTTTACAAACATTGCATTAGACTTTATTGATATGATTGTGAAAAAGTGCTCTTGTCTAGTGATAAGTGATAGATTCATACAAGGGTTATACCTGCTGTGATGCCAACACAGTAGCTAACAGTCTGGTAAGGGAAATATTCCCTGAATTCGGAATCCCAGAAACCTTGTCTGTAGACACACAGCACCCATGTTACAGGAGATACCGTGACCCAAATTGTCCTTATAATAGGAATAGATCAGAAATTTGTATGTCTCTATTGTCCAAAAAGTAATGGCTAAGGCCTAGATTAACAGGTTGAACCAGAGTAGAATGTATACATCTGGTGCCGAGGAGAATGTGAAGCAGCCCTTATAGGGGTACTGGGTCTAGCCCTCATGTGATGTTAACAGGCCGTCCCATGAATGTTCTGTATTATATGCCGATGACTGACAACCAGACTGACTAGACTGGAAGATGATCTGTTAAATTATATGTAGAAACTAACTTCTACTGTTAGGTTTTTGTATTTCTCGTATCTAGGAAAGCCCAGGAGGTCCCAGCCAGAGAGGACCGAGGAATGCCTATCCTAATCAGAGGGAAACTGAGGGAGCTCAGGGGAGAGAGGGGGATGAGACAGATGTAGAGATAGGTATCACAGAAATTTTAAAGGAACTATTGGTGAGACAGGGAGGCAAGGGAGTTGGAGGAAAGGATGAGGTAACAGGAGGTCTCCCTGCGAACCAGTGCCCATTGATAGCCTAACTAATCCATTAGCAGGCATAGATGGGGCAGTGCTCACATTAGATGTGTATATACCATGGACGAGAGCAGTTAAAGATAGTATTCCTCACTGGAATGAGACCTGTAATGATTAGAAGCTGTTAAGAAAACATTGGTGGGAGTATGGGGGGCTGCACAATTGGTAGAAGTTGAAAGATATGCGATCCATCACAAGCAGAATGAAAAATAGGATCAAGCTAAGCATAGTTTAATTTTTTAGTGAATCAGAGTGTGATAGAGCTCTAGGTGTATCAGATTTACACACCCTGCATAGTCAAGTGAGATGGGAACATATTTAGCTAACTATGATGAATTTGGCTAAATGGTTTTTTAGCATACCTGTACATCCTGTTAGCCAAGGGTGTTTTGGGTTTACCTTTTAGGGGAAGAAATTGCCATATATACGGGGTTTTAGTAAGACTGTACGGATTTTTTACAAGCTATCACTAATAATCTAGTAAAATTAGAGCCTCAAAGGAAACAGATATTTTGATTTATGTAGATGATATTCTAGTTGCTAATCCTACTGGTGTAGGATGTGAATAGGATAAACTGTGGTTGTTAAAGTTTATGGCAGAACAAGGCCATAAAGTGAGCAAAAGGAAACTACAATTGTAGCAAACTGTGGTTGTGTATTGGAGACATACTATACCTTGAGAAGGGCGTACTCTGAACCCCTCTAGAAAATAGACGGTTTTGGGAGTACCAATATTTATAAACAGATGATGAGTTTTAATTACTGTAGAGCCTGGGTGCTACATTCTGCTCTTCACACAGAGAGAATTAGAAATATGGGAAAAGGGATGGACATCCTCTGAAATGATATTTGGCATCAGGGTAATTTACCGATATTACCAAAGTCTTTGTTTAGATATGCAGCTATTTTGACACATGGGCAAAGCCATTTGTCAACAGGAGGAATGGTAGGAATAATCAGGAAACATTTCATGGCATATGGTATAACAAATTATCTAAAAAAATGTGTTCCAGGTGTGTTATATGTGCACAAAGTAATGATCATAGAACTTGCAAGGGTTGAAGGAAAGAAATGGTGATTGACTGTGATAGAGGTTACATATTACCATGAAGAAATATTGTTCATGTCATCCGCAATCGGCAGGTTTAATTAAACGCATGAATGGAACAATTAAAAGTAGACTAAGGAAGACCTATATAAGTACTGGAAGAAACTTAGTAAGATGAGTACCTATAGTGTGAATGACCGTTAGAGTAACGGCAGACAGAGATGGGTCATCTTCCTCTGAAGAGAGTTAGGAGGACCAGAGTAGGCAGAGATAGACACTGTGAATACTCTGGCTGAACACATGAGAAGATTGTTTGCTAATCACACCTGTATGTCAAAGATTTTGTGACCTACAGGTGAACTGAAGGAGAGTGACCCACTCTATCCAACCAGGTGATTGGGTGCGGGTCCAATGATTGAAAAGGAAAGACTGGAAGCAGCCCGGTTGGGAAGGCCCCTACTAGGTCTTGTTGGAAACTGCCTATTTGCCGTTTAGATATGTTCAGAAAAAGAGCGACCTGGGTCCACGTTGCCCACTGCAAGGAGGTAAGAACGCATACAAACACTGCTGAACACACACAGAGTTAAGGAGCAGAACCGAGTACCAATAGGGTCCGGGGGTTACCTCCTTAACGAAGATTCCCTACCCCGACCTATCATCACTGTAGTGTGTTCCTAGAGGTGTGAGTATGGGGTGGAACTCAGCAGACTGACTAAGGGCAGGAGAGGGTTGGCGGTTCTTGGGAATATGGGGGACCCTGAGCTACATCAGTCTTAATTTTGATACATCCAGATCCACCACTCACCAAAAATATAAATGAAACTCTACCATGGGAAAGAATTAAATGACAGACGACTCAGGATAAGGATTCCACTAGAAGTGAATATTATAACATAGTGGCCAGAGAGGGGCAGGATGTGGCTTTCAAAATAACTGTTCATACTTATGCATTATGGTTAGGATACCTGTATAGACGTAAATAGCACCAAAATTAACTGAGCAAAACAGAGGTGAAAACTGTACAGGGATGGGGTTGGCGAGATTGAAAGAGGCTGCTAACCCACCCCAGTTCACTCTGACTCCAGGGGAGTGTTATAGAATGACACCAGAGATTTGGGTGATTTTAATGGAGTAAGTCAGTAGTTAATGTTACTGATCGGAGTTCAGAGGCACAGGAGAAACTACTAAACCTTACAGCCTGGTAGCAGATGTGTGATGGGCGTGTACCAGTAAAGGACGTATAAGGCAGACACTGCAAAAAGGGTGGGTAGGTACCTGCACCCCGGTCCTATTGGTTCAGCCAGTTAGAATTAGACACCAGAAACCAAGGAAAGGTTTAATCAGACGTAGGAGGAGTTTGGACAAAGAGGAGAATAGCCCTATCTGGATTGATGCGATTGGAATTCTTAGGGGAGTCCCTGATGAATATGAAGCTATGAATCAAGTAGGTGAAGGTTTCACGACGACATTCTTTTGGTGGGTGACGTTTAATAAACATGTGGATTGGATCTATTATAATCAGTAACGATTCGTAAATGGGACTAAGAATGCAGAGAAGGGGATCTCAGACCAATTATCCGTCACCTCGCTCATGACCTGGGAAGATAGGTTGGCTCTAGACATGATGTTGGCGAACCAATAGGGAGTGTGTAAAATGTTTGGAGAACAATGTTGTACTTTTATCCCCAATAATACCAGCCCCGACGGTAGCATCACCAAGGCCCTGCTGGGACTAGATAAATGATCAGCTGAAATGAAGAGCATGGCTGGAGTGGAGAGTGAAGGGATGTTCTCCTGGTTGGGTGACTGGTTCGGCAAGTATTCTTCTATGGTGGTTACCGGGTTTCTGACCCTTGTACTTGTGTTTTTGTTGTTAATGTGTTGTGCGGCATGCTTTGTCCCTTGTCTCAGGAAGTCAGTGGTAGGAGTGGTGGAGGCGTCAGGTATGATGCCGTTGTTGCCGGTACAGGATGATGCAGATGACTCTGCTACTGACTCTGAGACAAAGTTGGATGATCCATGGTATGCCTAAAAGGGAAAGTACATGTGTGTTCTCTTTACAGATTTTATTCATTTCTTTTTACAGCTTATCCTTTTTACCTTTTGTTTTATTACTCATGTGATTGTTTACTCCTCCTAATGTGAAGGTAAAGGATTCCTGAGTGACTGGTAGTCAACTCAGTACATGTTCGGTGTAGAGGAGGAATAGCAGGTTTTTATATTTTCATATCTTGTACCAGTTTTTATATTTTCATATCTTGTACCAGTTTTTATATTTTGATATCTTTCTTGTGTTTATGTTCTGTCTAAACTGTCATTTGTAGTGACACCATTGAATGGTGTCAAAAGGGGGAATCCTAAAATTTGCCTGCAATTTTATGGGGGTCCAAATGCATTTTGAAGTCACACCCAGAGGGTGTGAAAAGGGGGATTGTGGGGACTTGACCTTTTAGTTAATAACCTATTCATGCTTTGTTAACATAATATCAGGATGTTGCTGTAGGTGTACTTGGCTACTCGAAACAACAACTTTGCCCGGAGACAGAGCGCCAAGGGGTTGGGACCAACCCGTGCGCCAACGGATAGGCTGAGTAAGTCTAAACCACACTCAGCCTCTACCCTGACCGGTCTGTTCGGAAACCGGAACTAACTCTGTCTGGGGTATTTAAAGAAGAACACGTGAAACTGTAGTCAGTTCTCTGTCTGCCCTGCGTGGTGTTACAGTGAGCCCGTATACGAACCTTCATACTTATCATCTATACATTTGCATTTAATAAACTTAGCTTAGTTTGAAACAGCTCCTGATGTCTTATCTTATTCCAATACCAGATTTGAATTGACGCGATCCAACAGTTTTTGTTTGTCCACCCGCCTCGTGAGGATCGACCACAAGTTCTCAATGGGATTAAGGTCTGTGGAGTTTCCTGGCCACGGACCCAAAATGTCAATGTTTTGTTCCCCGAGCCACTAAGTTCTCATTGTACCAGCTTTTTTGGCACATCACCTGCTTACTCATTTAAGTCAGCTCCCTCAGTTGCTGAACCTGCCATAGAGAGCCTTGATCAAAATGACAATGACCCACTCTTTCTGTGAGCCAGCACAGCCTGTGTGTGTGTGTGTAGGGGTGTCTGAAAAAAAATTAGGGCCAGACTAGTTACTATCATTTTCTCACATTGCCATTGACAGTTTTTTCCATTGTCTCTTTTTGGTTCATTTAGATTGTATACAAAAAAAATGTTCATGTTTTACTGTGACTTGTTGTAGGCTCCTAAGTGGACCATAAGGTTAAAAACCAAACGAAAAAAAAAGAAATAACTCCGCCAGAGTCTCTTTTGGGTCACTTTTGCCGGGCCCAAGCCCGGACAAAGGAGGAGGGTTGGAATTGTGACATCTATCTATCTATCTATTCCTCTCTCCTACAGTGTCCATCACAATTACATGCACATGGCCAATTAGGTGATGACGTCATTTAGCGACTTTTAGGACAGCCAATAGCTACTTTCCTTACTGAGGAGTTGGCAACACTGCAACACACCATCCACCCTACCCATCACATAAGATGTGGTACTTTTCAGCCGGCACCTGGAGAAGACTAGAGAGCAGGCCTTTCAATCCCTAACTAATGAATCATCACTACATGACTATGTCAAACTGACCAAAGTAGCCCTTTCACAGCTAACTGTCTTTAACAGACGGCCGGTTGGTGAGGTGTCTAACCTTCTATTCAAATCTTTCCAGGATAGAGATCAGAGAAAGCTGCATTCAGATGTTGCTGTAGGCCTATCTAAATTTGAGGAAATTCTTTGCAAGACTTTTAGTAGAGTAGAAATCGAGGGGAAAAGAGGGTGAAAGGTTGCAATTCTGCTTACTCCTCAAATGGTTGATACCTTAACTTTTGTTTGAGAGAAGGGAAGAGTGTGGGGTTAGGAAAGATAATCCTTACTTATTTGCAAGACCCAAATGTGAGAGCCCCTTTAGGGGAGAAGACTGCATCAGGAGTTTTGAAAGTGAATGTGGTGCAAAGAACCCACAGTATCTGCGGTCAACAGCATTGCGCAAACATGTTGCTACACTGTCACAAATCCTGAACTTAAAGAACAACGAGCTGGATAACTTGGCCAACTTTTTAGGTCATGACATAAGAGTTCATAGAGAGTTTTATAGACTTCCAGAGGCAACTATACAGATGGCAATACTATCAAAGCTCCTTTTGGCTATGGAAAAAGGATGCCTTCCAAATCTGAAGGGAAAGTCGCTGGATGACATTGAAATTGAAGGTAGGTGCTTATATGTATATTCTCTATTTTGTAATATTAGAGTACAAGTTTTATCTAACAATGTTTACTAGGGGTTTAACGGTATGCAAAAGTGATGGTTCGATACGATTTCGGTACAGTCGAAGCCGCCCAAACTTCACTATCGCTATCCAACGCTGCGAACGACGTACTATAGCTTGCATATCATAGGAAGCTAACTTCACTTAAATCAGAAACAACCACAGAAACACTAACTATGCGTTACTACAGTTTGTATTCTAGCCACCACATGTGTAGGCTACAATTAGTACGTGCGTGAATTGTCATACATGATTGCACGCTTGACCAAAAAAATGACAGTGAAAAAAACGATTGATTTAAATTAAGTGTACATTTATTTATGTATTTTTGGGGTAGGGTGGGGCTAAAACAAAATAGCCCTAGCGACGTCGCTAGTTTTGATTGATGTCAGAGAGTATAGATGCAACCGAAGTGAGCAAATTTCAACCTGATCTCCCAGAAATACGTGAAATGAACACAACGTTTTAAAGAATGGCCCAAGGCTGTGTTGTTCCCTTTACGTTATTAAACCCTTTAGGATATTTTATTATTTTCAAATGTATTTTCTGTCATAGCAGCGAATATTATTAATAATTATTCGTATGAATCAGAAGACTTTCAGTGGTTACCACGGCAACGATACGTCACGTTACGCACCGTAACGCACGCTTCTTACCCATAATCACCTTTACCGCTCATTTCACCCGCCAATTAACTACAGTAAGTATCTCAACCCAATGGGTTTTTGTTTGTTAAAAAGCACGCAAAACCTTTGCTGTTATTTCTTTAGTTGTAGCCCGATCTGTGTAGCGTTTCATCCCTGGAGATTAGGTTGAATTTGTTAGTGTTGCATTATCATTTACACGGCTACCCGCCGAAGTAGTTAGTTATCCAGCCAAATGACAGGTGTCCCCGGCACAGTTGGATTGTGGCACTGCCAGCTACCAAAATCAGTTTAAACTCATGTATTTGTCCATGTGTTGTGAAGACAACAATTAACAACGTGTTGTTGTAGTGGTTAAAGTTTTATTCAAAGTGCAAAGTAAATGTCAGAAGTGTAACTAAGGGGAATTACCGTAATCAGGGATGGACTAGAATAAAAAAGTGGACCTGGAGTCTTTCCAGAGGATTAGACTGCTTAGTGCGACTCAATGTCAATGACCGTTCATACCTGATATAATGAATGCATAATTAAATAGAGAGACGACCCACCACTAACTTATAGATGGAATATCCTGTAACACTATGGTGCCATACTTTTGTAAGACTTTGCCATTTTAGAAGACACTGAAATCATCATGAGATAATTGAGGGTAATTGTTACTTTAGTTATTTGTGACATTGAGAAGAGAGAGCAGTGGATATTATGAGAAGCATTTTACGCAACAGGACAGAAGACCACTGTTTCCATTATTTGTAGGCCTAAATAAAAATAGATTTGTGTATGTACTTGCTTGTGTCAAGTGAATGTGGTACAAATCTGATATTTGTACAGTAAGGATTGATTTGTATTGTACGTAGTGGTTGTGATTGATTAATATTTAATTAATAATTAATTACTCTGTCCTAACAATTAAGAAATGCTCATTTACTACAAAGGCTATTCTAATAATCTTTTGCGTTTTCCTGTTTTACAGCTTTACTGCAACACGTTTTGACTTCACCAACACACACACACACAAATCAAAACAACGGCACTTTTAAGAGCCACTCTCTCTCTTTTAATCATTCTTTAAATCTATCTATCTCACTCCCAGCTATTTCTGTTCAGTAATTGCTGGAGGATCACAAAAAAGACCTGCCCAAACTGCAGGGAAAAATTATACTGTGGACTTAAAATATGTTCATTTTGCAAACATCCACATCCCCAACACGTCAGACTTAAAAAAAGCTGGAAAAATTCAGCAGAAGCAGTGGTTGGCATCCATGAAAAAATTAAAAATAAAGTCCCACGTCCTTGATGATGCTGCCATTCTGGTATGTAGTTTTCCGATCATCTCATTCACTAAAAGTGTTTTATTATTTTGACATAAGCAAATAAATTACTTGGTATAATAACTGGTATAATATATTGCCTCACACATCCACACTATTAATAAGAATATAATTAATGTTTACTGGTTTTTCCAAACTATTATGTCTAGGGAGTTGAAACTCATAAAAATCCTCACATTTATCTATCCAAAAATTATGTAAAAACCATAGTTTGATTATTTGTAGATGTTTTCTAGCTTTGATGTAACTTCAGATCAAGCTTGAGGACAAATTCAGCTGTAAACTACAGTTTTGTGTATATATCCAATTGATCTCTCTACCTCTCTGTTCCAGCTTGAGAAGTTGTATGCCCTTGGCATGAAGCCCCTGCTGCTGATTGCACATCCTCCTAAGGTGGTGACAGGGACGCACAAGGAAAAATTCCAAGATGGCGTAACAGTGCAGACGTCTTTTTTGTTCGTCCCGTCTCCCGTGTAAATAGTTTGTAATTTGTCTTGCCATACATTTTTATTTGTTCCCGATTTACCCCTCCTGCAAGCCACCTTACCCAACGTGATACGGATCAAATATCGGATCAAATATCCGTGCTTTTCCACTATTTAACTGAACCGCAGTCAAAAGTTAGCCTGCTAGCTAGCTTGCTAACCAGCCATCGCTAATCACTGCTAGCGGTCCTCACCACCGCTCTGGCTGCTCAGCCAGCTTTCAGTTCGGACAATATTGGCCAGTCTGCTCAGCGCGCTACCAACCCAGCGCTTATCGGACTGCGTTCCCTTCCACTTCACCGGATTTCCACTGAAATTACAGGACCACCACACCAGATCATCACAGCTAGCTAGCTGCATTCGAGTGACCGACGTTTATAGCTAACCTCCATTGTTTACATGCTACCAATGCTAGCGTGAGCTAGGCTCATCTCCCGGACAGCCGACGTGTGCTAGCTACTCTCCCGGGCTCCAGTACCTTGTCAACCTACCTGGACCTTCCACTGTCGACACGGAGCCCCACCGAGCCACCGTGACTGGTCTGCCGACGTAATTGTCCGACGTGGTCTCAACAGGGTTCTCCTCTGCGACGTCGCCGAAGATCCATCTGCTAGCCCCGGCCTGCTAGCGCCGGCCTGCTAGCTCTGGCCTGCTAACACTAACACTCTGAATGCCTCTTTGCTGCTCATCGGATCCTATGCTTGCTCAGCTTCACAGCTGATGCCTGCAGGACTGTGTGGTTATATGGTATTTCTTTCTGTTTAACTGCCAGGCCTCAGGTCCTGTGTGTAGTACATCACTTTTTCTAACTGTCCCTCTTTGTCCATTCATCGCCATTACCCGTCGTTGTCTTAGCTCTCTTAATTAACTGTTATTTTTTTATTTTATTTTTTTGCCTCTTTTGCCTTATTTCAATATGCCTTGTCTTTTGCTGTTCAGGCTAGCTATTATTGTTTTATTTCACTGTAGAGCCCCCAGTCCTGCTCAACTGGCCTCTGATAGCTCCTTTGTTCCTCCCCCCACACATGCGGAGACCTCACTTGGCTTAACTGGTGTCTCCAGAGATGCAACCTCTCTCTTCATTACCCAACGCCTAGGTTTACCTCCACTGAACTCACATCCTAATATACCATTGTCTATACATTATGCCCTCAACCTATTCCACCACGCCCAGAAATCTGCTCCTTTTATTCTATGTAGCCAACGTACTAGACGTCCAGTTCTGAAAGCCCTTAGCCGAATACTGATTCTATTACTCCTCTGTTCCTCTGGTGATGTTGAGGTAAACCCAGGTCCTATAACCCCCAGTACTACACCTATTCCCCAGGCGCTCTCATTTGTTGATTTCTGTAACCGTAAAAGCCTTGGTTTCATGCATGTTAACATTAGAAGCCTCCTCCCTAAGTTTGATTTATTCACTGCTTTAGCACACTCCGCCAACCCGGATGTCCTAGCTGTGTCTGAATCCTGGCTTAGGAAGGCCACCAAAAATTCGGAAATTTCCATCCCCAACTACAACATTTCCCGTCAAGATAGAACTGCCAAAGGTGGCGGAGTTGCAATCTACTGCAGAGATAACCTGCAGAGTTCTGTCATACTGTCCAGGTCTGTGCCCAAACAGTTTGAGCTTCTACTCTTAAAAATCCACCTTTCCAGAAATAAGTCTCTCACTGTTGCCGCCTGTTACAGACCCCCCTCAGCCCCCAGCTGTGCCCTGGACTCCATATGTGAATTGATTGCCCCCCATCTATCTTCAGAGTTTGTACTGTTAGGTGACTTAAACTGGGATATGCTTAACACCCCGGCTGTCCTTCAATCTAAGATAGATGCCCTCAATCTCACACAAATTATCAAGGAACCCACCAGGTACAACCCAAAATCCGTAAACATGGGTACCATTATTGATATCATCCTGACTAACTTGCCCTCCAAATACACCTCCTCTGTTTTCAACCAGGATCTCAGCAATCACTGCCTCATCGCCTGCGTTCGCAATGGGTCAGCGGTCAAACGACCACCCCTTATTACTGTCAAACGCTCCCTAAAACACTTTTGCGAGCAGGCCTTTCTATTAGATCTGGCCCAGGTATCCTGGAAGGATATTGACCTCATCCCGTCAGTAGAGGATGCCTGGTTGTTCTTCAAAAGTGCTTTCCTCACCATCCTAAATAAGCATGCCCCTTTCAAAAAACGTAGAACTAAGAATAGATATAGCCCTTGGTTCACCCCAGACTTGACTGCACTAGACCAACACAAAAACATCCTGTGGCGCACTGCATTAGCATCGAACAGCCCCCGCGATATGCAGCTAGTCAGGAACAAGTACACACAGTCAGTTAGAAAAGCAAAGGCCAGCTTTTTCAAATAGAAATTTGCTTCCTGTAGTACTAACTCCAAAAAGTTCTGGGACACTGTTAAGTCCATGGAGAATAAGAGCACCTCCTCCCAGTTGCCCACTGCATTGAGGCTCGGAAATACTGTTACCACCGATAAATCCACGATTATCGAAAATTTCAATAAGCATTTTGCTATGGCTGGCCATGCTTTCCACCTGGCTACCCCTACCCCGGCCAACAGCTCTGTACCCCCGGCAGCTACTTGCCCAAGCCCCCCCTGCTTCTCCTTCACCCAAATCCAGACGGCTGATGTTCTGAAAGAGCTGCTAAGTCTGGACCCCTACAAATCTGCTGGGCTAGATAATCTGGACCCTCTCTTTCTGAAATTATCAGCCAAAATTGTTGCAACACCTATCACTAGCCTGTTCAACCTCTTTCGTATCGTCTGAGATCCCTAGAGATTGGAAAGCTGCCGCGGTCATCCCCCTCTTCAAAGGAGGAGACACTCTAGACCCAAACTGTTATAGACCAATATCCATCCTGCCCTGCCTTTCTAAAGTTTTCGAAAGCCAAGTTAACAAACAGATAACTGACCACTTCGAATCCCACCGTACCTTCTCTGCTATGCAATCTGGTTTCCGAGCTGGTCATGGGTGCACCTCAGCTACGCTCAAGGTACTGAACGATATCATAACCGCCATCGATAAAAGACAGTACTGTGCAGCAGTCTTCATCGACCTGGCCAAGGCTTTCGACTCTGTCAATCACCGCATTCTTATTGGCAGACTCAACAGCCTTGGTTTCTCAAGTGACTGCCTTGCCTGGTTCTCTAACTACTTTGCAGACAGAGTTCAGTGTGTCAAATTTGAGGGCCTATTGTCCGATCCTCTGGCAGTCTCTATGGGGGTGCCACAGGGTTCAATTCTTGGGCCAACCCTTTTCTCTATATACATCAACGATGTCGCTCTCGCTGCTGGTGACTCTCTGATCCATCTCTACGCAGATGACACCATTCTGTATACATCTGGCCCCTCTTTGGACACTGTGTTTACTAACCTTCAAACAAGCTTCAATGCCATACAACACTCCTTCCGTGGCCTCCAACTGCTCTTAAACGCTAGTAAAACTAAGTGCATGCTTTTCTATCGAACGCTGCCAGCACCCGCCCACCAGACTATCATCTCTACTCTCGACGGGTCCGAATTAGAATACGTGGACACCTACAAATACCTAGGCATCTGGTTACACTGTAAACTCACTTCCAGACTCACATCAACCATCTCCAATCCAAAATTAAATCCAGAATTGGCTTCCTATTTCACAACAAAGCCTCCTTCACTCATGCTGCCAAACATGCCCTTGTAAAACTGACTATCCTACCGATCCTTGATTTCGGCGATGTCATTTACAAACTAGCCTCCAACACTCTACTTAGCAAATTGGATGTAGTCTATCACAGTGCCATCCGTTTTGTCACCAAAGCCCCATACACTACCCACCACTGCGACCTGTATGCTCTCGTTGGCTGGCCTTCATTATATATTCGTCGCCAAACCCACTGGCTCCAGGTCATCTATAAGTCTTTATTAGGTAAATCCCCGCCCTATCTCAGCTCACTGGTCACGATAGCAACACCCACCCGTAGCATGCGCTCCAGCAGGTATATCTCACTGGTCACCCCCAAAGCCAACACCTCCTTTGGCCGCCATTCCTTCCAATTCGCTGCTGCCAATGACTGGAACGAATTGCAAAAATCATTGAAGCTAGAGGTTCCTATCTCCCTCAATAACTTTAAGCATCAGTTGTCAAAGCTGCTTATCGATCACTGCACCTGTATATAGCCCTTCTGTAAATAGCCCACTCTACTACCTCATCCCCATATTTATATTTATTTTTGTTATTTTCACAAATCTTGCACTCCAATATATCTATTTGCACATCATAATTTGCACATCCTTCATTCCTGTGTTAATGATGATAATCTGTAATTTATTTCACCACTATGGTCTATTTATTGTCCTACCTCCTAACCTAACTGCATTTTGCACTACATTTTGCACTCTGTATATAGATTTTCTGTTGTGTTTTTGACTATGTTTGTTTACTGTGTAACTCTGTGTTGTTTTTGTCGCACTGCTTTGCTTTGTCTTGGCCAGGTCGCAGTTGCAAATGAGAACTTGTTCTCAACTGACCTACCTGGTTAAATAAAGGTGAAATAAAATAAATTTTAAAAAAGTACCAGACTAAAATAATGCTGCCAATGCATGCCCAACTTAGCACATCCGCTAAGACATGCTTAGAGAATGTGGATGCCATCTACAAATTGATGTTTTAAGGTGAGATTGCATTTATTTAACCTTGAAATGCATACACATGCATATATTCTCTATCAATTGTACAATTGTTGGTGTTGTCCTGTACATTTCCAAACAGCAAAGACTAGAAATTCTGATCTGGCTGTAGCCTAGCTGCAACCTAGAGTCATTTTAAAGAGCTGGTATTGTGGAAAACAAGAACAAAAATTGCTTTGGGATGATGGCAGGGGTCACCTGTGCTTTATACGTACTTCTATCTCCTTGGTAGTTTTAAGTTATTGGAACTTTTGAAATCCGCAGCTAAAGTGGGAGCGCTTTTTTGAGGCTGAACGTTTTAATGAGTCACACTCACTGTCAAATCAAATATGCTGGAAGCTCTAGCACAAGACCACCAGCAGACTTATGTAGTCACAGTTTGCATTTCAGCCAGATGACAAGCAAAGCAGGACACTGGATGTGTGCTAAAGCTAAATTAGTGACTTACAGCTAAATCCAATCAATAAAAATGTCAGTACTTGGATTATGTAAATTGATGCAGCTGTATGTCGATAAGCTCCTGCATAGAGGCTGCATTGTTTTGACTGGGCCTAAACACTCAGCTGGGAAGCTAGCGCAAATGGGAATCAGGACTTCCTGTGGTTTCTCATAAAATAAAAGCCGCGACTCTGACTCTATAGTAACGTAGCAACCAGGTTACATTGCTGTCTCCATCTATCTCCTCTGTGATCGGTCTCTGTCATGCAGGTATGTGTGTCTGAGCTACACACACACTTATAGCAGGCCTATATTAAAAGCTGACGGTGGCTTCGGCTGTATTCACACAAAATCCGCCAATGTGGCTCCTTCCAACAGGGTTCTGTGGAGGTGGGGTCATGTTTATTTGTGCTTTAGAATGTAACCGAAGTGAAACAATCAGAAGACCTTGCTAACACCTGCTCACTCTCTTCAATCTCTTTTTCTAGCTCGCTCAATCGCCGCTCTCTCTGCATGGGGCCAACTTTGAATCATGTGTTTACAAACAGCAATAGACAATGCTACTCATTTTGCCCTTTAAGACTAACTTGTGTTAATGTTAATGTATTTTTTAAAAACAATGGTAGTCAAAGTAAATCTACTACTTGTGAATAGAGATTGGATGTGCAGAAAAGTACCTAACAGAGACCACAACCAGTATTGGGCAAGTTACTCAGGAATTGTTACTCCTCCTATAAAAATTATAATATTACTTTACTTATTACAGGGAATTAAAATGTACTATTTACGTTACTCGTCACGTTACTATATTACTTTTACTATCCCGTTCTAAAAAGTGACAGATAACCTGTTTAGTCTGCTTATTTTAGAAATGAATCCACTTTACTGGAACAATAGTTAACATTAGGAGTCAACAATCAGCCAATCTTTACACATTGCTGCCTCTCCGACCAGGTGATGCTATACAGAGAAGCAATGTGCATATTTAAAAATATGCAACTAATAGCTATCTAATGCTCTTTAACTAATATCATATTGATAAGAGCAGCATGGAGTATGTTTTTTTACAAAACATATAACGTTTCCTAACATCACTGGCTGAAATAAAAAATAAAGCAAGTCAACCCCGATTTTTGAACTAATGTTATTCTGCACATGTATTTATAAGAGCTGTATTCAGTGTTTTTACAGAAGATTCAACTTTGCTTAATGCCACTCTCCCGACGAGTGCATGCATCACTGGCAGTAGCATCCTACCGGTCAGCGCCAGCGTTTTATTTTATAAGTTTTACATGGCGGTGCTTCAATAAATTAGATTTAGAATTGTTAGCGGTTGTAGACCTTTTGCTGGTCGCACAAAGTTTACAATGGATTACAATGTTCTTTGCATCTTAGACTGTGACACAATAATGGCGATACTTAACAGCTGTTGAAAGAACACATATCCAACCCATTCTCCATTCTTCCTTGACTCCTCTGCCCCATGCCTTTCAGAATCCTGTGGGTATAATCACATTCACTACGTCCATCTTTTTTTTACCGTCTAGGTTGATTTGGGGTTGCATTTATTTTCACTTTGGCCTAATTGCATATTATATATTATATTTGTGTGTGTTCCATGTCCATTTATAGGTTGGACAAGACTCAACCCAGACCAACTGCCTCAAGAAGACGAGGAGAACTTCATTCTAAATTTGGTGTCGTGTGGTTCACCCATCCAGAAACCAGCACACCAGGCTCCAGCCATCCAGGAACCAGCACACCAGGCTCCACCCATCCAGGAACCAGCACACCTGGCTCTTTCCAGCCACACCCCACCACACACAGCTCCACCCATCCAGGAACCAGCACACCAGGCTCCACCTATCCAGGAACCAGCACACCAGGCTCCACCTATCCAGGAACCAGCACACCAGGCTCCACCTATCCAGGAACCAGCACACCAGGCTCCACCTATCCAGGAACCAGCACACCAGGCTCCACCTATCCAGGAACCAGCACACCAGGCTCCACCTCTCCAGGAACCAGCACACCAGGTCCCAGCTGTGCAGCCACCACTGCAGGGTCCACAGCAACGTAAAAGACTACAAAAAATTAAAGGTGTGTTTTAGTCTAGGCACAGCATGTATTGTACAGACATTTTACCCCTGCATAATCGTCATGAAGTTAATGTGATTTTTGTAAACCCTCCAAACATTGATTTATTATGGATCTGATTCAGGATTGCAATTATACTGTATGCCTAGATGCTATCTTATTTTATTATTATTTTCTATAAATAATAATTTAATTGATGGTTCTCTACACATCCCTGCTTCATGTAATTAGAGAGCTGCAAAGTTAAAGTCCCAGTGTAAAGAATACCAGTGTAAAATATATCTGCCTTTGTGGCAAGCGATGTAAAATGTAAACAGTCCATTAGGAGACACAACATAAAGAAGGGATGGAAAAGAAACAAAGATTTTTAATAGAACCATGTGCAGCCTTTGATACTCCTGTTGTTTTCAAATCTCACCAGGATGAGCTAAATGAGCTGATGATAAACAGTGGAAAAAATGCATACATGTGTGAATTGTGAATTGATTCCTGCACAAAAAGTACCTCACATATTGTGGACATTGGTGCAAATAATATATTCCTTACAATTACAGATTGCCCTCACAATCGGCTTGAAATATTCCCAGTCCGTGAAATAATAAAGACAAGGAAAAGAAAGGTAGGACAATGATGACAGTGTTTCCTCTCAATTAGTTAAATAATGCTATTGGAATTGTCCTTTCAAAACCTTAACGAAGATAAATTTCACTTAAAATGCAGCAACAAATATGTGATTAAAAACAATGCTTTTATCGCTTTTATTATTTATCCAAAAAACAAACATTACCCCTAAAGACACCCACCCCCCTCCACCCTAAAAAAAATACAAAGGAAACACTGGATGACTTTCTAAAACTGTTGGATAACTTGTTTTGCAATTACTTAATGTTACCTTGACAAAATGCTGTTGTCTAAGTCACAACATTGAGCTGTATAGCTAGGCATCCTGTAAATACCTTTAGCTTGAAGTGTCAGTTATGGATCTTATTTGATTACTATGATTCAAAATATGCAGTATATAAACTATGTCAACAATTAATATATTTTCACTCCTTGTTAAAGTACAACATTTAAATAACATACAGTAATACAATGTCTTTGTCTTCCTGCCACAGGGGAGGACAGAACATCTTTGTGACTGGCAGCCCTGCACAATGTGGTATGTTAAATAGCTTTTGGTTATGTACGATTACATGCATTTTATTATTGGGCTCCTGGATCTCTCTGTGCCTGGATCTCTCTGTACTGGCAGAAAGCATTCACACCAATGTGTCCCTGACTAAGACACTTAACCCCTAGTTGCTCCAGAGGCGTGCGACCTTTGACATAAACAGCAATTGTAAGTCGCTTTGGATAAAAGTGTCAGCTAAATGAATAAATGTAATGTACTGTTTTCATTTGTGGGGATTGTTGACAAGCCATTGTCTTGGGTAGAGATTATTAAAGAAAAATGGTAATGCAAACAGTTTTTGTATGCTGTTTACAATTGTGAGGATACTGATATGTTGTACTGTGCATCCACAGCCATATGAAACCAAAAGTGAAATTCACTATTTCAATGTAACTATGGAAAGGCCACAAAGTAGGAATGCATTATTTACACAACATTTTTCCAATAATTCAGCATATAGCTAGTCTTCATTCCAAGCATTTTTCAGGCCAACGTACATGGGCTGTTGTCTTTTGGCTTAGGTCAGGCTACACAAAATTACCCATCTGAAGTTTCCCAAGGGGATTTATAAAGTACTTTTAATGATTTAACTTATATTATGATGTGCATGCTTGAGTATTTATTATTCACTTTTAAGTTTCTGCTGTAAGTCTCTAGAAGAGGAATGCAGTGATTGGAGATGTTTATGGTAATAGTGACTATACCATAAACATCTCCAATCACTACAATCATAGTCAGAGGACACATCAGGGTTTCAGGGTTTGACGATTAGTACACTACGAATGGATACATTTATTTGTCCGTTAGAGGATTTATTTTATTTTTCCACAACATTTTTGACATTTTAAGACCATTTTTGGTCCACCTGCCAGCTGTATTGTGCCTATCTACATTTTATTTACACAATTATCTAGTTTTGTTTATTTTTCCATGAGCAACAGTTACTGTGAGTAACGTGATGTTTTATATCTTGTTTAAAAGTAATCTTACGCACATGGAAACCAGATACACCAGAATGATAATGGGTTCAGCAAGACCTTCCTCCAACTCTGGCACAGCTCTAGTGTGGAGATACAGTGGGGAGAACAAGTATTTGATACACTGACGATTTTGCAGGTTTTCCCACTTACAAAGCATGTAGAAGTCTGTAATTTTTATCATAGGTACTCTTCAACTGTGAGTGACGGAATCTAAAACCAAAATCCAGAAAATCCCATTGTATGATTTTTAAGTAATTAATTTGCATTTTATTGCATGACATAAGTATTTGATACATCAGAAAAGCAGAACTTAATATTTGGTACAGAAACCTTTGTTTGCAATTACAGAGATCATACGTTTCCTGTAGTTCTTGACCAGGTTTGCACACACTGCAGCAGGGATTTTGGCCCACTCCTCCATACAGATCCTTCAGGTTTCGGGGCTGTCGCTGGGCAATACGGACTTTCAGCTCCCTCCAAAGATTTTCTATTGGGTTCAGATCTGGAGACTGGCTAGGCCACTCCAGGACCTTGAGATGCTTCTTACGGAGCCACTCCTTAGTTGCCCTGGCTGTGTGTTTCCGGTCGTTGTCATGCTGGAAGACCCAGCCACGACCCATCTTCAATGCTCTTACTGAGGGAAGGAGGTTGTTGGCCAAGATCTCGCGATACATGGCCCCATCCATCCTCCCCTCAATACGGTGCAGTCGTCCTGTCCCCTTTGCAGAAAAGCATCCCCAAAGAATGATGTTTCCACCTCCATGCTTCACGGTTGGGATGGTGTTCTTGGGGTTATACTCATCCTTCTTCTTCCTCCAAACACGGCGAGTGGAGTTTAGACCAAAAAGCTCTATTTTTCTCTCATCAGACCACATGACCTTCTCCCATTCCTCCTCTGGATCATCCAGATGGTCATTGACAAACTTCAGACGGGCCTGGACATGCACTGGCTTGAGCAGGGGGACCTTGCGTGCGCTGCAGGATTTTAATCCATGACGGCGTAGTGTGTTACAAATGGTTTTCTTTGAGACTGTGGTCCCAGCTCCCTTCAGGTCATTGACCAGGTCCTGCCGTGTAGTTCTGGGCTGATCCCTCACCTTTCTCATGATCATTGATGCCCCACGAGGTGAGATCTTGCATGGTGCCCCAGACCGAGGGAGATTGACAGTCATCTTGAACTTCTTCCATTTTCGAAATAATTGCGCCAACAGTTGTTGCCTTCTCACCAAGCTGGCAAGAAGTTCAAGATGAGTTCTGTAGCCCATCCCAGCCTTGTGCAGGTCTACAATTTTATCCCTGATGTCCTTACACAGCTCTCTGGTCTTGGCCATTGTGGAGAGGTTGGAGTCTGTTTGATTGAGTGTGTGGACAGGTGTCTTTTATACAGGTAACGAGTTCAAACAGGTACAGTTAATACAGGTAATGAGTGAAGAACAGGAGGGCTTCTTAAAGAAAAACTAACAGGTCTGTGAGAGCCGGAATTCTTACTGGTTGGTAGGTGATCAAATACTTATGTCATGAAATAAAATGCAAATGAATTATTTAAAAAATAATACAATGTGATTTTCTGGATTTTTGTTTTAGATTCCGTCTCTCACAGTTGAAGTGTACCTATGATAAAAATTACAGACCCTCTACATGCTTTGTAAGTAGGAAAACCTGCAAAATCGGCAGTGTATCAAATACTTGTTCTCCCCACTGTATATAGGACACAGACAATTAGTGGGATGGGAGCCAGGTGTGCGTAAAACAGGACAGAGGTAAACAGTGCATGGGATCGGTGGCGGCTAATACGCTGGTGACGTCGACCGCCTGTGGCTGCCCGAACCAGGAGAGGGGCCGACTTCGGCGGAAGTCGTGACATCCTTTCCCAACTACCAAAATGTTCAGTCCACTGATGACACACACAGTTGGAGTGCTTTATTGGAGGACTCAATATTGAAGAGGACACTGTTCCATTTAAGATTTCATATTAAATAACCTCCGCCACAAATTTACAATTAAACTAAATGAGCAACTTCCCATTGCCTTAATTTTTATTAGCAAAAAAACACAAAATGAAGAAAGAGAGAAAGAGAGTGATCGAAAGAGACAAGTGAGAAAGAGAGAGAGAGTGGCTCTTAAAAGTGCAGTTGTTTTGATTTGTGTGTGTGTATATGTGTGTGTTGGTGAAGTCAAAAAGTGTTGCAATAAAGCTGTAAAACAGGAAAAAGCAAAAGATTATTAGAATAGCCTTTGTAGTAAATGAGCATTTCTTAATTGTTAGGACAGAGTAATTAATTATTAATTAAATATTAATCAATCACAACCACTACGTACAATACAAATCAATCCTTACTGTACAAATATCAGATTTGTACCACATTCACTTGACATTGAGTCGCACTGAGCAGTCTAATCCTCTGGAAAGACTCCAGGTCCACTTTTTTATTCCAGTCCATCCCTGATTGCGGTAATTCCCCTTAGTTACACTTCTGACATTTACTTTGCACTTTGAATAAAACTTTAACCACTGCAACAACACGTTGTTAATTGTTGTCTTCACAAGACATGGACAAATACATGAGTTTAAATTGATTTTGGAAGCTGGCAGTGCCACAATCCAACTGTGCCGGGGACACCTGTCATTTGGCTGGATAACTAACTACTTCGGCGGGTAGCCGTGTAAATGATAATGCAACACTAACAAATTCAACCTAATCTCCAGGGATGAAACGCTACACAGATCGGGCTACAACTAAAGAAATAACAGCAAAGGTTTTGCGTGCTTTTTAACAAACAAACACCCATTGGGTTGAGATACTTACTGTAGTTAATTGGCGGGTGAAATGAGCGGTAAAGGTGATTATGGGTAAGAAGCGTGCGTTACGGTGCGTAACGTGACGTATCGTTGCCGTGGTAACCACTGAAAGTCTTCTGATTCATACGAAAAATTATTAATAATATTCGCTGCTATGACAGAAAATACATTTGAAAATAATAAAATATCCTAAAGGGTTTAATAATGTAAAGGGAACAACACAGCCTCGGGCCATTCTTTAAAACTACTCCATCTATAAATTGATAGTTATATCACAAACAAAAAATCGGAACAAATTCACTATAATACATTATAAAAGGAGGACGTTTCGTAAACTAGAAAACAACATTTACCGCCGCCCACTGTGTGACGTTGTTGAACCAGGGAATCCGTGTGTCCACCACGACAAATGAGCCTCATTGACTTTGTATGGGTGTTGTTTCCGTGGTGCCGACACGTAATTTCAACACATTCCGTGCCACCACCACGTAAATTGGGGTTAAGGGGTCGTGTTCATTTCACGTATTTCTGGGAGATCAGGTTGGAAAATTTACTGTGGTACATTTTTTTATTTTGGATTGTGTTGCTGGCTGTCGGCTGTCCGTTTCTCAGTATCAATTAGATACAAACAAATCTAGATTGGCCTAGATAGGCAGCATTGTACAGCCCACCATAGAATAAATCAACCTTTATAATGACATTTCCTCATTGTACCAGTGATATTCACATGTGGATGAGGCCATCTCAAATTAGTAGCTGATCACGTTGGACTTAGCCTACTGCCAGCTACATAACCGATTTTAGAATAACAATACCAGCACGCTGCCTTCGCCTTATCCACTTGTCTTTGCCCACTGCCACTGTATTTAACTGGAAAGCCCTAATTTTCCCAAATGGGCTTGCCATTTGCGTTGCATCATATGTGCTAAGGTATTTCAGTTTCTAAGTTACGGCTCCATGATCAGTCTCCAGGGATATGCTTGGAGTAGTTCTGCAAAAAAAAATGTTGTGGGTGGCTAAGTAAACTAATTAATTTGGATCGGTACGGATATGTGTACCGTCTCACCCCTAATGTTTATATTAACCTCTGCTGGTGCAGGAAAGTCTAAAACTCAAATATCATATACGATTTGTGATTCAGTATTTTAAACACACATGTACTTAGTGGTTTCAAGGGCATAGATTAAAAAATGTATTTTCTCAGCGGCATTTGCCACAAGTAGGTACTGCAGGTACTCGCCTCCCTTTTGTGGATTTAGGCTGTGTAAGGGCTGATACATATGTTAATATGTAGCTAATTAATATGTTAATCTGCAACAAGAGTTACAACTGCTTCTGTCAACTGAATTTTGTCACGAGGCTGGGACCAGCCTGCACGCCAACGATAGGCTGAGTAAGTTTAAACCACACTCAGCCTCTACTCTGACAGGCCAGCAAGGAGCGGGAACTATTCTGTCCGAGTATTTAAGGAAGAACAAAGGATAGGACTCGCTCTCTTCTCTAGGCTCTCTTCTCTAGGCGCTCTTCTCTAGCGCTGCTCCCTGACTCGCTCTCTCTCTCTCTCTCTCTTCTCGAGCCCTGCTTGCTGTTTGCCCTGTGTGGTGTCACAGTGAGCCTGTATATACGAACTTCATACTTACCATTTAAGGGTTTGCTAGAATAAAATACATGGAAGATTTAAACTGTGTAGTAATCCTTTTGTTCCAATACCAGATTTGAATTGACGCAACCTTAACAATTGGTGACCCCGACGTGATCTGGTAGAGGAACTTTGCTGGAGATTGAACGGTGTGTTTCATAAAGAGTCCGGTTAACTAAAAAGGGTAAGCAGACACCTAATGTGAATAACTAAAGTTCTGCACATTGGCTTTATCCAAATTAATTTTGTGAAACACCCGTTTGATGTAAGTGAACTGAATTAAGTAATATGATGACATGAAGACCTGAGATGTTGTTAAATGTGATGATGACATGCAAACCTGAGATGCATAATGTGAATGTTAAGCCCTGATACATTAGAGTATTGTTTCATCGGCAAGGTCCGTAACTACGAGGGTACGGCTAGGTTCGAGGAAATTACACCGGCAAGGTTCGTAACTACGAGGGTACGGCTAGGTTCTGGAAATTTTTGATAAATATTAGCGACCGGCAAGGTCCGTAACTACGAGGGTACGGCTAGGTTTGGCGGAATATTTAGACAGGGCAAGACTTGAGCAAGTTGACAGATTCAGGCTAGAACATGTGGGGGATATGGGTGATATGCATAATGTGGGGGGTAACTCTCTGCAGGAAGTATAGTTATCACTCTGGAGGAAGGAGAGTCTCAGGTTGTAACTTTAAGGTGTTTTCATAAGTCGTTCTTTCACAAGTTTTTCATTGTATGTTAAGTGTCAGTGCTGTCCTAAACGCCTAAGAAGGTTTTAAGTTCTTGGGTGGCTGGTAGCCACTCAGCATAAGGGGTGGAGAAACGAAGGATGAGCGGGTTGGTTGATTTGCTGTTTGGAGTAACTGGTAGTCCTCTCTATATCCAGTAGGTGTAGCTGTAACAGGTTGAGTGTTTTTTACTTTTCTTAATGCATAAGCTCTGTATTTTTTGTATTGGGGTGAGTGACACCCTAGTGGGTGTCAAAAGGGGGATTGTAAGGGCTGATACATGCTTAGCTAATTAATATGTTAATCTGCAACAAGAGTTACAACTGCTTCCGTCAACTGGATTGCGTCACGAGGCTGGGACCAGCCTGCACGCCAACGATAGGCTGAGTGGGAACTATTCTGTCGGGAGTATTTAAGGAAGAACAAAGGATAGGACTCGCTCTCTTCTCTAGGCTCTCTTCTCTAGCGCTGCTCGCTGACTCGCTCTCGCGCTCTCTTGCGCTCTCTCTCTTCTCGAGCCCTGCTTGCTGTTTGCCCTGCGTGGTGTCACAGTGAGCCTGTATATACGAACTTCATACTTACCATTTAAGGGTTTGCTAGAATAAAATACATGGATGATTTAAACTGTGTAGTAATCCATTTGTTCCAATACCATATTTGAATTGACGCAACCTTAACAGCTGGAGGGATTTTGCAACACCTTTTCGTTTTTTCCATTAAACTAAACCCTAACCAAGACCTATTATGTCATCTTTAAGTGGCCATTGTCACTTTAGGTCTGAATGACCAGCTCTGTAGAGACTTGCTGTAATGCAGACTTGGCCTATTCTGGCAAAAAAATGGTTTACAAGTCTCTTCTCCATGGCTGCCCATAAAGTCTTCAGGCTAAAGTTGCATGTTAGTGATTGTGCAAGCTGACGGTTTACAGATAATTAATCTCAGTAACAGACTGGTCGTGATTTGTTTTGGCAATTTTAGATCTACTGTAGGCTTTAGCGATGTACAGGGGCGCCATACAAGGGAGTTTAGGGAGTTTCGCTTTTTAAAGCGAAATTGTCAGTTCAGCACATCGGGGATGTCTTCGTCGCGTTATCTGTGGCGGCTTTCAGTAAATCAGCCAGGTAAAATCTGCACTGGAATTATGGGTCGTCGGGGTCAAATTTGGTATGATTAATTTGCGTCAATGTTTTTTTATCACGTTATGGTTTTCAGCAGTGGTGGGCCGTGCATTTTTTTTCAGCTTCTGAAAATAATAATATATAATAACCTTGCGCACAGTCAGCTGTGTTTTTCCATTACGATGGCAAATAAGACATATTTCAGTTCCTCTACAAAGGTTTATATAAGCTTAACCATTACACCATGTATTTAAAAAAAATACACTTACGTATGTAATGAATACTCTGGTAGAGCAGAAGATAGATTCATGTACAAATGCAGCAGGTTTATTAACAGCAGGAAAACCAAAATGGGCAAACATGAAAATTGTAGTCAAGGCAAAAAAAATAAAAAATGAACAATCAGCGTAGGATAAGTACAGATAGGGTACAGGCAAAAAGCGTAATCCAAAAAGCGTAGTCCAAGGTAAAAAATAAGACCAAGCTAGAGCAAGGCGAAAGTACAAAGGCAAAGAATCTAAGTCGAGACTGAAACGGTCGGTACAAACTGGTGAAAAATTCAAAGTAAAACCTGAATAAATTAGTGGAGGAACTTAGCGAATACAGCTGTTTACAAGTCTACTGCGTTATAAAATTAAGCAATTTAGATCCCATCATTCTCTGTGGCATGTATAAAAAAAGCTGAGCAAGCCCAGTTTATCTATATTTAAGATGGCAAGAGGAAAGGATCTATGTGACTTTCAAAAATGGTTAATTATTGGGGCACGGATGGCAGGAGCTTCAGTCAATGGCTAGTGTTTCAATAGGAATCATGACTAAAGTTACATCTGCATTTGAAAAAACTCAATAAATAGTAGGGAGGTACCGATACTGAAATTCTGGACCGATACCGATGTTTAAAATAACAATTTGGCCGATATCGATGTATTTTTGCCAGACACTACCTATTGTTAAATAGCATAGTGGTTAGAGACACAGTCTGCCACACAGGAGACTGGCTACAAGCAGTCAACAAGGCTTGTATTGGCCGATACCGATGTACTGCCGATACATCGGTGCATCCCTAGTAAAGTTGGAAATTGTGGTCAAAAGTGCACATTCGATGATCGTGACGCTTGTGCATTACTGCAATATGTAAGGAAAACAAAAGAGCAACTCTTTCCCGTGTGACTGAAAATGTCAATGTAGGACGTGACTAGACTGTATCAGCAACAATAGTCCAATGAGAACTACACAGGCATATTATAGTAGGGTTGCAGTGCATAAACCCATCATTTAAAAGACAAAATCACATTTTGAGATTTGAAAAACTATAGGCACTGGTCTACAGAGATGTGGAAAAAAAGTGATATGGAAAGATGAGTCCCCCTTCACCATATTCTCGACAAGTGGGTGATTGCATGTGTGGCGTACACCAAGAAAACAATACAGGCCTGAATGACCCCTGCAGTGAGGGGATCTGTAGGGTTGTAGTGCTGTGGGGGGCATTTTCCTGGCATGGTTTGGGTCCACTTCTCCACTTAGAGGGAAGGGTAACTGAAATCATTACAAAGTTGTTGATCACAAATTCCATCCTGATGGGAGTGGTGTCTTCCAGAATGACAAATCCCCAATCCACAAGTATTCACTTCTGTAATAAAATGCTTTAAATCATATACTATGGCCTTCGCAGCCACCAGATCTCGACCCAATTGAACACCTATGGGAGAATTTGGACCGATTTGTTAGACAGCGCTCTACACCGCCATCATCAAAACACCAAATGAGGGAATATCCTTTGAAAGAATGTTCTTCCATACTTCCAGTAGACTCGTAAAAACTATGCCAACACCTTATGGAAACTCGGGTGGCTTTTCCTTAAAATTGTCACCCGTTTGTATATTTCAAAAGCTGTAATGGCATTATCTTAAGTGCTCATGATGGTAAAGAATAGTAATTTAGGTTATTGTCAATTATTGGACACATTGTGGTTTCGATAGTGCACATTTTTGCATTTTTCTTTCATCATTCTTTCATTTTTCCTTGATTTTCAGCAATTGAACAACTTCACAGCGAAGCTGCAGGCGTAACCAGTGTACCAAAAGTTTGTAATTTTAAAGGGCAGGCTCAACATCCATGTGCTGTAGCAGACAAGCACTCACATCATCCTGACTCCAGACGTGCCGGGGCAAAAGTTCATCACCATCGGAAGCAGGGACAAGGCCGTCAAGCTTCACCAGAACAAACTTCTCCAAAACTTGGTACGGTTCTTTACTTTTTTGGGTGAAAGTATAGATACAAATGTGTACATTCTCTAGCAGCATGTTTGAGTGACCAATGTAAACAATGGTGCTAGTATTCCTCAAAAATCATTTGGAAAGTCTGTAATCTAGTTTAGGCCAAGCCAAATTTGTGCCTATGGAAGTTTACCGACAGGGATGGACTAACGAAGACTCAAGAAAAACTGTACGTCGTGAGCTTCAGAAAGCTGGAATTTATGTCAGGGCTGCCATATAGAAACCATATGTATCCAAGGCCAATGCACAAAGATGCATAATTTGGTGTAATGAGCACGAAGTGGCTGACTTGTTAAACATGGTGGGAGATCTGTAATGATATGGGTAGCCATCTTGTAGGAGTGTTTGGATTCAATTAATCTGCATGGTCAAGGAATCTGAGGCCATTTTACAAGAGCAGGTGCACCCTATGATGAAAACACTGTTCCCTCATGATGTTCCAATATTCCACCCTCTTAGTAACCACCCCCCTTAGTTTGGTTTGTGTAAGCAGCCTTTGCAGCAGTTAACAACTGTGAATCTGTGTCACGGTCAGTGGTGAGGGAACGAGGCGCAGAGCGAGAGGTCTGTGCAAACGTTGTTTTTCTGTTTATTATTAAATAAACTAACTTAAATAAGCAAAACCATGAGCTGGCATCTAGCGCACACAGACAACACACTACAAACACACAATGATCCAAGACGCAGGTGGACGAAATGTGAACATAAATAGAATCCCCAATTAGAGACAACTCAAGACAGCTGCCTCTAATTGGGGATCTACCAAACCCAACACAAAACTCCTGCTTGGTCTTAATGTCAGGACCTGACTGTGGCCATCCCACTCCCTCTAGAGGGAGTCAGAGACCTGGCCTCAGTCAAGCCCTTACAATCTGTGTTCGATTCAAAGTGCAAATGTCCAGTATTAGATACTCCTGAAACTCAAGATGGACGGTTTGCTTACTATTACTTCAAAGAGCATGTCACTCTCCAGGCCTTCCTCTCCACTCTGTGGGTTTTAAACAGCTTAATACGACAGAATGGGGTTTTCAACCAGAGCGTGCATCACAGTGTAGTTACCCACGGCCACGTAGCGACACAATATATATATATATTTTCATAGTTTTTAACTGAGCAGTCAGAGGGAGAAAGAAACAATTTACCCCTTTAGCTCCATGGCCTGGACTAAGCACTGAGCTTAACCCCTGGTTGCTTCCATGCTTCACAGTAGGTGCTCTTTGGATGGGGTTGCACCAAATGTAACACTTAGCATTTTGGCACCTGGTTGAAAGCCAATAAACTATGTGGTTTTTATGGCAGTTGGTTATGCCAAAGCTAATTTAGGATTGCCATTATCTAGCCAAGCAATATCAGTTTCAAAGATTTTGAAAATGCTTAATTTCTACACTTAAGGTATGCTGTTTTAACCAAATCTTTTGGTAGTATTGTCAACAACGTAATCTTTTGGTTGTATTGCCTAGAAATCTTATGTTGTTCTTAATGTGTTTCTTGCAGATCTTTCCAAATCCAGAAAAAACATGAGAAGAACCGCATGGAACAAAACAGAAATACAAGCTGTGATGAGGCACTTCGGCAACCACCTCATCCAAGGAGAAACTGCAACAATGCTGGAATGCAAACAATGCAAAGATGCAGCAGAACCTTTTCTGAAAATGAGGTCCCTTCAAAACATCCAAGATTTTGTAAGAAACAAGGGACTGACACTCAGGAGGCAAAATAAAAATGCGATGGATACACAAACGTAAAGATTTATATTCAGAATGTAATTTGTTTCATTTGGGATGTAGTTAAAATGCTGCACACCAGTGTTATTTTATTTGCACTTTGTCAGATAAGGGTTATTTGCAATTTCTGGTTTGTTTTTGAGAATAGTGTAAGGTATAATTATCGGTTTTAGGCATTAATACCATAAGTATGCTATGCAACCTGCCATTGTCAGTGTGTAAACTATGTTTAAGCAAGGATTAAGGCCTACTTCAATGTACAAGTTAAGAAAGCAGAAACTGTGTGGTTAATTAAATAAAGTGAGGCTAGTGATGCATGCAATAAGAATGTTTTACAGGCTAGAGAGTTAGCTACATGAGAGACCACTAAGTACTGAAAGTGCAACAACTGGAACTGAACGTATGATCATGTCCTTGACACCACCTGCAAAGCTATGAGATAACAACAACGCCTGACAATAGGAGTGCGTCACGAGGCTGGGACCAGCCTGCACGCCCACGATAGGCTGAGTAAGTCTAAACCACACTCAGCCTCTACTCCGACAGGCCAGCAGTGAGCGGGAACTATGTCTGTCAGAGTATTTGAGGAAGAACAAAGCATGTGACACCCAGTTCTCTGTGGACCCTGCGTGGTGTTACAGTGAGCCCGTATATACGAACATCACATTTACCATTTGTATATCATTGAATGCATTAAAGTACAAGAATTCTGAAGTTATGTTGTACTGACTATTTTCGTTCTGATACCAGATTTGAATTGACGCATCCCAACAATAGCATTATTAAAAGTTATACAAAACATCTCTTGAATTAATCTTTTAAGCTTAAACAGTATATAAAAAAACTAAAAGTTGTGTTTTCTTAAAGTATATTTTAAGATTAAGATTATAATGACGACATGGATATACAAATAAATATTGTCATTAATATATTTAATGAAAAATCATGAATTTGTTTTTGATCTAAGTTTTGGGTTATATCACCCAGCCCTAATATTACATTTGCACAATTATTCACACCCCTTCACTCAGTATTTTGAAGCACCTTTGGCAGCGAGCTTTGAGTTTTTGGGGTATGATACTACAAGGTCGGCTTGGCATACCTGTATTTGGGGAGATTTTCCAATTGTTTACGGCAGATCCTCTCAAGCTCTTTCAGGTTAGATGGGGAACAATGCTGCACAGCCATTTTAAGGTTTTTCCAAAGATGTTTGATCGGGTTCAAGTCCGGGCTCTGGTTTGGCTGCTCCAGGACATTCACAGACTTATCCTGAAGCCACTCCTGTCTTGGCTGTGTGCTTATCTTGTTGGAAGGTTTACCTTCACCAGAGTCTGAGATCCTGAGCTCTCTGATTTGTGAAATTTAAAATCAGCATTGAGTTTAATAGTACAAGTGTAGTCTACCTGTGTTTTCTTCTTATGGAAAAGTAGCTGAATTTGTTGTCTCGCTAAAACATCCCACTTTCCATATTGCATCCATTGCCAGGTAATTCTGACAAGTCGCGCTCTTTTCGTCAGTAAAAACAGCTTGATTGTAGCCCATACCATACACAAAACGTTTAAGTTACTGATTAATTTGTATTAGGCCAATGCAAGTAGGGCCCTTTCCCAGTTTTGTTCAATTTGACAAAATATTTTACAATGTTATGTTTAATTTAGCCATAGGGACTGACAAGTCAACTCAGACTCGATCACAGGGGACTCAAGGTTCAATGACTTAACTACATCTCGTGGTGCTTCTTTATATTTTTGTCAACTTTGATCCCACGATACAACCAACTTCAAATCTCCAACTCAAATCCATGGGTATAGTTCTTTGCCTCCAACTCTTTAATTGCTTTGTTGATTACCATTTAATTGTTAAGCGGCTGTCAAGCGATTTAAAATTTTTTATTACATGCTTTGTGATTAATCTAAATTAATCCCATATCAATATTTGCTGTGAGAAGAATTTAAAAAATATTTCAAATCAATTGGATTTTGGTAGATGAGTGAATCAATGAATTCTTAAACATTATAAACTTTAAAGGTTAACATCTCTTCTATTACCCATACATTCCGAATTATTATTTTTTTCACAGTCACTTACTCAGTCTGAACGCCTGTTCGAGTGTGGCTTGACGAGACTGGTTAGCTTCAGGGGCTATACTAGCTCTGACCTCCGAGTTCGCTGCTATGTGCTTAGCATTGAGGTGATATTTCAGGCTTGAAGTACTCCGATGGTACGAACATTTCTTGCAGCAGAAAATCCACAGAACGGTGCTCCTATCAACAGTTCCATCTGGGCATTTTTTTTATGTACATTTTCCATCCACTTGGCCAAGGAATGCTTTGTCATCTGCTTCCATCATGTTTACAAAGCTATTGTGTGAAAGGTTGTGGTGTCAAGGGTCATCATTGAGCGAGAATTATCTGCGTAAATGTTTTTGACGCTTTGTCTACAATTAAATATTTATTTTAGCCATTTACTGATGTATGAAGGTCAAACATTTTATCTGAGTTAATTTGTGTGTTCTGACCTTACATGTGGATAGATGAATAAGAGAGTTTTTCATGTCAAAATATTTATACCCCAGTGAAACAAGAAGTCATGGATGACCACTTGAGTATTAATAACACGGATGAACTTGAAAAAGTTAAATATCAATGGGAACATTCTTCTATTAAATTTTGTTCATAAGCATTTGTAATTTGCATAGATATGCAAGGGTTTGAAATAAAACAGACTCTAAACATGAGAAAAAATGCAATTGAAAAGTCTCAAATTAAATATCTTGGAAAGGGGTTTGGTTGGATCTCCTGTGGGTAATGCCGGGTTCACATTGTTGTTTTGACGCAATCTTGCTCTGCTACATGACGCAGAAAAGTAGTAAACGCTACGCAAGAAGATGGAGGAGAGTCTGGTGGTTGCGGTGTCTGCATTTCCATGCCTTTTTGATAGCACTGCTGACTGTTACCGTGACCAAGTAGCACGAAGCAATGCTTGGTTGCGGATCCCAGCAGAATTAAAATGGTCAGGTATGTTTTCATGACGATAGGCAGGATTTTTACAAAATGTCAAGCTAGCTAGTTAATTTGACTTTAAGCTAGCTACAGTAGATAACTGTGAGCTAGTTGCGCACGTATTTACTAACATTATACTAGTAGCAAGGAGCTTGTAGTGACTACTGGTAATATGAAAAGAAGTGGGGGAGCCGCCTCAAGTTGCCGCCCATGGCACTTTATGGGCATCTTGAGCTTTTTAGAACCTTTTGTGAAAGCTCATGCCACGACTTCCAATTTCCCTGACACACAGAGCCAGGGAGAGCCAGTGAGCCAGGTAGAGAGAGATGATATGGAAGTAGTAGAAGACATGGGAGGAAGAGCTAGCGACATAGGACCAGATGTTGAAGAAGAGAGATGTAATTCCACTCAGGGCAACACCCAGAGTTACACCCAGGCCATATAATTGCCCTCACACTCGCCCACATAGGGCACACCAGTCAGAGGAAATGACTCCTTTTCAGCGTAGACTGGTTTCTGCCCTGGATGAAGATGAAGCCCCACCAGACGAGGAACGGGATTTTGCCAGAAGTATTATCCCAGTTTTAAAGAGGCTGCCCCATCTGAAAAAAGCTGCCGTGAAGGTTCAAATCCTCCAGCTACTCTACGATGCAGAATTCAATTGTACGTTTTTTACACTTAGAGTATAGTTCAGGTTATTATTTTCGTGCTTATTCATCTGAATATTAACCTTGCATACATTTATTTTCCTTGTCTTTCATTTCAGAAGACAGGAGAAGAAAACCAAATTAGATGGTGTAGACTCTTCATCCAAGGCAGACACCAGTCAGCAAACACACGCACACATCCTTAATGTTCCAAGTTCACAAACAAAAAGTGTTCACTTTAATAGATGTAAACCATTGGTCTGGTGCGTTTTATTTTCTGATGTTTTGTTCATAATAATATTTAAGATGGTGTATTTGGTTTTAGGTATAGCCTAACAATAAAGCCACAATGTAAAAAAAAAAAATGGTGTTAACATTCCAGCCCATGAATAGATGTTTGTACATGTATTGACTTAAGTGCCGTCTCGGGCATAAAGTCATATGTATTTCACACTCTCTTTCTCTCTTTTTCTGATTTCTCATTAATAATAAACTTATCGCATAGGGGTCCATGTGTTTGTGTAATTAGTTGGATTTAAATCTTTAACTGGCTACTAGGTATGCAGTGCAGGTGAAACAAACAGGGTTTTAATGAAATGTTCTTTTTTTAATGTCTTTGGAAAGAAATGGGTAGCTCTTAAAAGAGCTGTTTTTTACTGGAGTGTGATGGAGGAGGATCACATGTTATCCTGCCATTCAACGGCACCAGCTTCAGAGAGAAAGTACTTGGTCAGAGTTTCCCTCACTTGTTTAGCCTCCCGGGATGCGTTGTCACCTCCTGCTTGATTGAGATCCTGCAGGCCGGCTCTAGGACATCTCTCCTCCATGTACAGCGGGTGAAATAAGTATTGAACACGTCACCATTTTTCTCAGAAAATATATTTCCAAAGGTGCTATTGACATGACATTTTCACCAGATGTTGGTAACAACCCAAGTAATCCATACATACAAAGAAACCAAAACAAATGAAGTTATGTGTAATAATGTGAAATGACACAGGGAAAAGGTATTGAACACATGAAGAAAGGGAGGTGCAAAAAGGCATGGAAAGCCAAGACAACAGCTGAAAACTATCAGTAATTAAAAAGTAATCCAGCCCCCTGTCAGTGCAAATTAATATCAGCTGGTTCAGTCCCAACTGATGGCCTACAAAAAGGTCTCATTGCCAAGGTGTCACACAAGACACATCTCATGATGGGTAAAAGCAAAGAGCTGTCTCAAGACCTTCGCAACCTAATTGTTGCAAAACATAATGATGGCATTGGTTATAGATGCATTTCTAAGCTTCTGAATGTTCCAGTGAGCACTGTTGGGGCCATAATACGGAAGTGGAAAGACAATCATTTCACCATAAATTTGCCTCGACCAGGTGCTCCTCGAAAGATTTCTGACAGAGGAGTGAAAAGAATAATCAGAAGAGTTGTCCAAGAGCCAAGGACCACTTGTGGAGAGCTTCAAAAAGACCTGCAATTAGCAGGTACTGTTGTCTCAAAGAAAACAGTAAGTAATGCACTCCACCGCCATGGCCTGTATGCACGCTCACCACGCAAGACTCCATTGCTGAAAAAAAAGCATGTTGAAGCTTGTTTAAAGTTTGCTGCACAACATTTGGAAAAGCCAGTGAAATACTGGGAGAATATAGTGTGGTCAGATGAGAGCAAAATTGAACTGTTTGGATGTCATAATACACACCATGTTTGGAGGAGAAATGGCACTGCACATCACCCTAAAAACACCATACCAACAGTGAAGTTTGGAGGTGGGAAAATCATGGTGTGGGGTTGCTTTTCAGCAAATGGTACTGGCAAACTTCACATAATTGAAGGAAGGATGAATGGGCAAATTTACCGAGACATTCTTGACAAAAATCTGCTGCCATCTACCACGATGATAAAGATGAAACCAGGATGGACATTTCAGCAAGACAATGATCCCAAACACACAGCCAAGGAAATTCTCAATTGGTTTCAAAGAAAGCTAGAATGGCCCAGCCAATCACCTGACCTAAATCCCATTGAAAATCTATGGAAAGAACTGAAGATCAAGATTCATAGAAGAGGCCCACGGAACCTTCAAGATTTGAAGACTGTTTGTGTGGAAGAATGGGCCAAAATCACACCAGAGCAATGCATGCGACTAGTTTCTCCATACACGAGGCGTCTTGAAGCTGTCATTACCAACAAAGGCTTTTGTACAAAGTATTAAATAAATATCAGTAAGTTCAATACTTTTTCCCTGTTACATTTCACATTATTACACATAACTTAATTTCTGAACGTATTTGTTTTGGTTTATTTGTATGTATTGATTACTTGGGTTGTTACCAACATCTGGTGAAAATTTCATGTCAATAGCACCTTTGGAAATATATTTACTGAGAAAAATGATGACGTTTTCAATACTTATTTCACCCGCTGTATATATTACAAGTTTGTGTCTGTCATTGTATTTCTGTGAATGGCATTTTACACATTTGAGTTGTCTGCAACTACTTGTCTGCAACTTCAAATTCAGTATACAGGTTTGTGACTATTGTCTGCGAGTGCAAATTTCAACATTCAACTTCAGATTTTTATTTTACAGGTTTTCACATTGGAGCTGTGAGTGTAAATGTTCACGTACAAGTACAAATATTTATTGTACAAGTTCTCAAATTCACATCTACGTGCTCTCGAGTTTTGCTACTCTTTTAGCTTCATAGAGTAGTGAGTGAATGAATGAGAGAGTGGTGATTAAGTAAAGACTGAGTGAAAGGCATCTATACAGTGGGGAGAACAAGTATTTGATACACTGCCGATTTTGCAGGTTTTCCTACTTACAAAGCATGTAGAGGTCTGTAATTTTTATCATAGGTACACTTCAACTGTGAGAGATGGAATCTAAAACAAAAATCCAGAAAATCACATTGTATGAGTTTTAAGTAATTAATTTGCATTTTATTGCATGACATAAGTATTTGATACATCAGAAAAGCAGAACTTAATATTTGGTACAATAACTATTTGGTGCAATTACAGAGATCATACGTATCCTGTAGTTCTATACCAGGTTTGCACACACTGCAGCAGGGATTTTGGCCCACTCCTCCATACAGATCCTTCAGGTTTCGGGGCTGTCGCTGGGCAATACGGATTTTCAGCTCCCTCCAAAGATTTTCTATTGGGTTCAGGTCTGGAGACTGGCTAGGCCACTCCAGGACCTTGAGATGCTTCTTACGGAGCCACTCCTTAGTTGCCCTGGCACTATCACACTATCATACTCTCACATACACACTATCATACTCTAAGTAAGGGACAATAATTGTGTGTTTAAGAAATTATGATGGTTTATGTGAGAGGGAATTGTGTGTGAAAGGGTATAATTAAACAGGAAGTTAGTTTGATAAAACAGGAAGACAGTTTAAATCTCCATTCTTTGATTGGTTTACAGCCCTAAAAATAAAGCCTTACCTTCTCAGAACACTCCTAGCTAAACTTAAGCTACTTGGGAGCTTTAAAATAAAGCAGCAGCACTTTTAAGGACAACTTAAGTTTTGTAAAAACAGTAGCAAAGTAGTCATGATTTTTACACTTATTCACTTTATTTTTCAAGGTACAATTCTGTTTGTGGAAGTAAGTGGTAATGAGGAGAACATTACTATTTTTTTCACTGATACAAGGAGGTGTGTTCAGAACATTGTAAGGGAAACTGACAGCTTGGGACATGACCGCATGATATTGGAAAGATTATTCTGTGAGCTTAATGGATACGCACGGACAATTTCTTTCTTTCTCTCAATTAGCCAGCAGATAGAAGGTGGTGACAGTCAAGGAAGCTTAGGTGCACTGGAGGCACTGTATACATGTTTTTGTTCCATTATAAATGAAAACTCAAGATCTGTGGAACTGAGACAAAGGGATATGTTTACTTCAAGAGGACCGCCAACAATCAGAACTGGTCATCCTGGTCACCCTCAGTACAATATACTACATGAACAAATTACCTACTGTTTGTCCCTTGGAATGAGTTGGCAAATAATAGCTGTATGCTTTGGAATCAGCAGGAGAACATTGTACAGCCACAGATTGCAACGTCAAATTGGACCACTGACCTACACAGAAATGTCTGATGAGGCCTTGACTGACATTATTATTGGGATCCTTCAAACCACCCCAAATGCAGGAGAAAGCTATGTGCTAGGAAGCCTTCGATCACGCAACATCAGAATACAACGTTGTCGTGTGAGACGTTACCTGCAACAGCTCGACCCAATTGGACGGGCCTTCTGTCACCGCCGTGCAAAATTGGTTACTTTCAATTTGGGATGCAAGATTGAGGAGCACCTCCTGTGCTGATTTAGTGTTTGGGTGTTCAGATGCCCTGTTGAAAGAACAGTTTTAGGATATGGATAAAATCAAACTTTTTGGACAATGTGTTATCCTCACACAACTGTGTCAAGCATATGTTGTAATTCACCTTGTTTAAATATTACTGCTAACTACATTTTAAACCATACAATAGCCAATAGCTATTGTAGATATAAATCTCAATTTATTTATTCCAGTGTTCATATATTTATTACCAATTCATGCAGAAATCCAGATAATTCCATAGATTTCACTGACTTTCTTACCACTGTGTGTCTGAAATTACTGCATTTTATTTAACAATGTCATGTTAACAAGTCACTTACGCATGACTCTCAAGACTGGCCATTTTAGCCTGGTTTAATTCCTCATCATCAGAAGAAACGTCTGAGATGGAACCCATGATAGAAAGGTAGGCAGCGTAGTCGTCATTGCTAGCTGATGGAGTCTGGTTCACTGCGACAACACGATCTAAGTCAATGACACTGGTCGGTTGCTGTGTTGCAGAGGGCTGGTTATCTCTGGTCATGATACCACTGGATGCTTGCTGTGTTGCAGAGGGCTGGTTAGCTCTGGCCCTTCTTGTGAAAGGATAACTAGAAATCTGCTGTGTTGATGGAATTTGGTTTCCCCTGGCCCTTGTAGTCATGCAGTCACTGGTCTGACTGGAAGTGGTATTTCTGTGATCACTAGATGCTGATGTAGTGTCAACCTCCACACAACTGTCTTCGGAATCTGTGCTGTCAAACTAAAACACAACAAAAAATATGCGTTTAGAAAATGTTGCCAAACCTTGAAAGATAGAAACACAGTGCTTCACATTATTTTTAAATAGCTTACCGTAAATGGAAGACTGCTTGATGGCCTAATGTACACCGCCTTTGATCTGAATACCTTGTGAATCATAAAGCCATTCCGTTCCTGGCCCTCACGCAACTTTGTTGAAACCAGTTTGTTTCCACATGCCATCAAAAGTTCAATACTGAATTTTTTTTTTTTATATATATATATATATATAATTCAATTTCATAACCAGTCTGTAGCAATCAAACCATGCTACTATAATGTACAATGTATAAATATTCCAACAAAATAATACCTGATATCCTCAGGAATTCTGTCTTTGAATGCTTCTTTTATCTCTAATTACTGTCCTGCAGTCCCACAATTTTCTCATTTCAAAGGCACTTAAAATATAGCCATCTTCATGAAGCTTTCTTTTAGTTTTGTGCTTGCAAACTTCATACCATGTGGAATTCGGTAAGAGTATGACATCCTTCATGAAGGCAGGGTGATTTGGAGCCGTAGGCCTAAAAAAGAAAGCATTTTGCATTTAGTCCAAAGTGACTTACAAGCAAGGCAAGACAATCAAACATTTAGAAGACAGTTACTGATACTGTAAGAGCCTTGTCTCAATAGATAATGCATTACATAAAATAAAGTACATAATGCTGGCTCCTAGTAACCAACTCAAATGGTGCAAATGAACACAGAAACAGTCAAAGCGACCACAGAAACAAGTCAGAGCGACCACAGAAACAGAACCTGTTGGACTGTATCGATTTGAAACACAATTTCCATGTGTTGCAGTTTATTTATGATCATTTATTACTTAAATAGTTAAAATATACTATTGTCAATAGCACGAACTTTGGTCAGTTCTTACTGTTGATTTAGATTACTTTTCAATAAGCTAATTGCCCAGCCCTAGTTGTTATATCAGTTAATGTACAGGCTAATCAAATCAGGCAATATGCGGGCATTGTGTTACTTTTTAACAAAATAAAACACTATCTCTCACTTCTAACAATTAACAGCTAGTGTTAATGCTAACGTGTTCACTTAGAAGCAGTAATGCTAATAAGCTATCGTTTATGCTAACGTATTAGCTTAGAAGCAGTAATGCTAATAAGCTAGTGTTAATGCTAACTTGTTAGCTTAGAAGCAGTAATGTTACTAAGCAGTGGCTGATCCACAACTACATAAATATGATTGCACCTTATCCAATGAAGTCACCTCTTCCTTGACTTTGAAGCCCATCCACCGAAATACTGTTGAGTTTGATATCGAGGTCGCATCATTTGGTTAACATTAAGGCTAGCTCCAGACGAAGTGCCACTGATGCTTCCCGATACACCGATAATCCAGCTCTGAATAACCACCGCATTTCCTCCTCAACGGCCGCGTTAGAGGCCCCTGTGGATGGCTGTCGACTTTGATCCAACATTTCTGACATTGTTGTGACAACGGTTGGAGAGTTTAACATTTTATTTAAAAGGCCAATGGCTTCATTGAGTCGCTCCCGGTCTGCCATCTTATCTTACCAGTCATCATGATTGGGAAAGCGCGCTAAATCTGTGAAATCCCTCCTATCTTCATCAAAAATAACCAATCAGGTACAGAGATTTTAGTAGTATTTCCGTTTCAATCAAACTCTCTCACACATACAACTATTCTCTTTCACATATCCTAACATTCTGTCTTACATTCACTGTCATTTTGTTTCTTACACGTGATTATTTCCATTCACTTGTACAATTTCTTTCTCTTACATATGCTAATATTCTGTTTCAAATCTAATATTTTTCTCTCATACATATCAACATATTCTGTTAACTTTATTTACATATACTTACATTCATACATGTGCAAGAGAGAACAGTGCTGTGTGTATGAGAGTACAATATTAAATAAAGTATGATAGTGTGTGTGTAAGAGAGTACAACAGTGTCTATGTAAGAGTGTAGTGGTGTACGTGTAAGATTATGATAGTGTGTGTGTGAGAGTATGATAGTGTGGGTGTGAGAGTATGATAGTATGATAGTGTGAGAGTATGATAGTGTGAGAGTATTATAGTGTGAGTATAATAGTGTATGTGTGTGAGTATGATAGGGTGTGTGTGAGAGTTTGATTGTGTGTGTAAGAGAGTATAGTAGTGTTTATGTATAGTGGTGTACGTGTAAGAGTATGATGTTAAGTGTGAAACCAAGTATGAATTATGGCTCAAGGGGCCTCTCATACAAAACGTGGAACATGCAAACATAGGCTCCTCTCAAATTGATCTGAGAAGATCCACATTCCTATAAAAACACATATTGTGTGTGTGTGGTATGTGTGTGTACATAAGTGTACCATGAGAAATGTTTTGATGAAATAATCAAAATCAATCAATTTGTGTGTGTGATTTTCCATTTTCTATGAGAAACAAATATAAACAAAACACTGAGCAGCTGAAATCAACTTTACCATCTTTATTAATCACTTCTCCTTTTCCATGTTTCACCATCCATCGAACATAATACAATGTTTTGTAAGTCTTCACGTTTCTCTGTCTTTTCTTAGTGTATACATTAGGTTTTTTGTTGTTATTTTGAATCAACAAGTATGTGCAATTTGCTAACCACATAGCTAAATAAAAAAATTGAACAAATAATGGCAAACATACAACATTTAAAATGGTGAAAAGTTGTAAATACCTGAAATATATTGAAGCTTGGGGACTCTTTAAAAAGGACATAATATTACAAGTATTAAAGTAATTATGTGAAATATTCATTGGGAGAAGATTCAACAATGATGACAGTATGCCAAACCTGAAACAACTGTGGTGGCAAAACACTTAAATCCAAACGCACCCCAAAGGTAAACACATGAAGGGGAAGTTGCTAAGTTTAAAGTAGAGTTTGTGTTGCATTTTTGAAACATGAGAGATTGCGACATTTTGTGACCTAAACGTGCACGATGGGGTCTCATTATAATGCCTCCTCTACTAAAAACCCTCTCCACTGGTGCCGACGAGGCAGGGACTGACAGCACCTTCAGTGCCAATGTGTGCAGTTGTGGGAATCTGTCATGATTTTTGGCCCAGAAGAACAGGAACAGTGCATTGTCAGAGTCAGTCACGAATTGCATCAAAGTATTTGGTAATCTGTGTCAGAATACTTGAATCATGGGCTTCTCTTCTCTTCCTGTGAACCTTGTTGCGGGACAAAAGGCGCAGGCATTTGACAGGTGGCGAACCATTGCGTGGATCCGCATTCATGGGTCCTGAGTCAGTTGCATCCCCTCCACTGTCCATCATGTTCTCCACCTCTGAGATTAAAGTGTCTGGCAAATACACTAACACAACGACTGGGTTACATAAAGGGACAGGGTGTCTGCAAGAACATATTTCTTTAGGGTAGACAACAATTTGCTACTTTAATCAATCTAACCATTGGCCTACATTTTTTAAGTACTTGGGACAGGTTGTAGTCGAGGTTCTTTCTCTCTACAGGTGAGTATAACAGGCAAGTTTAGCATGTGTTTGGTTTATCTAGAATAGGCATGTTACTAGCAGCTTAAGTATAAAGACTATTATTAGTTTTAGTAGATCAAGAGTTTACAAAAATAGAGAAAAAGTAAACAGATGAAAACCCAATGAATTCAACATTAAGACTATTTAAGGCCTACTATTTTTTTATATAAAACATTTTAAGATTCATAGTTTGCAAATGACAAGACAATGTTATTCACAATATAAAAATGCTAACCTGTCAGTGTCTTCTTCACTGATGTTGCATTTCCCCCATTGGTAACATCCAGATCCACCCAGCTTAGGCCAAACTGGATCCAGCATGGTAGCAAAAAAGTACACATTGTGGTTAAACGGTTCCTCTCTTCCTCTCTCTTGGGCCATGTTCACTTTTGTAAAGTTTCCAGAGAATCTTTTCACCAGAGACTGACGGCGGGCCTTGACTAATGGCTGGCACTGCATTCGGGGTCTCTTCCATCTTGAGGAGGTGTGCATTCAAGTCCAGGACAGTTGGAACTACCATGCTAATGGTAACTGATTTCTCTCCTTCCGTCAGGTCTGTTGCCTCAGAGAATGGTGCAAGAACTGCACTCAGCTCTTTCAGCTGGTTCCACTCACGAGCACTAAACACCACATTCTCATAGTCCTTGCTGCACATTTCGTTCAGGGCTTTGTGGTCCAGAGCTGTAAGGGCCTGTACTTGTTGAAAAGTGCTGTTCCAGCGAGTGGTGTTTGCTGCTGGAACAGTCTTACTAGGGTCAAACACAGCCTCAAACTTGTCTTTGAATTGTGAGCTGCTGTGTAACAGAGTTGTGAACCGTGATGATTTTGCTATGGTGCGGGAGATGGCCTTAGCCTCCTTCATTCCATCATTAACAACTAATTGCAGAGAGTGGGCAAAGCAGGAAAGACGTTCACCTGATGACCAGGGTAATTCTCTGTCTTCCACTGAATAAATGTCCTCCCACAAGTGCTCATCATCTAAATTCTCCTCCTCACTCTCACTGTCATCAGACTGCTGTTGTGGCATTTGAACTTTGAAAGCGCATTTCATGTTGGCTGCATTGTCTGTGATGATATAACTTATCTTCTGATGAATACCATATTCCTCTGTGATCTCGTCAAAGGCAGAAGCAATTCGCTCCCCACTATGTTTGCCTGTAAACCACCTACAGTCCAGCAAGTAGGAATCAAGTGCATAGGCATCCTTTGATTGGTAGCACACATGGGCAGTCACACCAAGGAAGGAGCGTAGCCTGCGATCAGACCAGAGATCAGTTGTTAATGACACAGACGACTGGGTCTTTAGCTTCTCCAAAACAGTTTCCTTGACCTTCCTTACCAACACTGGTATCCGTTTCTCAGAAACTGTTCTTCTAGAGATTGGTGTGTACTTACAATCGATAATCTCAAGAAAGTGTTTAAAATGTCATTTTCCACAAGTGACAGAGGCAGACAACACCCAATTATCAAATTTTGGATAATGGCTTCACTGATGGCTTGTTGCCTTGGCGAATGTAGGCTGTAGACTTGCACGTTCTGGGTAAAGGTTGCGATAGTTGGCTGTGTGACATCGATTTCTTGTTGCCCCGCCTTGTAATCCAAGAACCTAAAATTGAGGGCGGAGGAATCGATAATATATCTGGTCACATGAACATCAATCACATCAAAATAGAGAACTTAAAAATAACTATGTAAGATGCACAGAAAGCAAAAGTATCAACTTCATAAATGTATGTCAAATCTGTGTATCGTATTAGAACACATATGTGGATCAATACAATGCATACACAGCAAGGGCATTATGACAACCAAGTTGTTTTAATACACAAGGATATGATTGATATGGTATTTTTTTAAACTTTATTGGGAAAGTGACACCAGAGTGTTTTAACTTGAGTTTGGAGTTTAACTTGAGTTTGGACTTTTTTATGGACAAATTGTTCCATAAATATGGAGCGAAGGAACTGAAATCAGTCGTACCCAACTCTGTGGAGACCGTTGGAGTATCTAAAGTAATTCACATCTGTGATCTAGTATTAAAATCTGATTGTCTTGTAAAAGTTAGGGATGATATATATGGTGGTAGTTTTAGAAGTGCTTCGTATGTAAACAATAGGGCATGCTGCTCGGGTCTCAAGGAAAGAGAGGCCCAACCCACATATTGATATAGGGTACAGTGATGAGTACTATAACCATCACTGGTGATAAACCTTAGAGCAGTGTTTCCCCAACCCTCTCCTCTGGGAACACCAGCCATTTCACGTATTTGTTGTAGACCTGGACTGGCACACCTGATTCCAATTAGTAAAGGGGTTGGTAATATGACTGACTGAATCAGACGTGCCAGTCCAGGGCTACAACAAATCTGTGAAATGGCTTGGTGTTCCAGAGTAGAGGGTTGGGAAGCACTGCCTTAGAGCACAATGGTAAATAGCAGCCAGTGGTTTTAAAGTAGTAGCTAAAGCGTGCATATAGAGTATATCACAGAAATCTAAGACTGACATGAAAGTAGCCTGAACAATTTTTCTTCTATTGGCAGAAGACAGAGATGGACAAACCAATTAATGTTCTTACCAACACTTAAATAATTATCTTTAAGGTGATTAAACCAGGGAACGGACATATTTTTATTTTAAGTAACACCCAGTGTGGAAAAGATTGAGTGATTGAGCGAGCCAGAAGGAGATGAGCTCATGACACTTAAAACAGACAAGCAGTAAGGTTTGACAAGGTAAAAAGTTAGGAGTTGATCTGTATGCTAAGTATTTTATTTAAAAATCAACACTCTTAAAGTAGTGCCGTGTGCTTATGGCTAGGCAAAGGAGCTTATTTAATATGTAATTATTTTCATAGAAGTGGAGGCGCATTACTCGGTCAACACTCTGTCTCTGCTTTCACATCTCTAGCTCTCTCAGCCAGGTGAAGGAGCGTGGGACCACGGGGTTGAACTTTATTAAGTCGAGAGAGGTATGCAGCTGACCTTAGACTTAGTTAACGTTGATGTAACGTAACATTATATTTATTCATCATTAGTTACATAGTTTTGTGTCCTGGCTCATCATTGGTTATCACAAACAAAAGCTGGCAAGCAACTGAAACTACCGCCCAGAAACATACACTATATAACGTTACATAAGTAGCTAATACTCAGTAAATCTCTCTGGATAATTGGGGAAGACATTTCGGAAGTTTTGGTACAGAGGTTGCAGATTGCAAACGTTAGGTAGCTAACTTTGCTAGTGTCACTTACACTTTTAGCTTACCTTTTTTTATGTTTTCTTTCCAAATGCCGTAAAAATTGGATGCGGTCCCAGCACTCTCGGTTAGGGTTTTCTTGCGAAATTTACACCGTGCAGTGTTTTTTTTTTGGGATGCTATTGTTAAATCTCTGTGATTTAGGAAACCAAATCTAATGATTGACAGACATTTTACAAACGGTCACTGCTTCACCTGTCTCCCTCATTCACTTTTGGGGTGCGGGGAGGGGTGATGGGTAATTTCAAATTAGAAATGAGTGAAGTTATTGGTTGCATTTGAACTAAGCGTGACGTTTTGACCGGTCTTGAAATAAAATCCAGAGTCCTCTCTATCAGAGACCGAGACAAGACCGAGAAAAAATGAGGTCGATTCCGAGACTGAGACCTCCAAAAAGTGGTACTACAACACTGGAGTCACAACCCGTTCTCGAGGGCGCTCCCCCAACCAGCCCAGACGACAATATGACTCAGAAACTACAATCTGCTCAGTTGACATTCTACCAGGGAGCCGCACTAGCAGCTGCTGGAGTGGTGGAATCTGCTACAACTGTCGAAAAACAGGCCATTTCGCTGCAAGCTGCACTTAAACTGCCCAGCAGCCAAGGGGAAGACGCAGAGGCGGACCAAGAGGCAGAGGAGCCCCAAGGGGGGCCCCTCGAGGAGGAGGTCCACCAGGAGGACAAGGACTGTGGTATCCCCCTGCTCAACAGCCATGGCAGCTGCCAACCAATCAATGGCCAGGGCCACCCCAACAGGGCCCAGTCTGCCAGGCCCCAGATTGGCTTCTGCGTTGAGGGGGCCCTCAAGGCAGAAGCCAATCTGGGGCCTGGCAGACGGGGCCACCTGCACAGACGACCCTGTACAATCCAGGAAAGGAGAGGGGTAGGAGGGAGAATATTGATGGGCGGAGGAGGAAGTAGTAGTTGAGTTAGAAACGTCCGAACAACCCGTTTTTTAAAGAGCCACACCCTTCCTCGAAACGAGCCAACAGTGGAGGTTTGCGTCAATGGTGAGTCAATAGTATTTATTGTTGATATGGGAGCTACGATGTCTGTGATTAACTTTAAGGCTATGACAAAACCTCCCATGTCTAGTGAAACAGTCAAAACTATAGGGGCTTCAGGCCTCCCATTCAATGTCCCATTCATTGTGAGGAGAAGTGTCAACATCAGTTTCTCTACTCTGACCACTGTCCTGTCAATCTGATGGGCAGGGACCTCCTGTGTAAACTGGACGTCAACATAACATGGCCCAACTGGTTTAACCGTTATTCATGAGGAGGGGGAGCAATTGATGTTAATGTCTGAGTTTTGTGACTGGTATTACGCATGGGATGTTGATAATGAGGTGCCCAATATTGCTCGTGTTTTCTCAATGGCTAAAACCTATTGGGGCTATGAGGGCAGTTTCATGTCGGAAGCAGGCTTACATTGCACCTCCCATTTTTTCACCATTGACATAAGACCTGAGATATGAGAATAAATGACTGTTAGAAGTGCAGGTTCAGAATCTGTACAGTGTGAGGGTTTGTATTGTAGCAGTAATTTCTGCGCTTCAGGGGTTAATCTAACCCCTGCACAGAAAGAGCTCTACATGTTTGAAGACTGTGCACCACGTGCAAAATCACACAGAGTTGAGCTGGCAGATACTGGGTTTTGAATGAAGGGGCTAGTGAATGCTTGTGGTTACTACTACAGACACCAGGTGCCCCTCCAGAGCACAGGATCCACTCAGTAAAGAAGCTATTGCTGGTATTACTCTTGTACATGCTTCATTGGTAGAGAAGTGAGCGTTAGTCCTGTGTCCAGAGTCACCTTGCAATACCCTTATCTTGCCAGTAGGGGGATTGGAGTTTTGTTCAAGATTAAGACCTGTGAATAATTTGGTTTCTGCACGTGCCCCAGTGGTTACCAATTCAAACTACGTTTAGATGTGATTTCTTTTGATGATTGTTTTGTAAGGATAATGTACTGCTTGAAAAGCATTTCTATTTTATTTAAGATTTTTTAAGTTTGAAATTATACGCTTGAAGACAATGAGAAAATTAGCATAGGGGTATTCATTTGGTATTGGAATGAATAAGAGGACTGTTGTAACTCAGTAGACTCCTTTAGACCTTCCTACATTTTATAAGATCTACAATTGTTGTAGACTGTAGTTTTACAAATGTATAACTAAGTAACTGACTGAAGGAGCTATGACTTATTTCCAACAATATAATTTTCTGTCTGACTGCTAGTTGTAGCAGTGTTGTAACCGCTAACCTTTGCTTTCACAGCACTACCGGTGAAGACTTTAGAATTCTACGATTTAAAAGTGAATGCTTTTAGTGGTGTGTAGAGAAGGCCTGTGTACAACATTTGAAAAGGTGTTCTTGATGTAACCGATTCCTGGTTTTCAAGTGAGTTGATACATGTATTAAGAATAGGGTTACACATTTTGGTGAGTATTCAGAGGTGGAAACTTTCCATGGGAATTAACGGGAATATATGGGAATTAACTGAAATATATGCTAATTAATATTAATACCATTTAAATGTAGATGTTTTTTGCATTGGATATATTTACCATATCATATGGAGACAGAAACATAAACCTTTTACCTTATCATAAGTAGACATAATTGCAAATGATTAAATCCTTCCAACAGAAAAAAAAAATTATAATTTACGAATTGAACTTAAATGAGTTGACTCTTCAAATGGGAAAATTTCACTGAACAACAAAAGGGAATATTAAATTAATTAAGGGTGTTGCTACCATCTTCCCCCGACCGCCGGTTTAGAACGCCGGCGAGGGTGATTGCTGGAGAGGAGGAGGGACCGTCGCTCTGCGCGGGGCATTTGTTACAACCTTAGCTGCATTGAAATGTCTCCACACATCTGATAGTGCCATTTTCCTGTAAAGATTAGAAAACAATTAGTAAAAAAAATTAAAATACAATTCCATGTACAGATAAATAGTTAAGCAGTTAGATTAAACAACTCCTTTGTAAGATAAATGTTTAAAAATGAAACATGCATGGAAACAGGTGAATTAACACTCCTCAGTTAGCAGGCTCAAGCAAGCTAAAAACGTTTTCTACATGGTAGCAAAAACTAGCAGAAATTGTTAACAAGTTAGAAATGGTTTAAACACACTTTGCTGTAGGCTACTATCTACTAGTTAACAAAAAATCATGTATGTCATATAACATACAATTGAAGTCATTAAAACTCATTTTTCAACCACTCCACAGATTTCATGTTAACAAACTATTGCTTTGGCAAGTCGGTTAGGACATCTACTTTGTGCATGACACAAGTAATTCTTCCAACAATTGTTTACAGACAGATTATGCCACTTATAATTCACTATATCACAATTCCAGTGGGTCAGAAGTTTACATACACTAAGTTGACTGTGCCATTAAACAGCTTGGAAAATTCCAGAAAATTATGTCATGGCTTTAGTAGCTTCTGATAGGCTAATTGTCATCATTTGAGTCAATTGAAGGTGTACCTGTGGATGTATTTCAAGGCATACCTTCAAACTCAGTGCCTCTTTGCTTGACACATGGGAAAATCAAAAGAAATCAGCCAGGACCTCAGAAAAGAAATTGTAGACATCCTCAAGTATGGTTCATCCTTGGGAGCAATTTCCATACGCCTGAAGGTACCAAGTTCATCTGTACAAACAATAGTACGCAAGTATAAACACCATGGGACCACGCAGCCGTCATACCGCTCAGGAAGGAGACGCGTTCTGTCTCCTAGAGATTAACGTACTTTGGTGCGAAAGTGCAAATCAATCCCAGAACAACAGCAAAGGACCTTGTGAAGATACTGGAGGAAACAGGTACAAAAGTATCTATATCCACAGTAAAACAAGTCCGATATCAACATAACCTGAAAGGCCGCTCAGCAAGGAAGAAGCCACTGCTCCAAAACCGCCATAAAAAAGCCAGACTACAGTTTGCAACTGCACATGGGGACAAAGATCTTACTTTTTGGAGAAATGGCCTCTGGTCTGATGAAACAAAAATAGAACTGTTTGGCAATAATGACCATTGTTATATTTGGAGGGAAAAGGGGGAGGCTTGCAAGCCGAAAAACACTATCCCAACCGTGAAGCATGGGGATGGCAGCATCATGTTATGGAGGTGCTTTGCTGCAGGAGGGTCTGGTGCACTTAAAAAAATAGATGGCATCAAGAGGAAGGAAATGATGTGGATATATTGAAGCAACATCTCAAGACATCAGAGGACAACAAAGTCAAGGTATTGGAGTGGCCATCACAAAGCCCTGACGTCAATCCTATAGAACATTTGTGGGCAGAACTGAAAAAGCGTGTGTGAGCAAGGAGGCCTACAAACCTGACTCAGTTACACCAGTTATGTCAGGAGGAATGGGCCAAAATGCACCCAATTTATTGTGGGAATCTTGTGGAAGGCTACCCGAAACGTTTGACCCAAGTTAAACAAACAATTTAAAGGCAATGCTACCAAATACTAATTGAGTGTATGTAAACTTCTGACCCACTGGGAATATGATGAAAGAAAGAAAAGCTGAAATAAATCACTCTCTACTATTATTCTGATATTTCACATTCTTAAAATAAAGTGGTCATCCTAACTGACCTAAAACAGGGATTTTTTCTAGGATTAAATGTCAGGAATTGTGAAAAACTGAGTTTAAATGTATTTGGCTAAGGTGTATGTAAACTTCCGACTTCAACTGTATATTCACCCCACCCAGGATTGTAATCAAAACTTTACCAGAAAGCATGTAGTCCTTGGCTCAGACAGTTTAGTAGTGTGGGCTCAATAGCATCTCATTAGTATGCAAGATCTTGAGTTATAAGCAAACTTTTTTGATGAATTTAAGCAAATTCCCCAAATTCCCAGCCTTAACTTCCCAAGGACATGTTTCAAAGAAAAGTTTCCGACCCTTTGCAACCCTAATTAAGAATACCTGCCCTTTTGGGAAATGAATTTAAGTAGTGAGAATTGTGTTGACTGATCTTTGGAATTTAATTTAAGTGAACCAAATTGATTTTGAAATAGACCTGGAATTAGTTAACTGATTGATCTGAGAGTTGACTGCTGTTAAGAAAATTTGATACTGTTAGAGGACAAAACCAATAAAGAAGGGTACCCCATTAATTAATGTGTGGACGCACACAATAACAAAATGATTGTGAATGAATGATTGCATAATGATGAACTGTTTGAACTATTTAACACAGTGGTCACCAACCTTTTGCAAGCCAATGCATTGTTGTTTGGGCTATTTAAAAATATATATATATTTCAAAATTTGAGATAGGCTTTACTGGTAATTGATTCGTTGTTGTATTATTTGCAAAGCACAGCTAAGTGAGCATACATTTAAACAAAACTCGAGTCGCACCGCATTATTTCTGCCTCATGTATAAATTCACGTTGTTACTCCTATGAACAGAGAAAGTGAAATATCCCTTGATATTAAAACAGACCCAAGCTGCTAATAATAACAACAACACAAGCCAATCGATACACTGTCCTACTCATTCATTACTGCTGCAGTGCTTCTTGTAGCGCTAAGTGGAAATAGGAAGGACACTCATTTTATGGCTTATAAAATTGTTGAATACAAAGTGTTGACTGTGCTGAGTAAGAATTTAAACATGAACTCATACAAACAGCAGTTATTTGCTGTATTCGTTGACAGTCTCTCTCTAGTCATGGTTTTAAACGTTTTGAAGTCTCACAGTATCAACTTTGTTGTAGCGTTCTTTAAAAGCCTGCAACGTTACTGCAGACACGGTAATCTTAGCCATCTGATTGGCCAGCGGTGGCCTACAGCGCACCTGATTTTCTCTCCGGGCCCGCCGGGAAGGTATAGTTTGTACCTTCAGACACATTAAATTGTTCAAAAGGGCAACAGTTCGCCTATCAGGCACGCAGGGCAGCTGAATCGGGTGTACCGACCGCCAACAGCCCGAGACAAATAAAATAAATAGGAACACAAGGCTTTATCGTTGTTGTTTTTTTCAGAAATGTTTGGTGATCGACTAGGAATGCCTTGGAGACCAACCAGTCGATCGTGATCGACCGGTTGGTGACCACTGATTTAACACATGTTGACATTTATAGGAATGGCTGAAATCACTCAACTATTTTCTGATCTCACCCATGGCCACAAGATGGGGATGAAGGACAAGATAAAGTGGACTCCCGAGGGTTTTCAGGCACTTGACAAAATGTGACACAGTTGCTAATATTTTCTCATTGTTTAGGATTGCCGGATCATTCTAAACCATTTGAAAAAAATGTAATCTGTCATTATACAGGATCACAGTGGGAAGCAGCGGCCTGTTGCATATTACTCTGAGACTTGACAGCTGTGCTGACATCGTGTCAATGTGCCTTTTAACCTTTAAAGTTCCTCACACTGTTCATGCTCTCATTTCACAGGCGTGTACTGCTCATCTCACCTCAGCAAGGCTGTTCCATTACCAGAATGTGATGTTTACAATGTAAAACTAACCCTGCCTCAATTTACCAACTGACAATGAGGGTTAGCCCCATGATTGTGCTGTCTTAGTTGACCAGGTCTGTAAGCCCAATTTATCGGAATTGTTGGCTCTAGTAAGAGCAGCCTTTTTTTATTTAACCTTTATTTAACCTTTTATTTAACTAGGCAAGTCAGTTAAGAACAAATTCTTATTTACAATGACACCATACCTACATGGTCAGGTATGGCTAAGGATAAAACTGTTATGATTTATACTGACAGCAGGTATGCATTTGGGGTTGTGCATGCTCTGGAAGCAACGTGGGTTCCTCACCTCATTTTGTAAGACAATTTCACATTCTGTTGAACACTTGTTGGAGGCTATTTTGTTGCACTTCCTGCCTCTGTTAAAATTATGTTTTCTTTACAGAATGTATCTGACCTGTCTACTGCAGGGCCAGTGTACATACGCAATTTTGTGACAAGTTTGTAAACCTCTTTTCCACAGAACAGATTGACACTGATGAGTTGCGAGGATCAAATGGTAAGCTACTGTGCTGCACTTAACAATGTTCTGAAGTCAATTTTTTTTCAGAATAAAAGTGTCTTTGCCTGAACCGAAGGGAGGACAGCTCCACAAATTGAGTGATCATCAAGGACCTCCGCATAAAGACTTGGCACCAACAGCGCTGGGTCATAGGCGACCCCAGTGGCCATGGAAGGACCAGGACATTGTGGCCACTTCTCCCAGGACCAACTGTGTGTTGCTTTCGTGTTCAGTCTTCTCATTGCAGCTGTTGTATGGGCCCTGGGAGAAGTGGCCACAATGCAACTGTGGAATACCAGCATAGTCCCTCCCTCGGCGGGACTTAAATACCAGCCGCTCCAGCTCGAGACAACGGCAGGCTCAGGACAGGAGTCCAGCAAATAATAGCCGCCCCATTATTTAAGAGGACTGAGATCGATGCATCAACGTGATGATTGTCCTCTTTGAACAGATGAAAAGTGTACTTCTGTATAACTTTTTAATTGTCTAAATGATTCCCTTAAGAATGTTTTGCACCATGTGAAGCGGAAGTAAATTGGAAAGTTCAGTAGAAAGTAAGAATTCACATTTTTAAATGGTTGGGACTGATTTAAGATTTAGCAAAAGTGAAAACTAACAAAATGTTTTATGTTATTAATATCGTGTTTGAATTATTGTTTTTTATTCTTTTGGTTTAGTGGATTTTTCACAGGTTGGAAATTATACACCTTAAAAGGCACATAAATGACATTTTCTGAAGTTTCTATTGCCAGAGTTTTGATGGCATACATGTAATTTACCCTCATAACAAAGTTACTGAAAAACCTGGTACAGCAAATCTGACCTGTTGCATACTTAGAAATGTGCCTGTTGTAGACCTTTCTCACAAGGTCGGCTCAGTAGGAGTTGAATATTGGCTGAATGCCCAGACTCTGTGATTGCCAGGTGTTCTCTCCTGACCAGCCACACTCTGGGAGCAAACGCTTTACTGAGAAAGAATCCACTTGGATATATTTGTTATACCTAATCATCAGCAGACACTGGCAAGTTACAACTGTATATGGTATGTGTAGAAGGGAAAAGGTGATATACAGTACAGGATGATATACAGTATATGTCACATCTGGAAGTTTTTCTTCATTTTTTTTCCATTTGTTTCTTTACATATGGTGTGAATTTGTCATACAATCATTTTATAGAAGATTGAATCTTCTAAGAGGGGAATGCGAGAGAAAAATCACATATTTACCTGATTTGTTTAATATTAACAGTTAACTATGAATATGCTTAACAATAGTAGAGACATTACTTTAGTGCCAATGCTGTGCTTCTGAGAAAGGATGGTTAATCTCTTCCATGTTCACTCCCGGCAGCTGGTCTAGGCGTGTAGTCAAGGACATGGGATAGAGATAAACTTGAGGAACAGAGATACCTGTATTGTTTCAATTTCTATTTGCTTCTGAGTAACCTGGTCACACGGCATGAGACAAAGAGTCTCTGAGAAGTGACCACAGTTCTTCAGCCCATCCTGTTATTTTACTATATTCCAAGGGCACAGCTCTGGAAGAGAACGGAGGCTACCTTGGTAGAGAATGTCAACGGAACTGCCATTATCACTTGTTTGTGTGCTATAACCTCACACACCCGATACATCTGGCCACAAGAAGAAAACAAGATAGCTTATGACAGTAAGGATTTATGTTCAGAGAGGTCTCTGGAAACCTTTATGTTTTCCAGGTTTAGTGTCCAGAGAACTTTCTGGAATTCTCTATGTTGGAATTGGTTCCAAATTAGAGGCAGCTGCGCCGCATTGCCTCTAATTGGGGAGCCTATTTAAGTTCAGTTGTTCCACGTGGGTTTTTGTGTGTGTTCCTTTTGTTTTTGCGGCGGTTCATGGTTGCCTTTGTTAGGTTTTTGGGATTATATTACTGGAATAAAGGAATGTCTTCGCGCTATAGCTCTGCGCCTCGGGTCCTGTATCATAGCGACCGTGACATATATTTTAGATTCTTCAAAGTAGCCACCCTTTGCCTTGAAGGCATTCCATGAGCACAGCATTTATTTTTCAATTTGAATCAATGAGCCCAATCAGTCTTCCATGACAAAATCATAAACAACAGAGTAGGGCTGGCTAATAAGTCCTTAGTTTTGTGTTCATGCTCAGGTAAAACAATTTGGCTAATCTATACTTCCACATTTCCAAGTCCTATTCTTGAAGATCAAGGGGTATAACATTTATTTGAATGACTGGAATTCTGATAGTCTTTTAATTTAAAGATATATAATTTAATCGCATTATTATATGTAGTAGAAAGTGATGGGTTAGACGAAGCCTTCATAACCAACCCATAAAGTAACATTTAACATCCATATATTGCCAGCTATGTAAACTTTAACATCGATTTATCCTGCAATAGATGTTGTTTGGTAACATACGTTTTTGTCTTCTTCTAATGCCTCTTAAGGGGAAAGTAATCTAAAAGTAACGGAATCTGAACAGATTACATTAGTGAGTTTTGGTAATCCAAAAGTTACATTACTGATTACAATTTTGGACAGGTAACTGTAAAGGATTACATTTGGAAAGTAACCTACCCAACCCTGGCAACGGGTGTGACTGAAGAAGCCGAATCCACTAATTTGAAGGGTTGTCCATATACTGTTGGCCATGCAGTGTACCTTGAAATTAAAGCTGACAGTCTGCACTTTAATCACAGTCAATGTATAATTTCAAATCCCAAAAATGTGTCACTGTCCCAATACTTTTGGAGCTCACTGTATACACTACCGGTCAAAAGTTTTAGAACACCCTACTCATTCAAGGGTTTTCCTTTATTTTTACTATTTTCTACATTGTAGAATAATAGTGAAGACATCAAAACTATGAAATATCACATGGAATCATGTAACCAAAAAAGTGTTAAACAAATCAAAATATATTTTATATTTGAGATTCTTCAAATTGCCACCCTTTGCCTTGATGACAGCTTTGCACACTTTGGCATTCTCTCAACCAGCTTCATGAGGTAGTCACCTGGAATGCATTTCAAATAACAGGTGTGCCTTAAGTTAATTTGTGGTATTTCTTTCCTTATTAATGTGTTTGAGCCAATCAGTTGTGTTGTGACAAGGTAGGGGTGGTATACAGAAGACAGCCCTTTTTGGTAAAAGATCAAGTCCATATTATGGCAGGAACAGCTCAAATAAGCAAAGAGAAACGCCAGTCCATCATTACTTTAAGATAAAGTTTATTCAAGTGCAGTCGCAAAAAAACATCAAGCGCTATGATGAAACTGGCTCTCATGAGGACCGACACAGGAAAGGAAGACCCAGAGTTACCTCTACTGCAGAGGATAAGTTCATTAGAGTTACCAGCCTCAGAAATTGCAGCCCAAATAAATGCTTCACAGAGTTCAAGCATCAGACACATCTCAACATCAACTGTTCGGAGGGAACTGTGGGAATCAGGCCTTCATGGTCGAATTGCTGCAAATAAACCACTACTAAAGGACACCAATAAGAAGAAGAGACTTGCTTGGGCCAAGAAACACGTGCAATGGACATTAGACCGGTGGAAATGTTTCCTTTGGTCTGGAGTCCAAATTTTTGGTTCCAACCGCCGTGTCTTTGTGAGAGGCTGTGTGGGTGAACGGATGATCTCCGTATGTGTATTTCCCACCGTAAAGCATGGAGAAGGAGGTGTTACGGTGTGGGGGTGGTTTGCTGGTGACACTGTCTGTGGTTTATTTCATAAGTGTTATTCCATAGTTTTGATGTCTTCACTATTACTCTACAATGTAGAAAATAGTCAAAATAAAGAAAAACCCTTGAATGAGTAGGGTGTTCTAAAACTTTTGACCGGTAGTGTGTGTATGGCAATGACACCTAATTTCGAGTAATATAATGTGAATACGACTTTGTAACAATGTTTCATTTAAGAATATGGATAATAACACATTGCTTCCTAAGCCTTCTCAAAACAGAGCAGCTTTGCACCTAAGTTGTGCATTATAATGCCAGTAGTATGCATAGCCCATGAGGCATTAAAATGTACCTATTATGAAGAGGGTATTCATAGAAAGTGTAATGGAAATTTCAAGATAGGTGGATGTAATAAGTGTACGGCTAGCCATAAAGAGGTAGTCAAACAGACATCTTTATTAGATAGTTTTATTTAACTATTTTTTTTTCAAATCTCTTAATGAAAAACAGAAGGATGGTGTCTTTTACAGCTAACAAGAATGTGATTTCACTTCCATGTGCAAAAAAATCTCAGTTCAGGCATCAGCTGAATCCAACAGTTCACAATTTGGTAGAAAACTGTGCCAATATTATAGAAAACGTTGAGACTTTCAACATCATCAACGTTATTTTGCCTCCTTTTCATCGTGATATTTTACAGCCAGGAGTTTTCCTTAACCATGTGACCTGACCAGGAAAACCTCTAGACCCTAAATTATTATGAATATTCATTTATGTTCTTCTTGGCTCAAGTGTGAAATACTTCTTTATAATAGGCTCACTTCACCTTATGTTTCCTACCGATAATTGGCGCTGTCTATGACATCTAGAAACAGGATTATGTAAGAATTGTCACAAGTCATATTATACAAAAGAATTGACAAAGCATATTGTTGACAACCTAAACATTCTCCTCTCTGTCTCACAGGAATGATTTGCTTTACAGATTCAACATCCAACACTGCAAATGCATTTAGAATATCTTAAATACAATTGTCACAACTTTGTATATTTTCTTTGTGATATAATCTATAGACTTTCTTTTAAAAACATACCAGTCAAATGGCATATAAAATATGATCTGTGGATGATGAGGTATTCCTTCACAGGCAGGTAGTCAGACACATAGGGGCGGTTTCCCGGACACAGATTAATCTTAGCCCTGTTATCAGGCAGTGGTTTCTGAAATGAGTGAATGTACCAGAAGTATGTAAACGCCAAGGATGAAGTATCCTGTCATGAGACATTATGGGTCAAATAAATATCATGAATGAAGGTCATTTTTTCAATATCTTTACTTACGACATGCCACTGGCTTTGAGTAAAGCCAGCTTGTCTATGTATGCGGATGACTCAACACTATAAACGTCAGCTACTACAATGACTGAAATGACTGCAACACTTAACAAAGAGCTGCAGTTAGTTCCAGAATGGGTGGCAAGGAATAAGTTAGTCCTAAATATTTAAAAAACTGAAAGCATTGTATTTGGGACAAATCATTCAATAAGCCCTAAACCTCAACTAAATCTTGTGGAAATTGAGCAAGTTGAGGTGACTAAACTGCCTGGAGTAACCCTGGATTGTAAACTGTCATGGTCAAACACATACATCTTTATGTTTGTCTGGTGGCTAAGGTCAGGGCTTGACAGAGGAGAGGTTTCTAGATAAGTCTATGTTTGGTTTTTGTTGGTCCCCAAATAGAGGCAGCTGCCCTGCATTGTCTCTAATTGGGGATCCTATTTAAGTTCATGGTTTTCCCACCTGCGTGTGGATCTTAGTGTTTGTGCATGTGCACACCAGTTCCTGGTTGCGTCCTCTCCTTGGTTGTTGTTTTGATTCAAATAAAGGAATGTCAATATACTACTGCTCAGTGCCTAGGGTCCTGCCTAAGAACCATGACATTGACACAACAGTAGATAAGATGGGGAGAAGTCTGTCCATAATAAAGCGCTGCTCTGCCTTCTTAACAGCACTAGGCAGGTCCTTCAGGCTCTAGTTTTGTCACACCTGGACTACTGTGCAGTCGTGTGGTCAGGTGGCACAAAGAGGGACTTAGGAAAATTGCAATTGGCTTAGAACAAGGCAGCACGGCTGACAGAGAGAGCAAACATTAATAATATGCATGTAACTCTCTCCTGGCTCAAAGTGGAGGACAGATTGACTTCATACCTACTTGTATTTGTGAGAGGTATTGACATGTTGAAAGCACCGAGCTGTCTGTTTGGCCTGAGGGCACACACTTAGTGTATTGTGAAATTTGTTATAAATGTATAGTTATGTTTTTAAAATTGTATAACTGCCTTAATTTTGCCGGACCCCAGGAAGAGTAGCTGCTGCCTTTGCATTGGGAATGTTTGATCTTTGTTAACCTCCTAAGCTAATCATGGGCGGGCCAATCTTCAAAGCCTTTTCAAGTTATTTGCGCAATGATTTGAGACAGAAGCGTCGGAAAGTTTAAAATGATTTCAACGGCAAGTGCAGCTCCGTCAACACCAAAGCCTTGCGCATGCGTGCCTTTTAATAACACGCAAGCCAGCAATCTGGCAGCCCAATAGAGAGCAATAGCAATGCCGTATTTTTATAGGCACTAACTCCGCCATGGCTCGTTGGTCAAAGCCTATGGGGAAAGTAATGGTTTTTTTTTTTATAAACAGCTAAAATAAGTTCTGTAGTAAACACAGGCTTAGGAGATCTTCTACGTTTTGTTCTTTGAGATAATCTTTATCAGCTAACGTCACTTTTTGTGAATATTGAAGCATTTATGTAATCAAAACTAGCACATAAAAGCTTCATAATTCATAGGCGTAAAGAATGTGAAAGGCCTATCAGAGCAGACAGACTGGACTACTTGTCTCCGTTCTTTTCCTAGCCAGTTCCCATGGCAACGGTCTCATAGCAGCGGTCCGCCGCCCCGTGTTCCGGGGAGTGGTAGACTGGAAGCTCATAACCCTTATTCGCAGGGCCCATGCGCTTGCGAGCGCCTGGCTGGTAGAGCTGCATGGCAGGCCGGTCCTGTATGGAGAAAAAGAGGCAGAGGCAGAGGCACAGGAGAGAAGATCGACACAATCTGGGTCACAACAACAGCACAAACTCACTGTAACACAAAATGGCTGCTAAACTATAAGGCACATTTTACTGGACAGAGATTGACCCAAGTCCTGGACTAAAAAGCTATCTCAATGGAGATTCTACATTGCACTTGCTTTTAATTCCAGGGGCCGTATCCAAAAAGCATCTCAGAGTAGAAAATTGGTCATCAGTGCTGAGAAGAGACAAGGTGTCTTGATAATAGAAAAAGGCAGCGAATCAGTGATTGCTGCGCCACATGCAATTGCTTTGGGGTTGTAAGAAATACAGAAATATCTCATTTATATAAGTATTCACACCGCTGAGTCAATACCTTTTGGCAGCGATTACAGAGTCTTTCTGGGTAAGTCTCTGAGAGCTTAACACACCTGGATTGTGCAACATTTGCCCATTATTATTTTCAAAATACTTCAAGCTCTGTCAAATTGGTTGTTGATCATTGCTAGACAACAATTTTCAGGTCTTGCCATAGATTTCCAAGTAGATTTTAAGTCAAAACTGTAACTCGGCCACTCAGGAACATTCACTGTCCTCTTGATAAGCAACTCCAGTGTAGATTTGGCTTTGTGTTTTAGGTTATTGTCCTGCAGAAAGGTGGAATTAATCTCCCAGTGTCTGGTGGAAAGCAGACTGAACCAGGTTTTACAAGCATACCCATAACATGATGCAGCCAACACTATGCTTGAAAATATGGAGAGTGGTACTCAGTAATGTGTTGTATTGGATTTGCCCCAAACATAACACTTTTTATTCAGGACAAAAAGTTAATAGTGTTGCCACAATTTGTTTTGCAAACAGGACATTTTGGAAAAATGTTTTTCTGTAAAGGCTTCCTTCTTTTTATTCTGTCAGTTAGGTTAGTATTGTGGAGTAACTACAATGTTGTTGATCCATCTTCATTTTTTTCCTATCAAAGCCATTCAACTCTGCAATGGTTTTAAAGTCACCATTGGCCTCCCTGAGCGGTTAGGAAGGATGCCTGTATCTTTGTAGTGACTGGGTGTATTGAAACACCATCCAAAGTGTGATTAATAACTTCACCATGCTCAAAGTGATATTCCGTGTCTTTATTTTTATTTTTTACCCATCGACCAATAGGTGCTCTTCTTTTCACTTTGATATTATGGGGTATTGTGTGTAATCCATTTCAAATTCAGGCTGTAACACAACAAAATGTGTAAAAATGAATGGGGTGTGAATACTATCTGAAGGCACTGCATAACCACATAGGCTGACAAATAGTCACATTACCCTACATCATTTAAAAAATTATAATAATTCAAAAAAAAATGCCTAAATTGGGCATGCCTATAAATTGGGCAATTTGAAGGCATCTAGGACCTATGTTAACTTTGTTCAATGAAAATCATAGACCTTTCAAACATTTTATGTAACATTATCAGCAAGTGATTTGATGCCAACTGTGCCAAATAAATTTAGAGTTGTTAAAATGGGAGTGATGAGTGTGTTGATTTAACAGTAAAATTAAAAAAAAATCTGCTCTTAACAACAATCAGAATAAAACATTTAAAAAAAAGGTTAAACAGGCCAACATATTAGCAAATAATTAAGAGTAGGCAAAGTGATCTTGTCAGGCAAAAAATATATATCTTTTACCATTGCAACATTTTATGTACAGTCACATTCACTGTGGTTGTCTGATGTGTGCACAGCAGGCGATGCTTCATTGCGACTGGTTATTCCCTATCATTTGCAACAAACTTTTATGACTTGATTTTACTCCTGGCTCAGACTTTGTCTTAACATCATGCTAAAACCAACTCTTGAGCTGGGAGTTGTTGTTGTCTTACAACAGGTTTTAACAAGATTTCTAGGACCTTTTCTGAGATGCTTTGGGGATACTGGCCAAGGACTAGGCTTAATCTCTGTCCGGGAAACTGTCCGTAAGAGTGCTATAAAGTAAGAAATAACGTTCATACTGAAAGGGGAAAAAAAGAATGATGTCTTTTGGAGTTTACTCTAAGAGGCTGATAATGTTTTTTGTGCCTGTTCTGTACAGTACAATATATTTATTTTAATCCTTGAGAATGGGAGTGTCCCTACTGAGTGTACAAAACATTTTTTGTCCATGCCATTTTCATGCTCTTTCCGTGACATAAACCAACAAGGTGAATCCAGGTGAAAGCTACGATCCCTTATCGATGTCACTTGTTAAATCCACTAGAATCAGTGTAAAAGAAGGGGAGGAGACAGGTTAAAGAAGGATTTTTAAGCCTTGAGACATGGATTGTGTATGGGTGCCATTCAGAGGGTGAATGGGCAAGACAAAAGAGTTAAGTGCCTTTGAGCAGGGTATGGTAGTAGGTGCCAGGGCCACCGGTTTGTGTCAAGAACTGCAGCGCTGCTGGGTTTTTCACGCTCAACAGTTTCCTGTGTGTATCAAGAATGGTCATCCAGCCAACTTGACACAACTGTGGGAAGCATTGGAGTGAACGTGGGCCAGCATCTCGGTGGAACGCTTCCAACACCTTGTAGAGTCCATGCCCGATGAATTTAGGCTGTTCTGAGGGCAAAAGGGGAGGTTCAACTTTATATTAATATTACATGTGGTGTGATGCCTTCACTTCTTTCGTTTCACCAATTTAGTACCTTTTCGGTAGTGTACCTTAATAAAAAATAAAAAAAGATTTCACCTAATTTTAACATTTTCATAAAGAACACATGTTCAACTTAATAAAAAACATGTTTTACCATCTCAAAAAAAATACTATAGTAAGTACTTATTAGGTGCCAAATAAAGTAACAGGGTTGATTATAACAGGGTAAATGATTTTATGTTAAATTAGCCATAAATCCCCTTGTGATGGGAGGTATGGAAGTGTGTTGTGTGCAACAGGAAGGAGCAATTGAATGAATGCAAGCTTCACAATACAATTGAAATTAGTTAAAACATTTCTAGCCTGTCTTCCTATGTATGGGTAACAGGTGTGATGTGTAGAACAAGCCACCTTTTACACTATGATTTGATTATTATACATAGTATGTTCAATGTTTCTTTTGAAAAATAAAATATTTAAAAAGGTTTTGCCATATTAAAGAGTTCAGTTAACATAAAAGAGTTGACCTTAAAATGAGGGACATTTTGGGGTTATGAGGGTTAAAATGTTCCTAGAAGTAACAGAGGGTGCACAGAGGGAAATGTCAAAATGCTGAATTTTGGCACTTTAGTGTTGTGTTGTAATTTGAAAGACTTGCTACACCAGAAGTTAATGGTTATACAGACATGCTCAAATTTGTTGGTACCCTTACAGCTCATTGAAATAATGCTTCATTCCTCCTGAAAAGTGATGAAATTAAAAGCTATTTTATCATTTATTCTTGCATGCCTTTGTTATGTCATAGAATAAAGCAAAGAATCTGTGAAAAGAGATTAATTATTGCTTATTCTACAAAGATAAAATGGCCTGGACACATAAGTTGGTACCCCTTAGAAAAGATAATAAATAATTAGTGATGATATTTCAAACTAATTAGTTTCTTTAATTAGTATCACACGACTCCAATCTTGTAATCAGTCATTCAGCCTATTTAAACGGAGAAAAGTAGTCACTGTGCTGTTTGGTATCATTGTGTGCACCACACTGAACATGGACCAGAGAAAGCAAAAGAGAGAGTTGTCTGAGGAGATCCGAAAGAAAATAATAGACAAGCATGGTAAAGGTAAAGGCTACAAGACCATCTCCAAGCTTGATGTTCCTGTGACAACAGTTACAAATATTATTATGGAACTGTAGCCAACCTCCCTGGGCGCGGCCGCAAGAGGAAAATCGGCCGCAGATTGAACAGAAGGATAGTGCAAATTGTAGAAAAAAAAACAAGGATAACTGCCAAAGAGATACAAGCTGAACTCCAGGGTGAAGGTACGTCAGATTCTGATCGCACCATTTGTCACTTTTTGAGCGAAAGTGGGCTCCATGGAAGAAGACCCAAGAGGACCTCACTTTTGAAAGAAAAACATAAAAAAGCCAGACTGGAATTTGCTAAAATGTATATTGACAAGCCACAATCCTTCTTGGAGAATGTCCTTTGGACAGATGAGTCAAAACTGGAGCTTTTTGGCAAGTCACATCAGCTCTATGTTCACAGACGAAAAAATGAAGCTTTCAAAGAAAAGAACACCATACCTACAGTGAAACATGGAGGAGGCTCGGTTATGTTTTGGGGCTGCTTTGCTGCGCCTGGCACAGGGTGCCTTGAATCTGTGCAGGGCATAATGAAATCTCAAGACTATCAAGGCATTCTGGAGTGAAACGTACTGCCCAGTGTCAGAAAGCTCTGTCTCAGTCGCAGGTCATGGGTCCTCCAACAGGATAATGACCCAAAACACACAGCTAAAAGCACCCAAGAATATATATGAACAAAACATTGGACTATTCTGAAGTGGCCTTCTATGAGTCCTGATCGGAATCCTATCGAACATCTATGGAAAGAGCTGAAACTTGCAGTCTGGAGAAGGTACCCATCAAACCTGAGACAGCTGGAGCAGTTTGCTCAGGAGTAGTGGGCCAAACTACCTGTTAACAGGTGTAGAAGTCTCATTGAGAACTACAGAAAACATTTGATTGCAGTGATTGCCTCTAAACGTTGTGCAAAAAAATGTTAGGTTAAGGGTCCCATCATTTTTGTCCATGCCATTTTCATTTGTTTTATTATTTACAATATTATGTTGAATAAAAAATTGAAAGCAGTCTGATTTCTATTAAATATGGAATAAACAATGGTGGATGCCAATTACTTTTGTCAGTTTCAAGTTATTTCAGACAAAATTGTGCATTCTTAATTTTTTGTGGAGGGGTATTAACAAAATTGAGCACGTCTGCATGTATGAGGAATGCACAGTTGAAGTCGGAAGTTTACATACACCTTAGCCAAATACATTTAAACTCAGTCTTAAAGGCCACTCCAATACCTTGACTTTGTTGTCCTTAAGCCATTTTGCCACAACTTTGGAAGTATGCTTGGGGTCATTGTCCATTTGGAAGACCCATTTGCGACCAAGCTTTAACTTCCTGACTGATGTCTTGAGATGTTGCTTCAATATACCCACATCATTTTCTTTCCTCATGATGCCATCTATTTTGTGAAGTGAACCAGTCCCTCCTGCAGCAAAGCACTCCCACAATATGATGCTGCCACCCCCGCGCTTCACGGTTGGGATGGTGTTCTTCGGCTTGTAAGCCTCCCCCTTTTTCCTCCAAACATAACGATGGTCATTATGGCCAAACAGTTATATTATTGTTTCATCAAACTAGAGGCCATTTCTCAAAAAAGTAAGATCTTTGTACCCATGTGCAGTTGCAGACCGTAGTCTGGCTTTGGAGCATTGGCTTCTTTCTTGCTGATCGGCCTTTCAGGCTATGTCAATATAGGACTCGTTTTACTGTGGATATAGATACTTTTGTACCTGTTTCCTCCAGCATCTTCACAAGGTCCTTTGCTGTTGTTCTGGGATTGATGTGTACTTTTCGCACCAAAGTACGTTCATCTCTAGGAGACAGAAAGCGTCTCCTTCCTGAGCGGTGTGACGGCTGCGTGGTCCCATGGTGTTTATACTTGCGTACTATTGTTTGTACAGATGAACGTGGTACCTTCAGACATTTGGAAATTGCTCCCAAGGATGAACCAGACTTTTTTCTGAGGTCTTGGCTGATTTCTTTTGATTTTCCCATGATGTCGAGCAAAGAGGCACTGAGTTTGAAGGTAGGCCTTGAAATACATCCACAGGTATAATTTACTCAAATTATGTCAATTAGCCTATTAGAAGCTTCTAAAGCCATGACATCATTTTCTGGAATTTTCCAAGCTGTTTAAAGGCACAGTCAATTTAGTGTATGTTCCCACTGGAATTGTGATATAGTGAATTATGAGTGAAATAATCTGTCTGTAAACAATTGTTGGAAGAATTACTTGTGTCAAGCACAAAGTAGATGTCCTAACCGACTTGCCAAAACTCTAGTTTGTTAACATGAAATCTGTGGAGTGGTTGAAAAATGTGTTTGAATGACTTCAACCCAAGTGTATGCGAACTTACGACTTCATCTGTATATGGTGGGGTCACTGGAGATTGGATAAGAGCCAGGGGCTTGGAATGTTACTAAGTAAGGGAAAAGGCAATCACATGGTTGCGGTCACTAATGAGGGTGGATAGCTGAGGTTAGGTCAGGTCAATTGAAGGGAGAAGGAACAGTTCATTACCCATACTAGCAGTCCATTGGCTGGTAACCTCAGTCAGTATAGAAAAGCTAGGTGTACTAGCAGATTAACAAATCTGCTCTTAATTGAGCTTGCCTGGTGCAATAGATTACTCCTAAAAGTGGTAATCTGGCACTCCAGGCAGGCTGACTATACCTTGTTTGGTAGTGCCCCTCCTATCTGGTGTGGCCCCTCTGACTGGGACGTCCCTCTGTCCTGATAGGCTAACACAGACTGAGAGACATAGGCCTGGATCAATGGGAGTTACATGCAAATATGTCATATTATGTCAAGGTATTTATATGTATGTGTGTTCTTATGTGTAGTGCACATGTACTACAATTCTCACTGTTTATAACACAATGTAGGATGACTGTACATATGATCATCTTAAGCTGTAAATCTATCATCTCGTGGACAATATTGAAATCAAAATGTCTCCACTGCACTGTAACAGTATAGCACAGACTAGGGTATACAAGCAGTGTGACAAGCAGCGTGACAAGAAGCTGGAAAAGTGTGTGGTGGGTTTTTATCGTAAAACACAGAATATATCACAACAACGTAAAACAACCTTTGTTAACTTGAAAATATTTCAATCAGTATAATGACAGGTTGAAATCCTCAAAGAATTCCAAAGGACTCAAACCTTGCAAAAATACTTGTTACATTGTACTTACAGGAATAATTACAGTAATAAGGTGTAACCTACTTTATATTATCATTGTTCTTTAAATAAAAATCAACCACAAAAAAACCTACCTACCTCTCTTGCTCACCTTGTCGCTCACCTTGTTCCGGACGCGGTCCTTCCTGTTACCGCCAATGTCCTCTCTGTCCTCCTTGCCCACCTTGTCGCCCGTGTCGGGGCAGTAGGAGTATGAGCTGTGGTGGTGGCCATCTTTCTTGGCCCGGTCCTGGCAGTAGCCTTTACCCCACTTGGTCTCCTCCTTGCACCGCATGAACTTGTCGAACTCGTAGTGGTGGCGCTGTCGTTTCCTCTCCTCGTCTCTTCCTCTGTGGTCTTTGACTCTCTGCTTGCGGACGTGCTCTCTCTGCTCCTTATCGCTCTCCATGTGACCCCTAGTGGCAGTAAAGGGAAGCACAGTTAGACTGGTTATGACTAGGGGTTATGCAAAAGCGTGCCGGTTTCAAGGTAATTGACCGTTAATGAACATAAACAAGTTTAGCTGCCTTCCGGCCGCTGATGTGCGCCTTTTGGAACATCTACATTGAAAAAATGTAAACAACAAAAAAAAACGATTTAATATACACTATCACAATAAATTCAGAACTAAATAAACATGATCATATAAATAAAATGTATTTTAGAAGATCAGAATATGAGTTGGCGTACTGTATGTTATCTATATGCTCCATGCCATAGGTTTGTTCATTTATCTGACAAGATATGCTTTTAAGTCCCGTGCCATTATTTTATAGTAAGAAAAATATATTTTTCCCATTCCGGAGCAAGTTTGCAGATGAAGTGGCTATGTTGAGCGTAAAAGTGATCTTTTGAAACAGGACCTATACACTAGATTTTGAGTTACTTGGCAACTTCAGTTGTGAATGATACAAACCTTAGAATGTCTTAGAAATCAAAACATATATGGGGTGCATGATGTGACTATAGGCTATTGATGATTTGAGAAAGTCGGGAAAAAAGCTTGCACTGTTCCTTGCCTGTCACACCAGCCTTCGCTTTGGCTCTCCCTCCTGTCTAGCTCATGCGTTCAGCGTGGCCGGCCTCCTAGCTGCTGCCGAACCTGCTGCTGGCAAATGCCCTTCACTCATCAACCCCAGACTTTTTCCTCGTCATCATTACACACACCTGGTTCCAATCCCCACTCTATCAGTGTAGATATACTCCCTCTGTCATTTTGCACTGTGGGTTTTCGACCCGCTTTAAGCTATGGTGCTTTAAAAAATTCAGTAGTTCCTGCCTACTCCTCTCTACACAAGCCTCAGGTCGCCCGTCTTTCCGTTTGCTGCAGCTAGCGACTGGAACGAGCTGCAACAAATACTCAAACTGGACAGTTTTATCTCAGTCTCTTATTCAAAGACTCAATCATGGACACTCTTACTGACAGTTGTGGCTGCTTTAGGTGATGTCTTGTTGTCTCTACCTTCTTGCCCTTTGTGCTGTTGTCTGTGCCCAATAATGTTTGTACCATGTTGTGTTGCTGCCATGTTGTGTTGCTACCATGTTGTTGTCATGTTGTGTTGCTACCATGTTGTTGTCATGCTGTGTTGCTACCATGCTGTGTTGTCATGTGTTGCTGCCATGCTATGTTGTCGCCTTAGGTCTCTCTTTATGTAGTGTTGTGTTCTCTCTTGTCGTGAGTGTGCGTTTTTGCCCTATATTTGTATTTAATTTATATTTTGACTTGCCTAGTTAAATAAAGGTTAAATAAAAAAAGATTCATATTTTCACCCATCAGACTATTCTCAATGTAATCTTGTCTTTACTAATATGTCAAATTAGGCCCATTATCAAATGGGAAGGGGCAGGGGGAGAAAAGACGGTATCCACACTCGAATAGCAAATGGAGGCTGCAAGCTTTCCTGCGGCCCGTTTTTCAATGATGCCGAAATATTTTCGTTTTATAGGGGGGCTGTGCTTAATATGAGCAGCTGAGAAATAAATATAACACATAATTCACTCCACACATCAACCACTGTTTGAGGAGCATGCTCTAGCTACGCGACAGGAGATTTTCCGGGCAAACTGTGTATGCCATGGGCTCCAACCCTATTCCTGCAGCTATCCCGTGCTTAATTTGGGAAACCATGTGAAATCTGTTCGAAAATCGATAGTAACATGTTTTCTCAACAAAACATATTCCACTAAACTGTTGACACCCCCTCTGCACGCTTGAGAAAGGAATAAAGGAGAGAGAGGAGGAGATTGGTGGTGAGATATTCTGTAGTTAAAGGTAATATGTCAGCCTATTATTTATGACAATATATTTTTTTTTAATCCCTATTACTAGGCTATTCAAAAGCATATACAAATTCAGAACTGTAAGCCACGCTGCACAATCAATGAACCAACAGCATCACCTAGGGGTATACATTCTCTCAGACTCGTGGATAGAAAGTTTGGAGCGTAGCATAGGCTAACCGTCCATCCAGTTTGCATAATAATACAGTCTACACTCAAAGGCAATTACTCAAAAGTGTTTAATTTTGGAGTAGGCCTATAGGCTAGACCAATTATGTACCAAAGACATCTTCAATCATTTGTGTTTTATGTTCTTCTGCCATGCGTAATATGCAGTAGGCTATGTATTGTATAACAGCACAATCACCATTTTTATCCAGGCTCATAAGCCTATGCATAAGCTCTAATATACAGTACATATGTTTTTTGATCACACGCAACCATTTTGTTGTGTATGGCTTTGAAACAACATCCACAATGACCAAGCATGTTTTACACTCAGTTTCTTCAAATGTATCATCATAGTGAGGTGAGTTTTAAAAGCACGATACTGTTTTGATGATGTGTTTGATGTGATTTTCGATCGCATTTGCATTGATGGCAGAGTGGTTAAAGGGACAATAGAACCCTGAGTACCAGGCCATTAGCGACTTAATGTTCGCTGGGGTACTACCAACACATTTCCTGAGTGCATAAAAGTAGCTTACTGCAATTTTACTGCGGTCATGACTAATGAATGCCAGTGTGGTGGTAATAAGGTCACCGCAACAGCCCTAGTTATGGCACTGGAGGGTTGTTGTAATAGCTTATGACCAGGCCCTGGCTAGAAACATTGGTTTTGTCACATAAAGCTATAAAGGCTCCAGGTGGGTCATGGCCAAATTTGGCATCCTACTGTGATAAGGATAGAAAACTCACAGTAAGGCATAGAAGACATCCCGCCCTTTACCGCTGACTTACTCCATTTTGGGTTTGTCATAACTGAGAAAAACAACGCATCGGAGACTGATATAAAACAAAAATCACGAATAGTGCATTAAAAGTTCCTTACTTGTCCTTGGTTTCCATTGACTTCATGTGTCCACTGGGTTTGTCCCACTTGGCCCTCTCTGTGTCCCCACTGTCTCCTTTGTCCTTGAGCTTGTCGGAGTCCACGTCATCGTCCCGGTCACTCTTCTTCAGGAGCTGAGGCAAGCCCAAAACACACTTACTACCCAACAACTACTAACAGTTATTAACAAAACATAGTCACTAACTATAAAATCTCGTCACAGCCGAGATTACTGTCTATCTGACTAATAGTTAGGACTAACAAAATCCAGCTCACGAAGGGTTTCCTAAAAGATTTAATTTGGTGAATGTGCATATACCACTCAAAATGTGACTCGTTTCAGGAAACTAGGCGTATGCCGCGCATCAATACTTCACAGGAGAGCCATGAATGTAAACTCTTTATCAAAATGCGTTTCTTGGCAGAAATGCCTTCTGTAATGTGAACTTTCATGTACCTTAATAACAAACAGATATGCCATTTGTAAATACGAATCAAATAAAGTAGTTAAATTACGAGCGTAGTTTAGTGACGATTGGCTGAGATAATGAGTGGGCTGGACATGCCGAGAGATTCGGATTTGTCTGCCATATAGCACGCTTCTGTCTATAACCTGAGCTGGTCAGTATGTGTAAGTAATCCTTTCTAACACGTTTTATTTTTTTAAAGATATCACATAGTAGAACAACATACAGTGGAAGTCAGAAGTTTACATTCACCTTAGCCAATTACTTTTAAACTCAGTTTTTTTCACAATTCCTGACATTTAATCCTAGTAAAAATTCCCTGTCTTAGGTCAGATAGGATCACCACTTTATTTTAAGAATGTGAAATTGCTTAACTTGGGTCAAACATTTCGGGTAGCCTTCCACAAGCTTCGCACAGTAAGTTGGGTGAATTTTGGCCCATTCCTCCTGACAGAACTGGTGTAACTGAGTCAGGTTGTAACTATAGGATTGAGGTCAGGGCTTTGTGATGGCCACTCCAATACCTTGACTTTGTTAACTTTGGAAGTATGCTTGTGGCCATTATCCATTTGGAAGACCCATTTGCAACCAAACTTTAACTTCCTGACTGAGATGTTGCTTCAATTTATCCACATAATTTTCCTTCCTCATAATGCCATCTATTTTGTGAAGTGCACCAGTCCCTCCTGCAGCAAAGCACCCCCACAACATGATGCTGCCGCCCCCGTGCTTCACGGTTGGGATGGTGTTCTTCGGCTTGCAAGCTTACCCCTTTTTCCTCCAAACATAACAATGGTCATTATGGCCAAACAGTTCTATTTTTGTGTCATCAGACCAGAGGACATGTCTCCAAAAAGTAAGATCTTTGTCCCCATGTGCAGTTGCAAACCGTAGTCTGGATTTTTAATGGCGGTTTTGGAGCAGTGGCCTCTTTCTTGCTGAGCGTTTCAGGTTATGTCGATATAGGACTCGTTTTACTGTGGATATAGATACTTTTGTACCTGTTTCCTCCAGCATCTTCACAAGGTCCTTTGCTGTTCTGGGATTGATTTGCACTTTTCGCACCAAAGTACGTTCATCTCTAGGAGACAGAACGCATCTCCTTCCTGAGTGGTATGATGGCTGCGTGGTCCCATGGTGTTTATACTTTGTACACAAGAACATGGTACCTTCAGGCGTTTGGAAATTGCTCTCAATTGTTCTTGGCTGATTTCTTTTGATTTTCCTGATGTCGAGCAAAAAGGCACTGAGTTTGAAGGTAGACCTTGAAATACAGCCACAGGTACACTTCCAATTGACTCAAATTATGTCAATTAGCCTATCAGAAGCTTTTAAAGCCATGACATAATTTTCTGGAATTTTCCAAGCTGTTTAAAGGTAACATGAAATCTGTGGAGTGGTTGAAAAATGAGTTTTAATGACTTCAACTGTAAATGTTGCTCTCCACTTTCTGGAGGACCGAGTTTTGAAATCAGTGGAATTAGAGTATGATAGCTAAGGAGATGGAGAAAATTCTGGCGTTTGATTATAAATACGCAGACTGAGTCGAAAAGAGAACACACAGAAGGCTGTTGTATAAAACACCTGTCTCCGGATTACATCTTCAAACTAAGGGCAACCATGGCATATGTGACAGAGAGGGAGAAGCGTCCATCCATGTATACGGGTAAGATAGTCTAGCTAGCTACATTTTCAGAAATTAAACGTTTCTAATTTTGTCAGAAAGTCGTCTCCATTTCAAAGTGTTAGTTAGCTAGCTAATGTTAGCTGGCTGGCTCGCTAGCTAACGTTACGTGTATGATCTGTGTAGTTATATTATTTGTATATCAGAGCCATTTGCATTGCTTGTTATAGCCTAATGTTAGCTAGCTAACCGAACCTGGTTGGTTAGCTACCTGCAGGGTAGTACCGTTATGAGTGGGATTATGGTACATTTTTTAGCTAGCTTGCTAGCTACATGTCTAAACAAAATACCACTTCTATGCAAGTAACCATTTCAATAGAATGTTCATGATGTCACTGTGACAACTGTCGATAGACGTAGCTGGTAAATCTACCACGAATTCAGAGCACTCTCGTCTGAGTGTGCCAGAGCGCAGAATAACTGACGAATTTACAAATGCTCAACACCCGTTGAATATGGCCGGTGTCAGTAAACTTAGGCAAAAAAGCGTAATTAAATTGTTGCCAGCTGCACAGTTGCATTCACCAACGCTCTGGATAACATAAAAACAGCCGAACCAGCTCTGCTAGGGTGAGTAAAATGGTCAGAGTGAGCTGTTCTCTCATTTGTGTCTGGAAGTATCTAGCAAGCTAGCCAACGTTAGCCAGTTAGCTTGGGTGCTTGACTGCTGTTGTTAGGTCAGAACGCTCGGATAAACCCTACTTCTTGGCTATTTACGAACGGACAATCTGACAACGCACACAGCGCACTATGAGCATACTCTGGTACTCCAGATTAAATTTACGACACACCTGTAGTATAAACCAGCCTTTAGTCTTGAAATCTTTGGTTGTTTAGTACATGGCCTCACATGTGAATCCTTAAAGAGATGGGTGGGGCTAAGGCTTTAGAGGGTGTGAACGATTCTGAATGGGTGTAGAGAAAGAAGAGTTCTCCACTAGGTGTACCAAAACATTTTCTCAAAAGTGAGGTTACAAGTTTATCAACTTTCAAAGCAGAATGACTTTCCCATTGTTCCTCAACTGCAGTGTATGATATACCATTTGCCAGCTTTGAGTCTCTACTTTTATCCAATGTAAAAAAACATAATTTCTACATTAGACCGAATCGAGCCGGTCGGTCACAAATGTTGTTTGATTTGAACTTTGTGTCAACAGAACCAGTGACCACCTTGATCTTGATCTCTTTCTGAGACAGTTTCTTCTGTTTATCTGCCTCCTTGCGTTTGCGTCTCTCCTCCTCCCTCCGCTTCCTCTTCTCCTCCTCCCTCTGGCGTTTCTTCTCCATCTCCCTGCGTCGCCGCTCCTCTCTCTTCTCCTCTCTTATCCTCTACAGAAAAATGGCATCTTATTGTGAGAGTTGATCTACATCTGGATAAGAGTCCACGAAGGGCAACTATAAATTCATTATTTTTCACTGTTACATTACTCTTACCTGCTTCTCAAGTTTCTTATTCTCGATGTACTCCAGAAGAGGTGTTGTTCTTTTGGCTGAAATTCAATCACATATAATGCAAAGTCAGATTGATTGACTGCCTGACTTATTGGCTAGATAGACAGACTGACTGAATGATGGATTTTCTGATTGATCCAGTACCTATGAGTTTCTTTGTCTTGGCCTCTATCTCTCCCAGCAGGGTTTCAGGGTTGGCCATGGACTTCTCTTCGTCACAGGAGTAGTTCTCCAGAAACCGCTGGTACTCCAGGTCTGCAAGGGGGAGAAGGGTAAAGGGTGAGTCAAGAAGAGGGAGGAGGTCCATCACTCATTTTGTTAGCAAGGATGTAATGAAAAAAGATGGGTAAAGATCGAGAGTATAAGCTTGAGATGACAGGCGTTAACTGCCACGCTAATGCTAAATACGGTAATTTGATGTAATATTCACAAAATGGAAAGGTATGTTATTGGCATTTATCTACGTTTATCCTTATCTACGTCCCGTATTTATATATTTTACAGAGTGGCTACAGATACAGAGATTCTGTATCCCAATTTGCCCAAGATAAAAATACAGATATTTTGGTGCATTTTTACGTAGCTGAGGGCCCACTCCGCTGCCTACGTAGCTGCTGTTTTCAGTGTTCCGCTTCCGCTCCTCCCTCCTTGATCATATTGTACACAAAACTGTTTGAATTATTGCATTCCCTCGGTAGGAAGCCTAAGCACGATTTCCTACAAACTACAACAAAAACAATGGTTAGAACTTTGCATTAAATGCCTCAGTAAGCATAAGCATGATTTCATGTTCTTTTTGCAGGAGGGAAGTAGGCTACATGCAGCTATTTACATGTTTCACACAGAATAGGCCTACATTCTTGACATGTTTCTACAAACTTTGTAGTCAGTATTACAGACATAAGCTTGACACAAACAGGCAGTCTAGCAATTTCATGTTCTTCTTAGCTGCTGAGTTATATCCAGCTATTTAATCTTGCCACGATATAGCAGCATACACTGAGTGTACGAAATATTAAGAACATCTTCCTATTATTAAGTTGCAACCCCCCCCCCTTCTTTTGCCCTCAAGTCATCGGGGCATGGACTCTACAAGGTGTCGAAAGTGTTCCACAGGGATGTTGGCCCATGTTGACTCCAATGCTTCCCACAGTTTTGTCAAGTTGCCTGGATGTCCTTCCGGTGGTTTACTATTCTTGATTCACACAGGAAACTGTTGAGCGTGAAAAACCCAGCAGCGTTGCAGTTCTTGACACACACCTACTGCCATACCCTGTTCAAAGGCACTTAACTCTTTTGTCTTTACCATTTACCCTCTGAATGGCACACATACACAATCCATGTCTCAATTGTCTCAAGGCTTAAAAATCCTTCTTTAATCCGTCTTCTAACCTTCCTCTACACTGATTGAAGTGGATTTAACAAGTGACATTAATAAGGGATCATGGATTTCACCTGGATTCACCTTGTCAGTCTGTCATTGAAAGAACATGTTCTTAATGTTTTGTACATTTTGTACAAAGCCTTTGGTTCTGAGTTGTCTACGCCCTTTTCCCTCCCCTCTTTGGCACTTAGTCTTTGGGGTAATGAAACAATAGTGGCGAAATCATAGCAATGGTGCAAAAAATAAAAGAGGTCTTGGGTGCACTTATACAGTTTTACATGACATATACAGAAAACTTCAAATAGAGTACTTGACAAACACAATGTTCAAATGCACTCAAAGTTTAAATGCACTCAGAGTTTATATTGTGACCTTTTCTCAGGCTATTCTTGGCACATAACAGTTGTCCTAAGCCTATAATGTCGATGCTACTGTCACGACGGGGCGCATACACAGCCCAAGGTCTGTCACGGTTGGGTGCAGCAAGAGACCAAAACGCAGCACAGGGATTGTAGTTCGACATTTCTTTATTATACTATGTATAACTTTTATATATTATACTATGTATAACACAACTCAAAATACGAACTACCACACAAAACAAACACGATACAACAAACGTGAAAAAACGTACACACTTACTTTCTCCGTGACTTGCGAAATAATGACCCACACCCCGGTGTGGAACATACAAACCTATGTAGGATCCCTAACTAGAGACGATGCACTGCAGCTGCCTCTAATTAGGGATCCAACACAAACCACCACCAGAAACAGAAAGAATAGACCTGTCAGACTCTAACCATGGCTACATAGAGAAGCAATAGGCTTCTCTATGGCCAGAGCCTGACAGCTACTCATCCTGACCTATGTAGCCTCTCCTGTGGCACAGCTGCTACGCTACAGATTATATATTGAGCTATATTGCCTCTGTGACTGCACTCCAGTTGACCCTAATGTATACACTGGGAAATATCCAACAATGCACAGAACGTGATCTGGATCATTAGCTTCGAGAAAGAGATTTCCGGAGTGGAGGAGCGTGGGAGTGGGCGAAAACTCTCTAACCGTATCCACAGCCTATATTTTATATTTGTGCAGGGTTGGGGAGTAACGGATTAAATGTAATCCATTAAATGTAAGGGATTACAAAAAACGGTAACTGTAATCTGTTACGTTACCAGCAAAATTATTGTAATCAGATTATAGATACTTTTGAAAAACTAGATGATTACCGTTTTCAAGGAGCGGGACACTAATCCAGACGCTTATAAGAAATCCCGCTATGGCCTCAGACGAACCATCAAACAGGCAAAGCGTCAATACAATCTTAAGATTGAGTCCTACTACACCGGCTCTGATGCTCGTCGGATGTGGCAGGGCTTGAAAACTATTAGGGACTACAAAGGGAAACCCAGCCGCGAGCTGCCCAGTGACACGAGCCTACCAGACAAGCTAAATGCCTTTTATGCTCGCAACACTGAAGCATGCATGAGAGCACCAGCCGTTCCGGACGACTGTGTGATAACGCTCTCGGTAGCCGATGTGACAAAGACCTTTAAACAGGTTAACATTCACAAAGCTTAGTCTCCTCCTATACTCCCAGTTCACCCACGACCAAACATGACTCCAACACCATGATTAAGTTTGCTGACAACACAACAGTGGTAGGCCTGGTCACCGACAACAATGAGACAGCATATAGAGAGGAGGTCAGAGACCTGGCAGTGTGGTGCCAGGATAACAACCTCTCCCTCAATGTGAGCAAGACAAAGGAGCTTATTGTGGAATACAGGAAAAGGCGGGCTGAACAGGCCCTCATTAACATCGACGGGGCTGTAGTGAAGCAGGTCAAGAGTTTCAAGTTCCTTGATGTCCACATCACCAACGAACTATCATTGTCCAACTATCACTTTTCTCTCTGCTACCACACGGCAAACAGTACCAAGAGCGCCAAGTCTGGGACCAAAAGGTTTCTTAACAGCTTCTATCCCCAAGCAATAAGACTGCTGAACAATTAATCAAATGGCCACCCGGACTTAAAAAAATTTAAAAGTACACTGCTGCTACCCGCTATCTATTATCTATGCATAGTTATTCACTGGACTCTACCCACACACTCACTGGACTCTACCCACACACTCACACATACTACACTGACACTCCAACACACATATACACACACACAACATACGCTCACACACACACACACACACACACATGCATATTGACGCAACACACACACACACACACACACACACACACACACACACACACACACACACACACACACACTCTTCCCACTCTTCACATACGCTGCTGCTACTCTGTTTATTATCTATCCTGATTGCCTAGTCACTTTTACCCATACCTATGTACATATTACCTCAACTACAGTGTACTCCTGCACAATGACTCGGTACTGGTACCCCCTGTATATAGCCTCGTTATTGTTATTTTATTGTGGTACTTTATTTTTGTTACTCTTTCTTCAACTGCATTGTTGGTTAAGGGCTTGTAAGTAAGCATTTCCCGGTAAGGTCTACACCTGTTGTATTCGGCGCATGTGACAAATAAAGTTTAATTTGATTTGAAATTCAGAAAGAATGTTTGCGAAAAACATCTTGGACACTTCTCTGATTTCTCAATGACACTCAAATCAGCGATGAAAAAAGGCGCAAATTCAAGTTTGTTCCACAAGTCAGAGACCACTATGATGACACACCAAATGTGTTTGATGGATCGCGGGAAAAGAGCAGGAATAGCCTTTTGTAGGCTACAGTCCAAGCTTTGTCTTCCAATGGTGCGACTGCTGTCGGTATCCAAAGATTATACATTTGAATAAACGCTTGGAGGTAAGGATGGCAGCAGTGGTGTAGTCTACGGCGATACAGATATCACTTATTATTGATATCTACATAGTGCATTGATGTGAATCACACTGCTGCTCTCTCATTTAGCTATTTGCATCTTACAGATTGTGGTTGTTGTGGATGGCTGTTCACAAATCTAAATGAGTATTTGAAACCAATAATGGTTGAATTCAAGAAGTTTAAGCTGCGTATCAATCATTGTTTTTGAAACCAGTGGACAGCCAGTGAAAAATGCGCTCTTGCAACAGCTGCATAGTACGGATCCCAGCCTTTAGAAAAAAAGTGGGTCTTTTATTGTTCAATCTAATTCATGCTGATAAAAAAAACTAATCCATAGGTATAATGGACACATGCTCAATCTCGCACACTTTTGATAGACTTAAAGGGACAATATATATATATATATGTAAAGATATAATATAATCGTATTATTATATGAAGAAGAAAGCAATGGTTTATAAGAAGCCTACATAACCAACCCATCAAGTCAAATGTAACTAATTAGATACATTTTTTGTCTTCTTCTAATCTTAAGGGGAAAGTAATCTAAAAGTAACTGAATGTAATCAGATAACGTTATTGAGTTTGGGTAATCCAAAAGTTGCGTTACTGATTACAATTTTGGACAGGTAACTGTAACAGATTACATTTAGAAAGTAACCTACCCAACCCTGTATTTGTGTTATTCAGCAGATGCTGAATCAATGCATAAAGTACAATGAGGGGGCTGAAAACCCATATATTATACATTTAAAAGGTAACTTGTGTGCCAGTCTGTGTTTGTCTGTCCCAACATGTTTTGACAATGATTGCAGAAACAATCAGGCATCCAGGCTGTATGTCTGTATAGTTTCTGAAGAGACACTAGTCCAGCACCTACCTTCTTCAATGCTTCCAGCTTTGGAATCTTTTTTTTTTAGCTTCTTCTTGGAGACTTTCTGAAAGGGGGCAAACTCTACCACAGCTGGGTACTCCTGGCCTGAGCAAATATTGACATGAAGACAGATCATTATTAGACAACACCTGACACACTGATCAGACCATTACCATGGCATCTGGGTCTGTAGAAGGAGAATCTTCTTGTCTCATGAAAGAAGATTAGAGCACACACACACACAGAGAGAGAGACATAAAAAAAATCCCATGGAGCATCACAATATAACACTGAACATTGACCGTTGAGTATGATAAAACACAGAAGTGAACATATTTATTGAATTAAATATTAAATATTGTCATGCTGACTGCAGAAACGTCCACCAGAGCTGTGGCCAGAGAATTGTATGTTAATTTCTCTACTATAAATGTCACCAGCCACCCGGACAGTTGATGAAACTGTGGGTTTGCACAACCAAAGAATGTCTGCACAAACTGTCAGACACCGTCTAAGGGAAGCTAATCTAAATGCTCGCCGCCCTCACCAGGGTATTGACCTGACTGCAGTCGTAACCGACTTCAGTGGGCAAATGCTCACCTTCGATGGCCACTGGCACGTTGGATTTATCACGGTTTTAGCTGTACCGGGCAGATGGCGTCATATGGGCGAGTGGTTTGCTGATGTCAATATTGTGAACAGAGTGCCCCATGGTAGCGGTGGGGTTATTGTATGGGCAGGCATAAGCTACGGACAATGAACACAATTGCATTTTATCAATGGCAATTTGAATGCACTTTGAAAGCACTGGAAGCTGTTGAAATTATTGCATGTAGCGTGTATATTTTTGTTCAGTGTATATATAGCACTATAGTTGTGTAAACACTAACTACTTAGCACTAACACATTGGTAATAGGAAATATTTAGGAGAGGTTTCCAGGACAAGGATTATGCCTAGTCCTGTACTAAAAAGCAAGCTCAATAGAGAATCTCCATCAAAAATGCATTTTAGTTCAGGACTAGACTTTTGTGTCTCGGAAACTGCCCATGACGTTCGAATTATAGGTCTACATGACAAAGTTACCTTTGTTATCAATGAAAACATAGCCATCAAAGCGGTCTCTGAAGAGCAGGATGTCTTCTGGGTTTCGGAAGTTAATGTAAGCTCTGGAGAACAGGTGTGGATAGCGGCTGCGGGGAATGAACAGGTTATTTTAGAAACCCATTCCACGAAAGCAGCCTATCTAGAGTGTGGTTTTAATAGGGTGACTCCACAGGCATGATGATGACATTCTCTGATCCAGTCCCTGCTTTTAGGTGGTAGTCTAATAATTAGATGGCTGTGCTATCGTCCTTTCATTGTTTTGTGCAGATCATTTAGAATTCATCCACTCAGGCTGAATAGGCTTCAACAGTGTCAATATCATGAGGTTAGCATCACACGATGTAGCAGGAATCTGAGAAAAACTCTGATCTGTGCAGGCACCAGAGATGGACTGGTCCATTTTAGCCATTTTTAAATGCTCTAAATATTCACCTTTGATCAGAAGGGAAAAACTCAAAGTAGTCATAGGATGGAAGAGGACTGAGCTGTTCTTCCAGCTGGTCCTTGGACAGGTTGGGTGGAAGTCGCCTTATTACTACCTGGAACCGATAAGGACATACATGCACAAACACAGAATAGTGGGTTGAAATAACACTAGAATTGTCAAGACACCAAAGGCATTCAAGGTGATCTGCACATTTGGAATATCTTCTTTATTAAAGACCAAAGGCCGGCGGATAGCGATATTGAGTCGTGTCATCTTACCGTCCAAATGCATTGTATGCAGTCGGCAATACATTCGTATCCCTCGTGGATCGTACGTACCTACAACAAATATCCATTTAGGGCTGCATGGGCTTTGATTTCCTCCTTCACTTTATTCAATCGCGATAAGAGTGGCTAAATATTAAGACTGTACTCCGGGCAGACCTGGATGTAGCTAGATATGTTTAGATTAGATGTATTTGCAGAGTACAGTGGTATTTTTAAACTACGAGCTCCAACAGTGCAGGCCAAAAAGCAAAGTGAATGAAACAATCATTTAAAATATAAATATTAGTATATACATATTTACAACAGTAACAATGATACATGTCCATTGCAGGGGTGGGGGCAGGGTAAATGTCCATGGGGAGGGGGCAGTAGGTAGCTGTCTAGTGGTGGCTTTTTAGCAGCCTGATGGTCTGTGGGTGGAAGCTGTTGGCCAGTCTTACAGTTTTTGTAATGATTCTATAATCAACATCAAATAAAATGTTATTGGTCACATAAACATATTTAGCAGATGTTATTGCGGGTGTAGTGAAATGCTTGTGTTCCTATCTCCAACATTACAGTAGCATCTAACAATTCACAACAATATCTAAAAGTAAAAGAATGGAATTAAGAAATATATAAATATTAGGAGGAGCCATGTTGCAGTGGCATTGAATAGACAGTATACAGTCATGTGAAAAAGTAAGTACACCCCCTGGAAGTTCACTTTGTTTTTTTTTACATATTTGGACAGATAGATATGTAATCTTCACTTCAACCCTATTGACATATAAAGGTTACCCAATTTAACAAATCACACAAGACAACACCTGGGTAAAGTCAGTTGTGTCTTGATATACTTTTTTGAGGCTTCTTCCTTCCTGACTTCCCATGTAGGCCAAGTTTGTGCAGTCTCTTTCTGACAGTGTACCCATGCAATTCAACATTGATTGTGGCAAGAGAGAGCCTTTAGATCACTTGATGTTACCCTGGGGTTCTTAAGAGACTTCTATGAGCATCTTTCGGTCAGCTCTTGGGCTGACTTTGGTGGGATAACCTGTCCTAGGTAGTTTGCCAGTGGTCTGGAATTTTCGTCGGACAGTGGAATGATGTACTTTGAATAGCTTGGAAATGGAATGATGTACTTTGAATTGCTTGGAAATGGATTTGTAACCCCTCCCAGACTCATGGGCATCAATCATCTTTCTTCTGAGGACCTCGGGTAGGTTGTTTGATCTTTGAATAATGTGTTACCATATGGTTAAGACCAAACCAGACCAATTTTCTTATCTTTATGGAAGGCTGGACCCTCCTAAGTTTCTCTCTAATGTTTACTAATCATTTGCACTTGTTTTGGTACATAATTCTAATTTTAGCCATTTTATGTGATGGTAAAGGTAGGGGTGTACTAACTTTTTCCCCATAAGGAAAAGGCATTTTTGTTTATTTTAATTGCATAACATTTTCATTTTTTTTTTTTTTGTGATTTTTTAAATTGGGTCTGTCAATGGTGTTGAAGTGAAGATTGCATTTCCATCTCTCCAAATAGAGGGGGTGTACTTACTTTTTCACATGACTGTATACATATGAGATGAGTAAAGCAGTATGTAAACATTATAGCTTTTTTTTGCACTCCAGATATCTTGTATTTCTATACTTTTTCATACTGCCGCTCTATGTATCATGTACCGTGTATCTGTCTTTTGTGTACTTTCGTTGTGGCATTTTGCACCTGCCCTGTGTTTTGTTGTAGCTGCTTGACAATGAAATTTCCCCCCCGGGGGATCAATAAAGTACCTATCTATTAAAGTGACTAGTGTTCCATGTCTGAGTGATGGAAGCAGGGAGAGGAGGTAATGTTGCCTACCTTCACCACCTGTTTGAGTCGTGTCAGAAACAATTTTAGCATAAACCTTTTTCTAATCTTAACCTAATTCTCATAACCTGCCATGTTAATTATCCTAACCTGCTGCGTAAGTTCTCCTCACCTGCTATGAAAAGTCACTTCTGCTAGTCAAAACTGGCAGACAAGTCTTGGTTTCCACTAACATGCTGACCACACCGCTCATGCTCGCAAAATACATTTACACATACATGTTATTCAATCATTGCACCCACACTGCTCACGCACGTCAACGCACGTAAAACAGAACTTGGTTCTATTTGTGACGCTCAGCGCGCTGCAAGTCCGGCCTCTCCCATCTCCTCATTGGTTTTTAGGAGCACATACCCACGTGGGTGATTGAAAGATGAACTGAGGTCGGTTGTGGTAATGCACCTTATTAAAGTTGGTTGCCAACTGCCATATAAAGTCCAAAGAAGAAGGAGAGATGACTAGAAACTAATTTGGTTGACCGTTTTATCTGTGGATTAATTGTCGGAGTGGAGGACCTTGTGCATTTCAGGTCAAATAACAACCTAATGTTTATATCTCAGGACAAATTAGCTAGAAACAGCAAGCTAGCTAGCTAGCTAAATTGCCATAAATGTTTAATGCTTTTCGACCTGTCCCCATATTAATATAATTTGTTCAGAGTTGGTTTTGATATTTCAACCTGTGTCCTGATCGTGTTTGGTGTGGGTGGACAAAATCAACTTGCGCGCGATGGCGGACATCAGCATGTAAAGCGATACAGCGCTGTGTCAGAGAGGAAGTTGGCTAATTATCACAGCCACAGTCATGAACCCCGCCTATTTCTACAATTTTAGTTCTTAAAATGTGATTTTAAACCTAGCCCTAACCTTAACCAAAATGCTAACCTTACGCCTTACCCTAATCTTAAATTAAAACCAAAGAGCAATTTTTTGCTTTCATGAATTTTTACGATATAGACAATTTTGACTTTACGGGTCCGACAGACCCGACCTGTTTTGTCTAAACTTGTAGCGTCATACCAAAAAAGACTCGAGGCTGTAATCACTGCCAAAGGTGCTTCAACAAAGTATTGAGTAAAGGGTCTGAATACTTATGTAAATGTGATATTTCCGTTTTTTTTATTTTTATACATTTGCAAAATAAATATTGTATTGTGTGTAGATTGATGAGGAAAAAAAACAATTTAATACATTTTAGAATAAGGCTGTAACATAAGGGTATTTCAGCCACCAAAGCCAACCAAAAGTTTACGGTGCTTGCAAAATTTGCAGTGCAATTTTCTAAGTGTAATTTATTTATTTTAAGTTTTGTTTTATCATTATTATTATTATATTTAATTATTCTTATTGTAGGCCTATTTATTTATTCCATATATTAAACATTTCCCCTTACGTTAAGAGGGTATTTCAGCCAATAAGACTTACCAAAAGTTTACACACTTTACTGACGGTTATTGTAAAAAAAATACTATTTTTGTTTTGTTTTATCATTATTATTGTATATAAATATTAAATGTATTGTATTTATTACTTTTGTTATTACTTTAATAAAGTTTAGAAACTATTGTGAAGGTTTGGCATGGTGTTGCTATTATTACTGCAGGCCTATAAGGCAGTGCTCACTGGTACTTCCTACTTCCTCAGACTCTAAGTTACTCCTATAATCTGACTATTGAATTCTTATCTTTATAAAAAAAATATGATAATTGAAAATTGACTAATTAGCCTCTTTCTTTAGGCCTATATAAATAATTGCATGTCGGTATTGTGAACATGCTGCCAGCATATCTCAATCTCTCTTGGTCTCTCTCGGATGGACATAAGCTAAGCTTCTCTTTGTCCTTTATATATTTCTTCTAATATTAATATCATACAGTAGGCCTAGGCCATTTAGTGCTCAAATTTCTGACAGCTGAACGGTGAGGAGGACGATTATTGTTTTAGGGAAGTAAAAAGCAATAAAACAAGTTTTGAATATGCAATACATTGAAACACGTTTGGTGTGGTGTGATGTGGTTAGTCTACTGCAGGGCTGAGGAAGAAGCCTCCTTCTTTAGGCCTATATCTGTATAGCAGTTGTAGCCTAGGTGACAATTACAGTATAAATAATTGCATGTCGGAATCGTGAACACTGATTTTTTTATTTAACTAGGCAAGTCAGTTAAGAACAAATTCTCATTTCCAATGACGGCCTACACCGGCCAAACTCGGATGACGCTGGGACAATTGTGTGCCGCCCTATGGGACTACCAATAACGGCCAGTTGTGATAGTCTGGATTTGAACCAGGTTGTCCGTAGTGACGCTTCTAGCACTGAGATGCAGTGTCTTAGACCACTGTGCCACTTGACAGTAGAACAGTGAGGTGGACAATTATTGTATTAGGAAAGTAAAAACAAATAAAACAATAGGCTATATAACGTTTTGAATCTGCTACACATCAAACCCAACTAATTGTTTTTTGTAATTGGTTATAGGCTATTTTTAAGGACACTTTGCCTAACTGTGGCTCATTTGGCCAACGGTTGACCTCATTTATCTTGTATTATGAACAGTATTTTGCCAAAACAGATTGTCATCCCGAATGTGTAACTGATTCAATACACTGAAATTTGTGTTGGGTGGATGGGCAGATTTAGGCTGTGTCGTCTTGTCTTCATCGGGCTATTTATTTGATTTAACCATGCATGTCAGTTAAGGACAAATTCTTATTTACAATGACGGCCTACACCGGCCAAACTCTGACAACAATCTAAAATATAGAGTAATTACTTACTGTGCTTATCTCAGCAAGAACACTGCTGTTATTCCCCATATTTTATTATTTCACTTCTTACAAATGTTGCTGGTGTAATTAGGCTTTTTGAAATCTGATATGCCAACTTGTCTTTGAAAAAGAAAAGGTTAAATGAGGGCTATGCATTATTGTAAGCATTTATGGACAGTGTTGAATATAGTCTAAGTCATAACATTAGAATAGGCTATATTTAAATGCCCCTTGACTCAAATATCCTGTTTTTTCATTTTAGTGTTGTGCACAAGATGCTAGACAGAAACAATATGCATAATTGCAAAATATCTTGTTTATGCAGAGTAAGATGATGGCATGGTTTTGCAAATCAGCCTCAACTACCTGAAGATTTGTGCGACTACAGAGCTGTGTGTCAGAACGGGCAGTTAGCAACACAGGGGCCCCCCAGGGTACGGTCCTGTCCCCCTTCCTGTTCACCCTCTACACCTCAGACTTCAGATATAACTCTGAAACATGCCACCTACAGAAGTTCTCGGATGACTCTGCTATTGTAGGGTGCATCAGGGGTGGGCAGGAGGAGGAGTACAGGAGCACAATCAGTGACTTTGTGTTGTGGTGTGAGCAGAACCACCTTCAGCTCAACATCAGCAAAACAAAGGAGATGGTGGTGGACTTCAGGAGAACCAAGGCACAACTGACTGCAGTCCCTATACAGGGGATGGATGTGGAAATGGTTGGGTCATACAAGTTCCTGGGAGTCCATATGGACAACAGGCTGGAATGGGCCGGTAACACCGGGGCCCTGTACAAAAAGGGCCAGAGCCGACTCTACTTTCTGAGGAGGCTCAGGTCCTTCAACGTGTGCAGTAAACTACTGCATACCTTCTACCAGTCTGTGGTGGCCAGTGCCATCTTTTTTGCAGTGGTGTGCTGGGGAGCAAACATCAAAGCCGGTGATGCTTCTCGGGTAAATAAGCTGATCAGGAAGGCTAGCTCTGTCCTGGGGGTGAGCCTTGACACTCTAGAGGAGGTGGCGGAGAAACGGATCCCAACAGTTCCAGATCACATGCAATATTGTAAGTAATTATTGGACTTAACCTACGTAGGCATTCACCCAGGAATGCATATTAGTACCTTTTCTCATTGCTTTTAGTATATTGAATGTGCAATACGTGCAGTTGTCTGTAATTAAACCCTGCGCACTAAGAACTGTATTTTAAGGGAATTACTATTATTACCCCAAATGATATCATACACACATTTAGCTATTAAAGTATCTCTTCCTGTCATTTACCTGTACAGTTTGTGTAAACATGCAAGTATTCACTTATCTGTAAATATAACTGTATACCTAACTGTACAGCTAATTTAACCATGCAAAATTTTCACTTACCTGTTCATTTACCCAGTCTGTCTATTAAGTAAACTATTATTCCCTCACTCATATCATACGCATTTTTAGCTACTGAAGTATTTCTCTGCCATCGACCTGTATAGTATAGTTAACCATCCAACATCCACCAATGTATAGTGTACATATTCAGCCAACCACCCATACTATGCAATGTCTTTTTATAGCTTTTTTTTGCACTCCAGATATCTTGTATTTCTATACTTTTTCATACGGCCGCTCTATGTATCATGTACCGTGTATCTGTCTTTTGTGTACTTTCGTTGTGGCATTTTGCACCTGCCCTGTGTTTTGTTGTAGCTGCTTGACAATGAAATTTCCCCCCCGGAGGATCAATAAAGTACCTACCTATCTACCTACCTATCTATCTATCTATCTATCTATTTGTATTCGATTTTTCGTAAATGTGGGATAATTTGTAGATTATCAAATGTCACATGAACATATTCAAAACCCTAGTATTTGGGAAACATAGATCAGGGGTAGGCGGCCAACTTGGAGAGCTACAGCGCATTCAGAAAGTATTCAGACCTCTTGACTTTTTCACATGTTGTTACATTACAGCCTTATTTTAAAATTGATAAAAATTGTTAATCTACACACAATATCCCATAACAACAAAGCGTTGTCTTGGCTGTGTGGTTAGGATTAGTCTGAGGTCCTGAGCGCTCTGGAGCAGTTTTTCATCAAGGATCTCTAAACTTTGTTCCGATCATCTTTCCTGACTAGTCTCCCAGTCCCTGCTGCTGAAAATAATACCCACAGCACGATGATGCCACCACCATGCTTCACCGTAGAGATGGTGCCAGGTTTCCTCCAGATGTGAAGCTTGGCTTCAGGTGCCTTTTGGCAAACTCCAAGCAGGCTGTGGTGTCTTTTACTGAGGTGTGGCTTCCGTCTGGCCACTCTACCATAATGGGCCAGATTGGTGGAGTGCTGCAGAGATGGTTGTCCTTCTGGAAGGTTCTCCCATCTACACAGAGGAACTCTGGAGCTCTGTCAGAGTGACCATCGGGTTCTTGGTCACCTCCCTGTTTGTCCAGTCGGCCAGCTCTAGGAAGAGTCTTGGTGGTTCCCAAAATTTTTTTTAAATTGGCCGCCCTGGGAAAGTACACATATTCACGAAATCGAAGCATATGCAGCCTGAATGCATACGTACAATGCATTTGGACCGTAAAATACGGCTCAATATCGCCATCTGCCGGCATTTGGGCCATATTTATTACTGAATTACACACTGAGTTTCGGAGGTTGTTTGATTAGGCTCGACGACATGTTCATACCTAGTTATAAACAACTTCCGTTACCTTTGACAGGTAGGCCCAAATACAGTCAATAAAACACAAGTGTGCGCTTGTTTACAGGCGCTGTTCATTTAATGAAATATTTGGGGCACCGGTGCACAGCCTTTGCCTTTTTATCAACATAGTATGGCATAAACTACAGTAAATAGCTTTACATGCATACACCTACGTTAGTATTATAGCAAATTACAGCTATATTGCTGTGTACAAACAAGCATACAACATCAGATCTGCTGTTGACATATAGTATTGTAATGACTCTGGCTTTATAAGCGCGGCTCTGCCTCTTGAGCATGCATTTGGGGCACAGTCGATCGCGCAGGTCTTCGGGCTAGAAGGTTGAGTGTTCGAAACCTGCTCCCTACCTGTTTCATTACAGTATATTGCATCATATATGCGCCTGTCAATGCAGATTGTTGCATGCCTGCGCATCCTGCTTGCGTTCGCTGTCTGTGGTGCTGATTATCTTGCTCCTCATATCTGCGCTCAATAGCAATAACAAACACGCCATCAGTGCTCTTCCTACCTTGGTAAATACCTCCTTCTTCTCTTCTTTCTGCTTTGAATTAACGGAGACGGCGTCCTGTCCCCTCGGAATATCTCTGAATTGTATCTCGACGACACTTTTCTCCCTGCCTCCGGTCATTTGGTCCTTTCCAGACCTCATCGCTCTCCCTCTCCTGTGGAAGTCAATGTTCCCTCGCGAGAGTTCCAATGTGTTTACGCCGTGCGCTGTCTTCTCGTTTATCACACTCGATTCACTAAAATGATTTACGTCTGTACTGCGTACAAAATAAGACGTTGATCGGGTGCAATTAATTAGGATACAATCGTTTATTATTAAACAGTCTACAGGTCTGAGCTGCGAATAGGCCTATATTATGTTGATAGGCTGGTCGGTGGTGTGCTGGTTAATGAGAATAGTGTATCTAACCTTCACAACAGAATTGCAGTGAAAAACGTGATTTTCCTGTGTTTTATGTATATTTCCAAACTATGAGGTTGAAATTGTGAAATGTAATATATTGCCCTTTTAGTGTAAGAGCTATTTGAAAAGACCACCTAAAATTTCAGCGTGTTTTGTTGGGATCGCAGAATGGTTTCTTAGACTACACCTAACATAGTAAATGTAAATCGGACACACTCAAATTAGTATGATAGGTTACTTTTGGTATGGTTACATAAGATCGGTTAACGAAAGTAGGGTGGTTGGTCTGGGTGGGTGTGTAACGCAAACGTCTAGCAACCCAAAGGTTGCGTGTTCAAATCATCACGGACCACTTCAAGCTGATTAGCAACTACTTACTACTTTTTAGCAACAACTTGGCATGTTAGGCCTAGCTAACGTTAGCCACAACAAATTGCTATTCGTAACATATCATACTAAATGGATGGACATTCACAAATTAATAAATACCTTGTGAAACTTAACAAATCATACAAATTGAAGTGTCCCATGTTAGGTCTAAGCCTGAGTCCTGGCCTCCAGGTAGTTTAATGTTTGGCTTCACCAGGCAGTTTATTAGTTAATAGACCAATAAGAAAGAGAGTCCCTAAACTATTTGCCAATAACATAGTTTTCGGGTTTCCCCTCCCACTCAGACCACTCCCAGACATTATTTTAAATTGAGATAAAACGGCTACATTGGGCCTTTAATAAAGTGTTAAAGTGTCCTTTCCCGGGACTTTCTTGGCAATAAAAGATATCAGTGACATTCATAAAGGAAATCAGAATTTTCAAAGTTCTTAAGTAACTAATTTAGTATGTTAAGAAATTTCTATCTATCCATCCATCCATCCATCCATCCATGTTCCTCATGGACCTCAGTGCGCTGGCCATGCGTTTGATGTTGCTTTGAGTCCTGCAGTATAAAGGCAAATCTGTCAAAAGACTGTCCCCCGTCCGTCCCCTCAAGCCTTACGTGGGAGTCTCGTCCCCGTCGGAGTCGCTGTCTCTCTCGCTGCAGATGGTCTTGAGGATAGATTGCGGCAGGCAGAGCGGGCTGGCGGTGGTCGCGGTGCTGAAAGTGCTCCACGCGTCCGGGCTGGAAGGCTGGCTTATAGACCGCCCATAGCTGTCACGGTACGGAACTGCATATAGAGGAGATATTAACTGTAATGCCCATAGCAGTGATCACTCACAGGTGTCTGCACTGGCAATTCATTTACATTCATGTGTCCTAGCCTTTTAACAATTATATTTTAGCTACTAATAGCTTACCACATCAGCCTAAACCTATTGCCTAAACCCCACATATAAATAAATTACAATCAACAACGTTGCAATATAAAATAGGGTGCGTTAGCCCCTTGCAATGCTCTTGAAGTTCTTTGAGTTTCCATGTGACTGGTGGCTACTTACAGTATAGTGCCCCGTTATATATACTTTATTTCCCCAAACTTTCAGATAGTCATTGAGTGACAATCCGCTCTCCTTACTCACCACTGAGGAAGGTCTGTTTGCCGCTACTGGTCTCCACACAGAGCCGAGGCGAGGGTCTCTCTGGGGTAGACACGGAGCTCTTGAGACTGGGGACGAAGGTGGAGCAAGTGTCCAAGTCCCGACACACCCTCTCCTGGGTGTAGGTGATTGAGGACTTAGACGGAGTGCAGCCCATCACTACCCCTTGTGCTTGCTGCTGCTGCTGCTATACTCCATGAGGAAAGGAGCACACACTGCATGCGTTCTGCTGAGAGGTGGAGGAGAGGGTGAAAGAGAGGGTAGCGAGGGAGGCTAGTAGAGTGGAGCAGGGGAGCGTTATAGTAGGTGTGTCTGTGTGTGAGAGGATAAAGAGAGGTAGAGAGATAAGTGGAGTGGTTGAGAGCGAGAACTCTGGTGGTTGTCAGGGGTGCAGCAGCACAAGGATAATTATCGGAAATTAAATAGCATCCCTCCCTTCCATAAGACCTTTAATATGTGCGTATGTGTTTGTAACGTTTTGCCTCGCCTCTCCAAAGAGACGGTCACACAAACACAGACAACCCGAAACTTGCTTTTCTTTATTACATGGCTGTGCGAGTAGGTTTGAGCACTATATCCCGACAGCTCTTGAGATTATGTAAAACAAACACACACACACACACACACAAGGTGGAGGAAGTGGTTAAGTAGGGACCAAATAAGGGCATGGTACACCTATCAGTGTAACTCATTGGGCTTGGCTGCTTGAAATTTAAAAAAAAAATGAACACCTACTTGTTTATCGATCAAGATCAGTACTTGGAACAGGAAACCCTGATTTAGTTTCTATTCGATGCTATTATGTATTTGTTTGGGTGTGCGTCTATCCGCAACTCCCATCAACCATTATTATTTATGAAACTTAAGTTCAAGGGGGGGCTATGCATAATGTGTAGTGCGCGTTGCCTTACAATGAGGTCAAGTTTTTACCATCAAATTGATGTAGCCATGTAGGTGTTGCATGATTACACAATCTTGATAACGCAAATATGTTGACAATTTAACACAATGTGCTGTATAATTACAATTTCAATAACACTATTGGGGTCTGTTGACAAACTTCACCTCTCAATGCCTAGATATTTCATGACTGACATACCTGAATGAGTGTCATTACACAAGCATTTATTTTCTGAATTTAAACTTAAGGGACAATTGAAAACATGAGATCTTCATCTCTCTGTCAATACTTTGTATTATTACTATATCAAGAGACAAAGCGTGCCAGGTTTGCAATGATCACATAGAAAAAAAAAATATTAAAATGTATGGTTTATTGTAGGAATTACCAATAATCTTTTCATCAAAAAGTTCTGGCTTTCAGACAGTTTAGTTTATTCAAAGTAAAAATCCACAGGTAAACAACCCACATGTTCCTGCTAGGAGGCAGGGATACAGGCACAGTCAGTTGTGGAGTTCAAAGGTGTTGCTGCTGCATTAATTCCATTCAGCTAAGTATCCGAGGACAATGTCTCTGCTTCCCCCACGTCCCCCCCCCCCATTTCTTTAGACTACCCGCCTGAGCCCCAATTCCAAACCAAATCGCTCACCCCCACATCCCTTGGCCCTTGTCAACTTCCCCTTGGGAATCTGAAAGGATTGGATTACTAAGAGCAATATTTATTCAGCCCAAAAAATACATATTTTACAATACAGTATTGAGTTTGACGTCATCTTTTTCAACAAAACCAGTTGGACTAGAGCTCAAATTTATGCTAAAAGCTCTGCCTTACCTTCTATTAAGCTATGCCTAGTTTCTTCCCCACCGATTATGCTGTATCAATCCAATCATTTAAAATCCCCAAGAGGGGAAGACGACAAGAAACCTAAAAGTAAGTGCCAAAGGTCTGGTTTGGAATTGGTCCCACAACTGGTCACTACGACGATCATGTCATCATCAGTGACATCACGTGCTTGTGTCGGACATTGAGGTCTCAAGCATCATGTCACTCTCGTACATGTCACACTCCAGGGGCAGCGAGCGCCGCAGGGGCGTGTCTAAGGAGGCCTTGTCCTGATTGGACGGCGGAGTCTCCAGGGCCATGACGCCGCTCTCCTCTAGAAGTGGCGTGGCTCGAGCGTCACTGGGTTCTGTTGACATATTCAGCATCTTCATCAACGCTGGAGTGCTCAGCGTCCCGCGGACTTTGTCTTTTATGTCAGTCCCTGAAAGACACATATTACTATTAAATGCTGTATATACCATCACTGTTCGGGGTCTTAACGACCTTATTCTTATAGTCAGTCTGAAGAACTCCCTGCTCCCTCAGTCATGAGCTGTGGTATCACACAACACTCTCCACCCTTCAGTTTCCAGCGCAGCTAAACTACGGCACCTTAAGAACATTATCCAGTGTCCTTTTCCTATAATTTTGAAGTTGTGTGCATTCATGACAACATGAGTATTTCTTCCATGTCATAATATCTGACAGTATTATGGCGGTTTTATATTTTGCCATAGTTATCCCAAGTTATAACTCCTTGCAACCTTTCACCATGTGCTAGTTGCCTTGCAAATATATATTATAAGCCCTACGCTAGTTACACTACATGAACAAAATTATGTGGACAACTGCTCGTCGAACATCTCATTCCAAAATCATGTGCATTAATATGGAGTTGGTACCCCCCTTTCCTGATACAAACAGCCTCCACTCTTCTGGGAAGGCTTTCCACTAGATGTTGGAACATTGCTGCGGGGACTTGCTTCCATTCAGCCACAAGAGCATTAGTGAGGTTTTGGACGATTAGGCCAGGCTCGCAGTCTGCGTTCCAATTCATCCCAAAGGTGTTCGATGAGGTTGAGGTCAGGGCTCTGTGCAGGCCAGTCAAGTTCTTCCACACCGATCAACAAACCATTTCTGTATGGACCTCGCTTTGTGCACAGGGGCATTGTCATGCTGACACCGGAAAGGGCCTTCCCCAAACTGTTGCCACAATGTTGGAAAAACATAATCATCTAGAATGTCAATGTATGTTGAACATGTAAGATTTACCTTCACTGGAACTAAGAGGCCTAGCCCAAACCGTAAAAAACAGCCCCAGACCATTATTCCTCCTCCACCAAACTTTACAGTTGGCACTATGCATTCAGCAGGTAGCGTTCTGGCATCCGCCAAACCCAGATTCGTCCATCGGACTGCCAGATGGTGAAGCGTGATTCATCACTCCAGAAAACATGTTTCCACTGCTCCAGAGTCCAATGGCGGCGAGCTTTACACCACTCCAGCCGACGCTTGGCACTGCGCATGGTGATCTTAGGCTTGTGTGCGGATGCTCGGCCATGGAAACCCATTTCATGAAGCTCCCGACAAACAGTTATTGTGCGGACGTTGCTTCCAGAAGCAGTTTGGGACTCTGTAGTGAGTGTTTCAACCAAGGACATACTATTTCTTTCTTTATTTTTTTTACACGCTACGCACTCGGCGGTCCCGTTCAGTGAGCTTTTATGGCCTACCACTTTGCAGCTCAGCAGTTCTTGCTCCTAGACGATTCCACTTCACAATAACAGCACTTGACCAGGACAGCTCTAGCAGGGCAGAAATTTGGTGAACTGAGTTGTTGGAAAGGTTGCATCCTATGACGGTGCCACATTGAAAGTCACTGAGCTCCATCCTACTGCCAATGTTTGTCTATAGAGATAGCATGGCTGTGTGCTTCTCCTTCTCTAGCTCCGCCCTTCCTGGCATCTTCATGGATGTTAGCCATACGGAGCCGTTACCAATGACTGTGTATATACAGTTGAAGTCAGAAGTTTACATACACCTTAGACAAATACATTAAAACTCAGTTTTTCACAATTCCTGACATTTAATCCTAGTAAAAATCCCTGTCTTAGGTCAGATAGGATCACCACTTTAATTTTAAGAATGTGAAACGTCAGAATAATAGTAGAGAGAATTATTTCTTTCAGCTTTTATTTCTTTCATCACATTCCCAGTGGGTCAGAAGTTTACATACACTCAATTAGTATTTGGTAGCATTGCCTTTAAATTGTTTAACTTGGGTCAAACGTTTTGGGTATCCTTCCACAAGCTTCCCACAATAAGTTGGGTGAATTTTGGCCCATTCCTCCTAACAGAACTGAGTCAGGTTTGTAGGCCTCCTTGCTCGCAAACGCCTTTTCAGTTCTGGCCACAAATTTTCTATAGGATTGAGGTCAGGGCTTTGTGATGGCCACTCCAATACCTTGACTTTGTTGTCCTTAAGCCATTTTGCCACAACTTTGGAAGTATGCTTGGGGTCATTATCCATTTGGAAGACCCATTTGCGACCAAGCTTTAACTTCCTGATTGAGGTCTTGAGATGTTGCTTCAATATATCCACATAATTTTCCTTCCTCATGATGCCATCTATTTTGTGAAGTGAACCATCCCTCCTGCAGCAAAGCACCCCCACAACATGATGCTGCCACCCCCGTGCTTCACGGTTGGGATGGTGTTCTTCGGTTTACAAGCCTCCCCCTTTTTCCTCCAAACATAATGGTCATTATGGCCAAACAGTTCAATTTTTGTTTCATCAGACCAGAGGACACTTCTCCAAAAAGTAAGATATTTGTCCCATGTGCAGTTGCAAACAGTAGTCTGGCTTTTTTATGGCGGTTTTAGAACAGTGGCTTCTTCCTTGCTGAGCGGCCTTTCAGGTTATGTTGATATAGGACTCGTTTTACTGTGGATATAAATTCTGGAATTGATTTGCATTTTTCGCACCAAAGTATGTTAATCTCTAGTAGACAGAACGCGTCTCCTTATTGAGAGGTATGATGGCTGCGTGGTCCCATGGTGTTTATACTTGCGTACTACTGTTCATATACGAACGTGGTACTTTCAAGCTTTTGGAAATTGCTCCCAAGGATGAACCAGACTTGTGGAGGTCTACAAATTTTTTTCAGAGGTCTTCGCTGATTTCTTTTGATTTCCCCCATGATGTCAAGCAAAGAGGCACTGAGTGTGAAGGTAGGCCTTGAAATACATCCACAGGTACACTTCCAATTGACTCAAATCAGAAGCTTCTAAAGCAATGACATTTTCTGGAATTTTCTAAGCGGTTTAAAGGCACAGTCAACTTAATGTATTTAAACTTCTGACCCACTGGAATTGTGATAGTGAATTATAATTGAAATAATCTGTAAACAATTGTTGGAAGAATTACTTGTCAAACACAAGTATAGATGTTCTAACTGACGTGCCAAAACTATAGTTTGCTAACCTTAAATCTGTGGAGTTTTTGAAAAATGAGTTTTAAAGACTTTAACCTAAGTGTATGTAAACTTCCGACTTCAACTGTATGCAAATAAAATAGGAACGTTCATTTGTCAGAGTAATCAGATTGTATTGATCTGGGCCACCTGAACAGGCTCAAATTCTATATATTAACCGCTTTTACACAAAAAGGCAGAATTTTCAGTTTCAGAGTGTTATTTTGACCTCATTAACCAGGTTTCCATCCAACCTTTTTATGCAATTAAAATACATGTCAGATATTATATATTTTTTTGACAGGCCTAATTAAAACATAAAATTTGTCAGTACATTTTCCATTTTCAACAGAACAATATGCTAGATGTGGGATATTTGTGTGTCTGTAAAATGGTGGATGGGAACACTTATGAGCAAATAGATACAATATCCATCATATCAAAGTAAACTTGGCGTCACGCGATATGGTGCATTCCTCCCACTATGACTCAGGAAAGCATGCAGTTTACTTGACTACAGATTAAATAAGTTATGATGAACTTCACAGGGTGGCGAAAGTGCACGGTGAGGACCTAGATGCTCCTTTCCCATAAATATTAAGTTGTACAACAATGCATTCAATAGAAATGTGTCTTCCGCATTTAACCCAACCCCTCTGAATCAGAGAGGTGTGGGAGGCTGCCTTAATCGACATCCATGTCTTCAGCGCCCGGTGAACAGTGGGTTAACTGCCTTGTTCAGGGGCAGAACGACTGATTTTTACCTTGTCAGCTTGGGGATTCGATCCAGTAACCTTTCGGTTACTGACCCAACGCTCCTACCCTTCAGGCCACCTGCTGCCCTTCATTAGTGTCTTCTTCTGGTGACATGATGATCGATGCTTGGCTGCCGTTTGACAAATAAAAATAATCTCTTTTGTGCATAATCATCGCATCATGTAGGCTATACCCGCACTGTATCTGCGAGCTGTTGGCTAGAGCACACATGCCAATACCAGTAGGCACATTGCCTATATAAGCCAACGTTTTTTGTGACAAATGTAATGGAAACCCATTTAATTACATAGGGAATTTCACCGCAAAAGTTATTTTTATGTGTACTACATCATCACGTACATCCTTTTAAATTGGATGAAAACATCTCTGGTTTGGAAAATGCATATAGATTTTAGAATATTCACATGAAAATCTGTTCGCCAATTAGATGGAAAACCAGCTAGCTAGAAAAATCACATTAACTGCAATGCCCCTTTAACACGAGTAATTAACCAGCAAGGCACACGCTAGCAAGTAGACTTGGAAAAAGCAAAACAGAAAAGTCAAGTCAACAGTTGTCAAATACCTAGTATCAAGTCTGATGTTCATTTTTTTTTTGCATATGTATTCTAGCATGGGTTGCAAAGGAAGTCGTTTTACCTATGTAGGAAGTTTGACCTATGTAGGCATCTGTGTCTCCAATGTACATCTCAATGCAGTGGCCGAGCATCGTCACAGAAAACGTGTCATCTCTTTTAAGACCGAGTGCCTGTCAGAAACGGAAGCAAAACTCATCAATTGCTGTAATAACATACAAAGAAAGTATAGCAATATTTATTTCACACAGGTTTGGTGTCAATGGATTTAAAATTTAAATGAAAGCGACAAAACCCCCCCAAAAATGAATAACCAGTACCGTGTGAAAGTAGTCGATGGCACTCTCGAAGTCACCCATGAGACTGTGCACATATCCGATGGCGGAGTAGGTTGAGGCGTGCTGAGGGATGAGAACCAGGGCCTGGCGGTGGTACTCCAACGCCTTGTCATACTTCCTATTGGAGGACAGAACAAAACAACCAATCAGACAGTTCTCCTGGAGCCAATCTAGGGCTCTGCCTGGTCTGGGTGTGTTCCACATGAGGTTGCTAGCACCTTAATTGGGGAGGACGGGCTCCTGGTAATTGCTGGAGCAGAATAGGTGGAATGGTCTCAAAAGGGAAACCATGTGTTTGATAGCATTCCACTCGCTCCGTTCCAGACATTATTATGAGCCGTCCGGCCCTCAGCAGCCTCCTGTGGTGTGTTCAAGATGTAACCAAACCTTCCCCTCTCAGACCTAGGTCCAAATAGTAGTTGTTTTCAAACTCACCACATAGGAAAACACCCCATCATGTCTTGTACAAATCAAATGCTGAACCATGTGTATGTTGTTCGCAGGGGTCTGACTTAAACTGATTGAATCAATTGGTCAGTAAACACCGCAGTCCTGTTAAGAAGCCTTTATTAAAATAAAAACAAAAAACATTACCAAAGATGGCCCTTTACATAAAAAGCTTTTCAAAATCCCCAATTGTACCGCAAAGCCTCTCCATCTGCTGAGTGGCTACTACGCATTATTCATGAACAGATCTGTGCACGAATACTCAATTAGTCCTACTTATACAGAAGGACTGAGGAGAGCAAGTGCGTGTATCTGAAAAAGGTCCTCATCACCTCAGGCTCTCCACCTGAAATACCACTCAGGTTAATTTTGGATCCCTGTCCTTTAACCTGGTACCTTGAAGACAATAGAGAAATGCCTGCCTGCCTGCCTACCTAACCCATAAGTGTGATGAGAACATGGATAGGACAACAATGATGACGTTGTAGGAAAGATACAGAGATATGCAAGACAGAACTTCCATTCAGTTCCGTCCCCTCAAAGGGGAACGTCACAAAGCCAGCTATAAATATTTTGGATCCAGCTCAGGCTTCATCCATATCACAAAGGTGTATATTTAACCAACACCTGCCACATGTCACATGTGGATAGCCCAGCGAGTTCAACAGTTGCCATATTAAATGTACCTAGCTAAACGGTGATGCCACCTTCATGACAATGGTTCTGCCAAGTTGAATTCAGAATAAACCAAAGTGAGCTCGAAACTCATTCGCCCCGCTTCGTGACATACCCCTCTGGTATCCTGATGAGTAAACACCTACCGGGAGGATCTTCATACTCACTTCAGTTTTCGACAAACGTGACCCAAGTTGTTCAGGAGAGGCTCCCACTTGTCCACTGTTACCTGATAAATAAATAAAAATCTTAAATCATGGCAAAAAAGAGGAATGTTTGCATTGAAGATAACCCTTGCAATTAATCTTACAACGCAACTATACTGGCTGCCAGTTCTTAACCCTTATACTACCGACTGGGGAAATATTTTTCATCATAGCCCAATGGTGGTTTATTAAATTCTTAAAATTGACAAAATAAATAGTGTTTCTGTATCAATATGGACTGTTTAAAAATTCAAGACCTTTGGGTTATTTTGACCCCAGGTAGTAATTCTGGGGCAAATCGAAAAATGATCTTTATTTGAATCCAGGATTCTCTGGAGACATAATATGAAGTTTGAAGTGACTGAGGATTTTGGCATGCTTTTTGAAGCATCCTACAGTAGGCCCTACCACTCCCATTGTTTCACTAGCAGCAATGCTAATGCTGCCTCTGGGGTAAATAAAGAAAGAAAGCTAAGCCGTATTTTGAGTGACTCTCTCAGGAGCAATACATTTCTGACAATAAAATTAAGTAAAAATGTGGTGTACCGGCCCTTTAAATGGAGTTGTTTTTTACAACATAAATATGACAATTAATATTTACTTAAAATAAAAAAAAATTATGATACTAAAATAAAATGGTTAATCAGCTTTTTAGTACTAATGTGGAATGTACTTTGGACAAAGGCTGCATTGTGCTAAAAGTGATTTTGTTTCTTCAGATAACATTATTGACATGTCTAATAATGTTTTGATAAGAATTAAGTTTATATTTTGCTATGATTGTTGCTTTTTCCAATAGTTTATATTGATAGTATGATTAAGAAGTCCCAAAACTTAAAGATGAAGGATGATGCATGTGGGACTCATTTCAAATGACCAGCTACCTTGTTCCCAATGGCTTTGATCTTGTCCATGGCATCCAGGAACAACTTCTCAGCTGTTTTCCAGCTGAAAGGGAAGAATCAAAGACATTTCAGCAAGATCCACACATGAATACATTTTAAAATAAGGCAATAGTACTTTTCACAAATTATTGTGTCAGCCTTCAATAGTACTGTGCTAGCTCAGATGTTGTCTTTTCAAATGGTCCTTTCTGGCCCAGTTCCAGCAACTACGGTGGACGCATTGCCAGGTACAGACATAACCCACATTTATAGTCACAACCTTATCTCAGTTAACACAGAAGTAAAATCTTGCGTAAATTTGGTCAGCTGCGTGATTAACTTCTGGGTCTATAAGTGTTAGATGTTGAGATTTCCAGCAAAGATCATGTCTTGTCTCTTGCAAAAGGAAAAGCACTCAGCCAAATGTGTGCACGTGGACGTATTCTAGTGTGTTCTACATCATCTTTGACGTTTTCCCAGTGTGGGTGAGTAGAAATACACATTATCCCAGTATGTGTTCGGGCCTGGACGATACCAGTATCGTGACACTCGTTAGTATCGTGGCAAGGAAACAAAACACAAAGTGAATTTAACTTCTTCACAAATTTTTGGGGAAACAAGACGTCGATATGGATAAGCGTAAGGTGACTAGGCATCAGGATATATGATAAACAGAGTAGCAGCAGCGTATATGATGATTGTATGTGATATTATGTGTGTGTGAGCAAATGATGGAGTGAGTGTTGGAGTGTCAATGTGCCAGAATGTGTAGGGTGTGAGTGTGCATGGAGACCGTGCAAAAATAATAGTATGCGTGTTACTCACTCTCCGTTCTGGAAGGCCACCACGGCCACCTCGTGCATGACAAAGGGGTCTTCTGGCGCGATGCTCAGGGCCTGGCTGAAGAAGCGCTCGGCCAGTTTAGAGTTGTTAGTAAGGCCGTACTCCAGCCCTATGTACAACAGAGGGAGATGGCACCTGGAAAGGAGAGATGAGAGCAAAGGTTAGGGGTCAATTCAAATGGGAAAGGTTAAATGCTTATAAAGATATTTTATTTGCATCCGTTTGTTACGACACTGTACATTTCTCAGGTTTTTTTTCCCTCACCTTTATTTTACTAGGCAAGTCAGTTAAGAACTAATTCTTATTTTCAATGACGGCCTAGGAACAGTGGGTTAACTGCCTTGTTCAGGGGCAGAACGACAGATTTTTACCTTGTCAGCTCTGGGATTCGATCCAGCAACCTTTCGGTTACGGGCCCAACACTCTAACCACTGGGCTACCTGCCACCTCGTTTTCAATGACCAAGGCAGCCATTTTAGCAAGATGCCTTTGAACACACTCAACTTTGCTTTTTAGCACACATTCTGTCCTGTGGATGTGTCGGATGTGTGAGGGTGTCTATGTGCGTGTGTGGAGGGGGGTCTGAGTTCAATAACAGTACATACCCCTTCATCAGTTGAGCAGCGGTGAAGTAAGCAGCCATGGCCTGGTCGTGTTCACTCTCCACCGCAAACGAGTGACCGTAGGCGATCCATGCCGGACCGTACGTCCGCTCCAGAGTTGTCGCCTTGCTGCGGGAGACAGAATTAGGACTTTAGGGTAAATAAGATATATTCTAGTCTGTCACGGAACGAATGCAGAGTAAATTAGTACACACACTTGAAGTCGGAAGCTTACATACACTTAGGTTAAAGTCATTAAAACTCATTTTTCAACCACTCCACAGATTCATGTTAACAAACTACAGATTTGGCAAGTCGGTTAAGACATCTACTTTGTGCATGACAAGTAATTCATCCAACAATTGTTTACAGACAGATTATTTCACTATATCACATTTCCAGTGGGTCAGAAGTTTACATACACTAAGTTGACTGTGCCTTTAAACAGCTTGGAAAATTCCAGAAAGTTATCTTTGGTAATTCTGATAGGCTAATTGACATCATTTGAGTCAATTGGAGGTGTACCTGTGGATGTATTTCAAGGCCTACCTTCAAACTCAGTGCCTCTTTGCTCGACATCATGGGGAAATCAAAAGAAATCAGCCAAGACCTCAGGGGGGAAAACAATTGTAGACCTCTACAAGTCTAGTTCATCCTTGAGGGCAATTTCCTAATGCCTGAAGGTACCACGTTCATCTATACAAACAGCCGAGAGATGAACGTACTTTGGTGCAAAAAGTGCAAATCAATCCCAGAACAGGTAAAAGTATCTTCGTATATCCACAGTAAAACGAGTCCTATATCGACATAAGCTGAAAGGCCGCTCAGCAAGGAAGAAGTCACTGCTCCAAAACCGTCATAAAAATGCTAGACTACGGTTTGCAACTGTACATGGGGACAAAGACCTTACTTTTTGGAGAAATGTCCTCTGGTCTGATGAAACAAAAATAGAACTGTTTGGCCATAATGACCATCGTTATGTTTGGTGGAAAAAGCAGGGGAGACTTGCAAGCCGAAGAACACCATCCCAACCGTGAAGCACGGGGTTGGCAGCATCATGTTGTGGGGGTTCTTTGCTGCAGGAGAGACTGGTACACTTCACAAAATAGATGGCATCATGAGGAAGGAAAATTACAACATCTCAAGACATCAGTCAGGAAGTTAAAGCTTGGTCGCAAATGGGTCTTCCAAATGGACAATAACCCCAAGCATACTTCCAAAGCTGTGGCAAAATGGCTTAAGGACAACAAAGTCAAGGTATTGGAGTGGCCATCACAAAGCCCTGACCTCAATCCTATAGAAAATGTGTGGGCAGAACTGAAAAAGCATGTGCGAGCAAGGAGGCCTACAAACATGACTTAGTTACAAATTCACCCAACTTATTGTGGGAAGCTTGTGAAGGATACCCGAAACATTTGACCCAAGTTAAACAATTTAAAGGCAATGCTACCAAATACTAATTGAGTGTTTATAAACTTCTGACCCACTGGGAATGTGATGAAAGAAATAAAAGCTTAAATAAATCAATCAATCATTCTGACATTCCACATGTTTTTTTTTTTTACATATTTGGATAGATGGATATGTAATCTTCACTTCAACACTATTGCCAGATAAAGGTTACCCAATTTAACAAATATGTAAAAAAAAAAAAAAAAAAAAAATCAGATCAAGTGAATCAGAATACATTTTATTCTACAATATATTGAATAGGCCTGGCAATGTGAAAACTCATGCTATATGGTACCTGAGATATCTACGTGCGTGTTCATTTTTGTGACCGACCATTAGATAGTAGCATCCCACAGCAAACCAAGAGACCTGGACGAAAAGAAACATATAAAGAAAACAAACATACTGTACCAATCAGAGCTTGGACATGTGCAAAGTCAACATGCATACTGTACCAATCAGAGCTTGGAGATGTGCAAAGTCAACATGCATACTGTACCAATGAGAGCTTGGATACGTGCAAAGTCAACATGCAGGTATAGAGAGGTATCACAGGAGGTTGGTGGCACCTTAATTGGGGAGGAAGGGGCTCATAGTAATGGCTGGGAGCAGGATGAGTTGCATGATATCAAATACGTGGTTTCCAAGTGTTTGATGTCATGCCATTCGCTCCAGCCATTATTACGAGCAGTCTTCCCCTCAGAAGCCTCCTGTGGCGGGTATACTCCTAGCAGAGGAGAGTAGCGGTACACAAAGCAGGGGTTATACTTACTGGGTTGTTGGGGTACAAATCCACAAGCTTGTGTGAAAGGTAAAACAGTTCTGTGGGGGTATAAAGAGCCGAGAATCACGGTACATGTTTCTTCTCACCAAACAATTTAGATGCACATTTTTCTTTCATGAGTACAGTCGTGGCCAAAAATGTTGAGAATGACACAAGTATTGGTCTCAAGTATTGCCTCAGTGTTGATGATGGCAATTTGCATATACTCCAGAATGTCATGAAGAGTGATCAGATGAATTGCAATTAATTGTTAAGTCCCTCCAATCCATGAAAACGAACTTAATCCCCAAGAAACATTTCCACTGAATTTCAGCCCTGCCACAAAAGGACCAGCTGCCATCATGTCAGTGATTGTCTCGTTAACACAGGTGAGAGTGTTGACGAGGACTGGAGATCACTGACGAGGCTGGAGATCACTCTGTCATGCTGATTGAGTCAGAATAATAGACTGGAAGCTTTAAAAGGAGGGTGGTCCTTGAAATCATTGTTCTTCCTCTGTCAACCATGGCTACCTGCAAGGAAACACGTGCCATCATCATTGCTTTGCACAAAAAGGGCTTCACAGGCAAGGATATTGCTGCTGGTAAGATTGCACCTAAATCAACCATTTATCGGATCATCAAGAACTTCAAGGAGAGAGGTTCAATTGTTGTGAAGAAGGCGTCAGGGTGCCCAAGAAGAAGCAAAGAAGCCACTTCTCTCCAGGAAAAACATAAGGGACAGACTGATATTCTGCAAAAGGTACAGGGATTGGACTGCTGAGGACTGGGGTAGAGTCATTTTCTCTGATGAATCCCCTTTCCAATTGTTTGGGCCATCCGGAAAACACCTTGTCCGGAGAAGACAAGGTGAGCGCTACCATCAGTCCTGTGTCATGCCAAAGGTAAAGGATCCTCAGACCATTAATGTGTGGGGTTGCTTCTCAGCCAAGGGAGTGGGCTCACTCACAATTTTGCCTAAGAACACAGCCATGAATAAAGAATGGTACCAACACATCCTCCGATAGCAACTTCTCCCAACCATCCAAGAACAGTTTGGTGACGACCAATGCCTTTTCCAGCATGATGGAGCACCTTGCCATAAGGCAAAAGTGATAACTAAGTGGCTTGAGGAACAAAACATCGACATTTTGGGTCCATGGCCAGGAAACTCCCCAGACCTTAATCCCATTGAGAACTTGTGGTCGATCCTCAAGAGGCGGGTGGACAAACAAAAACCCACAACTTCTGACAAACTCCAAGCATTGATTATGCAAGAATGGTCTGCCATCAGTCAGGATGTGGCCCAGAAGTTAATTGACAGCATGCCAGGGCGGATTGCAGAGGTCTTGAAAAAGAAGGGTCAACACTGCAAATATTGACTCTTTGCATAAACTGAATGTCATTGTCAATGAAAGCCTTTGACACTTATGGAATACTTGTAATTATACTTCAGTGTACCATAATAACTACTGACATAAAGATCTAAAAACACTGAAGCAGCAAACTTTGTGGAGACCAATACTTGTGTCACTCAACTTTTGGCCACGACTGTATGTATGAATAAACAAACTTAAAAAGGAGAAAGTCAACAGTCTTACCATTTGCTTTGCTGAGCTCCACCAGTGTTCCTATATGAACAGGTAAACAGTTGGCATGGAATGGGTCTTTAACCATCACCCTTGAAGAAGAAAAATAAATAAATAAATAAATCATTGAGGTTATATGTAGACGGGGCCAAATTATAAGTATGAAACTTATAGCCTTTTCACAGAACTGAGCCAAGCGAGAATAATATTCCAACAACACACACACACTGAGTGTACAAAACATTAGGAACTGCTCTTTCCAGGACAGGTGAACACTGATCCCTTAGAGGTCACTTGTTAAATACACTTCAAATCACTGTAGATGAAGGGGAAGAGACATGGGTGCCATTCAGACGGTGAATGGGCAAGACAAAATATTTAAGTGCCTTTGAACGGGGTATGGTAGTAGGTGCCAGGCACACCGGTTTGTGTCAAGAACTGCAACGCTGCTGGGGTTTTCACACACAACAGTTTCCCTTGTGTATAAAGAATGTTCCACCACCCAAAGGACATCCAACCAACTTGACAACTGCGGGAAGCAAGAGTCAACATGGGCCAGCATCACTGTGGAACACTTTCATCACCTTGTAAACTCAATATAGTAGTAAAGGCCAAATTCTTTATATTTTTCAAATATATATATTTTTTAAATATATATATATTTTTATACCTGAAGCAGTCTTAAAAATCTAAATCAAATAGCTAAATTATCCATGGCATGACCATCTTAAAACCATTGCATATGTTAGCTTACTACCACCCCCCAAACAGCTTAGACTTGTAGAGGTTATAAACAAAATTATTAACACCAGCAGCAGAATGCCAATACATCTCAAAGGAGAGGCCAGACTGTTTATTTCTAGTTAAAAGGTTAAGGTGGGCCAGTGGTTATCAAACTTACATGGAAGTGAGTTTGTAGCACATTTTGAAGTCGCAGTTGTAATAATGCCTCTCGGCAAGAGAGACCACCACATCCAAGTTGTCCTGGAGACCGTTGACCATCTCTGGGACCACCATATCACTGGGCTTGTTATACTGAGAGAAAGAAAGATGGAGCGCCATCATTAGCAATTGAATAAACATAAATTTTTAGACATGACTACTCTTAACCTTAGTAAAAACTCAGAACATTTTAGGGTTTTGCTGTCATGGTTACTGGTTGACTGACAGGGCAACTGTAGATGACCAATACTAAATAAGAGTAATTGTAATATGGTTCATTTTGAACTATAGGGCAAAAGTGTGTTTGTAAACTTATACGTGATGACCTACTGTGGCAGTCATGATATTTTTCAGTCAGTTATTGTCATGCAGAAGAGTGTCTCACGGTAGTTGACCGTTATTTAACAGTGCCTGTCTCACCGTAGTTGACCGTTATTTAACAAAGTGTGTCTGTCTCTGGGTAGTTGACCTTTAACAAACATAAAGAATGTGTCTCACGGTTGTTGACCATTAATTAACAAACACGTTTAGCCTTTAGTCCAGGTCATCCACGCTTACAAGCGGATGATGCATGCCTTTGGAACATCTACATATAAAAAAATATATATAATCTTCACCATCACAATAAATATATGATTTATTTTAGTCAGGTCTAAAGAAACATTATGATATAAATAAAATGCATTTCAGAACAACAGAATACGAGTTGGCTTACTGGATGTTACCTAGCTATGCTCCATGCCATAAGCTTGCTCATTTAGCAGACAGGATATGCCTAGAAGTCCTGTGCCATTATTTTATAGTAAGAAGAATATAATTGAACTTAGTTGAACGAAATAGAAAGGATATTTTTCCTCACTCTAGAGCGAGTGAGTAGATGAAGTGGCTATGTTGAGCATAAAAGTGATCATTTGAAACAGTTCCTAAAAACACTTATTTCACTCAACGAGTCAACCACTGTTTGAGGAGCACGCACTCGCTGCACGACAGGTGATATTCCATCCAAACTGTATGCCATGGGCTCTCCAACCCAGTTCCTGCAGCTACCCAGTGCTTAATTTGGGAAACCAAGTGAAATCTGTTAAAGAATATCGATAGTAACATGTTTTCATAACAAAACATTTAATTAAACTGTTTACAGCCCCTCAACACGCTCTAGAAAGGAATAAAGGGGAGATGGAAACGCATGGTGGAGATAATTATTTAAAATATAAAAACAAATCCCTATTACAAGGATATTCAAAAACAAATTCAGTATAATTATAGGCCAACTCTGTAAGCCGCCCTGCATAATCAATGAACCAACAGCGTCGCCAAGGGCTATACGTTCTCTCCCAGACTCATAATAATAGGAATACATTCCACACTCAAAAGGGGATTACTCAAATGTAGTTTAAAATCAGTTTATTTGATCATTATTATTTTGTATTTTTTTGGCCATGCGCAATACGTGTAGGCTATGTATTGTATAACTGCTTAAATTAATTCAGGTTTCTTTCTGGCTTTGGCTCATAAGCCTATGCATAAACTCGAATATGGATATGGGTGTTTTGAATTAATCATCACCTTAGAAAGCGCTGTCCATTTAGTTGTGTTAGGCTTTGAAACAACATCCACGACAACCATGACTTACACTCAGTTTCAACCTATTGTTGAACTTCTGTCTTCAAATTGATCATCACAGTGAGGTGAGTATTTAAAAAAAGCAAGATAGTGTTTGATGTGATTTCTAATTGCTTTCACATTGACGTCAGTGGTTAGAGGGACAATCGTGCCCTGAGTACCAGGCCGTTAGGACCTGATGGTCATTCGCAAGTTGGGTATTACCAATGCATAAGAGGAGACTACCATGACTCAATGGTCACATGGAATTCAAAAACAGAAACAACATGGTGATAAACAATGACTGTGTAAAAACTGAAAAGTAACATAGGAATTTGACATGGAGGATAACAGTGGACGTACCTTTTTCAATTTATTCTCAAACAGGAAGTGAAGTAATTCGTCTTCCTCCTCGGTGCACTGTTGGCTCAGAGGAAGTGAGTCCAGGAAGTCCTTTTCTACAACACACAAAAACAACACAGGTCTTCAAATGAGGGGCTTGCGTAAAAAATATATATATATTTACAGTACCAGTCAAAAGTTTGGACACCTACTCATTCAAGGGTTTTACTTTATTTTTACTATTTTCTACATTGTAGTATAATGAAGACATCAAAACTATGAAATAACATATTGAATAATGTAGCAACCTAAAGTGTTAAACAAATCAAAATATTGTATTATTTGAGATTCTTCCAAGTAGCTACCCGTTGCCTTGATGACAGCTTTGCACACTCTTGGCAGTCTCTCAAACAGCTTCACCTGGAATGCTTTTCCAACAGTCTTGAAGGAGTTCCCACATATGCTGAGCACTTGTTGGCTGCTTTTCCTTCACTCTGCGGTCCAACTCATCCCAAACCATCTCAATTGGGTTTAGGTCAGGTGATAGTAGAGGCCAGGTCATCTGATGCAGGACTCCATCACTCTAATTATTAGTCAAATAGCCCTTACACAGCCTGGAGGTGTGTTGGGTCATTGGGTCATAGTAGTGGTTTCTTTGCAGCAATTTGACCATGAAGGCCTGATTTATGGGCAGCAGGTAGCATAGCGGTTAGAGCGTTGGGCCAGTAACCGAAAGTTCGCTGGTTCGAATACCCGAGCCAACAAGGTGAAAAATCTGTTGATGCGTCCTTGAGCAAGGCACTTAACCCTAATTTTCTCTAGGGGCTAACCCCGTAGGCAGGTCGTCATTGTAAATAAGAATTTGTTCTTAACCGACTTGCCTAGTTAAATAAAGGTTAAATAAATTTTAAAAATCATGCAGTCTCCTCTGAACAGTTGATGTTGCGATGTGTCTGTTACTTGAACTCTGAAGCATTTATTTGGGCTGCAGTTTCTGAGGCTGGTAAATCTAACGTACTTATGGCGGTCCTCATGAGAGCCAGTTTCACCATAGCGCTTGACATTATTTGCGACTGCTCGATTAAAAACTCTAAATTCTTCAATTTCCGGATTGATTGACCGTCATGTCTTTAAGCAGGTGTGACCAACTTTCTTTGACGTGAGATCTACTTTTTAATTTGTCAGCCAGTCTCTAAATCTAAACCAACCAACAAAATGTTGGACCTGCCGCTATGATACCTATTTGATACCCAAATATACTGTAATGTGGACCAATAACATGTTTTCCACAAACAAGTGCAACTAATTTAATTTCCTACCTGGGTGGAGGCAAGTAGTTTTTCCATAGTCAGGGCTGTAGCAGCTTGTTGCAAGTCTCATGCAGGCCACAAGGTGGTCATCAGTCATAGTAGATCTGTCCTTGGACTTTATTGTCTTCATGTGAGAAAATGCAGACTCACAGAGGTAGGTTGATCCATAAAGGGCTGATAAATTGAGAGCACATCTTCTTATGTTGGGATCCTTCTCCTCTAGTAGAAGTTCCCAGAACTTCATATCAGTGGTTGCCCTGGATTTCAGCTGAACGTAATTTTGAAGGGTGAGAATTTCAGTTTCTACTATAGTTGTGTCCAACTGACAAAAGTGATCTCATTTTGTAGGCATTGATTTCCACATTTGTCTGTGCCAAACAGAAAGCACATAGAAGTAGCAATAGGCTCAAGTGATGCAAAGTCAGTGAAACTCATAAGATGCTCTGGACTTTCTCCACGTAACGTGCACTGTCAAGCTGTGCTATATCCTTGCCTTGAAGTTCAAGTTCTGAATGCATGTGTTGAAAAAAGTGCAGGTCCTTATGTTGCAGCTTTCTTGTGAGCAGTTTGCATTTAAAAAAAGTGTTCACAGAGTTGATCATGTCGACTACATGTTAGCCTTTTCCTTGCAGCTCTACATTCAATTCATTAAGCATGTAAGTTAGGTCAGTGAGTAAAGTTAAATCCAGGAGCCACTGTGTGTCCTCCAGCTGCACATATTCTGCATGTTTGGAGACCTTGAGAAACTCCTTGATTTCAGGCAACAACTTACTGAATCTCCCTAAAAATGTACATCGGCTCAGCCATCACACACAAGCCTTTCTTCTTCATAATTCAGTCTTTGATGGAAATTCTCTTTCCTGGATTTTGTGTGTGGTTTTAAAATGTCTTTCTTTGGGATAGCGATGCTATTATAGCAGATGAGGCACATTGAGTTCGACACAACAAAAAAATAATCCTCCTCCCATTCCTTGTGGAAATGATACGTTTTAGGTTTTTTTGTATCCTTCCCTGTCGAAAATATAAATATATTTTGATTTCTTGAACACTTTTCTGTTACTACATGATTCCATGTGTTATTTCATAGTTTTGATGTCTTCACTATTATTCTATAATGTAGAAAATAGTAAAAAATTTAAAAAACCCTGGAATGAGTAGGTGTCCAAACCATTGACTGGTAATGTATATACAGTGCATTCGGAAAGTATTCAGAAAGTATTTGACTTTTTCCAAATTGTGTTACATTAAAGCCTTATTCTAAAATTTATACACTCAATTTCCCCCTCAATCTACACACAATACCCCATAATGACAAAGCAAAAACTGTTTTTTTTTTTATTTTTGGGGCAAAAAAATAAACTATATTCAGACCCTTTACTCAGTACTTTGTTGAAGCACCTTTGGCAGTGATTACAACCTCAAGTCTTCTTGGGTTTGACGCTACAAAGCTTAACACAGCTGTATTTGGGGAGTTTCTCCCATTCTTCTCTGCAGATCCTCTCAAGCTCTGCCAGGTTGGATGGGGGGGTATAACTGAACAGCTATTTTCAGGTCTCTCCAGAGCTGTTAGATTGGGTTCAAGTAAGGGCTCTGGCTGGGCCACTCAAAGACATTCAGAAACTTGTCCCGAAGCCACTCCTGCACCGTCTTGGCTGTGTGCTTAGGGTTGTTGTCCTGTTGGAAGGTGAATCATCACCCCATTCTGAGGTGCTGAGCAGGTGTTCATCAACTTTCTCGCTGTACTTTGCTCTGTTCATCTTTGCCTCGATCCTGACTTGTCTCCCAGTCCCTGCCGCTAAAAACATCCCCAAAGCATGATAGGGATGGTGCCAGGTTTCCTCCAGACGTGATGCTTGGCATTCAGGCCAGAGTTCAATCTTGGTTTCATCAACAAAGATAATCTTGATTCTCATGGTCAGAGTCTTTTACGTTCCTTTTGAAAAACTCCAAGCGGGCTGTCATGTTCCTTTCACTGAGGAGGGGCTTCCGTCTGGCCACTCTACCATAAAGTCCAGATTGGTGGACTGCTGCAGAGATGGTTGTCCTTCTGGAAGGTTCTACCATCTCCACAGAGGAACTCTCAAGCTTTGTCAGAGTGAACATCGGGTTCTTGGGCACCTCCCTGACAAAGGCTCTTCTCCGATTGCCCAGTTTGACCCGGCAACCAGCTCTAGGAAGAGTCTTGGTGGTTCCAAACGTCTTCCTTTTTTTATTTAACCTTTATTTAACCACAGTCGTGGCCAAAAGTTGAGAATGACAAGTATTGGTCTCCACAAAGTTTGCTGCCTCAGTGTTGATGGCAATTTGCATATACTCCAGAATGTCATGAAGAGTGATCAGATGAATTGCAATTAATTGTTAAGTCCCTCCAATCCATGAAAATGAACTTAATCCCCAAGAAGCATTTCCACTGAATTTCAGCCCTGCCACAAAAGGACCAGCTGCCATCATGTCAGTGATTGTCTCGTTAACACAGGTAAGAGTGTTGACGAGGACAAGGCTGGAGATCACTCTGTCATGCTGATTGAGTCAGAATAACAGACTGGAAGCTTTAAAAGGAGGGTGGTGCTTGAAATCATTGTTCTTCCTCTGTCAACCATGGTTACCTGCAAGGAAACAAGTGCCATCATCATTGCTTTGCACAAAAAGGGCTTCACAGGCAAGGATATTGCTGCTGGTAAGATTGCACCTAAATCAACCATTTATCGGATCATCAAGAACTTCAAGGAGAGAGGTTAAATTGTTGTGAAGAAGGCGACAGGGCGCCCAAGAAACTCCAGCAAGCGCCAGGACCGTCTCCTAAAGTTGATTCAGCAGCGGGATTGGGGAACCACCAGTGCAGAGCTTGCTCAGGAATGGCAGCAGGCAGGTGAGAGTGCATCTGCACGCACAGTGAGGCAAAAACTTTTGGAGGATGGCCTGGTGTCAGGAAGGGCAGCAAAGAAGCCACTTCTCTACATGAAAAACATCAGGGACAGACTGATATTCTGCAAAAGGTACAGGGATTGGACTGCTGAGGACTGGGGTAGAGTAATTTTCTCTGATGAATCCCCTTTTCGATTGTTTGGGCCATCTGGAAAACACCTTGTCCGGAGAAGACAAGGTGAGCGCTACCATCAGTACTGTGTAATGCCAACAGTAAAGCATCCTCAGACCAATCATGTGTGGGGTTGCTTCTCAGCCAAGGGAGTGGGCTCAAGAACACAGCCATGAATAAAGAATGGTACCAACATATCCTCCGAGAGCAACTTCTCCCATTGGTGACGACCAATGCCTTTTCCAGCATGATGGAGCACCTTGCCATAAGGCAAAAGTGATAACTAAGTGGCTTGGGGAACAAAACATCTACATTTTGGGTCCTTGGCCAGGAATCTCCCCAGACCTTAATCCCATTGAGAACTTGTGGTCGATCCTCAAGAGGCGGGTGGACAAGCAAAAACCCACAACTTCTGACAAACTCCAAGCATTGATTATGCAAGAATGGCCTGCCATCAGTCAGGCCCAGAAGTTAATTGACAGCATGCCAGGGCGGATTGCAAAGGTCTTGAAAAAGAAGGGTCAACACTCTTTGCATAAACTGAATGTCATTGTCAATGAAAGCCTTTGACACTTATGGAATACTTGTAATTATACTTCAGTGTACCATAGTAACTACTGACATAAAGATCTAAGAACACTGAAGCAGCAAACTTTGTGGAGACCAATACTTGTGTCATTCTCAAACCTTTTGGCCACGACTGTAGGTAAGTCAGTTAATTCTTATTTACAATGACGGCCTACCTACAGGGTCAGCCCCTGGAGCAAATTAGGGTTAAGTGCCTTGCTCAAGGACACATCAACAGGTTTAACCTGTCGGCTCGGGTATTCGAAACAGCGACCTTTCAGTTACTGGCCCAACACTCTAACCACTAGGCTACCTGCCACCCTAAGTTTAAGGAGGATGAGGCCATTGTGTTCTTAGGGACCTTCAATGCTGCAGAAATGTTTTGGTACCCATCCGCAGATCTGTGCCTCAACACAAATGTGAATTAAGTTCTTTATTTTACAAATTTGCAAACATTTCTAAAAACCTGTTTTTGATTGGTCATTGTGGTGTATTGTGTGTAGATTGAAGAGTAAAAAAACAATTTACTCAATTTTTTAATAAGGCTGTAACGTAACAAAATGTGTAAAAAGTCAAGGGGTCTGAATACTTTCCAAATACACTGTATACACTTATCTGCCTACATAGCATACATGGTACAACTACATTGTAATTTACATAAAACAATGGCACAAAATAATCTTGATTACACGTGCAAAACACATAAGTATCACCTTCCTGAGCAGTCAGCATGTGATGGGATGTTAGAAGGTCGAATGCTTCAAAGCAGTAGACATCCAGTTTCAAGGCCTCTTTGTAGCTGGATGTGGCCAGAGGCCGGTTGTCCATGGCATCATAGATCTTCCCCCGCAACAGACAGATAGAACTGTTGATCTGAGAGGGGGTGGGTGGGGAATGAGAGAGAGGGAGCTAAATAAATATATATGAGACAACAGGGGTCAGGACCACTGAAGCAGCATCAGCACCGGGGGCCTCTGACATAAAAAAGACCCACACATTAATTTTGTATGAATATGGCAGCTGATGTGGCTACTGGGTGAACGACAGACTCCTTTAATAATATGATTATTAGAAAAAGGAACATTTATAGCATTCAAAGGAACAACTCATGAAAATACAGCCAAAGGGTCTTTGATATGGCAACACAGTATTCAACAGCTTCCTCAGTCACCTACAATACAGTATGCAAATACACAAATGCGAAGAGACGGGAAAATCACATTGTAAGAGGCTTGTACACAAACTTGGCATTACAGGGCAACAAAAACAAATTGGACCCTATTGTGACAGAGCTGAGACTCACAGAGGCAGGGCTCATCTCCCAGTCCTTGGCTGACTCTTGTATCCCATGACCCTCTTTGACACTCCGGTCCAGCAGCTTCTTGCTGGCTGGCTCCTCCATGTCCAGGATGTCTAAGGCCTGCTGGAACTCTTTGGCAGCATACTGCACAAAACACAAACAATAGGTTTGTGCTTCCAATGGATCAGTTCAGTTGGGAGCATGGTGCTGGTAAACTCAGGGTTGTGGGTTTGATTCCTGCATATTATATTTATAATGCATAATATTTGAGTCACTGTCAATGCTGATAGTTCTGGAAGACCATTTGGATAGGAAGAATCTGCTAAATGACAATATTGGCAAATAACAGCACTCAAATAGAATGTTCTTATCCTTGCAGACTAGAGACAAGTACAACAGAGTGAAAAGTAAACAAATAGTGAGAGAAAACGGTTCAAAATACCACAGAAAGGTATAAGCCATATAGTCCATGGGACAGAGGGCCACTTAGGGATGGCAAAGTCTAATGATGATTTTCATTAACATCCATGTCTGTGGATTATATTTTGGTATACATTGCTATCACCGCATTAAATTAATTATATGTTAGCAAGGAATAAACGCAGTTTTACGGGCTCCTAACCAATTATAGTTACAAAGCTGCACCATCAAGAGCATCCTGACTGGTTGCATCACCGCTTGATATAGCAACTGCTCGGCATCTGACTGCAAGGCGCTACAGAGGGTAGTGTGTATGGCCCAGTACATCACTAGGGCCAAACTTCCTGCCATCCAGGACCTCTATAACAGGCGATGTCAGAGGAAGGCCCTAAAAATTGGCAAAGACTCCAGCCACCCTAGTCATAGATTGTTCTCTCTGCTACCGCACAGCAAACGGTTCAGGAGCACTAAGTCTAGGTCCAAACGGATCCTTAACAGCTTCTACCCTGAAGCCATAAGACTCCTGAACAGTTCATCAAATGACTTGCATTGGCCCCCCAAAACATTTTACTCCTCGATGCTGCTACTCGCTTTTTATTATCCATGTACAGTGCCTTCGGAAAACATTCAGATCCCTTGACTTTTTCCATATTTTGTTACGCTACAGCCTTATTTTAAAATTGAAAAAAAAATAATAATAAATCTACACAAAATAATTCATAAAAAACAGAAACCGTTTTTACATAACTATTCAGACCCTTTGCTATGAGACTTAAAATTGAGGTCAGGTGCATCCTGTTTCCATTGATCATCCTTGAGATGTTTCTACAACTTGATTTGAGTCCACCTGTGGTAAATTCAATTGATTGGACAAGATTCGGAAAGGCACACACACACCGGTCTAGTCTATAAGGTCCCACAGTTGACAGTGCATGTCAGAGCAAAAACCAAGCCATGAGGTCAAAGAAATTGTCCATAGAGCTCCAAGACAGGATTGTGTCGAGGCACAGATCTGTGGAAAGGTACCAAAAAAAAATGTCTGCAGCATTGAAGGTCCCCAAGAACACAGTGGCCTCCTGATTGGCACAGCGGTCTAAGGGACTGCATGAGTGCAAGAGGCGTCACTAGAGTCCCTGGTTCGAATCTAGGCTGTATCACATCCGGCCCAGCGTCGTCCAGGTTTGATTCGGGGTAGGCCATCATTGTAAATAACAATTTGTTCTTAGCTGACTTGCCTAGTTAAATAAAAGGTTAAATAAAATAATAAAAGAAACTGGAAGACGTTTGGAACCACCAAGACTCTTCCTAGAGCTGGCTGCCCGGCCAAACTGAGCAATCAGGGGAGAAGGGCCTTGGTCAGGGAGAACCGCGGACCCATTACGGACGCAGGCAATGAGGCAGTGATCGCTGAGATTCTGGTTGAAGACAGCAGAGGTGTATTTGAAGGGCAAGTTAATCAGAATGATATCTATGAGGGTGCCCATGTTTACGGATTTAGGGTTGTACCTGGTAGGTTCCTTGATAATTTGTGTGAGGTTGAGGGCATCTAGCTTAGATTGTAGGACGGCCGGGGTGTTAAGCATATCCCAGTTTAGGTCACCTAACAGTACGAACTCTGAAGATAGATCGGGGGCAATCAATTCACATAGTGTCCAGGGCACATCTGGGGGCTGAGGGGGGTCTAACAAGCAGCAACAGTGAGAGACTTATTTCTGGAAAGGTGGATTTTTAGAAGTAGAAGCTCAAACTGTTTGGGCACAGACCTGGATAGTAAGACAGAACTCTGCAGGCTATCTCTGCAGTAGATTGCAACTCCGCCTCCTTTGGCAGTTCTATCTTGACGGGAAATGTTGTAGTTGGATGGAAAGCCAGGATTCAGACACGGCTAGGACATCAGGGTTGCGTGCTAAAGCAGTGAATAAATCAAACTTAGGGAGGAGGCTTCTGATGTTAACATGCATGAAACCAAGGCTTTTATGGTTACAGAAGTCAACAAATGAGAGCGCATGGGGAATAGGTGTAGTATATATATATATATTTTTTTTTTTTCACCTTTATTTAACCAGGTAGGTCAGTTGAGAACAAGTTCTCATTTACAACTGCGACCTGGCCAAGACAAAGCAAAGCAACAAAAAACAACAGAGTTACACTTGGGAAATAAACAAACGTACAGTCAATAACACAATAGAAAAATCTATATACAGAGTGTGCAAATGTAGGTTAGGAAGGTAGGACAATAAATAGGCCATAGTGGTGAAATAAATTACAGATTAGAATTAACACTGGAATGATGGATGTGCAAATGATGATGTGCAAATAGAGATACTGGAGTGCAAAATGAGCAGAAGTATAAAAAAAAAATAAAAAGAAATAAAAAAAAATGTTTTATGGGGATGAGGTAGTAGGGTGTGCTATTTACAGAAGGGCTAAGGGAGGTGTTTGCTTTGGGGGTGGCCCGTGAAATATACCTGCTGGAGTGCATGCTACGGGTGGGTGTTGCTATGGTGACCAGCAAGCTGAGATAAGGCGGGGATTTACCTAATGAGCCAGTGGGTTTGGCGACGAATATGTAGTTAGAGCCAGCCAACGAGAGAATACAGGTCGCAGTGGTGGGTAGTATATGGGGCTTTGGTAACAAAACAGATGGCACTGTGATAGACTACATCCAATTTGCTGAGTAGAGTGTTGGAGGCTATTTTGTAAATGACATCGCCAAAGTCAAGGATCGGTAGGATGGTAAGTTTTACAAGGGCATGTTTGGCAGCATGAGTGAAGGAGGCTTTGTTGCGAAATAGGAAGCCGATTCTAGATTTTATTTTGGATTGGAGATGTGAGTCTGGAAGTTGAGTTTACAGTCTAACCAGACGACTAGGTATTTGTAGTTGTCCACATATTCTAAGTCAGACCCGTTGAGAGTAGTGGTTATAGTCCGGTGGGCGGGTGCGGGCAACGTTCTATTGAAAAGCATGCATTTAGTTTTACTAGCATTTAAGAGCAGTTGGAGGCCACGGAAGGAGTGTTGTATGGCATTGAAGCTTGTTTGAAGGTTAGTTAACACAGTGTCTAAAGAGGGGCCAGATGTAAACAGAATGGTGTCGTCTGCGTAGAGATGGATCAGAGAGTCACCAGCGACATCGTTGATGTATATAGAGAATAGGGTTGGCCCAAGAATTGAACCCTGTGGCACCCCCATAGAGACTGCCAAAGGACCGGACAGCAGGCCCTCCGATTTGACACACTGAACTCTGTCTGAGAAGTAGTTAGAGAACCAGGCGAGTCATCATTTGAGAAACCAAGGCTGTTGAGTCGGCCAATAAGAATGCGGTGATTGACAGAGTCGAAAGCCTTGGCCAGGTCGATGAAGACGGCTGCACAGTACTGTCTTCTATCGATGGCGGTTATGATATCGTTAAGTACCTTGAGCGTAGCTGAGGTGCACCCATGACCAGCTCGGAAACCAGACTGCATAGCAGAGAAGGTACGGTGGGATTCGAAGAAGTCAGTGATATGTTTATTAAGAATTTAGAAAGGCAGGGCAGAATGGATATAGGTCTGTAACAGTTTGGGTCTGGAGTGTCTCCCCCTTTGAAGAGGGGGATGACCGCGGCAGCTTTCCAATCTCTAGGGTTCTCAGACTATACAAAAGACAGTACTGGGGGCTACAGGGCCTGGGTTTACCTCTACATCACCAGAGGAACAGAGGAGGAGTAGGATAAGGGTATGTGCCACAGCTTTGAAAATAGAATCGAGTGGTTCTGCGACTCGCAAACACGACAGCTCGCTGGCTACAAACAAGTTCGGAATGAACACCCACACGCTTACTATCATAGGCTTCGTACATCTTACTTTGGCCTACTCACTGAAAACAGGAATGGATGAGCTGTTACCATTCAAACAAATGTTTCTGTCGAACATGTATCCCCACTTCATTACCTGCTTGGGCCCTACAGCCCACGTTGGTTTGCAAATCTCAGAACAGAGAGCTTGCGGGCACGGCTTTTGAGGCATCAACCGTGCGCAGCTCTGAGAGCCCTGACATCCCTGATATTCCGTTTGAACAGGAGCACTCACTCCAGTTAGAGGGTGCATAATCAGGTATTGAAGCGTCGAGAGATGACGCACAAGAACAGTTTCTACCACGAAACCACAATACCAATACCCACCGCGGTCTAAATAACTGTAAAGTACGTCGCCAGCGAAACGACTACCGCTACAATCGACTGGATCGCTACGTTCCTGCACCCCATCCACTCAAAGTGTCAGAACGCAAGGGTGACAAAGGGTTCAATGAGGACCAAAACATAAGCAAATACTCTCTAAAAGCTCTGCTAAGTGAAGTAAAGAAGCTGGAAAAATGTGATAAACCAGACAGGTCACTATGACCAGAAGTGGAATTGACGGACAACAGGTCCGCCAGAATTAACACCCTTGGCCAGGATGTTAACAATCAAATTGCTCCCACTCGAGACCCTATCCAGGGCCCGCTCGAACAAGACACAAGCTCACAGGCTTTGTCTATTGACTCTGATGAAAAGGTTCAAAAAAGGTCCAAAACATTGCAAGAGTCAATTCCACTCAAACCGAGTAGTCAATCTGTTTTCACCATGAACAGAAATGACACCACGTCGTTGTGAACGACCACCGGTATATGACCGCAAAACGCAACTCAAGGCGCCCATACCTGGAAACTCAACCTGTCATGCGCCAATTGATTCGGGCACGGCTATATCCCTCATCTCTCAAACGTTGTTCGATGATCTCAAAAGGGCTTTGAACCCATCTAAACGTTTGTTGAAAACAGAACGAAGCAATACTTTCGAGGTGTCACTCAGGCTACCTCGCCTCTCACAACACGACTCATGCTGAAACTACGCTTCCAAGACATTTCGCTTGTTTATTGTGTATGTTACCAACCTCGAATCTGAACCACTACTACTCAGAACAGACTTGATGGATTGGAAGACCAACCAAGTATGATCACAGGCAACTGTGCAGTCTCCACCCACCATACTGTCATCTCCTACCGCTGACTGCAACACAGTCACCCACAAGGACCATGTATCAAAAAAAGATGTTGACAATTCTAGGTGCTGCATCTGACAAGGAGATATTACGATTTTTCGTCACATTCGATCAGCAAACCTGATTGACACGTTTTTTCATGATTACCAGCCAGCAGTCTCTGTGAATGACCAGCCCCCAGACACAAATTGAGGGGAAATATTAGCCCAGTCCCATGAGTTTCATCGAGACTGAGTGCAACATTGTACGAGGCAGCCAGAGCAGGAAACATATCTAGTTGTAAACTTCCCCATGAGAACAGAGAGGAGTGTACAGGCCCCTCCACTGGATAACTTATAATATACAGTGGGGAGAACAAGTATTTGATACACTGCCGATTTTGCAGGTTTTTCCACTTACAAAGCATGTAGAAGTCTGTAATTTTTATCATAGGTACTCTTCAACTGTGAGTGACGGAATCTAAAACAAAAATCCTGAAAATCACATTGTATGATTTTTAAATAATTAATTAGCATTTTATTGCATGACATAAGTATTTGATACATCAGAAAAGCAGAACTTAATATTTGGTACAGAAACCTTTGTTTGCAATTACAGAGATCATACGTTTCCTGTAGTTCTTGACCAGGTTTGCACACACTGCAGCAGGGATTTTGGCCCAATCCTCCATACAGACCTTCTCCAGATCCTTCAGGTTTCGGGGCTGTCGCTGGGCAATACGGACTTTCAGCTCCCTCCAAAGATTTTCTATTGGGTTCAGGTCTGGAGACTGGCTAGGCCACTCCAGGACCTTGAGATGCTTCTTACGGAGACACTCCTTAGTTGCCCTGGCTGTGTGTTTCGGGTCGTTGTCATGCTGGAAGACCCAGCCATGACCCATCTTCAATGCTCTTACTGAGGGAAGGAGGTTGTTGGCCAAGATGTCGCGGTACATGGCCCCATCCATCCTCCCCTCAATACGGTGCAGTCGTCCTGTCCCCTTTGCAGAAAAGCATCCCCAAAGAATGATGTTTCCACCTCCATGCTTCACGGTTGGGATGGTGTTCTTGGGGTTGTACTCATCCTTCTTCTTCCTCCAAACACGGCGAGTGGAGTTTAGACCAAAAAGCTCTATTTTTGTCTCATCAGACCACATGACCTTCTCCCATTCCTCCTCTGGATCATCCAGATGGTCATAGGCAAACTTCAGACGGGCCTGGACATGCGCTGGCTTGAGTAGGGGGACCTTGCGTGCGCTGCAGGATTTTAATCCATGACGGCGTAGTGTGTTACTAATGGTTTTCTTTGAGACTGTGGTCCCAGCTCTCTTCAGGTCATTGACCAGGCCCTGCCGTGTAGTTCTGGGCTGATCCCTCACCTTCCTCATGATCATTGATGCCCCACGAGGTGAGATCTTGCATGGTGCCCCAGACCGAGGGAGATTGACCGTCATCTTGAACTTCTTCCATTTTCTAATAATTGTGCCAACAGTTGTTGCCTTCTTACCAAGCTGCTTGCCTATTGTCCTGTAGCCCATCCCAGCCTTGTGCAGGTCTACAATTTTATCCCTGATGTCCTTACATAGCTCTCTGGTCTTGGCCATAGTGGAGAGGTTGGAGTCTGTTTGATTGAGTGTGTGGACAGGTGTCTTTTATACAGGTAACGAGTTCAAACAGGTGCAGTTAATACAGGTAATGAGTGGAGAACAGGAGGGCTTCTTAAAGAAAAACTAACAGGTCTGTGAGAGCCGGAATTCTTACTGGTGGGAGGTGATCAAATACTTAAGTCATGCAATAAAATGCAAATTAATTATTTAAAAATCATATGTGATTTTCAGGATTTTTGTTTTAGATTCCATCTCTCACAGTTGAAGTGTACCTATGATAAAAATTACAGACTTCTACATGCTTTGTAAGTAGGAAAACCTGCAAAATCGGCAGTGTATCAAATACTTGTTCTCCCCACTGTATTCTATACTATCTTAGTCCATGCCGCTTTGACATCGCTCATCCATTAATGTAGTATTATAATTCCATTCCTTACTTATATTTGTGTATATGTTGTGAAATTGTTAGATATTACTGCACTGTCGCAGCTAGAAGCACAAGCATTTCGCTACACCCGCAATAACATCTGCTAAACACGTGTATGTGCCCAATTTGAAATGACATAGCACACGTTTCATCTTAGCATTGCTATACAGACTGTTACATGTGACAACTATAAAACCAAATATGATACCAGATTTGGATCTCTTGGTATTTTTTCCCAGTAGGCAATGACCAATTGTCCTAAAACAAATATTTAGTTCTGTTATTTCTAACATTGTTGTTTCAAAGAGGAGTCAGTCTAGGTAAATCATTAGAACATTAACCAAACCCCATGGTTTTTAAGATGAGCTCCACCCAATAAAATGTTCAATTGTTGTTTTCAATGAGCATGTTAACATTCCACCTTGTCTCAAATTTCCTTTATCAGGCTGCAAAGATTATTTTGCATAGTCTCCCATACAACAATATATGTTTAAAAAAGCTACTATTTGAGTGGCTATCATTTGTCAATTTGATCAGGGGCTTGTGGGGAGAAGTTTAACACCATCAAACTTTTGAACACATTTTTCATGGACTAATAGGAGTATGGAGAGTTGGAACATAACGTATATTTCAAGTAGCTTAACGTTAATACTCACGTGGCATCTAGCAGCGAGATATTGACACGCGCCATACAACTGTGAAATGAAAGATACATATTGGGAAAATGTCAATCAAAGCACACAAGCTGACAGACAACTCTTCACCTCAACAAATGGCACCAGCATACCCAGTACTTACCTATTCATAGACGGTAATACTAACACGTTAGCGTCTATTTACAAATATCTGCCATTTGATGGGAATGCCGACAGTCTAAACGTTAAAAGGGAAATAAAAAATAAAACTTAATATTCATCATCTCCAGCACCACCCCAACATACACTACATGACCAAAAGGATGTGGACAACTGCTTGTCTCTAATTCCAAAATCATGAGCATTAATATGGAGTTGGTCCCCCCTTTGATGCTATAACTGCCTCCACTCTTCTGGGAAGGCTTTCCACTAGATGTTGGAAAATTGCTGCGGGGACATGCTTCCATTCAGCCACCAAAGCATTAGTGAGGTCGGGCACTGATGTTGGCCGATTAGGCCTGGCTCGCAGTCTCGTTCCAATTAATCCCGAAGGTGTTCGATGGGTTGGCGGTCAGGGCTCTGGGCAGGTCAGTCAAATTCTTCCTCACCCTTAGACAAACAATTTGTCTGGACCTCACTTTGTGCATGGGGACATTGTCATGCTGAAACAGGAAAGGGCCTTCCCAGAAATGTTGCCACAACATTGGAAGCACAAAATCGTCTAGAAAGTAATTGTATGCTGTAACTTTAAGATTTCCCTTCACTGGAACTAAGGGACCAAGGTCGAACCTGAAAAACAGCCCCAGACCATTATTCCTCTACCAAACTTTACAGTTGGCACTATGCATTGGGGCATGTAATGTTCTCCTGGGATCCGCCAAACCCAGATTTGTCCGTCGGACTGCCAGATGGTGAAGCGTGATTCATCACTCCAGAGAACGCTTTTCCACTGCTCCAAAGTCCAATGGCGGCGAGCTTTACACCACTCCAGCCGATGCTTGGCATTGTGCATGGTGATCTTAGGCTTGTGTGCGGATGCTCAGCCATGGAAACCTATTTCATGAAGCTACCGACGAGCAGTTCTTGTGCTGATGTTGCTTCCAGGGGCAGTTTGGAACACGGTAGTAAGTATTGCAACCGAGGACAGACGTTTTTTACACGCTACGCGCTTCAGCACTCGGTGGTTCTGTGAGCTTGTGTGGCCTACCACTTCGCGGCTGAGCAGTCCTTGCTCCTAGAAGTTTCCACTTCACAGCACTTATAATTGACCGGGGCATCTCTAGCAAGGCAGAAACTTGACGAACTGACTTGTTGGAAAGGTGGCATCTTAAGACTGTTCCACGTTGAAAGTCACTGAGCTCTTCAGTAAGGCCATTCTACTCTCATTCCGTGCTGTATGGTCTTGCCTTACAAAAATACATACAGTAAAAATGTCACCTGTCCAAAGCAGAATCCAGATTCCACCTACTGTATGACTGTGGTAGAACTTAATTGCCCCCTTGCGGTCATACTACAGAATAGGATTTGATGTGGAATTGTATAAAATGTTATAGTTTTAACGGAAAACCGATAAAAATTGAAAATTTTCCATTCATCACATCCCTAGTAGCTATGTCATTCAAATGTATTGTATTCCATTGTTGTTAACGATATTCATAAAAACAAAATAAGTTATATAATATTTTCGCAGACCCCCTGCAGTACTTCCGCGGACCCCCAGTTGAATACCCCTGGTCTAAACCTTAAAACGCCTTGCTTGTGATGAGCTTTTAGTTGCACATGGCCGTCTTTAATAATACATTACATGCTTCCAGCCAAAGTACGACATTTGAGTGCACAGTGGAAGGAAATGCCATACACCGGCTGAATGCATGTTTTATTTCAAACACAGCCATGTGCAACTATGCTAAAACGGCAAACAGTAAGTAATTATTTTGTATTACAAATAAAATCTCACTAATGAAAAATTCAAGGGTTTCAAAACCGTATCGCAAGTGTGAATTGTTCACTTTTTTCTTAACATGGACGGCCTCATTTTATAGGCCTACATATCATTAACATGTCATTAGTCCTGCTGCATGCAAGCCTGAGTGCGGTGTTGACATATAGAAATATGCAGGTACCCAGGGAGTTAACCAAGTGCTCTTACCTTATCTAGTTTGCGTGAGCGGAGGGCATGGGAGGCTCTGTGGTACTGGGAGGTGAGGTAAAGGCACTGTGCTAGCCAGTAGATATCCTGGGGGTCTTCTGTGAAAGGTACAACTTCAGTTGAATAGAATACTAACCTACCTTCTATAGTAACTAGCCAGATGAGCTCATCAATCAAAAAGATCACTTACCATGAGATAGGGATGCAATCTTATCTGCCCAAAATAAAGCACTTTGATACTGTTGCTGCAAACAAAAAAGACAGGAAAGGAGCATAAAACCAAACATTCTGAATGTGTTGACTATAAGTATGAAACTGATGCCATGTCATGAGCGGTCAATACTTACTGATACAAGTTAGTTAGCCTTGATATGTGGCTACCCTCCAAGTAGCCCAAGAATTGAACCAGAATCTGGGTTTACAGGAGACGTTGAATATTTAAGAAATTTCCCCCTCGGGGATCAATAAAGTACCTACCTACCTACCTATCTATCTTTAAGGCCAGGAAGCATCCATTCAACTTGCCATTCACCAGCTTTTCAAGCAACTATCATCATTACTGCCGTCACACCGATACATACTTCCAAAAAAATGTGAAATAAAAGGTTACATGCAACCCCCCAAAAAATGCCTTGTCTAGAAAGAATATAAGTATTGTTTTTGACTTGGTGCACATGCCACAAATCCACCTCTTCTGCACCCCCTGCAATATTAGTAATGAAATTAAAATACACAAAATAAAGCCCATATAGAAATAAACAATCACGGTTTACAAACGTAACATCAATTGTCTCCTTAATCCACTTCCATGAAATATTATTGCATTCTGTGTAGCGCAGGTGAAACAGATTGATATGACATTCACACACGGTTGTGTGTGATAAAACAGAGATCTGTATATAATGACGAGATGCTCATGTCAAGTCTTAACTGACTTGCCTAGTTAAATAAAGGTTAAATAAAAATGTCTCTGCCCTAACAATGGGAGTCATTGTCCCAGAGGCGTGAAGGCAGGTGACAAGTTTAAATCCAAAATAAGACCATAGAAACGCATTGGGATTATTTTTGACAGATTGACCAAAGTGAAACCTCTAGTTTCACCTCTTCTTCTCTGGATAAAATAAATCATTTTTCCTGCTGTTGGATCAGCTGACCTGTGCATGGAATTAATTAGTGATTTTATTTGAGGTGCAAAATAGGTAGATTTGATGCATGCACACTTGTCAAAAACAATACCAGACAAGGAATTTTTCCTGTTGCATTTAACATTTTATTTAGACCTTTTTTGTAAGTACATCCCGGTGTTGTGACAAAGCGCGCCCCTGCCAGAATTCCCCGCCACCCCCCCAAAGTGAAGATTGTTCTATAGGAATTATTTGACTGATGTGTGCCACAGAAAGTATTTGACTATTTCTTGCCTGCCGAAATTCTCCACCCCCCTTCTATCTTGGGACAGCAAGGCCTGGCACACTTCAGAATCATTTTGGTAGGTCATGTTGACCAGTAGTGTGTGCCACTGAAAGTATTTGAGCCACAAAATTAAGGAAATTAGAAGGGGGGGGGGGGGGGGGTTTGGCAAGGCAAGAAAACAGAGTCAAATACTTTCTATAAAACAAACTTCACTTCAGGATACGCAACCGAAATTAATAATTAATGTATGTGTTTTATATGAAACAGAGGAGGGAGTAAAACGCAGGCAAGCAATAAACATTTCAGAACAACTATGGCTGAATTATTATATTAACACTTTTTTCCAAAAATACTAGTCCAATGAGACATGGGAGAGATGACGAATTTTGGCAAAGAGATTTATTTATAGACTAATACACTTGAAACAAATAGCCAAACAGAAAACTATAGACATTACTAGTGCCTCCCTGCAATCAAACCGCCCCCCCCCAAAAATGCATGAAACACAGCCTAACGTGATCATTGACAGCTGCCTTGAAGGACACACATAAAAATAAAAAGATCAGTGAAATGTAGGCTAAACTGACAACGGAGTGAAGACCAGAAATCTCAACTAGCATGCAAGTCGCAGCAATGAATAATTGAGTGTGTGCGCGTTCACGAGAAGGGGGGGGGGGGGGGGGGGATTACGGCAGGGGGAACCTTTTCAGCACAACACCTGCATGACGACAGTTATGACGATAGTTGCTCAGCGAAACTCCATTCTTTGGTTAGTGCCAAACGCATTTGGACATTAAACTTAAAAGGCTGGTGAATGGCAAGTTGAATGGTTTTGTAAGCATAAGGATATTAAATCTTTCATATCAGCGAGAAATAATAACAAAAGTAAGGTTAAATTGATACACACCTTGTTAGGGTTAGTTTCCCATATGGCCATATCTCCATGTTAAAGCACTTGTTTACGCAAAACAAGAGGCGACCACCTGCGCTAATTAGCCATCTGGCATACTCCGAACATCGGTGTGTAAACGTAACTCAGGAATTGTAGTTTCGTCGGATGGAAGCACCCATCACTTTATGGATCTGTGCAAAACTGCTACACGTGTAAATTTTATTTGAAAAATTCTCTCTCGCTGATGAAAGGGCCATATGTTTCGAAAGCCATATCGCAAGGGATGGTTGATAAACGTTAAAACATAGCGATTGTACTAGGTCAGATAAGGCAGTCTTGGATGAAGTTAACCGCTAAGAACAGGGAGAAGGCAGAATGCCGCCTAGAGTTTGAGAATGGGAACTATGAATGGGGTAGCTGGCTACCGTAGTCCAAGTATATGGGGGGTGATAAGTGCCAGAATTAAGCCTAGACAACCGTGCGGATGTCGCCTACCATTGAACGTCTGACTGACATGATACCAACACCTTACTAACGTCTGCGTCGTCATGAAATTTCCCCCCCGGGGGATCAATAAAGTACCTATCTATCTATCTATGTTAATGAAAGTCATAATGTGCATAGTTAAGATTAATTCAATATCAACCATAAATGTTAGAAACTCCCGTGCAAGCAGACATTACGGCTTAGCGGTCTTTAATTATAGTGCAGCCTACAGCTTGTGAATTTCCCGTTATCGTTAATGGGCTAGAAAAGATGTTGAATCTATAGGTAATCGGTCTTTCCCTCAACACCCCTTGGCATGGTATGTTATATTTTCTCGCTGTTTACAGATCTAAATGTTGTTAGCCAATCACAGACTGTTGTTACCGGTAGCCTACATTATACAGCCAATAAGAGTTGTGTCCGTGGTTTTCAGTCGAATAGAGGAGTTTGTGATAAACGGGATCCTTTAGTTTAGTGTTAAGGGTTATGGTTTAGGGTTTATGGTAGGGACGTCCCAAGGAATCCGTTCATAGCGTGCGAGATGGGCATGGTTTTTGAGAGCTCGGGGCAACACAGACAATCATTTTTATTAAATGTTTTGTTTACAAGCGGCAGACGTGATTTTCGAGTGTCTGCCCCAGATGTTTCCTTAGAGACTATGAAAATAAATTACCACGAAGTCCTTGGTCCGACTGAGGAGTAAGTAGTCTATATTATTTAAGTTACCTCATCAACCCCACGGACATAAAAAATGTGACATGTATCCTTTCTTTTCTGTCTGCCTTTGACATTATTGCATGTCTAATCAAACATTTAAATTGAATCACTCAATAACTATTTTTACATAACTGATAATCCTTTAAACTGTGTGTTTTCTTGTTTACGCCTGTCTCCTAACCCTGTTCCCTTTACTCTGCTCCTGTTCTCAAGGACCTAGGGATTCTGCCTAACACCCAGACATGGATCCAACTGATGTCCTCCATTACCAACCAACCTCCAACTTTTCATTACATCAGCTACTGTTATTGTCATTATCTGCTAAGAAAGAGCAAGAAAACTGTCATACTGGGCACATAATGTGAGATGCTCAGATTAGCTAAAAACACTAATCCTGCAGACACTCCAAGACTGACTACCTGTTGAAAACAAGTGACAGGCAGAAACTCCCATCCACACAGCACCCAACTACTCTCTATTCCACAAACCAGATTTCAATATTTCATTGCCATGTGAGTGTAGAAAAAAATCTGAAAGTAAATTGACACACGTAACAAAAAAATATCAACGTTTATGTATTCAAATCTAAAATATTGTTTTTTCATACAAAGCAGAAGATGGTAAAAAAAACAAAAAAACAATCGCAATGGTTAGCCTATGAACATTTATAGGAAAACATTTAGCCTAATTGGTAACAAATATGATGTGGGGTAAAATCAGGATCCTAGTCAGGCTTTTGTTTGTCAAATCCAGATTAAATAAAGGTCTTCATGTGTATCAATTCTGTAATCGATTGTGGGCTAAATCAATGACACACAGCTGAAATATTCAGGCTTCATTATGATCTGTGATCAAAACAGCCTGGGGTGTTTTCGGTTCTGTTTAGTATATGCATAAGAACGCAACTGCAATGAAATTAATGGCCTGATTCAATGGGATTCTCCTGAATAATAAATGTTTTTATCTGTTAAACTGTTTGGTCTATGTATAGACCCATACCGAGTTTAACTTTTTGGTATTTTGCAGTAGGCAAAGCTCTACATTGCAGAGCATTTAATAAAGCAACCACATTTTCCTGTGATGTATAGGCTGAGCAAGACCTTCGATAGGCTAGTAGACTACGCGGAAATAATCTTTTGAGTTAATCATTGTTATAGCCTAGATCGCTTTATATAATCTGGACCGTTGCTTTTCCTATGGCTAAGCAAACAAGTGGTAGCATATGCTTTTTATGGTAACAGAAGGTGAATGTTGTACTTTTGTTGCACATATCTAGATGACGCTGCATACTATTTTGCGCAATGTTGCAGTCGGTGTGTTCAAAGCGCAAGGATTGCATGGTGACCGTGATTGGTGTCTGTTAATCCAGTGAAGTGGAGGAAAACGAGGTTAAATCATGACATCATTGATTTGCAGGTCAGAGAAAGATGCCAGAGTTTTTGAATTCCGAGTTGGATGACATTTCAAAGTAGTTTGCAGTTGTCTTAAACACACTGAAGTCGGAAGTCAGAGATATCCGATTTACGAGTTGTTTTGAATTCCCCACTAGAGACCTAGGCTACCTCTTGTTTCGGATTAGGGCTACCTCCAACAAAGAAGCCCTTGTGTCTGTATTGATGTGAGAAATAGGCATATCTACACAGTAATAGTTGTATTGAGGTGATAGCCGTATTTAAGCTAAATTGACAAATGAAATTGATTAGATTACTGGCAATGAAACATGTTTTACAAAATCATGTACATGTAAACGTTTGTAAGCCGATCTCCTAAACATACACTTAAACTAACACGTGACGTGTAACATGTATATGTTTTTAAGGCGGTTCATGGTAAGATCATTCATAATAAATTCACAAGAAAACTGACACGTGACGCGTCAGTGACACGTTATGCGACGTGAACGCCACCTGAACATTAGACATTACGTTTGTTTTTTGTTTTTACTTGCCTCCATTGACAGTCCATGATAATTCACGGCGGTATTTTATGGCGCTAGGAAGACGACAGGTGACTTGGTGAGAGGTATCAGTACCTTCACAAGGATTCATTCTGTCACTTATCACCCCCCCGTAGAAGTACATGACGTTACAGTAGTAGCCGACGTTAGGTAGCAGGGAAGCTAACGTTAGCATAATGTTGATATCTAGGTAACTAAGTCAAACGTATGTTACATAGTTGGAAACGGTATACTTGTCCTTATGAAATGTAACGTTAGTCCATTCTGTTAGATAACTACCGGTGCAACAAATTACGCCAATCTGACAGCGGCCAACTAATTTACCTATTTAGCCCAGCTAGTCTACGTTTCTTACCTGATCAATGTAGTGTCGTACACGTTTTCGAAGTCTGTCGAGATTCATTGTAATTGTCCTAATGCTCCCTTTATAAATCAAAGTGTAACATTATCACTCAGTGACAAAAAAAACTATCGTATGAAAATAAAGTAGCTAGTAGCAGCACGTTAGCTAACCGCGCTAAATATATCCGCGGCTGTTCTTGCAGCGGAGTGTCACTTAAAATACTCCGAAAGGAACTCGAGCCTTTGGTTAGGGTTCCGGTCGTTTCAGATACATTCTAAATCCCACAATATTTTATTTTATAGCAGAGAACAATTCAACGGTTAGCTTCGCCCAGGTGGTTGCCTATTTCTTCCCTCTGTCTTCCATAAACATGCGCAGTAACATGGAGATACGGCCATGTGGGAACACAATTTTTATTAATTTATGTTTAACCTTTATTTAACTAGGCAAGTCCTTTAAGAACAAATTCTTATTTACGTTGACGGCCTACACCGGCCAAACTCGGATGACGCTGGGCCAATTGGCGCCTCCCTATGGGACTCCCAATTACGGCCGGTTGTGATACAGTCTGGATTCGAAGCAGGTTATAAAGGTTGTCTGTAGTGACGCCTCTAGCACTTTAATATTTATTTTTTATTTTAAAAAATCTCGCTCAAATGAAATTATATTGGTCACATACTTCGATTTTACCAACAATGCAGAGTTAAAGATTAATACAAATGTAAATAGTGACACGAGGAATAAGTATACAGTGAATAACGAATAACAATAAAGAGTAAAAAAATAACATGGATATACAGGGAGTACCAGTACTGAGTAAATGTGCAGGGGTACGAGGTAATTATGTACATTATGTATAGTAGGTAGGGTGACTAGTGACTAGGCAACAGAATAGATAACAATCAAATCAAATTGTATTTGTCACATGCGCCGAATACAACAGTTGTTACAGTGAAATGCTTACTTACAAGCTCTAACCACAATGCAGTTTTATGAAAAATAAGTGTTAGGTAAACAATAGATAAATAAAAAATGAAAGCAGTAAAAATAACAGTAGCAAGGCTACCTTACTGAAGTATAATTACAAGTATTTCATAAGTGTCAAAGGCTTTCATTGACAATGACATTCAGTTTATGCAAAGAGTCAATATGGTCATGGTCAAAAGTTTGGTCTCCACAAAGTTTGCTGCTTCAGTGTTCTTAGATCTTTATGTCAGTAGTTACTATGGTACACTGAAGTATAATTACAAGTATTCCATAAGTGTCAAAGGCTTTCATTGACAATGACATTCAGTTTATGCAAAGAGTCAATATTTGCAGTGTTGACCCTTATTTTTCAAGACCTCTGCAATCCGCCCTGGCATGCTGTCAATTAACTTCTGGGCCACATCCTGACTGATGGCAGGCAATTCTTGCATCATCAATGCTTGGAGTTTGTCAGAAGTTGTGGGTTTTTGTTTGTCCACCCGCCTCTTGAGGATCGACCACAAGTTCTCAATGGGATTAAGGTCTGGGGAGTTTCCTGGCCATGGACCCAAAATCTCTATGTTTTGTTCCACGAGCCACTTAGTTATCACTTTTGCCTTTTGCAGAATATCAGTCTGTCCCTGATGTTTTTCCTGGAGAGAAGTGGCTTCTTTGCTGCCCTTCTTCACACCAGGCCATCCTCCAAAAGTCTTCACCTCAATGTGCGTGCAGATGCACTCTCACCTGCCTGCTGCCATTCCTGAGCAAGCTCTGCACTGGTGGTGCCCTGATCCCGCAGCTGAATCAACAATTTAACCTCTCTCCTTGAAGTTCTTGATGATCCGATAAATGGTTGATTTAGATGCAATCTTACCAGCAGCAATATCCTTGCCTGTGAAGCCCTTTTTGTGCAAAGCAATGATGATGGCACGTGTTTCCTTGCAGGTAACCATGGTTGACAGAGGAAGAACAATGATTTCAAGCACCACCCTCCTTTTAAAGCTTCCAGTCTGCTATTCTGACTCAATCAGCATGACAGAGTGATCTCTAGCCTTGTCCTCGTCAACACTCTCACCTGTGTTAACGAGACAATCACTGACATGATGGCAGCTGGTCCTTTTGTGTCAGGGCTGAAATGCAGTGGAAATGTTTTGTGGGGATTAAGTTCATTTTCATGGCAAAGAGGGACTTTGCAATTAATTGCAATTCATCTGATCACTCTTCATGACATTCTGGAGTATATGAAAATTGACATCATCAGCACTGAGGCAGCAAACTTTGTGGAGACCAATACTTGTGTCATTCTCAAAACTTTTGACCACGACTGTACAGTGGGTACCTGTACAGAGTCAATGTGCAGGGGCACCGGTTAGTCGAGGTAATATGTACATGTAGGTATAGTTATAGCCATTTGATTACCTGTTCAGCAGTCTTATGGCTTGGGAGTAGAAGCTGTTGAGAAGCCTTTTTGACCTTGACTTAGCGATCCGGTACCGCGTGCCGTGCGGTAGCAGAGAGAACAGTCTATGACTAGTGTGGCTGGAGTCTGACAATTTTTAGGGCCTTCCTCTGACACCGCCTGGTATAGAGGTCCTGAATGGCAAAAAGCTTGGCCCCAGTGATGTACTGGGCCGTACGCACTACCCTCTGTAGTGCCTTGCGGTCGGAGGCAGACAGTTGCCATACCAGGCAGTGATGCAACCAGTCAGGATGCTCTCGATGCTGCAGCTGTTGAACTTTTTGAGGATCTGAGGACCCATGCCAAATCTTTTCAGTCTCCTGAGGGGGAATAGGCTTTGTCATGCCCTCTTCACGACTGTGTGTTTGGACCGTGATAGTTTGTTGGTGATGTGGACACCAAGGAACTTTAAGCTCTCAACCTGCTCCACTACAGACCCGTCAATGAGAATGGCGGCGTGCTCGGTCCTCTTTTTCCTGTAGTCCACAATCATCTCCTTTGTCTTGATCACATTGAGGGAGAAGTTGTTATCCTGGCACCACACGGCCAGGTCTCTGACCTCCCTATAGGCTGTCTCATCGTTGTCGGTGATCAAGCCTACCACTGTTGTGTCGTCGGCAAACTTAATGATGGTGTTGGAGTCATGCCTGGCCATGCAGTCATGGGTGGACAGGGAGTATAGGAGGGGACTGAGCACGCACCCCTGAGGGGCCCCTGTGTTGAGGATCAGCGTGGCAGATGTATTGTTGCCTACCCTTATCACCTGGGCGCGACCTTTCAGGAAGTCCAGGATCCAGTTGCAGAGGAAGGTGTTTAGTCCCAGGATCCTTAGCTTAGTGATGAGCTTTGAGGGCACTATGGTGTTGAACACTGAGCTGTAGTCAATGAACAGCATTCTCACGTAGGTGTTCCTTTTGTCCAGGTGGGAAAGGGCAGTGTGGAGTGCAATAGAGATTGCATCATCTGTGGATCTGTTGGAGCGGTATGCAAATTGGAGTGGGTCTAGGGTTTCTGGGATAATGGTGTTGATGTGAGCCATGACCAGCCTTTCAAAGCACTTCATGGCTACAGACGTGAGTGCTACTGGTCTGTAGTTGTTCTTGGGCACAGGGAATATGGTGGTCTGCTTGAAACATGTTGGTACCCAGAGAAAAGGAAAATCCAAGATAAGACCTCTTCTTAACCACATGTATTTCTCCTAGACATGATTAAGCACATTTCAACACCAATATGAGATTTGAACTATTTTGTCATACTTCTCAAATACTGCTCCTGAGAAATAGCCAATGACTTGTCTCACTACGATCAAGCTATAAGATGTCAAAATGTGAGATGTGTTGAAGATTTGAAGTCGGCGCTTAAGTTACTCCAAAGACAAAATTGAAAAGTTAGTTAGGTCAACTAGCAAAACATGTCAGCTGACTGATTGTTGACATTAACAAACAAATCATTTCCTGCGTTCGTAATGGGTCAGAGGTCAAACGACCACCCCTTATCACTGTCAAACGCTCCCTAAAACACTTTTGCGAGCAGGCCTTTCTAATCGACCTGGCCCAGGTATCCTGGAAGGATATTGACCTCATCCCGTAAGTAGAGGACGCCTGGTTGTTCCTTTCCTCACCATCCTAAATAAGCATGCCCCTTTCAAAAAACGTAGAACTAAGAACAGATATAGCCCTTGGTTCACCCTAGGCTTGACTGCACTAGACCAACACAAAAACATCCTGTGGCGCACTGCATTAGCATCAAATAGCCCCCGCGATATGCAACTATTCAGGGAAGTCAGGAACCAATATACACAGTCAGTTAGAAAAGCAAAGGCCAGCTTTTTCAAACAGAAATTTGCATCCTGTAGTACCAATTCCAAAAAGTTCTGGGACACTGTAAAGTCCATGGAGAATAAGAGCACCTCCTCCCAGTTGCCCACTGCATTGAGGCTAGGAAACACTGTCACCACCGATAAATCCACGATTATCGAACATTTCAATAAGCATTTTGCTACGGCTGGCCATGCTTTCCATCTGGCTACCCCTACCCCGGCCAACAGCTCGGTACCCCCCGCAGCAACTTGCCCAAACACCCCCCGCTTCTCCTTCACCCAAATCCAGACAGCTGATGTTCTGAAAGAGCTGCTAAATCTGGACCCCTACAAATCTGCTGGGCTAGACAATCTGGACCCTCACTTTCTAAAATTATCAGCCAAAATTGTTGCAACACCTATCACTAGCCTGTTCAACCTATCTTTCGTATCGTCTGAGATCCCTAGAGATTGGAAAGCTGCCGCGGTCACCCCCCTCTTCAAAGGGGGAGACACTCTGGACCCTAACTGTTATAGACCTATATCCATCCTGCCCTGCCTTTCTAAAGTCTTCGAAAGCCAAGTTAACAAACAGATAACTGACCACTTCGAATCCCACCGTACCTTCTCTGCTATGCAATCTGGTTTCCGAGCTGGTCATGGGTGCACCTTCAATGCCATACAACACTCCTTCCGTGGCCTCCAACTGCTCTTAAATGCTAGTAAAACTAAATGCATGCTTTTCTATCGAACGCTGCCCGCACCCGCCCACCGGACTATCATCACTACTCTCGACGGGTCCGACTTAGAATACGTGGACTCCTACAAATACCTAGGCGTCTGGTTAGACTGTAAACTCAACTTCCAGACTCACATTAACCATGTCCAATCAAAAATTAAATCTAGAATCGGCTTCCTATTTCGCAACAAAGTCTCCTTCACTCATGCTGCCAAACATGCCCTTGTAAAACTGACTATCCTACCGATCCTTGACTTCGGCGATGTCATTTACAAAATAGCCTCCAACACTCTGCTCAGCAAATTGGATGTAATCTATCACAGTGCCATCCGTTTTGTTACCAAAGCCCCATATACTACCCACCACTGCGACCTGTATGCTCTCGTTGGCTGGCCCTCATTACATATTTGTCGCCAAACCCACTGGCTGCAGGTCATCTATAAGTCTTTATTAGGTAAATCCCCGCCCTATCTCAGCTCGCTGGTCACCATAGCAACACCCACCCGTAGCATGCGCTCCAGCAGGTATATCTCACTGGTCACCCCCAAAGCCAACACCTCCTTTGGCCGTCATTCCTTCCAGTTCTCTGCTGCCAATGACTGGAACGAATTGCAAAAATCCTTGAAGCTAGAGGTTCCTATCTCCCTCACTAACTTTAAGCATCAGTTGTCAAAGCTGCTTATCGATCACTGCACCTGTATATAGCCCTTTTGTAAATAGCCCACCCTACTACCTCATCCCCATATTTATTTTATTATTTTCGCTAATTTTGCACTCCAGTATTTCTATTTGCACATCATAATTTGCACATCCCTCATTCCAGTGTTAATGCTAATCTGTAATTTATCTCACCACTATGGCCTATTTATTGTCCTACCTTCCTAACATTGCATTTTGCACTACATTTGCACTCTGTATATAGATCTTCTTTTGTGTTATTGACTGTACGTTTGTTTACTGTGTAACTCTGTGTTTTTTTTGTCGCACTGCTTTGCTTTGTCTTGGCCAGGTCGCAGTTGTAAATGAGAACCTGGTTAAATAAAGGTGAAATAAAAAAAATAAAAAATGGTCAGAAATACATTAGAGAGTACTGTTGTGTGCAAGTCTTTGAGGGGAGGAGGCATTTACCTCTCAGTTGCATTTTGCTGCACTCCAGTAGATTTTGATTGAGTGTATCCACGGACACAAACTCTTGTTCCCTCGCTTCTTGGACATCAACACCAGCTTCTTTAGGAGACCTGTTGGAAAAACATCACACTGAACAGCCAGTCTTGAAACATTGAGCGAAACATTTTATTTATTTAGAGGGTAGACTAGCACTATCCTTTTACTTTATGCCATACATCAATCTGTCACACCCTGATCTGTTTCACCTGTCTTCCAGTGTTCTGTTTCCTAGATTTCCCCCGGTTCTGACCATTCTGCCTGCCCTGACCCCGAGCCTGCCTACCGTCCTGTACCTGCCTGACTCTGACCTGATCATGAACCTCTGCCTGCCCTCGACCTGCCCTTTGCCTGCCCCGTGTTTATAATAAATCATCTGAGAACTGTACTATCCGTCTCCTGTGTCTGCATCTGGGTCATATCCTGAGTCGTGATACAATCTGATGGAAGATTTCAGAGAAGATCTCGCACATAATTTTGCAAAAAGATGTAATGTTGTGTCTGTAGTAACCATATCCACTTGAAGACCCATATCAAGAAGTAAAGTCAAGGAGCGCTTTTAGCTAATTGGCTCCATTGCAACAGAGTTGGGAGCCTCTGTGACCTGTAATGGACAAGAGTTTTTCTGTTCATTAGAATGTACCTGGATCAGCTCAGTGTGCACAATCTTGTTTGTGTCGACTGTCATCAGGGTGTAGTTTGTAAACTTTGCATTGGAGCCAGGGGAGCCACTGAGTCTATCCCCGGAAAACTGTGCTCCAATGCCATCTAAGCTGATTTTGGAACATTCTTCCTAAGATAGCTGTCCTCCCTTCTTCATATTCAGCATTTATCACATTTTATTATGGATCTATGGCATCTTTCTATACTTGGGAAAGGAAGTCCAGATGCCGTAATGTCCCCCATTACAGTCCCATTTGACTTTCATCATTGCTCCCAGATAAATTCATGTTTATGCTAAGGTTACTGTAATTTGAAGTACAGCTTGTAAAGATTGTCAACTTCCCATCACACCTTGTGCAGAGCTGGATGTGGAAGCACATGCCGGTAGAATCAAATTCTGTAACACCTACAGCAAAATACACAATTGAACCACCGTGCCAAATTTCTTGGCAATGTGTTTGTTGTTTGTTGCTACGTTCTACTTGGCTACCTACTTTAAAAAAAAACATTTAATCAATCTTCATTTAACACATTTACCAACGTTCAACTTTTTTATCACGGACGCTTTATCTGGACATGATTCTACAGGACCCCCACCAGCCGAAGCTAAGTAGTAATATTAAACACTATGACATCGAATTGCAGTCGCTGTACTCATAATATACAGGAAAACTATCGCCTTATGGTGAGGATAGCCGTGCTGCAAGCCCAGATTCAGACGAAATTGTTAGGCAAGGGCAATTTAAGTGTAGGAAAGGATGAAACAGCGTCTGTGCCACCGTCACTCCTCAGCAGGCCAGGCAGGCAGTAAGTACAGATAGTAGTATAGTAGTATAAATCCCCTCGCACAGTCCCCGCAGCCGGACAATTTTCTCAAGGCTTCTGGAAATAAGTGCTGTCGGCACTTATCACTTTCAGTGACAGAAACTTTCAACCGGTTCTCCCCGTTAAGCAACGAGTCGGAGTCAAAGGCCAAGTCTTCTCAGGTCTCTCCTCCACCCGTTACGGGGTCTAAGCCACCCAAGCCTCCCACCATTAGCTCTGACAAATTGAAAACCCTAGTCATTGGCGACTCCATTAGCCGCAATATTAGACTGTTTACCAGGGGGCATGGTTACCGACGTAAAGGCTAATCTGGTGCTAATATGGTGCTGGCTAAGGCAAAAACTGCTGAGTGTAGAGAGTATAGGGATATTGTTATCCACGTCGACACCAACAATGTTAGGATGAAACAGTCAGAGGTTTCCAAGAGCAACATATCTTCAGTGTGTAAATTAGCTAGAAAGATGTGTTGGCATCGAGTAATTGTCTCTGGCCCCCTCCCAGTTAGGGGGAGTGATGAGCTCTACAGCAGTCTCACAACTCAATCGCTGGTTGAAAACTGTTTTCTGCCCCTCACAAAAGATACAATTTGTAGATAACTGGCCGTCTTTCTGGGACTCACTCACAAAGAGGACCAAGCCTGGCCTGCTGAGGAGTGACGGTCTCCATCCTAGCTGGAGGGGTGCTCTCATCTTATCTATCAACATAGACAGGGCTCTAACCCATCTAGCTCCACAATGAGATAGGGTGCAGGCTGTTAGCCAGCTTAGTGGAGTCTGCCACTAGCACAGTCAGTGTAGTCAGCTCAGCTATCCCCATTGAGACTGTGTCTATGCCTCGATCTAGGTTGAGTAAAACTAAACATGGCAGTGTTCGCCTTCGCAATCTCACTGGAATAAAGACCTCTTCCATTCCTGTCATTATTGAAATAGATTGTGATATCTCACATCTCAAAATAGGGATACTTAATGTTTGATCCCTCACTTCCAAGACAATTATAGTCAATGAACTAATCACTGATCATAATCTTGATGTGATTGGCCTGACTGAAATATGGCTTAAGCCTGATGAATTTACGGTGTTAAATGAGGCCTCTCCTCCTGGTTACACTAGTGACCATATCCCCCGCGCATCCCACAAAGGCGGAGGGGTTACTAACATTTATGATAGAACATTTCAATTTACCCCCCAAAAATGACTACTCAATTACTTTTTATAGCTACTGTTTACAGGCCTCCTGGGCTGTATACAGAGGTCCTCACCGAGTTCCCTGAATTCCTATCTGACCTTGTAATCATGGCAGGTAATATAAAATGTTTTAGTGACTAATATTCACATGGAAAAGTCCACAGACTCACTCCAAAAGGCTTTTGGAGCCATCATGGGTTTTGTCCAACATGTCTCCGGACCTACTCATTGCCACAGTCATACCCTGGATCTAGTTTTGTCCCGTGGAATAAATATTGTGGATCTAAATGTTTTTCCTCATAATCTTGGACTATCAGACCACCATCTTATTATCTTTGCAATCGCAACAAATAATCTGCTCAGACTCCCCAACCAAGGATCATCAAAAGCTGTGCTATAAATTCTCGGACAACCCAAAGATTTCTAGATGCCCTTCTAGACTCCCTCCACCTACCCCAATCAGTTAACGACCTAACTGAGGATCTACATTTAACCTTGCATAATACCCTAGATGCAGTCACACCCCTAAAAACTAAAAAAAAACATTTGTCACAAGAAACTAGCTCCCTGGTACATGGAAATGGAGCTCCACCCAACTGGAAGACTTCCTACTAGCTGGGAAAGAAAGTGCAGTGCAATATTGAAGAGCCCTCATTGTAGCTCGATCATCCTAATTTTCCAACCTAATTGATGAGGAGAATAAGAGCAATCCAAAATGTCTATTTGATACTGTCGGACTCCTCTTTAAATCTGCGTATTTCTCCAAAGCTCAGCTGTCCTGAGTCTGCACAAAACTGCCTTTATCTCTTGACACATTCATAAAAATAGTAATGGCCTCTAAACCTTCAACCTGCATACTGGAGCCTATTCCAAATAGACTACTGAAAGAGTTACTTCCTGTGCTTGGCCCTCCTATGTTGAACATAATAAATGTCTCCCTATCCACCGGATGTGTACCAAACTCACTAAAAGAGGCAGTAATAAAGCCTCTCTTGAAAAAGCCAAACCTTGACCCAGAAAATGTAAAAAACTATCGGCCTATATCGAATCTCCCATTCCTCTCAAAATTGTTGGATAAAGCTGTTGTGCAGAAACTCACTGCCTTTCTGAAGACGAATAATGTATACGAAGCACTTCAGTCTCTTTTTAGACCCCATCATAGCACTGAGACTGTACGCGTGAAGGTGATAAATGACCATTTAACATTTTAATATGTACCAACACACGGATGTGATCATTCTACAGTTGTCCCTGTAGCGTATGATCAAACCGGTGTGATTCAAACACTTATTTATAACGTCCAGTTTCAAATGACTCAACAGTCAGCATTTGAGCTGGCCACACTTTTTCAGAAACATTTTGCACAAACACAATCCTTACAAAATTATGGCCAGAATGTGAGCAGTTTATTTTTGGATGCAATGTTCAGACATTCACAGAAGTAGCTACAGCATAACACAATTATCCAAACCAGAAAAATGTAGGCTACCTTTGTCCTAGCGCTAACTGAGGAAAGATTGACATAACACAAGCGGTCATATTTTTATAACTCTCGGCTGACAGAAACTACCGATATGAATTAGCTAATAGCGATAACTATTTATAATTAATCACATCATGGGTGAGCTCACCATTTATCAAAATAATTGAGTAAAACACTTTATAGAAATCGAAAGTAATCCGAGAATGGGTAGTTTCTGCGTGCCGCCATGTTTTTTGTTTCTTTATTTTGCAGAAACCAATGATAATAAGAGGAGACAAGATGAGTTTGGTCTGTTTATAGTATGCATATTGAAGGGGGTCGTCTACCATTGTTCACATCCCATCATTCACTTCCGGAAGTTTACTTGAAAAATGAGTGAACCCTTACTCACCTCATTTTGTTATAACATCTTTGTTCCGACAGATGATTACGTGAAACCCAGAATGCATTGTATGTCAACAAACATGGCTCCACACATACAGTGGGGAGAACAAGTATTTGATACACTGCCAATTTTGCAGGTTTTCCCACTTACAAAGCATGTAGAAGTCTGTAATTTTGATCATAGGTACTCTTCAACTGTGAGTGACGGAATCTAAAACAAAAATCCAGAAAATGACATTGTATGATTTTTAAGTAATTAATTTGCATTTTATTGCATGACATAAGTATTTGATACATCAGAAAAGCAGAACTTAATATTTGGTACAGAAACCTTTGTTTGCAATTACAGAGATCATACGTTTCCTGTAGTTCTTGAGCAGGTTTGCACACACTGCAGCAGGGATTTTGGCCCACTCCTCCATACAGATCCTTCAGGTTTCGGGGCTGTCGCTGGGCAATACGGACTTTCAGCTCCCTCCAAAGATTTTCTATTGGGTTCAGGTCTGGAGACTGGCTAGGCCACTCCAGGACCTTGAGATGCTTCTTTCGGAGCCACTCCTTAGTTGCCCTGCCTGTGTGTTTCGGGTCATTGTCATGCTGGAAGACCCAGCCACGACCCATCTTCAATGCTCTTACTGAGGGAAGGAGGTTGTTGGCCAAGATCTCGCTATACATGGCCCCATCCATCCTCCCCTCAATACGGTGCAGTCGTCCTGTCCCCTTTGCAGAAAAGCATCCCCAAAGAATGATGTTTCCACCTCCATGCTTCACGGTTGGGATGGTGTTCTTTGGGTTGTACTCATCCTTCTTCTTCCTCCAAACACGGCGAGTGGAGTTTAGACCAAAAAGCTCTATCTTTGTCTCATCAGACCACATGACCTTCTCCCATTCCTCCTCTGGATCATCCAGATGGTCATTGGCAAACTTCAGACGGGCCTGGACATGCGCTGGCTTGAGCAGGGGGACCTTGCGTGCGCTGCAGGATTTTAATCCATGACGGCGTAGTGTGTTACTAATGGTTTTCTTTGAGACTGTGGTCCCAGCTCTCTTCAGGTCATTGACCAGGTCCTGCCATGTAGTTCTGGGCTGATCCCTCACCTTCCTCATGATCATTGATGCCCCACGAGGTGAGATCTTGCATGGTGCCCCAGACCGAGGGAGGTTGACCGTCATCTTGAACTTCTTCCATTTTCTAATAATTGCGCCAACAGTTGTTGCCTTCTCACCAAGCTGCTTGCCTATTGTCCTGTAGCCCATCCCAGCCTTGTGCAGGTCTACAATTTTATCCCTGATGTGCTTACACAACTCTCTGGCCTTGGCCATTGTGGAGAGGTTGGAGTCTGTTTGATTGAGTGTGTAGACAGGTGTCTTTTATACAGGTAACGAGTTCAAACAGGTGCAGTTAATACAGGTAATGAGTGGAGAATAGGAGGGCTTCTTAAAGAAAAACTAACAGGTCTGTGAGAGCCGGAATTCTTACTGGTTGGTAGGTGATCAAATACTTATGTCATGCAATAAAATGCAAATTAATTATTTAAAAATTACAGACCTCTACATGCTTTGTAAGTAGGAAAACCTGCAAAATCGGCAGTGTATCAAATACTTGTTCTCCCCACTGTAGCAGGAATTAGCTTAGCTTATCATAATCAGTACAACCTTCAAAAAAGTATTTTAAACAGATAATGTGTCCATTACTATCTATACAAGAATCGGAATGCATGATTTGTCACCAGTACTTGAAAACATGTGAATGAAACAGTAAATAAATAAATCATTACCACACAAAACATTTTCTGATAGTGATTTATTGATACAAGTGGCACGTGCCAAAAGGGTATACTACCAAGCAAAAAGGCAGTAACTGCTCATTCAGTCGAAAATGAGTTAAAGTCATTTTTGCTACATTAAATACATGCATAATCATGCATACAAGTATCCTGCCTTTATTGTATTGTGTTTTGGAGAAAATGGGTGTCATGTTAGCAGTAACTGCATAAGGTTACTGTGAAACCAAGGTAAATAAAATCAATTTCTCTCAGTTCCATGCTATGAGCAGTTACTGCCTTTTTGCTTGGTAGGGCAGTATAGCAGTCCCACACTCTTCCAGCATCTGCTCTCCAACAGCACAGGGGCCTGTGGAACAGCCAGGTTGAACAGAAAGGGGATGCCAGAATTTGGATGCAGCAAGATGCAGAGAGGGGAGGTGGAGTTCAAGGAGAACGGTCAACAGCTGGCAGTAAAGTGGCATGACAAACGAGACGTCCATGTCCTCTCCACTGTCCATACAGCAACCATGTCGGCCACAAGGTGGACCACCTGACGGGAGAGAGAAAGATCAAATCAGACTGTGTGCTTGACTATAACCTCAAAATGGGGGCAGTGGATAAGGCGGGCATGATGAACAGCTTTGTGGAATGCGCTCGGAAAACTACCAAGTGGTATAAGAAGATATTTTTCCATCTGATTGACACTGCTGCCCTCAATGGCCGCATAGTTCACCGACAACTAACAGGTGAGATGATTACTGAACAAGGTATTTTGTGTAATTGGACGTACAGTTCACATACAAATCACATACAGTTCCATTATGCAATTATAGTGACAATATCTCACCCACCTACCCACTGCCTCATCATCCTCTCCCTTCCCTCATCCTCCCCTCTCCCACATAGGTAAATTAAATACAGTACCTACCAAAAGTACAGAGAGAACCTCATGAGAGAGCTGCTGGAGGAGCACCACACCCCACACTGGGGGTAATCCTGCTGCAGACAATCACCTACGCCTCACTGCACGGCATTTTCCTTGCAAAGTCCCTCAAACTGCTGCTCAAGGTAGTCTCACACGGAGGCAAAGTCTGCCTGTCTGGCACCAGAAGAAGGAAGCAGAGGAGGTTGACAAAGTACATGTGTTTAACACACCTCTATGTGTTTCACCATGCTTTAGGGAGTATCATATGCTCAAGCACTATTGATACTTCAATAAAATAGATAACTATTACATATTGGCCTATGTGTTTTCTTGCTTTGTTTTCATCCAGTAAAACTGTTAAGGAGTGTACGCTAGCATAAAAAAGCTGGCCTCAATCTTCATCTTGAAAGATGTCCAGTTATGATATTGGCAAATACTGTTTGTGTGTGGTTAGTATTAGTAATAAGAATACAATATCAGGATATAGCAATAAAACAATATTACAAAGAAGTAACATAACACTGCTATAAATAATAAAAAATTGTATTGACAAAATCACAAATATGAGTTGTATAAATAAGAAACAGTAACTGTTGAGCTCCACAAGGTGGCAGGGCAGGACAGAGCTATGCTCAACGGGCCAAATTAATAAGAAAATACATGGTCATAAGGGTAGCTTCTAAAGACAACACAAGCTAATACTTCTCTGACGCAATTAGCATTGTTTTACAGAGCTAATAGAAGTATGTACCTAGCTACCTAAGCACGATTGAGTAGAACACCATAAAGGTTATGAAATTAGTAACTTTACCTCGTGTGTCCTCAGTTATAAGAAATACGCACAAATATACTATGTTCCATACATACAGTGAGTCACAGTAGAAACGACATAAAGACATACAGATACTATTAAAACATAATAAGGGGCTTACTTTAATAGAGTCCAAAGTTATTATCATGTAGTAGTGAAAACAACTATGAAGGCATAAGCAATATAATGGGTCGCTAGAGGGCCCCCAACCCCCCAAATTTGCTTTAAAACTACAACATTTTCTCTATGCCTCATGGCAAAATGGGGAGAATTACAGGAAATGTACAAAAAATATCTCTCTACCATCAAGAGGGGGACCACCAAAAGTTTTACCCGCCAGGTGGGCGGCCCCAAATAGCTAGGGCGGGCACTGCGAAGCGGGCACCAGCCGGAAAATGTGAATAAGTTTGTGCAGGTCATGTAGTGAAAATGACAATGTAGGTGAAGCGGGCACCAGCAGGTCCTGTTTTGACAGGAAATGCGCAAATGTCAGCATTTTTTTATCTGTGGAAACTGGGAGGTGCTTGGGGAAATTTGTTTGGGTCAGAAAAATGTATGTGAATTAATGAGGAGGCGGAACACACCTAATTTCAAACTGTTCTTAGAAAATAAAAACTTGTTAGAAAATCTATTTGAAATTGAAATCACGGTTGAACCAGCCTATAAATATAAACAGGCAGCGTGCCTTGGTTTGAGGGCAGTGCGGACTAACTGTCCTGTTGCGTAACAATCACATTTTGGAATGGTGAGAGAATTCTGACATCATGTGCATAAAAAAACTCACGAACATGCTAACATCTCTGTTGACGAGTCTACAATACGTAAAACACTAAACAAGAATGGTGCTCATGGGAGGACACCACGGAAGAAGCCAGTGTTGTCCAAAAAAAACGTTACTGCACGTCTGAAGTTCGCAAAAGAGCACCTGGATGTTCCACAGCGCTACTGGTAAAATATTCTGTGGACAGACTAAACTAAAGTTGAGTTGTTTGGAAGGAACACACAACACTATGTGTGGAGAGAAAAAAGGCACAGCACACAAACATCAAAACCTCATCCCAACTGTAAAGTATGCTGGAGGGAGCATCATGGTTTGGGTCTGCTTTGCTGCCTCAAGGCCTGGACAGCTTGCTATCATCGACGGAAAGTTGAATTCCCAAGTTTATCACAATATTTTGCAGAAGAATGTAAGGCTATCTGTCCTCCAATTGAAGCTCAACAGAAGTTGAGTGATGCAACAGGACAGCAACCCAAAACACAGAAGTGCTGTAAATCAACAGAATAGCTTAAACAGAAGAAAATACGCCTTCTGGAGTGGCCCAGTCAGAGTCCTGACCTCAACCCAATTGAGATGCTGTGGCATGACATTAAAATAGCGGTTCACACCAGACATCCCAAGAATATTTCTGAACTGAAACAGTTTTGTAAAGAGGAATTCCTCCTGACCGTTGTGCAGGTCTGATCCGCAACTACAGAAAATGTTTGGTTGAGTTTATTGCTGCCAAAGGAGGGTAAAGTAGTTATTAAATCCAAGGGTTCACATACTTTTCCTATCCTGCACTGTGAATGTTTACAAGGTGTGTTCATAAAAGACATGAAAATGTATAATTGTTTGTGTGTTATCAGTTTAAGCAGACTGTTTGCCTATTGTTGTGATTGGGAGTCCCATAGGGCGGCGCACAATTAGCCCAGCGTTGTCCGGGTTTTACCATTCACACAGTCCAGTCACTCAGCATTATCCACAGGACCATCCACACGGTCCAGTCACTCAGCATTATCCACTGGATCATTCACACAGTCCAGTCACTCAGCATTATCAAAAAACTCTCAAGATCCTACATTACTTCCTCCTACAAAACCCTGATGAGAAGCAAAAAGCATGGCCCCATGACTGTAAGTTTGTATATTTCTCTAACCCTGCTGTACTCTACCGTGCTGAGACAATCTGACTAGGACAACACAACACTATTTTTAATGCTCTACGTGATTATTGATCTCTCTCTCTCTCTCTCTCTCTCTCTCTCTCCCTCTCTCTCTCTCTGCCATCCTCACAGTTCACTCACTCAGATGGTATGTAGGCTGCTTTGTAGTACCTACAGGCCTGTTTGAGGGGCAACTGGACAGAACATATCAGAATGTTTGGACCTGAGCTGAGACCCTCCTCTCCTTCCCATTTACAATTCCTGTTCCTCTGCAGTAACACCCCACTACATTTTCTGATTTTAGTACATATGCTTTATATTTTCTCTGCATAAGAAACAATGCCTAGACTAATTTACTGGCTAACATCTCCAATAGTCTTTCACTCTCTCAGCTTTGTTTGCATTGTCACAGTGTTGATATCACTCGTAGACATGTGTAGAACGGTGCATTGCCATTATCTGTTATGACTAATAAATATGTTATAAGTGTTTCCAATGCAGGTTTAGAGATAGACCTCTCTCTCGTATGTCACTTTTTCTCCAGATCTAGTGTTTTTTGTTGTTGTTGTTTTGTTGTTGTTGTTGTTGTTGTTGTATTGATTTATATCTGAGGTCATCCACTATATTTAACTTTTTTATTTTATTTAACTTTTTTTATTTTATTTTACAATACAAAACATACACATAAAAATGGCAAAATACAGACGCACACAAACCTCCACAACATCACACCTGCCCAGACCCCCCTGTTGACACCCCCGTCTCCAGCATCACTCTCTGCTACATGGTTTTAAACTGCACCATTTTGTTTCTCTCCGTCGCCCACGCACTTTCAACATTAAGATAATAAAGCATATCACCTTGACCTTGTGTTATATTTTACATGTGGCTTGTAAACTGCTCTGTGTTCATATTTGTTTTTACAAAACAGGAGGATGTGTTGCACTTTTGGTTGAGGGTATAGTGAGCAGAGAAAAACAGGTAAAACATTTCAGAAATGTGGGTGTGGGTTTGACTTAAACGCTGAGTATTGCTGCTTTATTTGGATTATAGGTACATTTTCTGCAAATTCAAGACGTTTAGATCTCAAGCCTAAACCTCCTGGCCCTACTCAGTTATTGAAGTTGGATTACTGCCATCTGCTGGATCATAAAAATACTGCTGCTGTAATTCATTAAATTACCACTCTTACATTCATACTGTTGATCACGACCAGTCATAATTAGTATCCAACAAAGCAACATTCACAATGGAAATTAAAGGCATTTCATTAATTTGGACATTACCTCAGTACTTGAAGGGTGCCATTTCCAATATTACAGAGTTGCCAACACCGATTGTCTGGTGAGTGTTGAGCCAATATCTTCTCTGTAGCTATCTGCAAAAATATTTTGTAGAAAATGTCCATGACTTTATGATTCATAATCTAGCCCACCAAAATTATAATGACAAATACCATACGAGAGCTGTAAACCCTACTTTCAGCGCTGTACACTTTTGTAATTACTATATCCTATAAGAGAAACCAGTCAGGTTTCAAGACTGGTCATTCAACTGAGACGGCTCTTGTCTATGTCACGGAGGCTCTCCACACTGCCAAAGCTAACTCTCTCCCCTCTATTATTATCCTTCTAGACCTATCTGCTGCCTTTGATACTGTGAACCATCAGATCCTCCTCTCCACCCTCTCCGAGTTAAGCATCTTAGGCGCTGCACACTCTTGGATTGCGTCCTACCTGACAGGTCGCTCCTGTCATGTGGCGTGGCGAGAATCTTTCCGCACCACATGATCTCACCACTGGTGTCCCCCAGGGCTCAGTTCTAGGTCCTCTCCTATTCTCTCTATACAGTACACCAAGTCACTTGGCTCTGTCATATCCTCACATGCTCTCGCCTTTTATTGCTATGCAGACAACACTCAATAAATGTTCTCCTTTCCCCCTTCTGATAACCAGGTGGCGATCTCTGCATGTCTGGCAGACATATCAGTTTGGATGTCGGATCATCACCTCAAGCTGAACCTCGACAAGAAGGACTGCCCGCTCCATGATCTTGCCATCACGGTTGACAACTCCATTGTGTCCTCCTCCAAGAGTGCAAAGAAGCTTGGTGTGGCCCTGGACAACACCCTGTCGTTCTCTGCTAACATCAAAGCGGTGACCCGATCCTGCAGGTTCATGCTCTACAACATTCGCAGAGTACAACCCTACCTTATACAGAAAGCGGCACAGGTCCAAATCCAGGCACTTGTCATCTCCCGTCTGTATTACTGCAACTCGCTGTTGACTGGGCTCCCTGCCTGCGCCATTAAACCCCTACATGTTATCCAGAACGTTGCAGCACGTCTGGTGTTCAACCTTCCCAAGTTCTCTCATGTCACCCCGCTCCTCCGCACACTCCACTGGCTTCCAGTTGAAGCTTGCATCTACTACAAAACTATGGTGCTTGCCTACGGAGCTGTGAGGGGAACGGCACCTCCTTACCTTCAGGCTCTGATCAGACCCTACACCCAACTGAGAAGACTACGTTCATCCACCTCTGGCCTGCTAGCCCCCCTACCTCTACGGAAGACATTTGTCTTTTGTATAAACTAACACCTGACTTATTTCCCTGCTAGCACTGATTTTCCTCACAGCTACCTGTTTAAAGAAATGTACATATTGTGATCGAGATGTGCTGGTCTCTGATAGCACTGACTTTGCTCACAGCTGCTTGTTTAAAGCAATGTACTTGCTCTGATCGAGATGTGGTTGTCCTACTGGCTATGCTAAGAATTTGTAAGTCGCTCTGGATAAGAGTTACTGTACTGTAAATGGGGGGGGGGGGGGGGGGGGGCGGAGATCAGTAATAAAGTAATATCAGACTGGCTCCGTATCATTGATCATCAAGGTAGTAGGCACATTTTCATAGCAATTCATATAATATCCTCACACAAGCCTTTTCTACATCTACCTTTCAGTAAGCAGGAAAGGAGGTTTGTGAATTATACCCACACCAATAAAAAGGCAGATTTGAACTTAACTGTATTGGCTGATGCAATTGGATGAAGTTGATGATCATCTGCTCAAATGCCATACTGTGCCCTACTGCAGGCACATTCTGAACCCACACACACAATAACAACATTGGTTATAGCTTAACTGAATATTGTTCTATTGAATGTGTAAAAAATAGCTATACAAAGGGCCAGATAGCTAACCATTTACAGTAACTGCAGTTTATTATTAGCATACAATGTCAATGAGCATCAGCCAGACAGAAGATCTAGCTAGCTAAATTTGTAACAGAAAGTAATGTAGCTATATATATATTTATATACAGTATATATCACCGCAGCAGGGACCTCTGCCTGGCCGGGCAGCTTAATCTTCTAGCAGGTTAAGGGACTAAATTGCTTCCACTAGCTACTACTAGCTAGCATGACTATAGCCGGTAGCCAGGTAGTGCTATCTAGCCAGCCTGCTAGCTACTGTATTCAGTTAGACGGCTTGCTACTAGCTGGTCAGCAGTAACATTAGTCGGCTAATGCTTATTAGCAAGGTGGTGCAAGCCAACTTTGTTCTGTTGTTGTTGAGTTCATTATATTGGCATGCTAACTTCATGATAAATTAAGCATCTTGGCTAACATTACTATTTTTTTCTTCCTAGCTGTCACAAATGTTGAATTCTTTCTCTGTGCTGCCAACACTGCAGCTCAACCCAGACTGTAAACAAACATCAGCTATCCACAGAGGTGTATATCTTGGCCAATGGTTTTTTGATGTGAAACTGACAATTTTTATCAATAAAAAGTAAAATATTTATTTCTGTTGTCAAAAAACTAAATATTTAATAAAATACAATTTGTTGGTTTGTGTAGCCAGGTGGTAAAAGTGCATAGCTGCATTCATTTATATCCACTAGTTGGCACTGTCCCTTAAAGAGATTCATAAACGAGTGTGCAAGCGGTTATGGGATTGCGCATGCGCAGTGTGTGAGATTGAGAGCAAGCAATTACACTGGAGAGCTGTTGAAATCCATTGTGGGTTCAACGTTACTTTAGATGGGTAAATACTACTTTTTATCTTACTCTTGTACCGGAATATATAATATTTTGCATAATCTGCAATGTATAACAGGTGGCTTTGTAATATTTATGCCAGATGGTTATGTTAGCCTGTTGATACTTTCAGATTGCATGAGGATGTTAGCTTCTTGCTAGCTGAATACCAGTGCTCTCAGTACTACGTTGTGGAGTTAATGATAACCTAATGGGAAGCGTGAGAAATGATCAGAATTACATTCTATTCCGTGTAAAGCTTCAGTGTGTTGTATTTTTGTTTAATTTTTTAATGGGAATTTATCTGTTGATATGACATTTCTCCCAGTGCTGTATGGGTGAGATGAGGATCTACTGTTCCATGTGGGGTTAGGGTATCACGTGGACAGTGTGTTTGTAAGTATTCATATTGTTTTATTACAAAATGTATTTTTGTTTTTCATGCACAATGTCATTTTGTTTGGACATCTTGTACAGAGCTGGATTTACTTTCGCTAGGCTACATTTGTTCAAACAGCAAGTAAACAAAGTCTGTAAAGCACAGTACCCTTCATATAGTTGTTTTTATTCAAACATAGGGTGTGTCTACATATGGAAAAATACAGATTTTCTCATGTCGCCAATCGATTGGTCGAAAGAACGACACTCGGTCGCATTGCATTGCCATTTCACATCGGAAAACCATTGGCGAAGATATACACGGACTAGGGCTGCAAAGGGTAGGAAACTTTCTGGTAAATTTCAAGTTAGGATGTGTCAGTTATCCCGTGAGAGCTTTTGTCCCGAACCCATTATGGTGTTTTAGGTGCCAAGTTTAAGGCTAGATAAGAGAAATAGATGAATAGGGAGACAGTGACCGCCCTCACACTCCAGTACAGTAGGTGGCGGTGTATGCAACTTTCAGTTGGTTGTGATCTGCCAATACAAATTTAAAGAAGAAGAATAAGTAGCTACCCACAAGAGGTGAAAAGAAGTTACTCCTCGGTCTGAAGTATTAGAATAAAACCAAAATAATCTTCTTGAAGTTAATCATCGATTACCCAAAGCACACAAGTAAATCAACTGAAGGCTGAAAAGGAAAAAGGCCAAGTCAGAGTCCTGACCTTAACCCAATTGAGATGCTGTGGCATGACCTGAAGAGGGCTGTGCAATCAAGACAACCTAGAAATATTGATGAACTGAAACAGATTTGTAGGGAGGAATGGTTCAAAATTCCTCCTCAATGTCATGCAAGTCTTATAAGCAGCTACAGGAAACGTTTGGTGGAGGTTCTTGCTGCTAAATGAGGATCTACAAGTTACTAAATTCAAGGGTTCACTTACTTTTTCCAGCCTGCACTGTGAATGATTACTCAATGTCTTCAATAGAAATGTGAAAAGTACAACTGTTTGTGTGTTTTTAGTTTAGTCAGATTGTGTTAGTCTATTATTGTGACTTAGATGAAGATCAGTCCACATTTTATGAGTAATCAATGCAGAAATCCAGGTAATTCCAAAGGGTTCACATACTTTTTCTTGCCACTGTACTTTTGGCTGTAGAAGGTGGAGCTCGGATATCCACAGGAAAGTGTTGTTTACCTGACTTTTGCAATGCCTGTAGGTTCTGTTGCTTGTATTTTTAATCTCTTGACTCATTGCACATGATGCACAATATGTAAACAATAGCTGAATGTAACCGAAAAAAATTTCAAATAGAACTAAATCAATGAGATATGCTGAGAGCTGTGGTTTGAAACAAATGGTTAATGATATTACTAGATAATCAACTAAGTTAGGTCTCAGTTTGGACACGTGCATTGATCTTGTCTTCTATAATATACCATTGCGATGCTTAAAAGCCAGATCAATGCCAGTGGGCTGGACAGACCATAATATTGTGATCATAACTATGAACACCAAGGTTCCAAAGAAACCCCCAAGGATTGTGGTCAAGATACATTTTTACACATTTAATCATGAGCAATTTCAAAATGATTTGGCTGCTGTACCCTGGGAGTTGGTTTATCTAGAGGATGATTCAAATCACGCTACAGAATGTTTTATTGATTTGCTCACTGAAGTAATGGACCATCATGCCCCAGTAAGAAAGAGTACAGTTGGGGTTCGTCCATCTCCATGGATTGATGATGAACTGGGTGAGGCATTTTGTCAAATACATATGGCAAAAGTCTTAGCAGACAAATCTAAACTAGAAATTGATTAACAGAATTATAGAACACTACCTAATTATGCAGTTAAATTAAATCGTAAGAAAAATTGTATTTTATAAAAATGCTTTTATTGAAAAAAGGTATGGAATACAGTTAAGGGCTTACTTGATACATCTATCTCATCAAGCCTATCTAGTGTGGATGTTGATGGGAGAACGATAACAAAACCAGCCGATATTGCCAATCATTTTGCAGATTTCTTTACAAAGAAAATTAATTTACTGAGCGATAATGTAAACACCCATTTTTCCAAACAAGTTATTGTTCATTGGATTGATAATCACATTATGAGCAAAAAAACAAGCTCTTTTAATCTACAAATGGTGTCAGTACAGGAGGTGTTAAACTTATTAAAGTCATTACCCAATGGTAAATCTACAGGTTATGATCTTATGGACAATTCTTTTACTTCGCTATGCTGCTCCCCAGATTGCAGCTCCACTGAAATACATATTTAATTTGTCACTGGAAAAGGGGACTCAATGCTATGAATAATGGCAGGTTTGTGGGTGTACTATTTTTAGATTTTAGTGCAGCATTTGATTTAGTGGATCATAAAATAATCTTGACAAAATTATTGCATTATGGGTTTAAGGAGGCAGCATTGAACTGGGTACAGTCATATCTAACTGACAGGAAACAGTCCACCTATATTAATGGGTCGTTTTCTTCCCCTCATGCTTTAAACTGTGGAATACCGCAGGGCAGCTGCCTTGGGCCACTTCTTTACTTAATATATACCAATGACCTTCCTTATGCCTTATCTGAAACTCAAGCTACTATATTTGCAGATGATACTTCAATTTATACAGCAAGACAATCGGTTCAACAGGTACAGCAAGCTCTACAAGTAGATCTGGGAGTGGGTTTGCCGGAACAAATCTGTTTTTTAACACCAAGAAAACCAAGGTTATGTTGATCTGTTCCACCAGGAAACGGCCAACACAACATGGGATACAATTAAGTATGGGGGAGTTCAAATTGAGGAAGTGGCAGAAACCAAATTACTAGGGGTGCAACTAGACAACTGTTTATCATGGTCGTCTCAAATAACTCATCTAAGTAAAAAAAAATATTAAACCTGCATGCATGATCAGAAGCTAAATATTTACTGGAAAAGATTCTTAAACAAACAACCCAAACATTAATTGGGAGTCAGGTTAACTACTGTTCTGTGGTCTGGGGAAATGCACTAGCAAGTGAAATTAGGAGGCTGCAGATTGCCCAGAACAAAGCAGCGAGGATTGTTTTAAGGTGGAGATATGGTTCTTCTGTTGTAGTCATGCACAATGCTCTTGGTTGGTCATCAATCAACAAGATAATTGAAAAAAACATGCTTATTTTATTTCACAATGTACACCATCTTAAACGGCCAAACTCTATTCACAACGGTATTCAGTTGGTAAGAGACAAACATTCAGTAAATACTAGGAATAGAGTGTCCACCATCTATGTGTTATCCAGACATAAAAGAGAAATAGGTTAAATAACATTTAGATTTAGAGCAATAAAGAAATTGAATAGATTCTGAACCAACCAGAAGTTTTTCAATATATAAATTCAAACAATACTTAGAACCATTTAAATGTAATAAATAGGAAGGTTGTGCAGGACTATGGTAGATGAAGGAATCAATTTATATTTTTAGACTGTTATAAGTATATGTCAGTGTATTATGTTTGTTTGTAACAGTATATTATATGTGAAAATGTGATCGTTTTATAAATGATATTTTAATGTTTAAGGGTTCTTGGAAGATTAGTCCAAATGAGGACTAAAAGAGATCCGCACGGCGAAATGGACGGTCAGAAAAGGAAAGGTGGAGCAGAGAGGGAGAGAATAAAAAAGAGAAAGGCCCTTGCCACAGACGCAGCTAAATGCTGCAAAATAAGCGACATGTTCGCCAGTAAGGGTTCAGGTCAGTCAAAAACACTAGCTAAAACACACACACTGACACACACAAACGACACCCAGCATGGCTAGCTAAGTAGCCTCGCTAATAGTAGTGACACAACGGCCGGTAGGCTAAACAGTTTGCACGTCTTACATCTTCGTGGAGGAATTATATCATAGCAATGAGTGCAACATAGCGATCATAATATGACATTGAAGGCGATATGTTTCAACTAGTAAAAAATAGTAAACCTAGACTATGGACTTGCCAGCATTCGGTCATGACTCATGCCACATGAACTAGGGAAAGTGCACATACACTGTACAGTGAAACAGGATACAGTAACGTAACCATAATACATCCATGAACGTAACACGGTAGCCTGTGTGACACGGCACAGGCAATGACAAAGATCATGAGCGACATTAGTACCAGCATTACAAGTTACTACAATAATTAAGAGACCACTCCAAATTAAGAGACCACTCCAAATTTAGAGACCACTCTTAATTATTTCCAGAGCTATATTAATGTAGCCTACTGATACACTAATGATAGTGAGTATGGTAATAGAGTATTTTCTTTGCAAAGGTGGAGAAGGAAGCAGCAACAGACTCAGAGCAGGGAGAGAGAGAGAGAGAGAGAGAGAGCTAAAGCACTGAAAATACATTTCATTATTTTGCCCATCCTCAGTCCAAGAATCCGTACCACCCAAAACAAACCCCTCAAAGAGTAGTTCCCAATGTATTCCACTCCAAAGATGGCACAAACAGAAAATTGCTGACATACAATGAATTAACTCACTCCTTGTTCTGATCAGTATGTCTTGCATTCACAAAACCTTCAGCCAGTGATAGTACATTTGTCAAAGGAGGCATGCAGGCCTGGAAACATGCCAATCAGAGAGTACAGGAACATGAGAGAAGCAAGACCCATAGAGAATGTTCATGAGCCTTTTTCCTCAGAGCCAGCAAAGTAGACATCTGTACCTTTCTGAGTGATAAGCAAATGTCAGTTCAACGAGACCAGGACAGAAAGAGGAGGCAGGTCATGGAACGTGTGATTGATGTAGTTATTGGTAAATGTGGGCTTAGCTACAGAGGACACAGACAAGAAGCTGCATATAACTTGGAAAACATGGCTATCAATCATGGCACTTTTCTTGAGCTTATATTGTTGCTAAGCAAATATGATGTCTGCCTACAAGAGCATGTTAGTGATTGCGTTGAGAAGAGCAAGAAGCAGATTGGAAGAAAAGGAAGAGGGTCCTTGGTAACTATGATGTCAACAGCAAATAATGTAATTGAAGTCATCAGAATGTTGATTCAGCAGACAATTACTGTTGGAAGTGAGAAAGGCAGGGATGTTCTCAATACAAAGGGGCTTCTCTGCATTGCTCACAGGAGAGTCTCCTAACCAAGTACACATATGGTGTTACTCACATGTCCTCAACCTTGTGCTAACTGACACCACTGGGGTTGTTGTGGCAAGTGAATCCTTTTTCTCACTACTGAATGACATTGCAGTGTTAGTTCGAGATTCCTACAAGTGCATGAAGCTATGGGAGGAAACCAGTGAGGACAGGAGACACAGACGTCTTGATGTAATTGGTTAAACACGCTGGTGGGCCAAAGACGAGGCCTTAAGGAAAGTATTTGGAAGCTTTGCAAAGCCTGTCAGTGCACATTACACGGATGTGGTCATCACTATAGAAAGAATTGATAAGGATGTGACCCTAAAACCTGCCATCCGAAGCAAGGCCCAAGGGTACAAGGATGCTCTCCTAAAGTATGAAACCATACTTACAGATGGGGGTTTTCTCAGGATTTTTGAGCATACGTCCCCTCTTTCTCAATACTTGCAAACAAGTGGCATGGATATCGTAACAGAACAGCAATTGGATATCCTGAGAAAGTGTGCCCGAGACTTTGAGGGTGTGAAGAGGGCAGCAGACGAATTTGTTGAGTGGGCCAATGGCATTCTGGAGGAGCAGCAGGATTGTGATGCCTAAGCTGAGACTGCTCTCCCAACAAAGAGAACAAAAACAAAGAAGAGAAAGCCAGGTGAGTTGGCAGAAGTCGAACCCATTGCTATCAAGATCCATAATGTGGTACTAGATACTGTTGTTGAAAGTATTCACCACCGTTATGCAGCAAATGCAGTGTTGTGTGCAGAATCCGAAGCATTTTCCTGAGATCAGAGAAAAGGGCCTTCCAAAGACAGCCATGAAGGAGCTCAGCAAATGCTAACTGGAATTTGTTGAACATGCCACTTGAGGCATTGCAGGCTGAACTGATCAGCCATGTACAACAGACAGCTTTAGTTGTGGTTCTCAGCAGCTTTACGGACAATTCCTTCGACCTCATGGCTTGGTTTTTGCTCTGACATGCACTGTCCAATCATGTCCAATCAATTTAATTTATCACAGGTGGACATCTCAGGAATGATCAATGGAAACAGGATGCACCTGAGCTCAATTTTGAGTCTGATAGCAAAGGGTCTGAATATTTATGTAAATAAGGTATCCGAATGCACTGTATTATCTAGTTAATCATCTGATTGATAAAGTTTATATTGTCGTGGTTTGCTCTGGTCCTGGAGACCCGATGCCAGGCAAGTGATCGCCAACATCAAGTCCCTGTACCCATGTCCATCAGTCTGGTTCGCAGCCAGACAGTGCCCTCTGTCGCCAACATTGGGCCGACTCACCGCCGGATTTCTGCAACTTCGGACCACCGAGCCAACGGAGGCCCTCTTTGCCCCCACGACACCCCCTCTCTCCGAGGAACCTCACCACCCTGTAGGCAACGGCACTCATCGCTGCATCGTGCATACCCATCAATGATTGTTGGGGGAAGCTCCATGTGCCCTAGAGCTCTCGGAGCTCAGCCACAACCTCTCCCTCCCAAGATAGCCATCATTGGGAGTTCCATTGTACGGTATGTGGTGGTTAGTGGCCCAAAGACACTCTGCTTCCCTGGTGCCAGAGTGTGTGACATCACTCGGGAGTTTACGGTCATTCTAGACCAGAAACCGGAGTTGCACACGGTGGTTGTGCATGCTGGTACAAATGACACTGGACTCTTGGATGAAATCAGGACTATGCTTTGAAAAAGCGTCAGATTTTTCTATCTGTTTTGCCCCCCTTGATTTCACTGCAAATAGCTAGGCTAATTAATTTGTTGACCTTTATTTAACTAGGCAAGTCAGTTAAGAACAAATTCTTATTCACAATGACGGCCTACCCCAGCCAAACCCGGACGACGGATGTGATACAGCCTGGATATGAATCAAGGACTGTAGTGACGCCTCTTGCACTGAGATGCAGTGCATTAGACCGCTGCGCCACTCGGCTATTGTGATGAAGAAAATGTTTTGAAGTATGAAATGATTAATTAAGTAAACTTGTGACATCTTGATCAAGCTTATGAATATGTCAAACGGTTTACAAATGAAGGACATTAAAAGGTAGTTGTGGTTCTCAGCAACCAGCACAATAATTTGAGCAGTGAGGTTCATTTCTTCCCTCTTACAGTACGTCTCTGCTCTGTTCTCCTCAGGTTGAAGCACATCCCTAACACCCAGACAGATGTAAATAGCTTGTGAACCTTCCAACCACCAGGAAAATGTGTGCTCTTGGAGTTTATTCACAAGGTTAAATAGAAATAGATCCACACATTTTATTCTCTATCATGCAGAATTCTAGTTAAGTTTGTAACTTGGGAAAAATGTACACCACAATTAGTTGAATAAGGTGTTAGTGAAGTGGAGGCGGCCAGGATGAAACACTGTATTGACAGGTCTACATAAGGAAATTGATTATTCTCCCTTTCTGTAAGAGATGTTTTTTTTCTTTGTTTGCCTTTCTTACTTAAGCTTGGTAACATGAGCTCATGTGTACAAAGTTTGTATTTTCCTTTTATGATATTGCATTTCTTTTTGTGGTGTTGCATTTTTTGTGGTGTTGCATTTTTTATCTTTATATCTTGAATGTGTTTTTCCCCCAAGTTTTTTAACTTGATCAATTACATATGGTAATGCATTGAGTCACTTCCTGTGGGAGTTTGGATATACACTTGTTTGTCCACCACTATTCTTTGTCACTGTGATGAAGGCTTTTGTAGCTGCAACGCATTAGTGCAATTATTTCTTGCTATGCATAAGTCGTAAAACAACGGCTTTACAATTTTTCCACTACATGAGTGACTTGATTACTTCTGGAAGTTTGTTTCCGGCATTGTTTACTATCCAGCATCAACTTCTTTTTGTTCTATAGATGGACGTCATATTTTGTTTGTGTCTCTCCTTTTCGTAGGTCTATTAGATAGTTGCCGACAACGTCGAGTATAGTCTAAACAATAATTGTTGTTGTATTAAAAAAGATTCTGCTAATGTCTCCAGTCATGTAAAATGTAGTAGCATTTCATGACATTTGTTTATAAAAGGCAACTGTTTTCCATGCAAAGAAAGCCTAAATTGTGACTATTCAGTTTATTCATCACATTAGGAATAGTAGGCTATCTTACATAAGTATTCAAATGCCATGATGCATGGAATGATTTATTATAAAGGTGAATATTAACTTCAGACTCATGTGCCATCGACGCCCCAGTACCAAACAAAAGATAACATACTGAAACAGGGAGGGACTACCTAGACTTCCTAGTCCAATAAGAAATCCTAATTTAAATTTTCTGTCCTGTTGACTTTACTATTAATCCTCAATTATATTTAATGTGTATTGTTGTATTTGGCTGAGGCAACTCTATATGTATTTTACATTTGTCAAATAAAGAAACTCATATTCGGCTCTGGTTTTTACAGATTTTCATCTACTGTACAGTACTAACGCCAGTTCTAACTTTCACCTGCAGGTGGATGTGTTGTGCTGTAAAAGTCCATTCATGACAGTTAATTTCTGAGCCTCAATGGCTGCGTTAAGACAAGCAGCCCAATTCTGATATTTATGTAGTAACCAAAAAAGTATTAAACAAATCAAAATATATTCGATATTCTTCAAAGTAGCCACCCTTTGCCTTGAAGACCGCTTTGCACACTCTTGGCATTCTCTCAACCAGCTTCACCTGGAATGCTTTTCCAACAGTCTTGAAGGAGTTCCCACATATGCTGAGCACTTGTTGGCGCTAACATCCCACATCATGAAGACCCTGGAAAGGTTAGTCCTTGCTCACCTCAGACCCCTGGTGTGTACATCACTGGACCCCCTGCAGTTTGCATACCAGCGCAACATCGGGGTGGATGATGCAATCATCTACCTTCTGCAGAGGGCCTACTCTCACCTAGACAACGCAGGTTGCACTGTGACGGTTATGTTTTTTGACTTCTCCAGTGCCTTCAATACCATTCAGCCCCTGCTACTGGGTGAGAAGATGAAGAGGATGAAAGTGGAAGCACCCTTAGTCTCCTGGGTCACGGACTATCTGACCGGTAGGCCACAATTTGTGCGACTACAGAGCTGTGTGTCAGAACGGGCAGTTAGCAACACAGGGGTCGCTCAGGGAACGCTCCTGTCCCCCTTCTTGTTCACCCTCTACACCTCGGACTTCAGATATAACTCTGAAACATGCCACCTACAGAAGTTCTCGGATGACCCCGCAATTGTAGGGTGCATCAGGGGTGGGCAGGAGGAGGAGTACAGGAGCACAATCAGTGACTTTGTGTTGTGGTGTGAGCAGAACCACCTTCAGCTCAACATCAGCAAAACAAAGGAGATGGTGGTGGACTTCAGGAGAACCAAGGCATAACTGACTGCATTCCCTATACAGGGGATGGATGTGGAAATGGTTGGGTCCTACAAGTTCCTGGGAGTCCATATGGACAATAGGCTGTAATGGGCTGGTAACACCGGGGCCCTGTACAAAAAGGGCCAGAGCCGACTCTACTTTCTGAGGAGCTATTAGACTATTAGACTATATAATGCCTCTCCGGGGGTGCCGTGCCGTCGGCAACATAGATCTGGAACTGCTGGGGTACTAGGACCTAGTTTAACAATTATGCATCCATCTGTGAGTAACTCCGGTCTGTAATCATTCATTCACACAGGACTTATTTATTCATTCAGGTCTGTATATACATACTCATGTACAGTTGTTATATCATATCACGTGCAATATTGCAAGTAATTCTTGGACTTAACTTACGTAGTCATTCACTCAGGAATGCATATTAATATCCTGTCAGTTGTATCTTTTCTCATTGCTTTTAGTATATCGAATGTGCAATACGTGCTTTTATCTGTAATTAAACCCTGCGCACTAAGGACATCAAAGGCACATCAGTACCTTTGATGTGCCGAATTTCAAGGGCGTATGATTGCAGGAAGAGGCTTCCTCAAAAGCTTCCTGACAGACAGAAGTCCAGACAAAAACTGATTTTGCCTTCAGCAAATCAGTGAGTGGGGCTACCACGGTGGAAAAATTCCTACAAAATCCCCGATAGTAACCCACTAACCCCAAAAACCGCATCAACTCCTTCTTGGTGGAAGGAGAAGGAAATTGATCAATGGCCTCAACCTTGGCCCGAACTGGACGCACACAACCCTGTCCAACGACCTCACCCAAGTAAGTCACGGTGGCTTTGGCAAACTCGCATTTGGCCAAATTAACCGTCAGGCCAGCCTCAACAAAACGTGAGAACAGGTCGGCAATACGACTCAAGTGCTGCTCCCATGAATCACTAAAAACCACCACGTCTAAATAAACTGCGACTCCCTCCAATCCATTAACATCCCTATTCATAAGTCGCTGAAAGGTTGCAGGCGCATTTCTGAGACCAAAACTCATAACATTATAAGAAAATAACCCCTCAGATGTAATAAATGAAGAAATCTCTTGAGCCCTTGGGGTCAACGGAACCTGCCAGTAGCCCTTGAGCAGATCGAACTTACTTACAAATTTCGCCGCCCCAACCCGATCAACACAATCCTCAATACGAGGGAGTGGAAAAGAGTCTGGTTTTGTCACTTTATTTACTTTCCTATAGTCGGTGCAAAACCGATAAGTTCCATCCGATTTGTTGACAAGCAAGCAGGGAGATGCCCAGCTGGAAAATGATGGCCGTGCGATGTCGTGATCTAGCATATACTGAACTTCAGCAACACCCGGTAAAAATGTTGGCGAATGGGCTCAGCATCCCCAACATCAATATCGTGCTCCACCCAATGTGTACACGAAGGTACATCACCAAATAAAGAGACATAGTGATTAATAAGAGCAATCAAGTCGGTACGTTTACTCTCTGTTAAATGGCTCAACATTTTTTCAAAATGTTTAAGAGTCTCTGAATTTTTAAGGCGTCCCAACAGCACCGTATCCTCGGAGAAAGAAACTCCATCAATTCCCTCCTCCAAAGGAATAGGTGAAATACTCTCAACTAACAATGCAGGTTTCACATCCGTCTTGGCCTCTAACGACAATAATAGGGCTTCAACAAATTAATATGACACAACTGTGTTGACTTCCTTCTCTCTGGGGTGGCAATAAGATAGTTTAAGTCAGTAACTTGTTTCACCACTACATAGGGACCAGTAAATCGAGCTTGAAATGGTGACCCCTCCACCGGTAACAAAGCCAACACTTGATCGCCCGGCATAAATTGTCGTTTCTCAGTTCGCCGATCGTAAAGTGACTTCATACGTCTCTGCGAAGAATGCAATTGTTCTTTTGCCATCTTACCTGCTTCATACAATCTGCGCTTAAAGTCATTCACATAACTTAGCAAATTCTGAGGTGGTGTACCTTCAGTCGCGGAGCACAGCCAGTGGTCGCGGAGTTATCGCGGAGCACAGCCAGTGGTCCCCGAACGGTGTGCCCAAACACCAAATCATTTGGACTGAAACCAGTACTTTCCTGGCTTACCTCACGCGCTGACAACATCAACCACGGTAATCCCTGCTCCCAATCATCCTCCAGCTCTGTACAATAAGCACGCAATAAGGACTTCAGCGTCTGATGGAAACGCTCCAGAGCCCCCTGGCTTTGGGCATGATAAGCATTAGCTTTATTGTGCTTTATGTGCAACAGTTTCAAAACCTGTGAAAATAAATGAGACGTAAAATTAGAACCCTGATCACTTTGCACAATCTTCGGAATGCCAAAAATGGAAATGAACTGAGTCAAGGCCTTCACCACTGATTTTGCAGTGATCGTACGGAGGGGATAGGCCGCAGGGTACCGAGTCGATGCACACATAACCGTGAGCAAATAAATACTACCTGATTTTGATCTAGGCAGTGGGCCTACACAATCAATAATCAAGTGCTCAAAAGGTGGACTAACTGCAGGAATAGGAAACAGTGGAGCAGGTTTGATCTTCTGATTTGGCTTGCCTGTTAGTTGACAGGTATGACATGTCTTGATATACTTTGACACATCCTTCTTCAATTTTGGCCAAAAAAAATGACGAAGGAAGTCGTCATAAGTCTTTCTTACACCTAAGTGTCCAGCAAGTTTATCATGGGAAATCTCCAACACCAATGCTTGATATTTCTCTGGAACTACCACCTGCATGATAGGATCCCCAGCAAAGTCACTTCCATGAGGAATCCATTTCCTCAGCAACATTCCATCTTGCAAAAAATAACCATGAGCAACGTGCCTAATTTCATCAGAAGACATCACACTCTCAAACAATCTATGGAGAGAAGAATCAAGTTGCTGCTCCTGGATCAATTCAGAAGAGGAAACAGAAAAGTCATCAGGCAAGGAAAATGTTGGTCTAACTACAGATCAGAGATGAATCCCTGGGCATACGATCCACTTTATCTTAAAAAATATCAGCCTTTTTTCGAAACTCAAAACTACTCCTGTGCGTTAACACATAGTCATCAGCCAACTCAGCAGCTTTAACAGCTGTTTCAGCTTTCTGCTCATTTATATATGTGGCTATTCGAGCAGGAACAGAGTTCTTAAACTTTTCAAGCACAATTAAGTTAGTCAACTCTTCCAACGTGGTTACCTCAGATGCCATACACCAGCGATTAAAAGCAATAGTGAGCTCTCTAGCAAACTCCACATGAGCCTCCTTTTCCCCCTTGGACAATGTTCTAAATCTTTGTCGGTACGCTTCTGGTACTAACTCGTACGCTTTTAAAACTGCCGCTTTAACGGTACAGTAATCGTTGCAGTCGGAGAGTGATAGGGCAGAATAAGCTTCTTGAGCCCTGCCAGTGAGCACACATTGTAAAAGCAGTGTACGTTCCTTACTAGAACAATTTCTTGCCTCCGCTATTCGCTCAAACAATATAAAGAATGTATCTGGGTCTCGCTCATTAAACTTAGGCATTAGCCTCAAATTTCCAGCAGTGTCAAACATTTGAGAAGCACCCTGCGAAGCAGCTGAACCATTTAGCCCACCTTCTCTTATTATCTCCAGGCGGTATTTCTGCAGCTCAACACTAGTCTGTTCATTTCTAGTTTTTTCACGCTCTACTTCCAATTTCAAACGTTCCTGTTCAAGCTGTAACAGCAATAATCGTTCCTGTTGCTCAAAAGTTAAAGAGCCGACATGAGGTTTTACTTGACCGGTAGTAGCTGCATCTGACATTTCAAACAATACAGCTTGTTCTATCAGTCTTGTTTTAAGTATCTCTCTAACTGTACTATCCTTTAACCTCTTATCTCCAAGTTCAATTTCATAATGATCCGCAATTTTGAATAACTGATCTTTTGTACACGAATCAAGCAAAACTTCAGAAGGAGAAATAATAAAGTCTTCAACTAGATTAGACATTTTTCCACCTTAAATGCACGTTACAAAATAGGTGTGTTTTACAAACCCCAGCAGGAGGAATAAAATGGTTCCCTCTCCCTATCTATATTTAAAAAATCTAACTAACTCACCCCTAATCTTCATGTGGTTACTGGTGAGGGGTTTTTAAGCACCAACTCCCGCTAGTACGAAGAAAAGCAACCAGCACGCTGGCGACTCACTCATACCACGGATATGCACCCGAGACAAACTGCTCTACTCACGGCCACCACACAAAAATAATAAAACAATTACATTAAACCCACTTGTTCCAAAAGGGAACATGCAGCTACACCTAAAAAGGGAACAAAAATGTATTCAATATTCCTCCCACAACAGGATTTGCAAAAATCACTTACCTCCTAGAAAACAGCATAGAACAGCCAAAGATAGAGATACAGCAATCCACACATTCCGTCGTCAAAATAAACAAATCCAACGCGTATTTCCTTCAAGTACGACGTATAAAACATACCAAACAATAGCGCTAAACAAACAATCTCTCTTCCAGCTTTACATTTGGTTAATCAACACGCTGAATTTCCTTACAAAAATAACCGAAAGCAAAAAAAAACAAAGCGCTTCCAAATCATCACAAAATACAACAGGAATTTTCAAACGTTCAGATCCCGGACGAGCCCCCATTTGTCACGGCCGGCTCGCAAGCCGCGACAAAGAAGGAGACAACACGTTGGATAATGCTAAAAAAAGAATAACATTTATTACAGTAAGAATAATTAATTAGGAAAAGACGAGACGGACAGAAACAAATGAAGGACGCAAACGGCACGAGGATGGGAGAGCGCGCCCCGTCACACCTGAAGGGAACTGCTTTTATTGCCGGCATCAGCTCTAACACAGGTGTAACTCCTCAGTCATCAATGACGTCACTCACCCTAACTGCATCCTGCAAACCAAACAAAAAGAAAACACAAACACACAAACACAACCCATACTGGGTTCATAACACTATCTATCTATCTATCTATCTATCTATCTATCTATCTATCTATCTATCTATCTATCTATCTATCTATCTATCTATCTATCTATCTATCTATCTATCTATCTATCTATCTTGGACTCAAGGCGTCGGGTGAAGGGCCTTCAGTACCTCGTGGAGTGGGAGGGGTACGGACCGGAGGAGAGATGCTGGGTGCCGGTGGAGGACATCGTGGATCCTTCGTTGCTGCGCGATTTCCATCGCCTCCATCCGGATCACCATGCGCCTCGTCCTCCGGGTCGTCCCCGAGACCGGCGTCGGCGCGCTGCTGGGGCCACGCGTAAAGGGTGGGGTACTGTCATGACTTCCGCTGAAGTCGGTCCCTCCCCTGGGTCGGGTGGCCACAGGCGGTCGACGTCACCAGAGTTCTAGCCATCACTGATCCATTTCGCAGTTTACGTTTGTCTTGTATTTCACACCTGGTCCCCATTCCACTAATTGTGCGTGCTCCCATTTAATCCCTCTGTTCCCTCCTGGGTCTTGTCCGTGATTGTTCTCTGTATGTTTGACTAGGAGTTGAGTAAAGAGTTTTTCCCGTCACTCTGTTTCCCTGCGCCTGTTTCCACACTGCATGACACGAAAAGCGTAACAGCTCTACTCTCCGGCTACCCGGATAAAGCACTAAATAAACTTCAATTAGTGCTAAACACGGCTGCTAGAATCCTGACTAGAACCAAAAGATTTGATCATATTTACTCCTGTGCTAGCCTCTCTACACTGGCTTCCTGTTAAGGCTAGGGCTGATTTCAAGGTTTTACTGCTAACCTACAAAGCATTACATGGGCTTGCTCCTACTTATCTCTCAGATTTGGTCCTGCCGTACATACTTACACGTACGCTCCGGTCACAAGACGCAGGCCTCCTTATTGTCCCTAGAATCTCTAAGCAAACAGGTGGAGGTAGGGCTTTCTCCTATAGAGCTCCATTTTTATGGAATGGTCTGCCTATCCATGTGAGAGACGCAGACTCCATCTCAACCTTTAAGTCTTTACTGAAGACTCACCACTTCAGTATTTCTTATGATTGAGTGTAGTCTGGCCCAGGGGTGCAAGGGTGAACGGCAAGGCTCTGGAGCGACGAACCACCCTTGCTGTCTCTGCCTGGCCGGTTCCCGTCTCTCCATTGGGATTCTCTGCCTCTGACCCTATAACGGGGGCTGAGTCACTGGCTTACTGGTGCTTTCCCTGCCATCCCTAGGAGGGGTGTGTCACTTCCTGTCTGGTTTGTCGCCCCCTCTGGCTTGTGCAGTGGAGGGGATCTTTCGTGGACTATACTCAGCCTTGTCTCAGGGTAGTAAGTTGGTGGTTGTGGATATCCCTCTATTGGTGTAGGGGCTGTGCTTGGCAGAGTGGGTGAGGTTATATCCTGCCTGGTTTGGCCCTGTCCGGGGGTATTGTCTGGGTATTGTCGGAGGGGGCCACAGTGTCTACTGACCCCCCCTGTCTCAGCCTCCAGTATCTATGCTGCAATAGTCTATGTGCCGGGGGGCTAGGGTCAGTTTGTTAAATCTGATGTTATTATCCGGTGTCTTGTGTGAATTTAAGTATGCTCCCTCTAATTCTCTCTCTCTCCCACTCTACCTCCTCACCCGGAGGACCATGCTTCAGGACCACCTGCACTGATGACTCCTAGCTGTCCCCAGTCCACCTGGTCGTGCTGCTGCACCGGTTTCAACTCCTCTGCCTGCGGTTATGGAACCCTGACCTGTTCATTGGACGTGCCACCTTGTCCCAGACCTGCTGTTTTCATCTCGCTCTCGCTCTACCGCACCTGCGCTCTATTGCACTGAAAAGCCAAGTGACATTCACTCCTGATGTATTTACCTGTTGCAACCTCCACAACAACTTTTATTATCATTTGACCCTGCTGGTCATCTACAGAGGGGCAAAAAAGTATTTAGTCAGCCACCAATTGTGCAAGTTCTCCCACTTAAAAAGATGAGAGGCCTGTAATTTTCATCATAGGTACACTTCAACTATGAGAGACAAAATGAGAAAAAAAAATCCAGAAAATCACATTGTAGGATTTTTAATGAATTTATTTGCAAATTATGGTGGAAAATAAGTATTTGGTCACTTACAAACAAGCAAGATTTCTGGCTCTCACAGACCTGTAACTTCTTCTTTAAGAGGCTCCTCTGTCCTCCACTCGTTACCTGTATTAATGGCACCTGTTTGAACTTGTTATCAGTATAAAAGACACCTGTCCACAACCTCAAACAGTCACACTCCAAACTCCACTATGGCCAAGACCAAAGAGCTGTCAAAGGACACCAGAAACAAAATTGTAGACCTGCACCAGGCTGGGAAGACTGAATCTGCAATAGGTAAGCAGCTTGGTGTGAAGAAATCAACTGTGGGAGCAATTATTAGGAAATGGAAGACATACAAGACCACTGATAATCTCCCTCAATCTGGGGCTCCACGCAAGATCTCACCTAGTGAATGACCTGCAGAGAGCTGGGACCAAAGTAACAAAGGCTACCATCAGTAACACACTACGCCGCCAGACTCAAATCCTGCAGTGCCAGACGTGTCCCCCTGCTTAAGCCAGTACATGTCCAGGCCTGTCTGAAGTTTGCTAGAGAGCATTTGGATGATCCAGAAGAGGATTGGGAGAATGTCATATGGTCAGATGAAACCAAAATAGAACGTTTTGGTAAAAACTCAACTCGTCGTGTTTGGAGGAGAAAGAATGCTGAGTTGCATCCAAAGAACACCATACCTACTGTGAAGCATGGGGGTGGAAACATCATGCTTTGGGGCTGTTTTTCTGCAAAGGGACCAGGACGACTGATCCGTGTAAAGGAAAGAATGAATGGGGCCATGTATCGTGATATTTTGAGTGAAAACCTCCTTCCATCAGCAAGGGCATTGAAGATGAAACGTGGCTGGGTCTTTCAGCATGACAATGATCCCAAACACACCGCCCGGGCAACGAAGGAGTGGCTTCGTAAGAAGCATTTCAAGGTCCTGGAGTGGCCTAGCCAGTCTCCAGATCTCAACCCCATAGAAAATCTTTGGAGGGAGTTGAAAGTCTGTGTTGCCCAGCGACAGCCCTGAAACATCACTGCTCTAGAGGAGATCTGCATGGAGGAATGGGCCAAAATACCAGCAACAGTGTGTGAAAACCTTGTGAAGACTTACAGAAAACGTTTGACCTCTGTCATTGCCAACAAAGGGTATATAACAAAGTATTGAGATAAACTTTTGTTATTGACCAAATACTTATTTTCCACCATAATTTGCAAATAAATTCATTAAAAATTACAGGCCTCTCTCATCTTTTTAAGTGGGAGAACTTGCACAATTGGTGGCTGACTAAATACTTTTTTGCCCCACTGTATAAACATTTGAACATCTTGGAGAAAGAACTGGCCTTAATGGCCATGAATTGTTATAATCTCCACCCGGCACAGCCAGAAGAGGACTGGCCACCCCTCAGAGCCTGGTTGCTCTCTAGGTTTCTTCCTAGGTTTTGCCTTTCTAGGGAGTTTTTCCTAGTCACCGTGCTTGCTGTTTGGGGTTTTAGGTTGGATTTCTGTATAGCACTTTGTGACATCGGCTGATGTAAAAAGTGCTTTATAAATAAATTGTATTTGATTTGATGATTCCTCTCAGGCTTATATGTCTTCTCCCTGGAACTCAATGTCCACCTCTTGAACATAAGACTCTGAGGCCTCATCTTCACTGTCACTTTCCAACCTTGTTGAGGATGGCTCGTTATCAGGCTCAAAAAGCCTCAATTTTGCCCGGATGGCCACCAATTTTTCAACCCTTGTATTGGTCAGCTTGTTGCATGCTTTTCTGTGTGTGTTCCTAAACAAGGACCAGTTGCACTCTGAGGTGGCTGATGTTGGTAGGATTTGGAGGATGATGGAGGCAACAGGGTAAAGAGCCTCAGATCCACATATGAGATTTTGTTGACACGACTGCCATATTGCATCTCCATCCCAAATCTCTTTCTTGGAAGTGTACTTCGCCAGACTGCCAAGAACCTTGGCAGTCTGGCGAGACATGGTTGTGATGGTAGTGATGACACCATAGGCCTGGTTGATCTCTGCACCAGACAGGATGTTCTTGCCAGCATACTTGGGGTCCAACATGTACGCTGCGACGTGTATGGGCTTGAGGCATAAGTCTTCATGCTTTTTGATGTATTTCAGAACTGTAGTTTCCACTGCTTGGAGCAACAGTGAAGTGGGCAGGGCAGTACGGATTTTTTCTCTTACATCTGCAAGCAGTCTGAATATCAGACAGGATGGCATTGTCTCCCTCAATCTGTGCAATGGCTACTGTTATAGGTTTCAGGGTTTTCAGGGTGCTTACCACTCTCTCCCAAAATACAGCATCCAGGAGGATCCTCTTGATGGGGCTGTCCATATCGGCAGACTGTGATATGGCCATTTCTTGGAGAGACTCCTTCCCTCCAGGAGACTGTCAAACATGATACAACGCAGCTTCAACGTGATGCTCTTATTCTTCTCACTTTGATTGGTGAGGTAGATTGCTGCTATAACTTGATGACCCTTCACATACCTAACCATTTCCTTGGCTCTCTTGTCCTTGAGGAGCTGATGTAGTTAATTATTCCTTGCCCACAAACATTCGATCACCCATCAGAGATGATTGCAATACAGTCTGCTTTCTCTATGATTTGCTTGACCTTCACTTGAACTTTGTTGAACTCTGCATCCAGAAAATTTGTAGATAAAGCATGGCTGGTAGGAGGGGTGTATGCTGGGCGAAGAACATTTTGAAATCTCTTCCAATACACATTGCCTGTGAGCATCAGAGGTGAACCAGTTGCATTCACTGCTCGAGCAAGACATTCATCAGCATATCTCTCACTACGTTCCTCCATTGAGTCAAAAAAACTTTGATTCCAGGAGGACCATGAGCTGTTACTATATGATTCATCATTTTCAACTCAAATAGAAGTAGAGGGACTTTTGTCAGAGGTTGCTTGTTGTGAGCGCTGAGGGAACTTTATGCACTTGGCCAGATGATTCTGCATCTTTGTTGCATTCTTCACATATGATTTGGCACAGTATTTGCAAATGTACTGTATTTGCAAATGCTTTTCCTTCTACATTAGCTAAAGTGAAATGTCTCCACACATCAGATAGTGCCCATGGCATTTTCCTGTAAAGATGACAAAAAAATGACAAAAAAAACATAATAAATTTCCATTTACAGATAAATAGTTAAGCAGTTAGATTAAACAACTCCTTTGTAAGATACATGTTTTAAAATGAAATGTATGAATTAACACTCATCAGTTAGCAGGCTCAAGCAAGCTAAAACCCACATGGTAGCGAAAACTACAGTGGGGAGAACAAGTATTTGATACACTGCCGATTTTGCAGGTTTTCCCACTTACAAAGCATGTAGAAGTCTGTAATTTTTATCATAGGTACTCTTCAACTGTGAGTGACGGAATCTAAAACAAAAATCCAGAAAATCCCATTGTATGATTTTTAAGTAATTAATTTCCATTTTATTGCATGACATAAGTATTTGATACATCAGAAAATCAGAACTTAATATTTGGTACAGAAACCTTTGTCTGCAATTACAGAGATCATACGTTTCCTGTAGTTCTTGACCAGGTTTGCACACACTGCAGCAGGGATTTTGGCCCACTCCTCCATACAGATCCTTCAGGTTTCGGGGCTGTCGCTGGGAAAAACGGACTTTCAGCTCCCTCCAAAGATTTTCTATTGGGTTCAGGTCTGGAGACTGGCTAGGCCACTCCAGGACCTTGAGATGCTTCTTACGGAGCCACTCCTTAGTTGCCCTGGCTGTGTGTTTCGGGTCGTTGTCATGCTGGAAGACCCAGCCACGACCCATCTTCAATGCTCTAACTGAGGGAAGGAGGTTGTTGGCCAAGATCTCGCGATACATGGCCCCATCCATCCTCCCCTCAATACGGTGCAGTCGTCCTGTCCCCTTTGCAGAAAAGCATCCCCAAAGAATGATGTTTCCACCTCCATGCTTCACGGTTGGGATGGTGTTCTTGGGGTTGTACTCATCCTTCTTCTTCCTCCAAACACGGCGAGTGGAGTTTAGACCAAAAAGCTATATTTTTGTCTCATCAGACCACATGACCTTCTCCCATTCCTCCTCTGGATCATCCAGATGGTCATTGGCAAACCTCAGACGGGCCTGGACATGCGCTGGCTTGAGCAGGGGGACCTTACGTGCACTGCAGGATTTTAATCCATGACGGCGTAGTGTGTTACTAATGGTTTTCTTTGAGACTGTGGTCCCAGCTCTCTTCAGGTCATTGATCAGGTCCTGCCGTGTAGTTCTGGGCTGATCCCTCACCTTCCTCATGATCATTGATGCCCCACGAGGTGAGATCTTGCATGGTGCCCCAGACCGAGGGAGATTGACCGTCATCTTGAACTTCTTCCATTTTCTAATAATTGCGCCAACAGTTGTTGCCTTCTCACCAAGCTGCTTGCCTATTGTCCTGTAGCCCATCCCAGCCTTGTGCAGGTCTACAATTTTATCCCTGATGTCCTTACACAGCTCTCTGGTCTTGGCCATTGTGGAGAGGTTGGAGTCTGTTTGATTGAGTGTGTGGACAGGTATCTTTTATACAGGTAACGAGTTCAAACAGGTGCAGTTAATACAGGTAATGAGTGGAGAACAGGAGGGCTTCTTAAAGAAAAACTAACAGGTCTGTGAGAGCCGGAATTCTTACTGGTTGGTAGGTGATCAAATACTTATGTCATGCAATAAAATGCAAATTAATTATTTAAAAATCATATAAAGTGATTTTCTGGATTTTTGTTTTAGTCTCTCACAGTTGAAGAGTACCTATGATAAAAATTACAGACCTCTACATGCTTTGTAAGTAAGAAAACCTGCAAAATCGGCAGTGTATCAAATACTTGTTCTCCCCACTGTATGTCATATAAAATATATTCACCCCACCCAGTATTGTAATCAATCCAAACTTACCAGAAAGCATGTAGTCCTTGGCTCAGACAGTGTAGTAGTGTGGGCTCAATAGCATCTCATTAGTGTGCAAGATCTTGAGAATCAGCTGTACATGTGATGGAAGAATGCACTGTGCATGCAGAGGGTTGCAATTCCATTGAATTGGGGATAGTTAACCAAAATATACAACAATACCTAGAATTGCCTTATGTGTATCCCACAAAAAAGGTTCACTGTTATAAGCTAACTTTTTATTATGAATTTAAGCAAAATTCCCAAAATTCCCAGGGCTTAACTTCCCATGGAAAACTTCCCCCCAAATTCCGGGAAATTTACCAGAAAGTTTCCAATCCTTTGCAACCCTACACACAAAAAGCTTATTTCTCTCAAATGTGTTGCACAAATTTGTTTACATCCGTGTTAGTGAGCATTTATTATTTTCCAAGTTGATCCATCCAGCTGACAGGGGTGGCATATCAAGAAGCTGATTAAACAATATGATTATTACACAGGTTCACCTAGTGCTGGGGAAAATAAAAGGACACTAAAATGTGCAGTTTTGTCACACAACACATTGCCACAGATGTCAAAAGTTTTGTGGGAGCGTGCAATTGGCATGCTGACTGCAGGAATGTCCAAATAATTAATTTATTTCTATTGACTGATTTTCTTATATGAACTGTAAGTCAGTAAAATCTTAGAAATTGTCTCATGTTGTGTTTATATTTTTGTTCAGTGTATATTATATCATAATTAACTCTTTAGAAATATTTCAATTTATTTGGAATGCTAAGCCAGACAAAATTAAACGTGCCTATTTATATAATGAATATGAGAGGGGGGATAAAATGATTAAATATTAAAGCTTTAAACCTTTCACTAAAAGCTTCACTCATACATAAATTATACTTAAACCCAGAATGGTTCTCCAGTAGATTATTAAGAGAGGCTCATCCTTTGTTCAAAAATTGCCTTTTTGCCTTTATACAGATTACAACCATTTCCGACTAATTGAAAATGAAGTTTTGTTCAAAGTATCTCCCTTTCTTAAACAAGCCATACAAAGCTGGTTACAATTTCAGTTTTATCCTCCAGAAAAGAGATCAAATATTACAACAAATGTTATGGTTAAACTGCAATAATCTTCATGGAAACAATGTTTAAAATTTTTATTATATTTATGAATGATATTATGAATAGAAACAGAGGCGTTATGTCACATATGCAGTTGTCGAAAAGATATGGGAATGTCTGCTCAATCCAAACTTACAACCAACTGATTTCAGCATTACCACAAAAATGGAGGAGGCAAGTGGAAAAGGGAGAAGGTAGGGAACATGTTTGCCTCTCATATATTAAAGATACAAATTGGCTGAAAGGAATTGGCATAAATAGAAAAATATACCAGTTTCATTTGAGGACAAAAATGTTGACGGCTGCGCCATAAAGGTTGCAAAATAAATGGGAAGAGATTTTCGATGTACAGATTCCATGGCACGTGGTTTATGAACTGGTACAAAAAACAACACTTGATTCAATACTTCGAGTTTTTCAATTTAATTATTATACAAAATTCTTGCCACCAACAGAATGTGTGTATGTATGTATATATATATATACACTGCTCAAAAAAATAAAGGGAACACTTAAACAACACAATGTAACTCAAAGTCAATCACACTTCTGTGAAATCAAACTGTCCACTTAGGAAGCAACACTGATTGACAATAAATTTCACATGCTGTTGTGCAAATGAAATAGACAACAGGTGGAAATTATAGGCAATTAGCAAGACACCCCCAATAAAGGAGTGGTTCTGCAGGTGGTGACCACAGACCACTTCTCAGTTCCTATGCTTCCTGGCTGATGTTTTGGTCACTTTTGAATGCTGGCGGTGCTTTCACTCTAGTGGTAGCATGAGACGGAGTCTACAACCCACACAAGTGGCTCAGGTAGTGCAGCTCATCCAGGATGGCACATCAATGCGAGCTGTGGCAAGAAGGTTTGCTGTGTCTGTCAGCGTAGGGTCCAGAGCATGGAGGCGCTACCAGGAGACAGGCCAGTACATCAGGAGACGTGGAGGAGGCCGTAGGAGGGCAACAATCCAGCAGCAGGACCGCTACCTCCGCCTTTGTGCAAGGAGGAGCAGGAGGAGCACTGCCAGAGCCCTGCAAAATGACCTCCAGCAGGCCACAAATGTGCATGTGTCTGCTCAAACGGTCAGAAACAGACTCCATGAGGGTGGTATGAGGGCCTGACGTCCACAGGTGGGGGTTGTGCTTACAGCCCAACACCGTGCAGGATGTTTGGCATTTGCCAGAGAACACCAAGATTGGCAAATTCGCCACTGGCGCCGGCAGCAGAACGTTGCAGGCAGCAGAACGTTCTCCACGGCGTCTCCAGACTGTCACGTCTGTCACATGTGCTCAGTGTGAACCTGCTTTCATCTGTGAAGAGCACAGGACGCCAGTGGCGAATTTGCCAATCTTGGTGTTCTCTGGCAAATGCCAAACGTCCTGCACGGTGTTGGGCTGTGAAATGACACAGGGAAAAAGTATTGAACACATGAAGGGAGGTGCAAAAAGGCATGGAAATCCAAGACAACAGCTGAAAACTATCAGTAATTCAAAAGCAATCCAGCCCCCTGTCAGTGCAAATTAATATCAGCTGGTTCAGTCCCAACTGATGGCCTACAAAAGGTCTCATTGCCAAGGTGTCACACAAGACACATCTCATGATGGGTAAAAGCAAAGAGCTGTCTCAAGACATTCGCAACCTAATTGTTGCAAAACATAATGATGGCATTGGTTATAGGTGCATTTCTAAGCTTCTGAATGTTCCAGTGAGCACTGTTGGGGCCATAATACAGAAGTGGAAAGACAATCATTTCACCATAAATTTGGTGAGGGTGGTCTATGGTGATAGGTGGGATGGGCTGAGAGTGGCTGAGGGTTTGGTTTAAAGAGTTTGTTTGCTGATGTATTATTGTTATGTGACTGCTTTTTATAAAAGTACCATAAAGGTAAAATGTAGAGTGGTTAATCATTTTGCTTCTTTTGAACCCATAGCGGCCGTCAAATGCCTTTCTTTAAATTACTATGGCGCCCACTAACTGCCTTGTTTTTCTAACAATAATATCTGTGTCAATATAGCAAAATTAACTTGCTAACAACCGGTTGTCGTATTAGCGTGGCCGTTGTCATTAACCAGAAATAGGGTATGCTGTTAAATTACTTTTAACTTTTTTTTAACTTTAATACTAATAATTACGGCTCCGAAGCGAACACAACTTTTCCTCTATGAAAGAGGCTGTATCTATGCTGGTTGGTGATACAGCAGATATGTTTGCTGTTGTCGATGTTTGATGCTGTGAAACTTGGGGAATAGCTCTCAGATGATCAAATCCTGTCATGATACCAACCAAGTTTTCATGACAGGATTTGCTAATCTGATAGCTAACAGCATGAAACATGGTTTTACGCGCATTAAGTAATTTCAGTTTAACAAAGGCTTTCTGCAAGGCAAATTGAAGCTTGGCCAACTGTTGGAGCAATAGCATACACAAGTGTCACCTGCATACAGGTGTATGTTTAGTGTTTTACAATGACACAAATTGTTTATACATACAGTAAAAGTACAGGACCTAAAATCGACCCCTTTTGGACACCGTTCATAATACAGTATTTTATTATTTTGAATGTATTGTATTATTAATACAATAATATTGGTACCCTTGACGCATGTGGATCTTCACGCACAGTGAGGAAGATGGTTCTGGAGGCAAAGAAATTCCAAGAAGAATTGCACAACTTCGCATCTTGGGCTCTTAATCTACAATTAGACGCCACCCCCATGCCAATGCCAGGTTCTTTTTAAGGGTTGCCAGAAAAAAGCTTTTATTGCGAGAAACCAATAAATGTAAATGCATAGAGCTTGCTAAATGGCATTGGCATTTAGATTGTAACCAGGTGCTATGTTCATATGAGAGGATGTTTTGTTCTGCCACCTGGGAATGTATCTTCTGAAATTGAGGGTAGCTGTCCATCTTATGTTGCATCCTAAAAAGAATGTCAAAATAAAACATGGTTTCAGATTATGTTTTTCAGTTGGATACAACTTTAAGGGCACAAATAATAGTATCCAGATGCGAAAACTGCAGCAATAAGTACATAATCATCACATTAAATTCCCCCTATACAATTGAGTGTGTAATGTAGTGTCTATTTTGTATACAGCAGTAAGTACTGTGTGTCTAAGACAATTTCCCCCTTGGGGACATTAAAATTCATCCTATCCTATTCTATCAATACATCAACACATACAGTATATCAACAACTACAATATATGTTTATGTAATGGTTAAGTGTTCAATAGTTTTGAGAACAAAACAGACCTGAGTCGTTCCTCCAGTGCAACCGATCCACAAGGAACCACGTCTCCCAGAAGTCCAATTGAAAGGCATTGTTGTAGATGACAGTCTTGGGACCTAAACACATACAGTCGTATGCAAAAGTTTGGGCACCCCTGACAAATTCCATGATTTCCATTTATAAATAATTGGGTGTTTGGATCAGCAATTTCATTTTGATCTATCAAATAACTGATGGACACAGTAATATTTCAGTAGTGAACATTGTACTTGTTCCTCTGCATAAATGCCCGGGTAGATTTTGAGCAGTGTTTTGGGTCATTGTCTTGTTGAAATATCCAGCCCCGGCGTAACTTAAACTTTGTGACTGATTCTTAAACATTATTCCCAAGAATCTGCTGATATTGAGTGGAATCCATGCGACCCTCAACTTTAACAAGATTCCCAGTACCGGCACTGGCCACACAGCCCCACAGCATGATGGAACCCCCACCAAATTTTACTGTGGGTAGCAAGTGTCTTTCTTGGAACGCTGTGTTCTTTTGCCACCATGCATAACACCCCTTGTTATGACCAAATAACTCAATCTTTGTTTCATCAGTCCACAGCACCTCATTCCAAAATGAAGCTGGCTTGTCCAAATGTGCGTTTGTGGCGTGTGTGCAGAAAAGGCTTCTTCCACATCACTCTCCCGTACAGCTTCTCCTTGTGCAAAGTGAGCTGAATTGTTGAACGATGCACAGGTGACACCATCTGCAGCAAGATGATGTTGTAGGTCTTTGGAGGTGGTCTGTGGGCTGTTTTTGACCGTCACCATCCTTCCCCTTTGCCTCTCCGATATTTTACATGGCCTGCCACTTCTGGCCTCAACAAGAATTGCCTGTGGTCTTCCATTTCCTCACTATGTTCCTCACAGTGGACACTGACAGCTTACATCTCTGCGATAGCTTTTTGTAGCCTTCCCCTAAACCATAATGTTGAACAATCTTTGTTTTCAGGTCATTTGAGAGTTGTTTTGAGGCCCCCATGTTGCCACTCTTCAGCGGAGAGTCAAAGAGAACAACAACTTTCAATTGGCCACCTTAAATACCTTTTCTCATGATTGGATGCACTTGTCTATGAAGTTCAAGGCTTAATGAGCTCACCAAACCAATTGTGTGTTCCAAATAATCAGTGCTAAGTAGTTACAGGTATTCAAATCAACAGAATGACAAGGGTGCCCAAATTTTTGCATAGCCTATTTTACACATCTGATTTAATTTCATACAACTTAATATTGCTACACTAAAAATCTTTGTCTGGACAATACCCCAGTACTCAGCTTTTATTAGAAAATGAATGGCATGCCACTGTGATCATTTTCTGTGACGACAGAGTAAAGTATTATGCAGCCTCAGAGGGGTGCCCATACTTTTGCATACGACTGTATGTATATGTAAAGGACAAAACAGGATATCACGATTCAGGATATGACCCAGATGCAGACACAGGAGGCGGGCAGCGGTCACATAATCCAAGGAAGAGTCAATCAGGGACAGAACGGCAGATAGCAGTCCGTAATCCAAGGAAGAGTCAATCAGGGACAGAACGGCAGGCAGGCTCAGGACAGGCAGAATGGTCGGAGTTTGGGAAATATTTATCTCTCTCCTCCCTCAAATCCGTGAATTTGTTGCAAGCAAGGGGAGAGGGGAGCCAGAGCTGGATGATCCACAGTAGATATTAAAGCTGGCTTTTCTAACTGCCACCTGAACACGGTGAATCCATAACCACCTCACTGAAAACACGTATACAGTAACATACAGTACTCATACTCATTGAAGTAAATGACATACCTTGCAATGTAATATATTAAGAGCATGCGTGCATAAAATAAACTTTCTTGATGTTGTCCTGGCAGATTGGACATTTGTATCCAGCTACAAAATCAGCTGACAGAAGACCTAGAAATGACATCACCGTCAAAAAATTTGCGATGTCATTTCTAGGTCTTCTGTCGCTTTGTCCTTCAGATTTTGGCTCCAGACCTGTATGAGGTTGTACATATTTTGTGCAAAGATGCAGACAAAATAAATTGATTGGCTTGACAACATTACACAGGATTGAGATATATCAGTTATTGTTCATGGAATGTATATGGGTGTGGCCATCACAATAATATAGGGAACTTCTTTTGAATTGAGAAAGTGGTGAACATAGTCCCTGGGGATAAGGGAGAAATTCTCTCCCCATCAAATTGTGTCATGTTGAAGCATGCTGTGCATTAGGTCTCTCACTGTGTACACATGACTGCTTGTGTACAGTCGCACGTCATCTACCTCTGGTTGGATATCTGCCGCACTGCCACAGGCACAGACACTGCCACAAGAGGGGTAAAAAAAAAGAGTATGCCATTTGACTCCTCAAACAACTGAGGTGGCACCATGCCATATCGTTCCTGTAACAAAAAGTGAAATACAATCACAATCAGATTACACACAGTGAGATGTGTACTGGATCATTTACAGTCGAATGAAAAAGTTTGGGCACCCCTGACAATTTCCATGATTTCCATTTATAAATAATTGGGTGTTTGGATCAGCAATTTCATTTTGATCTATCAAATAACTGATGGACACAGTAATATTTCAGTTGTGAAATTAGGTTCATTGGATTAACAGAAAATGTGCAATATGCATCAAAACGAAATTAGACAGGTGCATAAATTTGGGCACCCCAACAGAAAAATCACATCAATATATAGTAGAGCCTCCTTTTGCTAAAATAAGCCTCTAGACGCTTCCTATAGCCTCTAATGAGTGTCTGGATTCTGGATGAAGGTATTTTGGACCATTCTTCCTTACAAAACATCTCCAGTTCAGTTAGGTTTGATGGTTGCCGAGCATGGACAGCCTGCTTCAAATCATCCCACAGATTCTCAATGATATTCAGGTCTGGGGACTGGGATGGCCATTCCAGAACATTGTACTTATTCCTCTGCATAAATGCCCGGGTAGATTTTGAGCAGTGTTTTGGGTCGTTCTTGTTGAAATATCCAGCCCCAGCGTAAATTCAACTTTGTGACTGATTCTTCAACATTATTCCCAAGAATCTGCTGATATTGAGTGGAATCCATGCGACCCTCAACTTTAACAAGATTCCCAGTACCAGCACTGGCCACACAGCCCCACAGCATGATGGAACCCCCACCAAATTTTACTGTGGGTAGCAAGTGTTTTTCTTGGAACGCTGTGTTCTTTTGCCGCCATGCATAACGCCCCTTGTTATGACCAAATAACTCAATCTTTGTTTCATCAGTCCACAGCACCTCATTCCAAATTTAAGCTGGCTTGTCCAAATGTGCGTTTGCATACCTCAAGCGACTCTGTTTGTGGCGTGTGTGCAGAAAAGGCTTCTTCCACATCACTCTCCCGTACAGCTTCTCCTTGTGCAAAGTGCGCTGAATTGTTGAACGATGCAGAGTGACACCATCTGCAGCAAGATGATGTTGTAGGTCTTTGGAGGTGGTCTGTGGGCTGTTTTTGACCGTTCTCACCATCCTTCGCCTCTCCGATATTTTACTTGGCCTGCCACTTCTGGCCTTAACAAGAACTGTGCCTGTGGTCTTCCATTTCCTCACTATGTTCCCTAACAGTGGACACTGACAGCTTACATCTCTGCGATAGCTTTTTATAGCCTTCCCCTAAACCATAATGTTGAACAATCTTTGTTTTCAGGTCATTTGAGAGTTGTTTTGAGGCCCCCATGTTGCCACTCTTCAGAGGAGAGTCAAAGAGAACAACAACTTGCAATTGGCCACCTTAAATACCTTTTTCTCATGATTGGATGCACTTGTCTATGAAGTTCAAGGCTTAATGAGCTCACCAAACCAATTGTGTGTTCCAAATAATCAGTGCTAAGTAGTTACAGTTATTCAAATCAACAGAATGACAAGGGTACCCACATTTTTGCATAGCCTATTTTTCACATCTGATTTAATTTCATACAACTTAATATTGCTACACTAAAAATCTTTGTCTGGACAATACCCCAGTACTCAGCTTTTATTAGAAAATGAATGGCATGCCACTGCGATCATTTTCTGTGACGACAGTGTCACGGTGAGTGTAGAGGGAACGAGGCGCAGCACGAGAGGACGTTGCGAACATGTTTTTATTATATAGAATATAATAATAACTGAAACAAAAACAACAAAAGTACTCACGACCGTGGCGTTGTGTTGAAACACATAGTAAACACAAGCAAACAATGATCCACACACAGGTGGATTTGTGTGGATCCTAAATACTATCCCCAATCAGAGACAACGCTAGACAGCTGTCTCTGATTGGGGATCATAATCACCCTAGTTAGGGTGTGAGGACTTGGTTGTGTGCCTCTCTCCTCCCCTAGGTGGGAGTAAGAGGCCTTACCACAACCAAGCCCTCACAGTACCCCCCCCCTAAGGTGCGGACTCCCGATCGCACAAATATCCCCCCTCTCCTGAAAAAAAAATCCACAAAAACTAGGGGGGACATGGCGGGGTACTGAGGTGGTTGCTGGCGGGGGCTCCGGTTCTGGCTCTGGGAGTGGCGCAGGCTTAAAGAGTAGCTTCCCTCCTACCTCTCCGTTGCACGCCCGGTCCGGTCCGGACCCCGGCGCGATGGTTCCCCCCTCAGTACTCCCGCCATTCACCAAGTCCTGTCTGGACCCTGGTGTGGGAGCCCTCGACCCTGGAGAGGGGCTGATGTTCTCCCCTGGCTCGGACCCCAGTGGAGCGGACTGCTCCGGCACTGGAGCGAAGCAGACTACCGGCCCCGGACTGAGCACCGGTGGAGCGGACTGCTCCGGCACTGGAGCGAAGCAGACGACCGGCCCCGGACTGGGCACCGGTGGAGCGGACTGCTCCGGCACTGGAGCGACGCAGACGACCGGCCCCGGACTGGGGTGCCCTAACTTTTTCATATGACTGTACATGTGTGATATGGCTTTGGTAAACACTATGGGGATAATGTATTGTTTTGTCATGTCTTGCATATAAGAATGATAACAAAGTCATACATTTTTGGCGACTGGAATCTCAAATGGCACCTGTCCAGAAGAAATTGCCATTTTACAAATGTCAGGGTATGAGGATCCTGCCAGTGGTGCACCCCGGTTCTGGATGGACGTGGGACACTCTACACCTTTCAGAAGGTCTTCCAGGCCACATACATGGCTGCAAATCTTGGATTTCATCATCCCACCACTTACTTTGACAATTCCATGTTTTGGGGAATTTTTTGTGGATGGTGGAGAATGGAATATGTTTAATTTTCGAGAATAAAAAAAAAAAATAGTGACAAAGGGGATAACACCAATTACATAATTTCAGCCCTATTTCAGATTAATTTAACCATTACCTCTGTAGTGCCATGTCTGGTATAGCTGTGATCTGTAAAACCGGTGGGGCAAACGGCTCCGGCCGTGGAGCGGGGCAAACAACCGGGCCCGGACTGGGCACCGGTGGGGTAAACGGCTCCGGCCATGGAGCTGGGACAACAACCGGACCCGGACTGGGCACCGGTGGGGTAAACTGCTCTGGCCATGGAGCTGGGCAAGGAACCAGACCCGGACTTGGCCCCGGTGGGGTAAACGGCTCCGGCCATGGAGCGGGGAAAACAACCGGGCCCGGACTGGACTGGGCACCGGTGGGGTAAACGACTCCGGCCATGGAGCGGGGAAAACAACCGGGCCTGGACTGGACGCCGGTGGGGCAAACGGCTCCGGCCATGGAGCGGGACAAACAACCGGGCCTGGACTGAGCACCGGTGGGGCGGACTGCTCAGGCTCTGGTGCGGAGCAGACGGCTGAACCCGGACTGGGTACCGGTGGAGCGGACTGCTCTGGCACTGGAGCGGAGCAGACGGCTGGACCCGGATTGGGTTCCGGTGGAGCGGACTGCTTTGGGACTGGAGCGGAGCAGACGGCTTGACCCAATTGGGTACCGGTGGAGCGGACTGCTCTGGCACTGGAGCGGACTACTCTGGCACTGGAGCGGAGCAGGCGGCTGGACCCGGATTGGGTACTGGTGGAGCGGACTTTTCTGGCACTGGAGCGGAGCAGACGGCTGGACCCGAATTTGTTACCGGTGGAGCGGACTGCTCTGGCACTGGAGCGGAGCAGACGGCTGGACCCGGATTGGGTACCGGGGGAGCGGACTGCTCAGGCTCTGGAGCGGAGCAGACGGCTGGACCCGGATTGGGTACCGGGGGAGCGGACTGCTCAGGCTCTGGAGCGGAGCAGACGGCTGGACCCGGATTGGGCACCGGTGGAGCGGACTGCTCTGGCACTGGAGCGGAGCAGACGGCTGGACCCGGAATGGGCACCGGTGGAGCGGACTGCTTTGGCACTGGAGCGGAGCAGACGGCTTGACCCGGATTGGGTACCGGTGGAGCGGACTGCTTTGGCACTGGAGCGGAGCAGACGGCTTGACCCGGATTAGGTACCGGTGGAGCGGACTGCTTTGGCACTGGAGCGGAGCAGACGGCTTGACCCGGATTGGGTACCGGTGGAGCGGACTGCTCTGGCACTGGAGCGGACTGCTCTGGCACTGGAGCGGAGCAGGCGGCTGGACCCGGATTGGGTACTGATGGAGCGGACTTTTCTGGCACTGGAGCGGAGCAGACGGCTGGACCCGAATTTGTTACCGGTGGAGCGGACTGCTCTGGCACTGGAGCGGAGCAGACGGCTGGACCCGAATTTGTTACCGGTGGAGCGGACTGCTCTGGCAAAGGGGCGGAGCATACGGCCGGACCCGGAATGGGCACCGGTGGAGCTGACTGCTCTGGCACTGGAGCGGAGCAGACGGCTGAACCCGAAATGGGTACCGGTGGAGCGGACTGTTCTGGCACTGGAGCGGAGCAGACGACAGGCCCCGGACTGGGCACCGGTGGAGCGGACTGCTCTGACACCGGAGTGAAGCAGACGACTGGGCACCGGTGGACTACGGGGTCCTGCTCCACTGGGGGGGTTGGTTCCAGCCACAGCGCTGTGCTGACCTCTGGAAAATCCGGGCTACGGACCTTCGCTGGAGGTTCCGGGCTGTGGACCGTAGCTGGAGTTTCCAGGCATTGGGCCGTGGATGAAGGCTCATGGCTGCGGACATTTACTGGAGGCTCAGAGTTGCGGACCTTCGCTGGAGGTTCCGGGCTGCGGACCCTCGTAGGAGGCTCAGAGTTGCGGACCTTCGCTGTAGGCCCCGGGCTGCGGACCTTCGCTGTAGGCCCCGGGCTGCGGAACTTCGCTGTAGGCTCCGGGCTGCGGACCTTCGCTGTAGGCCCCGGGCTGCGGACCTTCGCTGTAGGCTCCGGGCTGCGGGCCTTCACTGTAGGCTCCGAGCTGCAGGCCTTCACTGCAGGCTCAGGGTTGTTGACCTTCGCTGGAGGTGCCCGTCTGTCCCATAGCCTCATCACTAGTGCCCGTCGGCGCTCGAAGTCCTTCTCCTCCTCTATCTCCAGTAGGACTGGGTCCTTCTGCGCCTCCATCGGAAGAGCAACCCAGGCTCTCCACCACCTCGTCTGCACCTCCTCCGGGTATTTATGAAACCCCTCGGGCTTCTCCCGATCATGGATCGTGGGCAGACGAAGTGTTGTGCGATCCCTTTCCTTCGGCCTCTCCGTTCAAAATCAAACACAATAATCGAACGTAACAAAGAACATTTACTTCACCCGTGACTGAAGGAATAACGACCCACACAAAAGTGAAGGACATAAAAACATATATAGGATCCCTAATTAGAGACAATGCGGTGCAGCTGCCTCTAATTAGGGATCCAACCCAAAACTCACACAGAAACAGAAAGAATAGAAACTGTCAGACTCTGACCATAGCTACATAGAGATGCAAATAGGCTTCTCTATGGCCAGAGCCTGACAACTAAACATTATATTGCGGCTGTTGATAATGGAAATCTCCTCAGTCTTTAAACAAATAAATAATCATCTTGGACACACACCTAGAGGAAGTAAGAACACACAATATTATGTTGGCAGCAAATTAATAAGTATAACCAAACATGGTACTCACATTAAGACACTTTGTTAGGTTGTTGAATGTGGAAATGAGGAAAGATTTCCCAGCCTCATCCAACAACATCACACTTTCGGTCTCTAATAGGAGACAGATGTATTTGTCCAGGTCAGTTGGAGCTGGAGCTGGTGGCTGGGTCTCTGCCATCCCTGCCTCAATCTCTGGTGGCAGAGTCTCTGCCATCCCGGCCTCGACCTCTGGTGTCTGAGTCTCTGCCATCCCTGCCTTAATCTCTGGTGGCTGGGTCTCTGCCATCCCTGCCTTGGTCGCTGGTGGCTGGGTCTCTGCCATCCCTGCCTTGGTCGCTGGTGGCTGGGTCTCTGCCATCCCTGCCTCGATCTCTGGTGTCTGTCTCTGCCATCTCTGCCTCAATCTCTGGTGGCTGGGTCTCTGCCATCCCTGCCTCGATCTCTGGTGTCTGTCTCTGCCATCTCTACCTTAATCTCTGGTGGCTGGGTCTCTGCCATCCCTGCCTTTGTCGCTGGTGGCTGGGTCTCTGCCATCTCTGCCTTAATCTCTGGTGGCTGGGTCTCTGCCATCTCTGACTTAATCTCTGGTGGCTGGGTCTCTGCCATCCCTGCCTTGGTCGCTGGTGGCTGGGTCTCTGCCATCTCTGCCTTAATCTCTGGTGGCTGGGTCTCTGCCATCCCTGCCTTGGTTGCTGGTGACTGGGTGGCAGGAGTTTTCCAACTTAGAGTTGTGCTTTATAGATGTTATTTTTTGTGGTGTTTACTCCTATGGAATGACTAGTGAAGCTGTAACCAGTTGGCTAGGCTGATAGTGGGGTCCTGTTATAGAAGATAAAGATACTCACTCAGGAGTTGTAGAATGGGGACACAACAACATATGTACATTTCCAGAAACTCCAGTTTATTGCACAGATGCAGTGGTACAAGACAGTGGGCCCTCTAGCTCCAGCGCCACGGGAAAGTTGACAAAGAGCTCAAAGTTGACAAAGAGCTAAGGCGAGCACACCATATTGTTCACTATACAACCAGAAAAGGTGGGGTCAACACACCCGGAAGGGGGTAACTTAAAAACTAAATATGCGGTGGTACAAGACAGTGGGCGTTCTAGCTCCAGCGCCACAGGATAACCGATCAACCGTGACACAGAGTAAAGGCGAGCACAACATATTGTTCACTATACAACCATAAGTGGGGGTCAACACAGTCAGAAGTCAGACTGTAACAATATTGTTGTAAAATATGTGAGTTTAGGCATGTCTTGGCGGGTCATGTTTTGGAGGACGCATGACTCTACCTTCGCCTCTCCTGATCACGTTGGGGAGTTGCAGCAGCGGAACAAGATCGTAATCACAAAATTGGGAAGAAAATAACATTTTGCCGTCTGGTTTTCTTAATAGAACGAATTTTAAAATGATTTATACTTTTACTTTTGGTACTTAAAAATATAATTTTTTCGAGATTTTCAAGTAGATTTAAGTCAAAATTATAACTCCGCCACTCGGAAACATTCACTCTCTTCTTTATAAACAACTAAAGCGTAGATTTAGGTTTTCCTCTAGGATTTTTCCTGTGCTTAGCTCCATTACGTTTCTATTTTATCCTAAAAAACTCCCCAGTCCTTAACAATTACAAGCATACCCATAACATGATCCATCCATCACTATTGCTTGAAAATATGGAGAGTGGTACTAAATATACACATTGAGAGATATTTGGTGAAATATACCAGCATGCCTCTCCATAGGAAAACAATGGGGGGAGCTCAGCAGTCCAAGGGACAAAAAGTATTTTGGGGCTTGCGTTTGATAACAACAAAGTACGCTGCCCAGACTTACATAATTGAAAAGAGGAGATTCTCATGATTAAAATGGTGCCCGACTTGAAAAAATAAAAATATACACATTGCGAGATATTTGGCGAAATAGACATACATGTCTGTGTAGACTTTTTTCACAGGGAAACAATAGGGCATCCTCAGAGTTCCAACAATAATGCATACTTCTTTTTACATTTTTAATGTTAGCTTTTGATGACAACAGAGTTCGCTGCCCAGCCTTACATAATTGGAAAGAGGAGATTATCCTGACTAAAATGGTGTCTGACTTGAAAAAATCAAAATATACACATTGCGAGATATTTTGTGAAATAAACAGACATACTTATATTTCCCCTATAGGAAACAATCAAATCAAATTGTATTTGTCACGTTTGCCGAATACAACAGACTTTACAGTGAAATGCTTACTTACAAGCCCTAACCAACAACACTGTTTTTAAGTAAAATAATAGGTAAACAATAGATAAGTAAAGAAATAAAAGCAGTAAAATAACTGTAAAAATAACGAGGCTATATACAGGTGGTACCGGTACAGAGTCAATGTGCGAGGGCACCTGCTAGTTGTGCTAATTAAGGTAATATGTACATGTAAGTATAGTTAAAGTGACTATGCATAGATAATAAACAGAGAGTAGCAGCAGCGTAAAAGGTGGGGACACACACACACAACGCAAATAGTCCGGGTAGCTATTTGATTACCTGTTCAGGAGTCTTATGGCTTGGGGGTAGAAGTTGTTGAGAAGCCTTTTGGACCTCGACTTGGCGCTCCAATACCGCTTGCCGTGCGGTAGCAGAGAGAACTGTCTATGAATAGGGTGGCTGGAGTCTTTGAAAATATTTAGGACCTTCCTCTGACACAGCCTGGTATAGAGGTCCTGGATGGCAGGAAGCTTGGCCCCAGTGATGTACTGGGCCGTACACACTACCCTCTGTAGTGCCTTGCAGTCAGAGGCCAAGGAGCTGCCATACCAGGCAGTGATGCAACCAGTCAGAATGCTCTCGATGCTGCAGCTGTAGAACCTTTTGAGGATCTGAGAACCCATGTCAAATCTTTTCAGTCTCCTGAGGGGGAATAGGCTTTGTCGTGCCCTCTTCAGTCTTGGTCTTTTTGGACCATGATAGTTTGTTGGTGATGTGGACACCAAGGAACTTTAAGCTCTCAACCTGCTCCACTACAGCCCTGTCGATGAGAATGGGGGCGTGCTCGGTCCTCATTTTCCTGTGGTCCACAATCGCTGGGGCGACCTCAGAGTTCCATGAGTAATTTTTGTTGTGGTTGACGTTTTAACTACCAGCAATTGGTAAAAGCATTGTACGCTGCTCAAACGTACATCATTAGAAATAATAGGTTATCCTCATTTACAATGGTGTAGAATTTCAAACCATTAAAATACATACATTTTGAGATATTTGGAGAAATAGACAGACATGTCCATATTTCCCCAAAACAATGGCAGTCTGAAAGAACAGTCTTTTATTTAACCAGCATACCATTTTATCTACTACCATTTGCCTTTTGTGTTTAACATTTTACAAACATTTAGTTTGTAATCTAGCTGTTAAGAGCGTTGGGCAGTTGTCACGGTGCGTAATGACAGAACGAGGAGCAGAGCTGTAGTGGAGCGACATTCCTTTTATTTTACGATATAAACCCAAACCGAAAACAAAGGAGATGTAGCAACCGTGAACTGACGCGAATACACATACAGGATATACACATACAAGAACCCACACCCAGGTGACAACAAAGGAACTTAAATAGAATCCCCAATTAGAGACAACACGAGACAGCTGTCTCTAAATAGGGATAGAAATGAACAAACACAAAAAACAACCAGTGCACTGCCAAGCTCTAACCGCGGCCCTCCAACTCCCCCAGTAGAGGGAGCCAGAGACCTAGCCACAGTCAGAACCTGACAGCAGTAACCGAAAGGTGGGTGGTTTGAATCCCTGAACGGACTAGGTGAAAAATCTGTCGATGTTGTCATGTCCTGATTGGTTTCACCTGTCTGTGTTTGTCCCCTCCCCACACCAGGTGCACCCTATCTCCATCATTAATTAGTTTGGGTATTTAGTCCCTTGGGTTCTGTTGGGGTTTTGCCAGATCGTCTTGCCTAGTCAGTCGTTTCCAGCACTTTCTTGTATTTCTAACTCTGCCAGTCTGTTTCCCGGTATTTGGACCTCTACCTGCCTGTTGGATTACGTTCCTGTCTAGCCCTCATGTGCCTTCGACCATCTGATCTGCTGCCAAACGAACTCTGCCTGCATTACGGATTACGAGCCTGCCTACTCCTCTGTACTACCATTCTTCTGATCCCCGGTTACGAACATTGCCTGTCATTGACTACGAGCCTGTACTGCCCCAGATATCATATTAAACAGTCAATCTTATCTCTGCCTCCGTGCCCGCTTTTGGGTCCCGTATATCTGTCGTTCTGTCAGAACGATCTGGCCATGACGGACCCAGCGGAGTTGACCCATCTACAGAACGCAATAGCCCACCAAGGGGTTGTTGTGGGTCGACACGAGGAGGTGCTACGTTCAATTGCAGAGGAAATCCGTGAGCAGAGAGATAACCAGCAGCGGGTCACCGAATGCCTGCTCCAACACTTGGAGAGATTAACACTGGCGCTACCGGCACAGAGCGCTTCTTCCCCGTCTCCTGCCCCACCTATACCCAGCAACCCAACACCTTCCCCGGAATCCCTAAGAGAGCCGTACTTACCTGCTCCCGAACGGTTCTCAGGTGATTCGAGTTATTGTGGTCCGTTTTTGTCCCAATGCTCGCGTATCTTTGAGTTGCAGCCATCCTCCTTTCCCACAGAGAAGTCACGGGTCGCATATATGATAACCATGATGACGGGGCGAGCCCTGGCCTGGGCTACGCCGATCTGGGACCAGCAACTTCCAGTCTGTTACAGCCTGGCAGCGTTTACTGCGGAGGTAAAAAAAGTTTTCGATGCGCCAGTATCCGGCAGAGAAGCGGCACGTCAGCTGTTAAATCTAAGACAGGGGACTAACAGCGTGTCGGATTACTCCATTAAATTCCGGACCCTGGCAGCGGAGTGCTCATGGAATTCCGAGGCTCTGCTCGATGCATTTTGTGATTCCATTAAAGATGAGCTCGCCGCCCGAGAGGTGCCTCCCAGTTTAGATAGTCTCATCTCCATTGCCATGCGTATAGGCAGTAGGCTTCAGGAACGTAACCGGGAGAGAGAAAATCGTCGTCCTGCCCAGGCACTTCCGCATTTCGGCGGATTGGGTAGCAGAGCGTCACCGGGAGTAACGGCATCACCCGAATACTTCCGTCGAGTGATTCCGAAGTCCTGACATCTGAACCCATGCAGATAGGAAGGACACAACTGACGGCCGAGGAACGTCAACGCAGGATAGACAGTCGCAGCTGCCTCTACTGTGGAAAGAAGGGACATTATGCAGCCGGTTGTCCATTAAAAAGGGCGGGCTCATTCGTAACTGCAGGAATACGGGTGAGTCAAACCAAAACCCCGTGGGTACCCCCGGTTCGTTTTCCTTTTCCTGCCACCATTATTTGGGATTCCCAAACCCTTAGAGTAAATGTCCTTATAGATTCAGGAGCTGACGAGTGTTTTATTGATAATTCCCTTATGGTCAAATTAGGCATTCCTTCACGCCCTCTAAGCACACCCATCGAGGCCACAGCCCTGGACGGTCGTTCTATTGGGCAGGTGTCTCAGATATCGATGCCCGTTACCCTGATTCTGTCTGGCAACCACAGGGAGGAGATCCAGTTCCTGCCCCTACATTCCCCTAATGCTCCAATTGTGTTAGGCCATTCTTGGCTTGTTAAGCACAACCCTCACATAGATTGGACTACCGGTTCTGTTACTAACTGGAGCCCTTTTTGCCTTGCTCATTGTCTGAAGGCTGCACCTCATGTTATAACCAGACAGGTTTCACAGGCCACGGAGGACATCGATTTGTCATCTGTTCCCCCTGAATACTGGGATCTAAGGGAGGTTTTCAATAAGTCTCGGGCTACCTCGCTACCACCCCATCGGCCATACGACTGTGCCATAGACCTCCATCCAGGCACATCACCCCCCCGTGGACGTCTGTATTCCTTGTCCGGTCCGGAGACTAAGGCCATGGCAGATTATGTGGAGACCTCCCTCAGGGCTGGGATCATTCGGCCATCTTCCTCTTCTGCTGGCGCAGGGTTTTTCTTCGTAGCCAAAAAGGATAAGACTCTTCGCCCATGCATTGATTACCGGGGTCTTAATGACATCACAGTGAAGAACCGATATCCACTCCCTCTGCTGGCCTCCGCTTTTGAATTGCTCCAGGGAGCCACGATCTTCTCAAAACTGGACCTCCGAAACGCGTACCACTTGGTACGGATAAGAGAAGGTGATGAATGGAAGACTGCGTTTAACACTGCTAGTGGACACTACGAGTATCTGGTGATGCCATTTGGGTTGACTAACGCTCCCGCTGTCTTCCAGGCTCTGGTAAACGATGTGCTCCGGGACATGATTAATCGTTTTGTCTTCGTGTATCTGGATGACATTTTGATTTTCTCCCACTCGGCCCAGGAACACACAGCACACGTACGTCAGGTCCTCCAGCGATTATTAGAGAATCTGCTGTTTGTAAAAGCAGAGAAGTGCGAGTTCCATCGCTCGGTCATCCCTTTCCTGGGTTACATAGTGGCCGCGGGTAGCATCCGGATGGATCCTGGCAAGATCCAAGCCGTCACTGATTGGCCACAGCCCTCTTCACGCCTGGATCTGCAACGCTTCCTGGGGTTTGCCAATTTTTATCGACGATTCATTCGGAATTACAGCATTTTGGCAGCCCCTCTCACTGCCCTGACCTCAACTAAAGTGAGTTTTGTGTGGTCACCCCAAGCAGCCCAAGCGTTCTCTACCCTCAAACAGCGCTTCACTTCAGCCCCCATTTTGATTCACCCAGACCCAGCCCGGCAATTTGTAGTGGAGGTGGATGCCTCCAATGTCGGCGTGGGGGCTGTGTTGTCGCAAAGGTCGGACAACGATCAGAAGTTGCATCCGTGTGCATTCCTCTCTCGTTATCTGACACCTGCTGAGGTAAATTATGACGTCGGCAACAGGGAACTGCTGGCGGTCAAGACAGCATTGGAGGAGTGGAGACATTGGCTGGAGGGGGCGGAACAACCATTTATTGTGTGGACAGACCACAAAAATCTGGAGTACCTACGCTCAGCCAGGAGACTCAACGCCCGACAAGCCAGATGGGCTCTGTTTTTTACTCGATTTGATTTCACCCTGTCTTATCGGCCTGGCTCAAAGAATACGAAACCAGATGCCCTCTCCCGGGTGTTCAGTCCTACTGCTGCGGTCCAAGGAAATGAACGCATTCTTCCGGCCTCTTGTCTGGCTACGTCCTTGGTCTGGGGCGTGGAAGAGGCGGTGCGTAATGCGCAGCAGTCGAGCCCTGACCCAGGAGGGGGTCCGCCGGGCTGCCTATTCGTACCTGACCATGTTCGATCCAGAGTCCTGGAATGGGGCCATTCGTCGAGACTGACCTGCCACCCCGGCGCTCGTCGGACACTGGCATTTATACGGCGACGATTTTGGTGGCCCACCATGGGGGTGGATGTCCCCTCTTTTGTCTCGGCCTGCACGGTATGCAACCGAAGCAAGACGTCCCGCCAGGCCCCAGCTGGTCTCCTGCAGCCTCTCCCTGTTCCTCATCGTCCATGGTCGCATCTCTCCCTGGACTTTGTCACAGGTCTGCCACTATCCGACGGCAATACCGCCATCCTCACCGTTGTAGACCGGTTTTCGAAGGCGGCACACTTTATTCCCCTGCCTAAGTTGCCATCAGCCAAGGAGACGGCCCAATTGATGGTGCAGCACGTTTTCCGGATCCACGGACTACCCACTGACATTGTCTCCGACCGGGGTCCTCAGTTCACCTCCCAGTTCTGGAGGGCTTTCTGCACCCTTATTGGATCGTCTATCAGCCTGTCCTCAGGATTCCACCCAGAGTCTAACGGTCAATCAGAGCGGGCCAATCAAGACCTAGAGACGGTGTTACGTTGCCTGGTTTCAGACAATCCCACCACCTGGAGCCAGCAACTTGTTTGGGTGGAATATCGACGGCATCCCGGTCAGCCAGGTATGCACCCGGGTCGGTCGCCAGGTGGCGCCCGTAGGAGGAGGGGTACTGTCATGTCCTGATTGGTTTCACCTGTCTGTGTTTGTCCCCTCCCCACACCAGGTGCACCCTATCTCCATCATTAATTAGTTTGGGTATTTAGTCCCTTGGGTTCTGTTGGGGTTTTGCCAGATCGTCTTGCCTAGTCAGTCGTTTCCAGCACTTTCTTGTATTTCTAACTCTGCCAGTCTGTTTCCCGGTATTTGGACCTCTACCTGCCTGTTGGATTACGTTCCTGTCTAGCCCTCATGTGCCTTCGACCATCTGATCTGCTGCCAAACGAACTCTGCCTGCATTACGGATTACGAGCCTGCCTACTCCTCTGTACTACCATTCTTCTGATCCCCGGTTACGAACATTGCCTGTCATTGACTACGAGCCTGTACTGCCCCAGATATCATATTAAACAGTCAATCTTATCTCTGCCTCCGTGCCCGCTTTTGGGTCCCGTATATCTGTCGTTCTGTCAGATGTACCCTTGAGTAAGACACAGAACCCTATTCACAGATCTACTTCTCTGATGACATGGCAGGCAGGCTGGCAGGCTGGCAGCACACTCCTGAAAACTAACTGCTCAGCAAAATAAAGGCTCTTTTGAGCTACCAGATTTATAAAAAATAATGCACATTTTCAGTGTCTGTGTCGAGTGTCTGTGTTTATATGTGAAGGGTGTGTTACTTTAGCAGATAATGTCACCCATTTAAAAGGATTAAACTAAATGTTTGGTGTTTAAGTCAGTTTCATTGTTTGTTATGATATAAATGGTTATTTTATGGTTGTAAGTGATAAAATAAACTAGAACATTTTATATTTTGCAATTCTGAGTAATTACTACTTTGAAAAAACCTATTGATGTGTCCTTGAGCAAGGCACTTAACCCTAATTTGCTCCAGCGGCGCCGTACTACTATTGCTGACCTTGTAGGTAGGCCGTCATTGTAAACAAGAATTTGTTCTTAACTGACTTCCCCAGTTAAATAAAGTACTGCTGCAGTTGCAAAATAATTACAATAGATAGCAGCATAAGACCACAAATGACATTTCAGAAGATCAGTTTCGTTTTCTCCCTGAATGCAACCGCTCCCCTCAGGAAAACTGCACGCAATTTTTTTCTGTTCCTTTCAACACTGCTAACGCAAGAGGAAGGACTGAAAAAACACTACTGTGAAGTAATATAATGATGATTCATATTTATTACCTGTTTTTATGCGCTTGTTTAGAAATTATACTTCATTACTAGAACGATTATCAATAAGCCTGAACATTATTATTATGTTCTGGGATTGATTTGCACTTTTCGCAACAAAGTACGTTCATCTCTAGGAGACAGAACGTGTCTCCTTCCTGAGCGGTGTGACGGCTGCGTGGTCCCATGGTGTTTATACTTGCGTACTATTGTTTGTACAGATGATTTTCCCATGATGTCGAGTAAAGAGGCACTGAGTTTGAAGGTAGGCCTTGAAAAAAATCCACAGGTATACCTCCAATTGGCTCAAATTATGTCAGTTAGCCTATCAGAAGCTTCTAACGCCATTAAATAATTTTTCCAAGCTGTTTAAAGGCACAGTCATCTTAGTGTATGTAAACTTCTGACCCACTGGAATTGTGATATAGGGAATTATAAGTGAAATAATCTGTCTGTAAACAATTGCTGGAAGAATTACTACATGCACAAAGTATATGTCCTAACCGACTTGTCAAAACTATAGTTTGTTAACATGAAATCTGTGGAGTGGTTGAAAAATGAGTTTTAATGACTTCAAGCTAAGTGTATGTAAACTTCCGACTTCAACTGTATCTGGGAGGTTTTAGGTTCCCAGGTAGATGGTAAAGTAAATGGTTGGTGGTTGTCGTCTGTGTTGTAGTCAAAGTATTCCAGCAGTTTGAGTCATCTATGATATGAATGAATGTCAACCCTCTCTCCAAGAGCTGGGCCTGTGCTGCTGTGGGGATGAAGGATTTGAAAAGGTTCATGATGTTAGATGTTGAATGGTGGAGGATCTGCGCCGGTTGCTGAGGAAGGAAAGGAAGTGAAAAGAAGACTATATCTATTCAGACTGTGGCTTGTGGTTATGGTAAATGTAACTGTCTACACCAGTGTTGAAAGATGAGGTCTGCTGTGGTGGATGTCCAGTGTGTGAGGTCTGTTGTTGCGTGAAATGTGTCTTGTGGAATTTCTAACAGAGTTGGGAAGTTTGTGGTAATGTAACTATTGGTAATCTTGAGATTTCTCTTCTGCTGTGGGGTAAGAATGGGTGAGTGGCTGATGACAGGAATGTATATTGTTGCGTTTGGAAATGTATTCTTTGCATCCTTATGCATAACTGCCAACTGTATTAGTGATGTTTGAAATGGGTCATGATCCTTGTTGTTCAAACCCACAGAGAGAACAACAGTTGTCATCTGTATGTATGTTGGTTTTCTCCAGTACCCTTATGAAGTGATCTTCTGACATGGGAACGTGTTCTGACATTTCCAATTCTATGTAAGGCTTGGGTTTTCGAATATTACGACGTGTACGTTCATGATGTTGGTCTTAATATTCATGCCGTTATTCATTGTCCTGTATTCATGCTTCAACATGTTTTGTCAGCTTCTCTGGAATCAGTGTCGTCAGTAACCATTTTCTCTGTTTGGTTACAATTGTCTAGCAATAACCATGAAATAACAGTTGTCAGTGTTATTAGTCCTATTATACATGTTACATCTCCAAAACCGCTTCTCATCCTTCCCAGGAGTTTGGTTCTCATTCTGGTTCTCTCCATGACTCTTTCTGGAATGGTGCCTTCGTTGTCCTCTCCCGCACCCTCGTATAAGAAAAGAAAAATGATTATTATTATGAGATGAATACAATAATATAATGAAAATCAATCCCTCTACATGTTTCCTCTTGATTTAACTCCTTCCCAACTACTCCAAATTTGGTGTTTGCGTCGGTGGTGCCGCTTTAAGCCTGGATGCGTGTATCCACTGGGGTTGACCTCTGACTGTAACTGCTGTACGTTTATGTCACGAGAATTTCTGTCTCAATGTTCTAAATGAACTATTACTCTAGCTTTGATTAATTCCCAGAGGTTGTAAGATTCTGGTTAATAAAGAATTAAGCAAAGTCTCAGTCTGCAACAGATCAGTCGTTTATTCAGAGAGCTCTGCCGAAAGGAAAACACAACACCCTTTTATATCCATTCACAGTCAAGCCCCCACCCTGTTTTATGGCCTGCAAGTTTCTCAGGAACTGCCTTCAAAAACACTGTCCTGTTATCTCAGGTCACTCCCCTCCAAGGCATCCCTCAGTGGCTAATGTTTACACCTCAGAGACAAGACCCCCACTCTGATAGATGAGAGTGGTAAACTTTTATGGCTAATCTCCTGCTAGCCTAAGAACTACATCCTGACTGATTTACCAAATAGTAACATTCTAACCATTGTCTATGTAATCTCTAATACATCTTACACATACACAGTTTCAGGGTGAAACATCTTAGTCATTAACATTAAACATACAAATTCCTTTATCAATCCACCCTTTGACTAAATTTTTCACACTGAAGGTAAATGTATTTACAATCATGTCTCCATGTCTGGAGTCAGTTCTAGTACTACTTCCAGTCATGGCTCTTCACTTTTAAGATTTTCACCATGACCTTCACACATTAGAACTAATAAAAGTTTTGTCTAGTCTCAGGTTGTCAGGGTCGAAATCCTCGTTGTCCACTAGTTCTGGGGGATTGTATTCTTCGTTCCACTGATCAGTATCTGGAATCGGCCCATATCTCACCATCTGCTGGGCCACTGCATTCTCCAACGCCTTACTCACCAACCCTCGGACACAGGGAACAAAACAACAACCACATAATACAAGCATACCCATACAGGCAATAGCTGCCCCCAAAATTGTGGCTACTATGGTTTTCCATTTACCAAATATTTCATCAAACCATCCTGTCACAGATGTATCAATCCCCGAGTTCTCAGCCCACTCTTCACTTAGAGCCGTCAACCCTGCAAGAGCTCTAGTAATTGTACCATCTGGTGCCGTATTGTTTGGAATGAAGGTACAACAATGAGCTCCAACCATTCTACATACCCCGCCCTTTTCTGCCAATAACATATCGAGAGCAAGCCTATTTTGCCAGGTCATGAGTGAGGTGGCGGATAATTGGTCAGAGATCCCCTTCACTGCATCTCTAGTCTGATTCACAAATCGTTGTTGGTTGTAATAAATATAATTAATCCAATCCACATTTTTATTGATCGTAACCCACCAAAAGAATGTCGTAGTGAAACCTTCACCTATTTGGTTCATAGCTTTATATTCATCAGGGACTCCCCTAGGAATCCCAATCGCATCCATCCAGATGGGGCTATCCTCATCATTGTCAAAACCCCTCCTATGTCTGTTTAACCCTTTCTTTGGTTTCTGGTGACTAATTCTAACTGGTTGAACCAATAGAACCGGGGCGCAGGTACCTCCCCACCCTTCCGGCAGTGTCTGCCTTATACGGCCATTACTGGTACACGCCCACCACACATCAGTTACTGGGGCTGTGAAGTTTAGCAGTTTCTCCCTTTCCTTGGGACCTAAATCCGTAACATTAATCACTGACTTACATTCGTTAAAATCACCTAAATGCCTGCTGCCTCTACTGTGCCTATAACACTGGTATTCTCCAGGAGTTAGAGTGAATTGAGGTGGGCTGGCAGCATCTTTCAATCTTGCCAATCCTATCCCTGTACAATTAGCCTGGTCTTGGTTTGATCCCAAATCCAACACACAGGCGAACATGGTTTGAGGCATTGGAGCCGTCAACATGGTTGGTCTTCCAGTTGAACACGCATAACAATTAGTTTGCCCCACAACCCTTGCTGTATAGTTCATCCATTTTACCCAATAATTTTCATCAGGGATTCCCTCCACCTCCCCTTGGTTCATCTCTTGTGAGAGAAAATCTTCCATTGAGGGAGGTGAAGTAGCATCAGCGGTTGAGTCTCTTATAAACTCAACCTTTTCTGGTGCCAACAAAGGATCGACTACCAGATTCGGGGACTTGTTATTCTGGCTTTCCTCCAATTGGAATCTCTTACATGTATCCCTTCCGTAATCGTCCGTGCAAGCCCAGTAAGGTCTTTTCATATCTTCTTTAGTAACTTTGTCTATTGTCACTACTATCTCCACCTGACAATTTTGGAGGTCAGTATTCTTTTTTATTCCCCATCTAGACGTCCAGCTCCTTGCCGTTTCATATTCCCGTCCCCAAGTGTGTTTAAACACCTGAGCCCGGGAACATTCCTTACTGGGGGCTGAACATAGATATAATGGGATTTTATCTTCTGGTTTACATGCTCCGATAAGATTCCTAATCTTTACTTTAAATCCTGCAGTCTGTCCCTCCCTGACTCCTATTTTATAAGTCACTCGTCCTAGTCGGTCAGTCAGTTGGGTCGTTTGCCTTTTACTCCTTAACAATGGTGGAGGTGTAGTACAGTTAATACTGTAAGGTGGTGGATCTGGATTTATCCAGAAAATTATTAAGACTATGATGCAGCTCAGGGTCCCCCATATCCCCAAGAACCGCCAACCCTCTCCTGCCCTTAGTTTCTCTGCCAGGAACAACCCCATACTCCCACTTCTACGGAACCACACAGTGATGATAAGTCAGGGTAGGAAATCTTCGTTAGGGAGGTAACCCCCGGACCCTATTGGTACTCGGTTCTGCTCCCTAACTCTGTGTGCCTCCAGTAGTGTTCGTATGTGTTCCTACCTTTTTGCAGTGGGTAACGTGGACCCAAGTGGCTCTCTCAGCTATTCTGATGGCAAAGGCTGTTACCAACAAGACCTGGTATGGACCTTCCCAACGGGGCTGCTTCCAGTTCTTCTTTTTCAATGATTGAATCCACACCCAGTCACCGGGTTGAATGGAGTGAATCACCTTCTTCTGTAATTCACCTGTGGGACACAAAATCTTTGACATACGGGTTTGGTTAGTGAATAACCTTCTCATGTGTTCTGCTAATGTATCTTCTAATTCAATGTCAGCTTGCTCTATCCTTCCCAATTCTGGCATTCTATATGGTCTTCCAAACACTTTCTCAAAAGGGGATAGCCCCTCTCTATCTGGGGTTATCCTAATGGTCATTAATACTATTGGCAAACACTTTACCCAATTTCTCCCAGTACTCAAGTGCGTTTTCCTCAATCTACTTTTAATTGTTCCATTCATCCGTTCTATCAATCCTGCACTTTGGGGATGATAGGAACAATGTTTCTTCATATTAATGCTCAATTTCTGTCCTATATTATCAATAACCTGATTTAAGAAGTGGGATCCATTGTCACTGTAGATGGTCTCAGGTAATCCAAACCTAGGGATAATTTCTTGACATAGGGCCTTTGCTACTGTTATTGCATCCGCTGAGGTAGTTGGGAATGCTTCTACCCATTTTGTATATTTATCAATTATTGTCAAACACCATTTCTTTCCCTCACTCTTTGTAAGTTCTATAAAGTCCATCTCCAGCTGTTGGAATGGATACCTTGCCTGAGGAAACTCTCCTTTTGGTGCCCTCTGCCTCCCTTGATGATTACTCTGTGCACAAATTACACATCTGGAACAAAAATTTTTTAGATAATTTGTTATACCATATGCCATGAAATGTTTCCTGATTATTCCTACCATTCCTCCTGTTGACAAATGGCTTTGCCCATGTGTCAAAATAGCTGCATATCTAAACAAAGACTTGGGTAGAATAGGCAAATCACCCTTATGCCAAATCCCCTTCTTATTAACTGCTCCTAGTCTCTCCCATGTAGTCACTTCCTTCATTGGTGCCCTTGACTGACTGTCCCTCAACAGGTCTGTGTCAATGCTCACTTCCTCCTGTATATGCTGCTGAGCTGTGGTCCGTGGTTGAAGGCCTGCCTTCTTTGCTTCCTCATCCGCCTTCCTATTCCCATTGCTAACGCTGTCTGTTCCTCTAGTATGAGCCTCACATTTGCATATTGCCAATTTGGCTGGTAAAAGAACAGCATCCAAGAGATTCAGGACTAACTGAGCATGTGTTATAGGTTTACCAGATGTGGTCACCATCCCTCTATTCCTCCATTGTGCAGCAAACATGTGTATCGTGTTAAACGCATAGGCACTATCTGTGTAGATGGTAACCCTTTTTCCTTTACCCAGATGACAGGCTCTAGTTAATGCCACTATCTCTGCCTGTTGTGCTGAATAATTCTTTGGTAAAGGTTCAGCCTCTAAAACATCAGTCTCAGTTACCACTGCATATCCTGTAGCATTTGTCCCATCTATATTTTTCCTTGATGAACCATCAACGAACATAGTTACTTCCCCATCGGCTAATGCTAAGTCTGTCAAATCAGGTCTTGGCAATACTAATTTCTCAGTCTCTGTTACACAATCATGTGGGCTGCCATCTGTTGCAATAGGCACCAGAGTAGAGGGGTTCAGAGTAGTACATCTCTCTATGGTAAGGTTTGGCATATTTAACAGGATTATCATACAAGACAGGTGTCTAGCTGGTGACATGTAGGCCATCTTGTGTTCCAGTAACAAGATTGACACTGCGTGTGGTACTTTTAACGTCAAATCATGATAAAGTACTACTGAAGCTGAATCTTCTACAGCTTGAGCTGCTGCCACCACTGATTGTAAACACAAAGGCATAGCCTGAGCCACTGCATCCAATCTAGAGGAATAGTATGCAATTGGTCTGTTCCTACCTCCGTGTTTCTGTGTTAGAACCGATGTCATAAATCCCTCCCTACAATCTACTGTCTGTGTGAAAGGGCGGTCATACCTGGGGAAGGCCAGGACAGTACTTGATGTCAATAATTTCTTTATGTTTACAAACTGGTCCTCAGCCTCCTTGGTCCATTCTATCTTATCTTTGGCTGCCATAGCTTTCCCATAGATCAACTCACTCAACTTCCCTGTGTGTAGAGCGAAATGTGACACCCAGGTTCTGCAGTAATTTATCATTCCCAAGAAGCTCATCATTTGTTTCTTATCTATTGGTTTTGGAGCTTCAAGAATTGCTTTCTTCCTAGACTCATTTAAAGTTCTTCCCTCCTGTGTCAATGTATGTCCCAAATAGATTACCTCATTTTGCCACAACTGCAACTTATTTCTACTCACTTTGTGTCCCTGCTCTGCCAGAAACGTTAAGAGGGCTATCGTATCCTTCCTACAACTGTCTTTAGTGGGGCTCGCAACCAGTATGTCATCCACATATATCAGTACCTGACTTCCCTCTGGAGGGTTGAATTTACCCAAATTTCGAGTAATGGCCTGGCTAAAGATTGTTGGACTTTCCGTGTACCCCTGTGGGAGTCTAGCGTACGTCCATTTTTTGTTCAAAAATGTAAACCCGAACCATCCTTGACTATCAGGATGCACCGGTACACTAAAAAATGCATTAGCCAAGTCAATTACCGTAAAATAAGCATTTTCAGGTTTCAACTGATTCAATAGAGTGTGTGGATCAGGCACACAGGGGGCTCTTGGAATTACACTATTGTTCACTCCTTGCAGGTCCATTACCATTCTCCAATCTGTACTGGGTGCTGCCTTTTTCACAGGGAACAATGGTGAATTGCAAAACGCCTCATCCCCTGGAATTATCACTCCCCCTTTTCTCAACTGTTCAAATGTTGGTGTAATTCCCCTTATAGCTTCTGGCTTCATCGGATATTGTTTCTGATACGGTCTATAATTAGATTTTGACTTTACCTGTACTGGCTCTACATCTTTTATCAACCCTACATCAGCTGGACCTTGAGACCACAACTGTTGTGGTATTTTCTCTAACTCCTGTTCCTGTTCTTCTGTCAACAGGTATCTCTCTTCTCAGTATTGACCATAGTCTTCCAAATGTACCCCTGGACTGGTATTTACTCTCCAGTTTAGCTTCCTACGATACCTGTCTGTTGAGGGGCTATGCTGATCACCACCCCACACCTTTACCCAATCTGTGACTCTCTGTCCCTCTGACACCCACTGGCCCATGTCCTCCCACCCTTCTGAGGGCCTTTTAGCGAGAGACACATGGGGGCTCCATTTCTCCCTGTACATTCTCTGACTCTGATGACCTAATTCTACTTCCACTGCCGCATGGGTGTTATCATAGTGAAACCATTTTAACCCAATAGTTCTCTCTGTGTTTTTCAGGAATTCTTCCTCATACTGTACATCTGGGCCTGGGTTTTTATTATACCAGAGAGTGCAATGCAATTCATCTGGGGACTTCTTAGTCGGCCCCAACACTACATCGTCCGCAAGTTCCATTAGGGCCTTGGGAATATCAGTTATTCCTCCCCTAAGTAAATCCTGACTGTACCAGTAACCTGGTTCCCCTTCTCCCCACACGACCATGCTGTCCTTCACTATGTATGCCCTCATTCCTCTCTCTGTGGGGGTGATGGCTACATTCAATTTTGTCATCACATCTCTTCCTAACAGATTCACTGGACATAATTTGGACACCAAAATGGGAACCCTAGCCTCCCCTCCAGATTTGTTATGTGTCAGGGTTATTGGGGCTGACAATCTCTCAACCAATTGATGACCTGAAGCAGATCTCACGATTATCTTTTCCCCATTAATCCTGACTCCTTCCGGTGCGTCTCCTGCACAAATCGCTGTCCTACAGGCGCCTGTGTCACACAAGAATTTGATATTCTTTCCCATTACCCTTAAAGTTAAATATGGTTTCTGCTCCTGCTGGAGTGCTAGGTCAATTGAAGCTAATTCAAATACTTCACAACTTGGATCTACAGTTCCTACCCTTTCTTCTACACTAGAAGCTGTACTTTCCTCTCCCTTAGCTAGTCATGCCTCATTCCCATCTGCATCGTCTTCTAAGGCCCATGGAGCTCTCCCACGTGACCTACCTCCCCTACCCTTCTCTTTACAGTCCCTATTAACATGGCCTGTCTTTCCACAATATTTGCATGGACGCTCACAGTCCCTTGCAAAGTGTCCTGTCTCATAACAATTATAACACTTATGGTTTCCCTTGTAACGCTCCCTTCTCCCAAAATTCTTTCCTCCACCTGTCATTTCTCCCAGAGTAGCCATCAAGAACTCCGCTGCCTTTAATCCCTTCCTAGCTTGATCACTCCTACTGTTCTGCTCATGGTGGATGGCATACCTTTTTACCTCAGCTAATGGCGCAGTCCCCCACCCCACCAGTGTTTTCTTTACTTCTCTACTTATCTCTGGTTTCATTCCAGAAAGGAATGCTATCTTTAACTGCTGGTGATAAGGTGCATCTCCCCCAGGGCCAGCTGGGGGCTCCAGAATGCCACTGTTGGCATTAAATACATCTCTCAATCTTTCTAGGTATTGGCTGACTGTTTCACTATCCCCCTGTCTACATTCATGAACTTTTGAAAAATCGGCATGTCGATGATAATGTTCCCTTAGGTTGTTACACAGCTCTGTTATTTTCCCTGCGTAAGGTCCCCCTGCTTCCCATGGCAGGACTGGTCCATTTCCATCTCCTGGAATCCAAGCTCCCCTAACTGCCGCCCAGTCCTTCCCCACCAACTGCCTAACTGCTCTCTCGATCTCCCCTGTATTTAACTTGAAACTTGCAGCCAATCCCTCTAGATCCCTCCTAAAGCCCTCTATCCCTGACTTTGGGTGAGCCACCCCCTCTATAGCTCTCACTACATCTCTCTGTGTCCATGGCCTATACACATCTAATGTGGGTGCTGCCCCATCTATGCCTGCCAATGGGTTAGGTAGGGCTATCAATGGGCACTGGTTTGCTAGGAGACCTCCCGTTTCCTCCTCTCCAGACTCACTCTGATCCTCCTCTGAGCTCTCTTCCTGTACTCTACTCCTAACCGGACTTTTATTATAAGTTTCAAGTCTTTTTAGAGATCTGGGTTTACCACCCCTTCTAACTCCCTTACCACCCTGTCTTATCAGTAGTTCTTTTAAAAGTTCTGTGAGACCTATCTCTATATCTCTCTCCTTCTCCTCTCCCCCCTGAGCTCCCACAGTTTCCCTCTGATTTGGATAGGGTGGTGGGGCTCCCCCATCAGCTGCCTGTGGCGCTGGGAGGGGTACTCCCCCTCTTACTATCACTACTTCATCATCTGGATTCTCCCTCCATGCCTGATCTACTAATGAGGGATATAATTTTAAACCGGAATCCACTATTGGGGGGGCTGTGAACTCTAATCTCAACTGTTCTTTCCTACTTTCAGATTCCTTTCTTTCAACTTCCTTTCTCTGTCTCTCTCCTTCAACTCTTTTACGGGCTTCCATCAGCCACACCCTAGCGGTGTCTATTCCCTCTGCCTGTTTCCTCCCTTCCTTATCACCACACACCTTGTGCATCTGCTTTATCATAGATTCTAGTTTGTCTACGTCTAGACTCCCATCGAACCCATATTTCTTTCTCCACTTTGGACTGTAATAGGTATTACGTCTATCCTTAGACTCCATATATCGCTCATCCCCTGTTAATTCCAGGACCTCTTTTGAGGATTTACCTCCCATGATGGTAAAAGAGGAAAGCCCACCTACTAAAGTCCACCCTTATTTTATGTTTACCTAGGGTTTTCTCTAGAAAAATACCCACAACCAAAGCTCACTTTCGTCCCGTGTACTATTGTCGATCCAACGATCGCGTCAACACTGAGTAGTTTTCATTTATAGTGGCCCACTATCTGGAGTCATTACGGACCCCCAATCCAAGTTGATCTTATCCTAGTACAATAATTTTATATCATATCTGGAATACTAACGCGTTGGGTTTTCTCCAAATAGACGTCTAAAAACCAAGTACTGATAACGATCCAAGTCAGATTTCTAAGAACCTCTACCTTCTCTATAGTAACATTACATTATTTACTACAGTTTCAGATATAAATTCCCCAAAACCCGTGAATAAAAATTACTGACCTTATCCTTGCAGCTGAGATTTCAATTTAGGTTGGATCTCGTCACCGTTACTGTCGGGTCCAGTTTCCCACCGGCCTGAAATAACCCTCAATTTCAGAGGTCAGGTCTTTGTTATTACAGATTTAAAATCCGCCCGTGCACGGTTTCGGTGTGTCCCTGGGACGACAGCAACAAGTATTGAGATTCCGCTCGAAGGACCAACTTGTCACGAGAATTTCTGTCTCAATGTTCTAAATGAACTATTACTCTAGCTTTGATTAATTCCCAGAGGTTGTAAGATTCTGGTTAATAAAGAATTAAGCAAAGTCTCAGTCTGCAACAGATCAGTCGTTTATTCAGAGAGCTCTGCCGAAAGGAAAACACAACACCCTTTTATATCCATTCACAGTCAAGCCCCCACCCTGTTTTATGGCCTGCAAGTTTCTCAGGAACTGCCTTCAAAAACACTGTCCTGTTATCTCAGGTCACTCCCCTCCAAGGCATCCCTCAGTGGCTAATGTTTACACCTCAGAGACAAGACCCCCACTCTGATAGATGAGAGTGGTAAACTTTTATGGCTAATCTCCTGCTAGCCTAAGAACTACATCCTGACTGATTTACCAAATAGTAACATTCTAACCATTGTCTATGTAATCTCTAATACATCTTACACATACACAGTTTCAGGGTGAAACATCTTAGTCATTAACATTAAACATACAAATTCCTTTATCAGTTTAACTAGAAGAACCTGCGTCGGAGGTCCGTACCGTGACTCTCCATGAAGGACCACAGGTTTTAAACTGCGTACCAGAACGTAATCGCCTGGCTGAAACGTATGTATCGGCTTCTTCCCTGGTAAAGGGAAGAGATTCAATTACCTGCTTAGAATATTTAGAAACAAATGAGAACAAATGTTTAACATAATTTTTGTTGCAATTCCTATAGTTGTGTTATATCGCCCACTGGTTGCTCTTTCATCAGGGCACCTAGAGGAAAAGGTCTAGCCATTAAAACTTCATGGGGGGGGCAAGCCTGTACACGCATTTGGCATAGCTCGTATCGTTAATGGTACTAAAGGTAATGCATCCAACCAATTCATCCCTTTAGATTGATTTACTTTAATTAATTCTGTTAATTTAATTTCTACCTGTGCTGAGCTGTGCAGATTGTAAGTGAAATGTCCAATTAATCCCTAACGCTGCTGATAATTGTTTAGTTACTCTAGACGTAAAAGGTGTTCCATTATCTGAATTGATTGAATTGAATTCCAAAACAAGGAATTATATGTTCCATTAAAGACTTCACCACAGTTTGAGCATTTTCTTTTCTCGTCGCAAAGGCTTCTGTCCATTTTGAAAATCTATCTACAATTACCAAACAATATGAATACCCCCCTGCATTTTGGCATGTGTGTAAAATCAATTTGCAACTGCTGAAACGGACCCTCAGGTTTTGGTAGGTGTTCACGTTTAAGCAGGTTAATGTGAGGATTACATTGTGCACAAGTTAACCTCTAAAGGATTGTGTCCCGCACTCAGGACGGTTGAGCTAACGTGCGCTAATGTGATTAGGATGATGTTGTAAGTAAAAAGAACATTTCCCAGGACATAGACATATATAGACAGAAAACTTAAATTCTTGTTAATCTAACTGCACTGTCCAATATACAGTAGCTATTACAGTGAAATAATACCATGCTATTGTTTGAGGAGAGTGCACAGTTTTGTACTTGAAAATGTATCAATTAACCAATAGGCACATTTGGCCAGTCTTGGTACAACTTTTTAAACAGTAATGCAATGGTTCATTGGATCAGTCTAAAACTTTGCACATACACTGCTGCCATCTAGTGGCCAAAATCTGAATTGTGGCTGGACTCTTCTAAGTAATATTATGACCTTTCACTTGCATTTCAAAGATGTGACAAAAAACAACAACGAAAACCACTTTTTGTGGTTATCTTTAACTAGATCTGTCTTATATTCTCCTACATTAATTTCACATTTCTACAAACTTTTCTATCAAATGGTATCAAGAATATGCATATCCTTGCTTCGGATCCTGAGCTACAGGCAGTTAGATTTGGGTATGTAATTTTAGGCGAAAATTTTAAAAAAGGATCCGATCCTTAAGAGGTTAAACATCTTTGGATATATTTTCTAACTTTTCCAATCCTATTGTAAAGAACAATTTTGTTATATAAGCTGTCACACCATTATAACCCACATGTGTAACTCCATGTACAGTGGGGAGAACAAGTATTTGATACACTGCCGATTTTGCAGGTTTTCCTACTTACAAAGCATGTAAAGGTCTGTAATTTTTATCATAGGTACACTTCAACTGTGAGAGACGGAATCTAAAACAAAAATCCAGAAAATCACATTGTATGATTTTTAAATAATTAATTTGCATTTCATTGCATGACATAAGTATTTGATCACCTACCAACCAGTAAGAATTCCGGCTCTCACAGACCTGTTAGTTTTTCTTTAAGAAGCCCTCCTGTTCTCCACTCATTACCTGTATTAACTGCACCTGTTTGAACTCGTTACCTGTATAAAAGACACCTGTCCACACACTCAATCAAACAGACTCCAACCTCTCCACAATGGCCAAGACCAGAGAGCTGTGTAAGGACATCAGGGATAAAATTGTAGACCTGCACAAGGCTGGGATGGGCTACAGGACAATAGGCAAGCAGCTTGGTGAGAAGGCAACAATTGTTGGCGCAATTATTAGAAAATGGAAGAAGTTCATGATGACGGTCAATCTCCCTCGGTCTGGGGCACCATGCAAGATCTCACCTCGTGGGGCATCAATGATCATGAGGAAGGTGAGGGATCAGCCCAGAACTACACGGCGGTACCTGGTCAATGACCTGAAGAGAGCTGGGACCACAGTCTCAAAGAAAACCATTAGTAACACACTACGCCGTCATGGATTAAAATCCTGCAGCGCCACAAGGTCCCCCTGCTCAAGCCAGCGCATGTCCAGGCCCGTCTGAAGTTTGCCAATGACCATCTGGATGATCCAGAGGAGGAATGGGAGAAGGTCATGTGGTCTGATGAGACAAAAATAGAGCTTTTTGGTCTAAACTCCACTCGCTGTGTTTGGAGGAAGAAGAAGAAGGATGAGTACAACCCCAAGAACACCATCCCAACCGTGAAGCATGGAGGTGGAAACATAATTCTTTGGGGATGCTTTTCTGCAAAGGGGACAGGACGACTGCACCGTATTGAGGGGGGATGGATGGGGCCATGTATCGCGAGATCTTGGCCAACAACCTCCTTCCCTCAGTAAGAGCATTGAAGATGGGTCGTGGCTGGGTCTTCCAGCATGACAACGACCCGAAACACACAGCCAGGGCAACTAAGGAGTGGCTCTGTAAGAAGCATCTCAAGGTCCTGGAGTGGCCTAGCCAGTCTCCAGACCTGAACCCAATAGAAAATCTTTGGAGGGAGCTGAAAGTCCGTATTGCCCAGCGACAGCCCCGAAACCTGAAGGATCTGGATGGAGGAGTGGGCCAAAATCCCTGCTGCAGTGTGTGCAAACCTGGTCAAGAACTACAGGAAACGTATGATCTCTGTAATTGCAAACAAAGGTTTCTGTACCAAATATTAAGTTCTGCTTTTCTGATGTATCAAATACTTGTCATGCAATAAAATGCAAATTAATTACTTAAAAATCATACAATGTGATTTTCTGGAATTTTGTTTTAGATTCCGTCACTCACAGTTGAAGAGTACCTATGATAAAAATGACAGACCTCTACATACTTGTTCTCCCCACTGTATATATGCGATAATGGAATCATAAGCGAACTTTGGTAACGCTATTCTCTCATCAGTAAACTTCCAGAAACCCTTTTTACATCCTTTCATTTACCATAATCTTACTTTTTACTCTTCGCTTGGTTTTGAAAAGATATTAAATTATCACTAGTGAAAGGAGGATCTGTTTGACCTGTTTGTTGTATTGCTATTAGAGCCTTCTCCATCCATGGTGGAAAATATCAATTTAAAGCTGCATTTGAATGCGTTTGTCCACTAAATTATTCCCTTTGGCAATTTCTGAATCTTCCCTAGGATGTCCTTTACATTTTACAATAGCAATTTGAGCTGGTAGCATCATTGCTTCTAGTAAACCTTTGACTAATTCAGCATGTTGAATTTGTTTTCCCGCCATAGCTACAAAATCTCTATTTTCACAGATTTTACTAAAATCACATGCTACAGAAAAAGCATATTTTGAATCAGTGTATATGGTGACTGTTTTGTCCGCAGCATAAATGCTCTTGTTAATGCAATTATGTCCGCAGCCTGAGCTGATGAAACTGGTAGTCTGTACGCTTCAATGCATTTGCCTTCGTTATCAACCACTGAAAATCCTGATAATGTAGTTCTATCATTGGGTCTCATGGATGAACCATCACAATATAAAACAAGATCATTATGTTCTAAGGCTGTCTGCTGCAAATCAGCTCTCACGCTAGATGTGGAATTAATAACTTCCATACAATCATGTGTTAGTTCTTCGCTATCTTGGTCACGTTCAACCCCATGTAATAATCCTTTTAAATTTAATGCCGGGTTTGTGTGGGTTGCAGTAGAAATAGTTAGGTTTTGAGAGCCTGTCAAAATATGTTCGTAATTGCTACATCTCTGGCTAGTCATGTGTTGTGTGGTAATGTTTAGCAAAATGATATTCACCGTATGTGATGTATGTAATATCATTGTATGCGATAAAACTATGGTTTGGGAATTTTAAACCATTAATGCAGCAGCAGCCACCGTGCGCAAACATGGCGCCATTCCTTTAACAATAAGAGGTAACATCTTACTATAATATGCAGTCGGTCGCATGCCCTCTCCATGCATATGAGCTAACACAGCCGAAGCAACATCCCCATCCTCTGCCTCGTAGAGATGGAATGTTAGCTTGTAATCCGGTAAACCCAGTGCTGGAGAATTGCACAGAAGATACTTGATATGACGAAAGGAGTGTTTAATTTCATCAGTCCACAGAATAGCCTCAATCGTTGCTCTTGGAAGACTGCTAGCAATGGCTAGTAGCTAGTTAGCAGGCTAGCTTCTGTCGGAGGTCCAGTTATATGGGATAAAGAAAGAAATAGTAGATCCGTTCCACATTGGGTGAGATTAAGAAATATATACGGAAAAACAGAAAGAAACTGACTATTTACACGGGCAGGACAAAAACACATGTTCACACTGTTACGCCATCTTGGTTAATCCATGTTGGTGCAATTCACCCATAGACCAGACTCTACATTCAAAGTTCACTCCAAAAATAAGAAAACATCTGCCTTTTACAAAACCTCACAATAATGGCAAAAACACAACCAGCAGTGCAAACATGTTAAACCAACATCGTTAAAGGGACAATCTGTAATTCAAACAATAACAAAGTGTGGGAGACCACCGTTTTATTTATTTGAGAGATGGAGTTGGTTCTATAATGTTCTGTAATCTAGTGGAAACGGTCAAATATAAGATGCTGCAACGATCAAGGCCATTGATCATTTTACATTTTTTACTTAAGTAAGTTGTTTTATTCTCTTATTTTTTATTACTGCCATAATAATAAACAGCATGCTAATAATAATACATAATGTTTTGAGAAGGGTGTAAGTGTTTTATGATGATCAACCAAAATAAAAATACAAATTTAACAACCTTCATGCATCAGTCACTCGTTTTTTGCTCACAATCTGTCTCAGGCAAAACAGGAAAGTCATTGATTGTACACCATGCAAAAGGAGATCAGAGTGGCGGTAACTCACCAGCATCACCAGCATTACGGCCAGGAATACGACTTTCCCGAATCAGATCCTTTGTTCGTACCCCCCAGAGCAATTGAACTGATTCCAGATGCCTGTCCAAAACACAGACGGCGGAGAAGACTAGATATTTCGGAGTGGTCTTCTAGTCCAACTCAGGAGGACTGATTGGGCTCATTGATTCGAGTTGAAAAATAAATGCTGTGCTCATGGAATGGCATGCTTTGCCAAGAGTGTGCAAAGCTGTCATCAAGGCAAAGGGTGGCTACTTTGAAGAATCTAAAATATATTTTTTGGTTACTACATGATTCCTTATGTGTTATTTCATAGTGCTGATGTCTTCACTATTATTCTACAATGTAGAAAATAGTACAAATAAAGAAAAAACATTGTACTAGTAGGTGTGTCCAAACTTTTGACTGGTACTGTATACATTATGTAATTTATCCAAAGTCCAAAAATGGATGTAGCAACTACAGATTACCATTTGAAGTCGATCAAAAGTGTGCAAGTTTGAGCATGTGTCCATTAGGCTATGAATACAATTTTTTATCAGAATGAATTAGATTTAATTTAATTAAAGGCCCACTTTTATTCCATAGGCTTGGATCCGCACTTTGCAGATGTTGAAGAACGCATTTTTCACTGGCTGTCCACTGGTTTTAAAAACAATGATTGATAGGCAGCTTAAACTTCTTGAATTCAACTATTACTGGGATCAATGCACTATGTAGATATCAATAATATGTGATATAACGTAACGGAATACAGTTAACGTTTTTTTGTAATCCCTTACATGTTACTCCCCAACCCTGTGTACATGAACATTCACAAGACTCATGAGGTAGAAGTTCTGTTTATTTAATTAAATGTATGGTTTCCTTTGTTCATATTTCCCGGATTATGCCGGAGTTCCGTGTGTCTGTGTCCTATGTCCCTGTCATTTTTGTTGCACTTAATAGGATCGGGCACGTGCCTCAGTGCGCATAGAACGTTTTGGAATCAGACGTCGAATAAGGGAAAATTATTGTTCCATGTATGCATAGTGTTTGAAATTGCCTTTTACATTGTAGAACTAATTTATTGGCTGAAATTACAAATCAAGTTGTAGAAACATCTCAAGGATTACCAATGGAAACAGGATGCACCTGAGCTCAATTTCGAGTCGCATGGCAAAGGGTCTGAATACTTATTTAAATAAGGTATTTCTGTTTTTTATTTTTAAAACATTTGCACATTTTTCTAAAAACCTGTTTTCTCTTTGTCTTTATGGGGTATTGATAAAAAAATGTCTATCAATTTAAGAATAAGGCTGTAACGTAACAAAATATGGAAAAAGGGAAGGGGTCTGAATACTTTCCGAATTCACTGTACTTGTATATTTTGTATGACATGGTGCTTTCACCATTGGATCACCAAGACCTGTAAATAAATCTACACTGATCACATCAACCTGCCTTGCCTTCTGCTGATTTCATGCCCTTATGACTGCTACAAGGTCCCTATTTTACAATGTGTACACAAAATAATGAAAAGGGCTGTCTGGTAGCCTCAATAAATAGACAAAGATATGTAGTTGAACAAGTAGTTGCATGTATATATTTTTACTTGACTTGAGACTTGACTTGAAAACTCGACTCGACTTGACTTGCTCGAGTTGGACTTTACTCAAGTTTTGACCCGTTCTACTTGGGACTCGAATTGAGACTTCACTCAAAGCCAGTGGCATGTCATTAGTAAAGATTGAAAAAAGTAAGGGTCCTAGACAGCTGGCCTGGGGAATTCCTGATTATACCTGGATCATGTTGGAGAGAATTCCATTAAAGAACACCCTCTGTGTTCTGTTAGACAGGTAACTCTTTATTCACAATATCGCCAGCGGTGTAAAGCCATAACATATGATTTTCAAGCAGCAGACTTTGATCGATAATGTGAAAATTCACACTTGAGTCTAACAAAAGAGCTCCCACAATCTTTTTATCATCAATTTCTCTCAGCCAATCATCAGTCATTTGTGTAAGTGCCGTGCAGGTTGAATGTCATTCCCTATAAGCATGCTGAAAGTCTGTTGTCAATTTGTTTACTGTAAAATAAAATTGTATCTGGTCAAACAAACAAACAAACGTTTACTAAGGGTTGGTAACAGGCTGATTGGTCAGCTATTTGAACCAGTAAAGGGGGCTATACTATTCTTGGCTAGCGTATTGACTTTTGCTTACTTCCAGGCCTGAGGGCACACACTTTCCTGTAAGCTTAGATTGAAAATATGGTAAATAGGATTGTCAATATCGTCAGTTATTAATAATCCTCAGTAATTTTACATCCAAGTTCTGTACATCATCAACACTATAAAACTTATTTCATGACTTCTTATACACTATATTAGGCTCAGCCTTTGGAAGTTTGATTTTCCTAGATCTGTGATATTGTGATCACTACATCCAATGGATTTGGATACTGATTTAAAGCAGATTTCTACAGTATTAGTAATTATGTGATCAATACACGTTGATGATTTAATTCCTGTGATGTTTGTAAATGCCCTGGTAGGTTGACTAATAACCTGAACCAGGTTGCAGGCACTGGTTACAGTTTGAAGCTTTTTCTTGAGTGGGAAGCTTGATGACAGCCAGTCAATGGTAATGTCACCCAGAAAACATACCTCTCTGTTGATATCACATACATTATCAAGCGTTTCACACATATTATCCAGATACTGACTGTTAGCACGTGGTGGTCCATAGCAGTTTTAGGTGGGCTTTAGGTGAGGCAGGTGAACCTGTAGCCATATTACTTCAACAGTATTTAACATGAGATCCTCTCTCAGCTTTACAGGAATGTGGCTCTGAAAATAGACCGCAACATCGCTCACATTGGCATTTTTTGTATTTTCTGTAGATGTTATAACCATGTATAGCTACCACTGTATTATCAAAGGTATTATCTAAGTGAGTTTCAGAGATAGTCAGAATATGAATGTCATCTGTTACTAGCAAGTTTCTTAGGCTACATATGTTAATGTGGGCTATTTTCAGCACTTTTCTGGGATGCTTGACTGTTTTTATTGCTTTACTGGGAAGCTTATCATAAGTAGACTTGACAATGTTATTTATGTTTAGTGTAGGGTGAGCTGCACACAGTGGACTTCCTATTAGGGCACACTGCCTCAGTGATAATAGTATAACTCTGGTTTATAGGCACATGTATACTGTATACAATAGCTGTAGGATTGACAGAGGCATTCAGGGGAGTCAGAGGGACATAAATTAGGTTACTTACATTGTGAATGCCAACGCCCCTGGGATAATGTACATTTCTGCAATATTACGACAACTCAGCGACACAATGGTAGGGATTACAGTATTTGAGCTGGGCTTGGGTCATTGATAAGGCATTGTATCAACGCAGCCTTGAAAAGTGTGGACAGAGTCCAGGAGCCACAGTGAAAGTCACTAACAGTGGTTTCAATGGCCAAAGTAAGACAAAGAATCAGAGAGGAAATGTTAGCGAACCTGTGCTAAGGCACAGGGGGTTATCTCCCTGTTTTTAGATGTGGGGCTTAATCGACATCCACGTCTTCGGCGCCCAGGGAACAGTAGGTTAACTGCCTTGTTCAGGGGCAGAACGACAAGAGCAATACCCTATTAAATCGGAGGCTGAGAAATTGGTGGCGGAGGATCTTCAAATATTACTTGAACGCGACATAGTGGTGCGTGGACCAGCTCGATGCAACAGCCCTTTATTCCCTGTGATTTAAATGGCGTATTAGTGTGGATTTTCGTGGGATAAACAAAGATGCAGATTTGGCAGACCTGTTGGCATATATTCCCTCAGACTCAGAATGGTACAGTGTGCTAGACATGAATAGTTGATGAGGAGTTTGGGTTTTGTTGCCAGGGGGAGCAGTATACGTAGGCGAGGGCACCAATGGGATTTACAAATAGTCCAACTTTGTATCACGCAGCATTGAAACAATCACTAAAAGCGTGTATATTTGAGGGTTCTGTGTTGGTACAGTACGTAGATGATTTGTTTGGCGTCAAAAGATGAAGAAACTCGTATGTGAGACCTCACCACATTAGTAAACTATTTGGCAAAGCAGGGTCACAAAGTATCATATCTTAAAACGCAACTAGCGAAACAAGAGGTTGTCACACCACAGTCTGTCCAGCAGAGGGAGACTGAGAGCACAAGACCTTCCACATCCTCCTCCTAATTCACTGCTCATTATTGGTTCAATTGAATCACCTGTGCCTAGTTAGTTAGTGTTAACAGGTGTATATTTAAAGACTCTCATTTGCTTGTATCTTTGCTCAGTCTTGAAGTTCTCTAGCCTATGCTTTTGTGTTTTCCCGTTTGGTCTAACCTGAAAGACTTTTACTCAGACCTTTTGACCAACCTCTCTGGTAAATATTGTTATTGGACTCTTTTGCCTGCATCATCCAGTGTGGATTCACTAGTGTGGCTAGTGAACCGGGTATGAGTTGGGAGACAGGTAGGGAGTATCTGAAAGGTTCCGTACTAGATCTACAGTGAGGGAAAAAATTATTTGATCCCCTGCTGATTTTGTTCATTTGCCCACTGACAAAGAAATGATCAGTCTATAATATTAATGGTAGGTTTATTTGAAAAGTGAGAGACAGAATATCAACCAAAAAATCCAGAAGAACACATGTCAAAAATGTTATAAATTGATTTGAGTGAAATAAGTATTTGACGCCTCTGCAAAACATGACTTAGTACTTGGTGGCAAAACCCTTGTTAGCAATCACAGAGGTCAGACATTTCTTGTAGTTGGCCACGAGGTTTGCACACATCTCTGGAGGGATTTTGTCCCACTCCTCTGTGTCTGACGTTTGGCAACTCGAACCTTCAGCTCCCTCCACAGATTTTCTATGGGATTAAGGTCTGGAGCCACTCCAGGACCTTAATGTGCTACTTCTTGACCCACTCCTTTGTTGCCTTGGCTGTGTGTTTTGGGTCATTGTCATGCTGGAATACCCATCCACGACCCATTTTCAATGCCCTGGCTGAGGGAAGGAGGTTCTCACCCAAGATTTGACGATACATGGCCCCATCCATCGTCCCTTTGATGCGGTGAACTTGTCCCGTCCCCTTAGCAGAAAAACACCCCCAAAGAATAATGTTTCCACCTCCATGTTTGACGGTGGGGATGGTCTTCTTGGGGTCATAGGCAGCATTCCTCCTCCTCCAAACACGTCGAGTTGAGTTGAGACCAAAATCGAGCTCTTTGGCATCATCTGACCACAACACTTTCACCCAGTCCTCCTCTGAATCATTCAGATGTCCATTGGCAAACTTCAGACGGGCCTGTACATGTGCTTTCTTGAGCAGGGGGGCCTTACGGGCGCTGCAGGATTTCAGTCCTTCACAGCGTAGTGTGTTACCAATTGTTTTCCTGGTGACTATGGTCCCAGCTGCCCTGAGATCATTGACAAGATCCTTCCGTGTAGTTCTGGGCTGATTCCTCACCGTTCTCATGATCATTGCAACTCCACGAGTTGAGATCTTGCATGGAGCCCCGGACCGAGGGAGATTGACAGTGGTTTTGTGTTTCTTCCATTTGCGAATAATCGCACCAACTGTTGTCACCTTCTCACCAAGCTGCTTGGCGATGGCCTTGTAGCCCATTCCAGCCTTGTGTAGGTCTACAATCTTGTCCCTGACATCCTTGGACAGCTCTTTGGTCTTGGCCATGGTGGAGAGTTTGGAATCTGATTGCTTCTGTGGACATGTCTTTTATACAGGTAACAAGCTGATATGATAATCTCAGCTCGTTACCTGTATAAAAGACACCTGGGAGCCAGAACTCCTTCTGATTGAGAGGGGTCAAATACTTATTTCACTCATTACAATGCAAATCACTTTATAACATTTCTGACACGCGCTTTTCTGGAGTTGTTTGTTGTTATTCTGTCTCTCACAGATCATTACTTTGTCAGTGGGCAAACGAACAAATCAGCAGGGGATCAAATAATTTTTTCCCTCACTGTATCAGTGAACAACGAAGGCAGTAGGAGAGCAGGAGATCGATTCAATGCAATCGCTACTCCCACGGCAGCCGCTGTAGGGACAGTAACTGAAGGAGGAGTAGTAGTGGCGAAGGATGCTATAGTAACTGCATGGAACTGGACTCCGGCGTATATTAGGGGTATTGTGAAGTATACGTCATGGGCAGTGTTAGCAGTAGCAGGGGTTACCTTGGTTGCATTGTTGGCGCTGACAGAGCAGGCTGCCTTGCTTCTAGCTCTTAGGAAACTTTGCAGTATTTTGTTTTTTTTATGTATTATTTCTTACATTATTAGCCCAGAAAATGTTTTGTGTTATTACATACAGCCGGGAAGAACTAATGGATATCACAGCGGTGGCAACTCACTAGCATTACGAACAGGAATACGACTTTCCCGAAGCGGATTCTTTGTTCCCACCCCCCAGGGCAATTGAACTGATTGCTGAGGCCGGAGCGGTCTTCTAGTCCGACTTAGGAGGTGCACACACCACCCACCGCTTCTGAGTATATTACTCGCTAATGTTCAGTCTCTGGATAGTAAAGTTGACGAGCTCAGGTCGAGGGTTTCTTTCCAACAAGACGTCAGGGATTGTAACATACTCTGTTTCACGGAAACATGGCTCTCTCGGGATATACTGTCTGAGTCTGAGTCGGTCCAGCCAGTTGGGTTCTCAGTTCATCACGCAGACAGGATGAAATATCTCTAATAATTGTGATAACATACAGGAACTCAAGTCCTTTAGTTCACCCAAGAGAATTTTCTTTGGTTATTGTCACGCCAATACTACGACAGCCCTCAAAGAACTTCACTGGACTTTATGAAAACTGGAAACCACATATACTGAGGCTGCATTTATTGTAGGTGGGGATTTTAACAAAGCAAATTTTAGGAAAAGGCTGCCGAAGTTCTATCAACATATCGACTGTAGTACTCGTGGTGCTAAAATACTCAACCACTGCTACTTTAACTTCCGGAATTCCTACAAGGCCCTCCCCCGCAACTCCATTTTGCTCTTCCCTTTCCTATAGGCAGAAACTAAAACAGGAAATACCCGTACTAAGGACTATTCAAAGCTGGTCAGACCAATCAGAATCCACACCTCAAGATTGTTTTGATCACATGGACTGGGATATGTTCCCGGTAGCTTCCAAGAATAATATAGACAAATACACTGATACGGTAACTGAGTTTAAAGGAGTGTAAAGGAGATGTTGTACCCACTGGAACTATTAAAACCTACCATAACCAGAAACCATGGATAGATGGCAGCATTCACGCAAAACTGAAAGCGTGAACCACCGCATTTAACAATGGCAAGGTGTCTGGGAAAATGGCAGAAAACAAACAGTTTAGTTATTCCCTCTGCAAGGCAATCAAACAGGCAAAACGTCAGTAATTCAACGACTCTGACACGAGACGTATGTGGCAGGGTCTACAGATAATCCCTGACTACAAAAGGAAAACCAGCCACGTCGCGGACACTGTCTTGCTTCCGGACAAGCTAAAAACCTTCTTTGCCCGCTTTTAGGATAATACAGTGCCACCGATGCGGCCTGCTACCTAGGACTGTGGGCTCTCCATCTCCGTGGCCGACATGAGTAAGACATTTAAGCGTATTAACCCTTGCAAGGCTGCCGGCCCAGATGGCATCCCTAGCCGCGTCCTCAGAGCATGTGCAGACCAGCTGGTTGGTGTGTTTACGGACATATTCAATCTCTCCCTATCCCAGCCTGCTGTCCCCACATGCTTAAAGATGGCCACCATTGTTCCTATGCCCAAGAAAGCAAAGGCAACTGAACTAAATTAGTCTCAGCCTCCAGTATCTATGCTGCAATAGTCTATGTGCCGGGGGGCTAGGGTCAGTTTGTTAAATCTGATGTTATTATCCGGTGTCTTGTGTGAATTTAAGTATGCTCCCTCTAATTCTCTCTCTCCCACTCTACCTCCTCTCCCGGTGGACCTGAGCCTACTCGGAGGACCATGCTTCAGGACCACCTGCCCTGATGACTCCTAGCTGTCCCCAGTCCACCTGGTCGTGCTGCTGCACCGGTTTCAACTCTTCTGCCTGCGGTTATGGAACCCTGACCTGTTCATTGGACGTGCCACCTTGTCCCAGACCTGCTGTTTTCATCTCGCTCTCGCTCTACCGCACCTGCGCTCTATTGCACTGAAAAACCAAGTGACATTCACTCCTGGTGTATTTACCTGTTGCAACCTCCACAACTACTTTTTTTATTATTTGGCCCTGCTGGTCATCTATGAACATTTGAACATCTTGGAGAAAGAACTGGCCTTAATGGCCATGAATTGTTAAAATCTCCACCCGGCACAGCCAGAAGAGGACTGGCCACCCCTCAGAGCCTGGTTCCTCTCTAGGTTTCTTTCTACGTTTTGCCTTTCTAGGGAGATGTAAAAAGCGCTTTATAAATAAATTTGATTTGATCTGCCTAGAATGTAGAAAATAGTAAAAATTAAGAAAAACCCTTGCATGAGTAGGTGTTCTAAAACTGTTGACTGGTAGTGTATGCCTAACACCTAAGGACAATAAAATAGAACAACAAAGAGGTAACAGTGTTAATGACAATCCTGTGTATTTCAGAGGGTAGAGCATGGTGCTTGCAATGAGAGTGTTGTGGGTTGGATTCCCACGGGGGACCAGTATGAAAAAAGTATGAACATGTATGCACTAACTAACTGTAAGTTGCTCTGGATAAGAGTGTCTGCTAAATGACTTAAATGTAGATGTGTTAATCAACAATTATTTAACAGCCTGTACACTGACCGACCTGGAAAGTCAATTTAGGCCAGTCTGTGAGACGCCTATTTATCCTTACGAGCCTGGGAGAAGCCTTTTATTATACACAAGTCTCTGAGTTTTTAATTATAGACCAACCTGTGAGGCCCCTATTTATCATAGATACACATGACAAGGCAGGGTTTAACGTGACCTGAGTAGGGTACATCCGTAGGGTACTACCATTACTCCTATGGTAAATTGCCTACTTTACTCATAACCCGACAATGGATGTTTATTTTTTTATCATTCTAGAAACATTTTGGATATACTTGGTTGGTCATTTAACATACTTCTATATCGTCTTAACAAACTACATCATACTTAAAAACCACGTTCATTTTAAAGATAAACAGATAACAGCTATAATATTATTGTTATACAAACCTGGAGATTCCACCAAGTAGGTGTTGATATCGCAATAAGCTACTGTCGTGACTTTCATTAATGTGATGACTGTTATTTATCGAATCAACTAACTATGTTTAATTGTTACCCGATTTAAATTAATAATGTAACAATTAACTCATTAGGAATTTGGGGCACCACGGGAGAAATTGTTTATAGAGTAACCATCTCCGGAATTAAACTCTAAAGGTCCTTACCTATCAATATGTATAAAACAGTCAACGTATTAATCATTACTTCTTGTCAGTCATCATTCTGAACGGTCGCAAACTTTAATTATTTATTTACTAGCTAACTAAATAATAACACAGAATACATACACACTTAACATATGAGAAAAAGTCCCTAGCAGACTAACAACAGCATGACTGCTTGGTTACCACAAGAGGGAGGGGTAGATAAGGAGAGGGAGAGACAAAGAGAGAGTCAAACTTATCGTTGATACATTTGGAACCTACCCTCAAAGTAATCATACTTGCTGTAAGTATATTTAAAAACAAATACTGTTAAACTTTTACTTAAGTAGTATTTTACTGGGTGACTTTCACTTATACTTGAGTCATTTCTATTAGATCATTGGGGTTATCATTTCCCATAGATCATTGGCGTTATCAAGACTCAAAAAAGGAAGGTGAAGAAAAGCGAGGTAGAAGATCAGAGAGGAGTTCACACTGCATCAAGTCAAATTTGCTGTGATCTGCTCTGGAGTCCAGGTCCACTTAAAGACATCCTCCATCTGTCCTTCTATCCCTCTTTCCATCCCTCCCTTCTCTAAATACCAGACCCTGGGACCATGAGAAGCAGGCAAAGTTGAAAACACCGGAGACACGCCCGACACAGCTCTGAGAGGCTAAACCAACACGCATCCGGGCCGGTGCGTAGCAAGGAACAGCCGGCGACCTGCCACTGACAACCGACCCAGCCAACACCCGCTCCCCTGCGCTTCTCTCTCGTTCTTTACATTCTCTCTTCACGAGAGACAGAGAACAACACAGTTGTGCGAGGTGCTGGTAGGGGGTGCAAGTCCCGGCGACTATTAAGTGTATAATCTGCGACATGTTCGTAGTTGTCACGGGGAAAGGTCCGAGGATACCTTCATTTGTGAAAAAGGTATTGAACTTGATGCAGATAAAGAAAGGATTATTACTCTTCATGAAGAATAAAAAAATGGACCAAGCTTGAACCAGTCATTTTCTGACTTTGCAATTTGTTCAGAACAGGGCAGCACGGCTGGCCCTTGGATGTACACAGAGAGCTAACATTAATAATATGCATGTCAATCTCTCCTGGCTCAAAGTGGAGGAGAGATTGACTTGATCACTACTTGTATTTGTGAGAGGTATTGACATTTTGAATTTTATTTTACCTTTATTTAGCTAGGCAAGTCAGTTAAGAACAAATTCTTATTTACAATGACGGCCTACCCTGGCCAAACCCTCCCCTAACCCGGATGACGCTGGGCCAATTGTGTGCTGCCCTATGGGACTCCCAATCATTGTCTGTTGTGATACAGCCCAGGATCGAACCTGGGTCTGTAGTGACACCTCTAGCTATATAGAACTCTATTCCACATCAAGTAACTCATGAAAGCAGTCAAATTAGATTTACAAACAGATAAGAATACACCTTATGGAACAGCGGGGACTGTGAAGCAACACAAACATAGACACAGACACATGCATACACACACGATAACATATTAAAATGCCTTAATTTTGCTGGACCCCAGGAAGAGTAGCTGCTGCCTTGGAAGCAGCTAATGGTGATCCATAATAAATACAAATACAAATAAATATTAATGTATCTTTACTCAAGTATGACAATTGAGTACCTTTTCCAACACTGAGGAATGCTACATGAAAACAGACTATTAAACAATATAACAGTTATATAACAATCATTTTGTAGAACACAATGCAATTCCCTGTTGTTATAAAGGTGTTGTTGATGACTTATTCTCCAGTAGGACTAAAAGTCAAGACACACCTATTGTGATTTGTGCCTTAATGACGATGCCCTTTTCTCTTGTACTCTCTAGTGAAAGGCCACTAGTCCTGCTGCGCGCTCCTCATTGGCAACTTGGTGTACACAACCTCATGTTCATTAGACAGCAAACAGAATAAATCTTAGATAATCTAATTAATTAATTAATTCAACCCTAAATCGAGACCTTAAACCTCTATGTTTTCACCACTTTTGTCATTTCTATCACGGCCATCTTTGGATTACCTGATTGTCTCCAATGGCAACCCTGTGTCTTGCCTTATTGACACAAATATACCTAGGGTTTCCTCTTAGCTTATGTTTGCACCTGTGGCGGCGGCAGTGGCGGTCTCTACAGAGAGATGAGGAAGAGCGGCCGGGCACGTTCCCCCAAGGTTAGGATCACTTCTGTTATCACTGTGATGGAAAGCGACCAAGGTAACAGGTCTCTGGGGAGCTTCCTGCTTGGAGATGGCTGCAGTGCACTGCCTCTCTCACACACACACACACTGCACTTCATCCTTGCCAGGATTCAAAAGTGCTCAGAGGAGAGAGCAGATGGCTGTAACAAATACTGTTATTTTTGTCCTTTAAATGTATTACTTTTTTGTCTTGATGATTTAGCTTTTGTTTTACTTTTACTAATGCTTGCTTGTCTATAGCAAGGTCATAACGCCCTATGCGTCAAGTCATCTATTTATTTCGAAAAAATATTTTACAGCCATATCACAAACACTAAACAGTCTCCTTTAAATCCCCTTTGTCTATGAGTTTTCTATAGCTCTGTGACCTTACAAAATCCACCCTATGTTTTTATGTCGGTGCACTTCCATCTTTGTGTTGTTGCTCCGTTTTGCGCACTGTGCCGACTGCTCTTGGGCCTCCAGTTAGTCAGTTCTCTGTTCAGTGAGGCTCCGTGATCATCAGCCTGGTGTTGACAAAGCGTAAAAGACAGTCTGGGCTTGGAGACGCATTCAAAATAGAAGTTAACACGTTAGAGACATCTCAAGTTGCTCCTCGCCTACTCATGTTATCTGAAGATGACTGTTTTGTGGAACAATCTTCAAAATAGTCAACAATCCTTAGGCGTGTTTTGGAGGATTGCTGTTCTGATATGACATGATGGATAAGAGCGTTTTGCTAAAATTACACATTTAAGTTGCTGGTCTCCTTTTGCCTTTTGTACCAGCAGGTCAAATATAAGCTGTTCTTGTACTATGGGTCCTTTAGTTCCATTCATTTCGATTGTAATACAGTACATGTTCGATGTCAAAATCCTGTAAATGTTTTAATAGCATTCCTACCACAATAAGTTTAAAGTGGGTTCGAAGTAGGCCCGATTTGCAACTAATGGAGAACAGAATGCGGAGCAACTATGGTACTCTCCTGACATAGTCCATTTACCTTTCAGAGCCGATGAGATCAGAATGCTTTTCAAAGAAAAGTGGCTGCTAGGACGACAGCAACGCACACACAATCTATACACTTCCTGCTTTTTACAGGAAGTCGCCCCTGTTTTAATGTTCTATCCGTGAATGCTTATCTTCCGGAAAGATCTGTGCTCTGCAAAGGCATAAATAATGGAACATGTAGCCCTTGCAAGAAGAAAAAGGCCACAGTCCAGTGGCATAACACGATGAAGCGCTTCATCTACTGCTCTTGTGTAACAAGGGAATGAGTGATGAGGAAAATAAAGTAGTCCTATGTAGTACCAGGTACAGTAAAAAGTGGACTAATCTAATGCACAAAGGATACAAGCACACACTGATTCATACTTTCAAAAAGAGGGTTCATTTGAACCCATAATGGATGTGTGTGTGTGTGTGTGTGTTTGTGTATCCCCAAAACATTTCCTTTCTGGTCTCAGTCCTCACAATATAACAACCCTTTACGCCCAATTTTGGCTTGAATGTTATGGTTCATACAGTGCCTTCAGAAAGTGTTCAGACCCCTTGACTCTTTTCCACATTTTGTAGTTTTTTCCCCTCATCAATCTACACATAACACCCCATAATGACAAAGACATTTTTGCTAATAATAATAATTAAAAAAAACACTGAAATATCACATTTACATAAGTATTCAGACCCTTTACTCAGTACTTTGTTGAAGCACCTTTGGCAGAGGCATACCATCGAGTCTTCTTCGGTATGATGCTACAAGCTTGGCACACCTGTATTTGCGGAGTTTCACCCATTCTTCTCTGCAGATCCTTTCAAGCTCTGTCAGGTTAGATGCACAGCTCTGTAAGGTTGGATACACAGCTATTTTCAGGTCTCTCCAGAGATGTTAGATCGGGTTCAAGTCCGGGCTTTGGCTGGGCTACTCATGGACATTCAGAGCCACTCCTGCGATGTCTTGGCAGTGTGCATAGGGTCATTGTCCTGTTGGAAGGTGAGCCTTCGCCCCAGTCTGAGGTCCACTCTGGAGTAGGTTTTCATCAAGGATCTCTCTGTACTTGCTCCGTTCATCTTTGCCTCGATCCTGACTAGTCTCCCAGTCCCTGCCGCTGAAAAACATCCCCACAGCATGATGCTGCCACCACCATGCTTCTCCATAGGGATGGTGCCAGGTTTCCTCCAGACGTGACACTTGGCATTCAGGCCAAAGAGTTAAATCTTGGTTTCATCAGACCAGAGAATCTTGTTTCTCATGGTTTGAGAGTCTTCAGGTGCCTTTTGGCAAACTCCAAGCGGGCTGTCATGTGCCTTTTACTGAGGAGTGGCTTCCGTCTGGCCACTCTACCACAAAGGCCTGATTGGTAGAGTGCTGCAGAGATGGTTGTCCTCCTGGAAGGTTCTCCCATCTCCACAGAGGAACTCTAGAGCTCTATCAAAGTGACCATCAGGTTCTTGGTCACCTCCCTGACCAAGGCCCTTCTCCCCCGATTACTCAGTTTGGCCGAGCGGCCAGCTCTAGGAATAGTCTTGCTGGTTCCAAACTTCTTCCATTTAAGAATGATGGAGGTCACTGTGTTCTTGGGGACCTTCAATACTGCAGAAATTTTTCACCAGATCTGTGCCTCGACAAAATCCTGTCTCGGAGCTCTACGGACAATTCCTTCGACCTCATGGCTTGGTTTTAGCTCTGATATACACTGTCAACTATGGTACCTTATATAGACAGGTGTGTGCCTTTCCAGTTAATGTCCAATCAATTTAATTTACCACAGGAAGCAGGAGTATAGAGTCATGATCTGATTTGCCGAAGGGGGATCGAGGGAGGGCCTTCTATGCTTGCTTGTGGGTAGAGTAACAGTGGTCTAGGACTTTATCGTACTAATTGCGAAGGAGATGTGTTGATGGAAGTTGGGCATCACGTGTCTTAATGACGCAGAATTAAAATCACCGGCAACAAGGAAAGTGCCTCCGGGTGCATGGTTTCCTGCTTGTTTATAGCTTTGTATAGTTCATTAAGTGCCAGCTTGTTGTTTTTCTTATCCTGAGGTGGAATATATACAGCAGTCATAATAACAGCTGAAAACTCTCCCGGAATGTAGAAGGGTTGGCATTTTGCCATCAGGTATTCCAAGACAGGTGAACAATGGGTCGAGACTTCCACTGCGCTAGTCAGCATACCGTTGCTGTTGATGAAGAGGCTTACCCCTCCCCCTCTCAATTTCTCTGAATCCTGTCCCCTCAGTGAATGGAGAATCCATCGAGTTGGTTAAACATGGGGGCTATTTTGTCCAAAAGCCATGCTTCAGAAAAGCAGAGAATGTTGCAGTTACGCGAGTCCATTTGATAGCAAATCCGCGGTCGGAGGTCATCCATCTTATTATCATGTAAATTGGCCAATATAATGGAGGGAAGTGGTGGGTGGACTCCCCCTCTCCTATCTTTTTTTTGCTGGCGTATCCTCTTGGGAATTACACAAAGAACCCAGGGTAGATGAGTCGAAGTTTAAGCCGGAATTTAGGTTAATAACTGCCGATCTGATGTTCAAAAGTTCTTGTCGATCTTAAGAAATGATAGAGGATTAATTTACTGCAATAAAAGTAAAGATAAACACCAAAAGGTGGGTCGGAGCTCGCAAGACGGCACCCATATTATGGCACCATTTTAACATCTTATCTCATGAAACCTCACAAATCCATATTTTTAGGCAAACAATATACTTTTTGCTCACCAGAGAGGTGTTTCCTGTTTCCTACACCATTTTCCATGTGTAATATCATTCACGTCAATAAAATGCTGTTGTGTTATCACCTTGTAATAACCCCTGGGGCCTGATGATGTTGTAGACATGTGTGAGTAGTCACCAAATGATTGGAAGGATTTCACCTCGATGTCACCTCAAAGTCACCATAGGCTACGATAATCTCCTTTAGTTATTATAGACAATCTCACACACATCCCTCAGAGTGGTTGTGTCATGGTAGTTTCCTCCTTAATTCAATTTATTTTAACGTAATTATGCTTCATCAATGTGGCATATGGGTTAAATGGGCAGAAACTCATAAATATACCTTGATTTCAACCACAAATAAACAGGGTTTCAAGGTTTGGTTTATCTTACATTGATTTCACAGCTGTTGAATACAATGTATCAACCAACATTGGAAGTTGATTTGATATTGACATTAGCTTGGTGGGATTAAAAATTTGCTCCTGATCAAGCCATGTGTCCAGTATTCACCCATTCCCTGCTCTGTAGCAATTATTTTATTTTACCTTTTTTTTTACCAGGTTAGTCTGAATGAGTTTACGAATCTCTTTGAAAACAAAGATGACACACTACCTGTCAAAGGTTTTAGAACACATGCTCATTCAAGGGTTTTTCTTTATTTTTACTATTTTCTACATTGTAGAATAATAGTGAAGACATCTAAACTAGTCATGTAGTAAACTAAAAAGTGTTAAACAAATCAAAATATATTTTATATTACAATGTATCAACCAACATTGGAAGTTGGAACCTGTGTTGTGGGATATTGTTTGTGTATACAGTTAAAGTCAGAAGTTTACATACACCTGTCAGGCTCTGGCCACAGATAAGCAATAGGCGTCTCTATGTAGCTATGGTCAGAGTCTGACAGTGTCGTTCTTTTCTGTTTCTTTGTGGGTTTTGGGTGGATCTCTAATTAGAGGCAGCTGCTACCCGTTGTCTCTAATTAGGGATCCAATATATGTTGAGTCTGTCCCTCACGCTGGTGTGGGTCGTTATCGTTACATGTCGGTATATGTCGCAGTCACGGTGAAAGTAAGTGTGCTCTGTTTACGTCTGTTCATTCGTGTTTTGTTTTCGAGAACGTGACGTTTTGTACATCGTTTGTTTGTTTTGTAGTTCGTCATTTGTTTTGTGGTTATACATAGTATATCATTAAAATGTCGAACCACTATCCCTGCGCTGCGTCTTGGTCTCTCCAAACCCCATTCCGTGACAACACCTTAGCCAAATATATTTAAACTCAGTTTTTCACAATTCCTGACATTTAATCCTGGTAAAAAATTCCCTGTTTTAGGTCAGTTAGGATCACCACTTTATTTTAAGATTGTGAAATTTCTGAATAATAGTAGAGAGAATTATTTATTTCAGCTTTCATTAATTTCATCACATTCCCAGTGGGTCAGAAGTTAATATAGACTCAATTAGTATTTGGTAGCATTGCCTTTAAATTGTTTAACTTGGGTCCAACAATTCGGGTAGCCTTACAGAAGCTTTCCAAAATAAGTTGGGTGAATGTTGGCCAATTCCTCCAGACAGAACTGGCGTAACTGAGTCAGGTTTGTAGGCCTCCTTGCTCACACACGCCTTTTCAGTTCTGCCCACACATTTTCTATAGGATTGAGGTCAGGGCTTTGTGATGGCCACTCCAATACCTTGACTTTGTTGTCCTTAAGCCATTTTGCCACAACTTTTGAAGTATGCTTGGGGTCATTGTCTATTTGGAAGATCCATTTGCGACCAAGCTTAAACTTCCTGACTGATGTCTTGAGATGTTGCTTCAATATATCCACATAATTTTCCTTCTTCATGATGCCATCTATTTTGTGAAGTGCACCAGTCCCTCCTGCAGCAAATCACCTTCATTAATTTGCATTTTATTGCATGACATAAGTATTTGATCACCTACCAACCAGTAAGAATTCCGGCTCTCACAGACCTGTTAGTTTTTCTTTAAGAAGCCCTCCTGTTCTCCACTCATTACCTGTATTAACTGCACCTGTTTGAACTCGTTACCTGTATAAAAGACCTGTCCACAAACTCAATCAAACAGACTCCAACCTCTCCACAATGGCCAAGACCAGAGAGCTGTGTAAGGACATCAGACCTGTACAAGGCTGGGATGGGCTACAGGACAATAGACAAACAGTTTGGTGAGAAGGCAACAACTGTTGGCGCAATTATTAGAAAATGGAAGAAGTTCAAGATGACGGTCAATCTCCCTCGGTCTGGGGCACCATGCAAGATCTCACCTCGTGGGGCATCAATGATCATGAGGAAGGTGAGGGATCAGCCCAGAACTACACGGCAGGACCAGGTCAATGACCTGAAGAGAGCTGGGACCACAGTCTCAAAGAAAACCATTAGTAACACACTACGCCGTCATGGATTAAAATCCTGCAGCACACGCAAGGTCCCCCTGCTCAAGCCAGCGCATGTCCAGGCCCGTCTGAAGTTTGCCAATGACCATCTGGATGATCCAGAGGAGGAATGGGAGAAGGTCATGTGGTCTGATAAGACAAAAATAGAGCTTTTTGGTCTAAACTCCACTTGCCGTGTTTGGAGGAAGAAGAAGGATGAGTACAACCCCAAGAACACCATCCCAACCGTGAAGCATGGAGGTGGAAACATCATTCTTTGGGGATGCTTTTCTGCAAAGGGGACAGGACGACTGCACCGTATTGAGGGGAGGATGAATGGGGCCATGTATCGCAAGATCTTGGCCAACAACCTCCTTCCCTCAGTAAGAGCATTGAAGATGGGTCGTGGCTGGGTCTTCCAGCATGACAACGACCCGAAACACACAGCCAGGGCAACTAAGGAGTGGCTCCGTAAGAAGCATCTCAAGGTCCTGGAGTGGCCTAGCCAATCTCCAGACCTGAACCCAATAGAAAATCTTTGGAGGGAGCTGAAAGTCCGTATTGCCCAGCGACAGCCCCGAAACCTGAAGGATCTGTATGGAGGAGTGGGCCAAAATACCTGCTGCAGTGTGTGCAAACCTGGTCAAGAACTACAGGAAACGTATGATCTCTGTAATTGCAAACAAAGGTTTCTGTACCAAATATTAAGTTCTGCTTTTCTGATGTATCAAATACTTATGTCATGCAATAAAATGCAAATGAATTACTTAAAAATCATACAATGTGATTTTCTGGATTTTTGTTTTAGATTCCGTCACTCACAGTTGAAGAGTACCTATGATAAAAATTACAGACTTCTACATGCTTTGTAAGTGGGAAAACCTGCAAAATCGGCAGTGTATCAAATACTTGTTCTCCCCACTGGAGGAGAGAGAGTTCCGGTCGCAGTACTATGATGGGGTCTTGGAGGATCTCATGCACCCATGGGAGGAGGACAACGACGAGGCATCGGATATGGATTTCAAGATACCTCCAGTGTGCATCCCCAGTCGGGTACGTCCAGTGCCAGCCTCGCGCACCAGCCCTCCAGAGCTCATCCCCTGTCCAGTACATCCAGTGCCAGCCTCACGCACCAGGCCTCCAGTGCATGTCCCCAGCCCAGTACATCCTGTGCCAGCTCCCCGCATCAGGTTTCCTGTGCGTGCTCCGAGCCCCGTACGTCAAGTGTCTGCTCCCCGCACCAGGCCTCCTGTGCATGTCCACAGCCCGGTACGTCCAGTGCCGGTTCACACCCTGATAGCTCCAGTGATGGTTCCCAGCCCTGCTCCGGGGTTGGATCCTTATATAGGGGGAGATCGGCCTCTGGATGGTTTTGACACCCTGCCCCAGGAGGTAAAGGCGATCTGGTGGAGAGCGTGGCTGGCGCAGCGGCCCAGTCCGGCCCAGCCCAGTCCAGTGCCGGTTTCCTGTGCGTCCTGGCGTCCAGTCCAGCTCCAGTGCCGGTTCCTAGCTTGGTAGCTCCAGTGCGTGTCCCCAGCCCGTTAGCTCCAGTGCCGGTTCCTAGCCCGGTAGCGCCAGTGCCAGTTCTTAGCCCGGTAGCTCCTTTGCCGGTCCCCAGCCCGGTAACTCCAGTGCGTGTTCCTAGCCCGGTAGCTCCAGTGCCGGTTTCTAGCCCGGTAGCGCCAATGCCGGTTCCTAGCCCGGTAGCGCCAGTGCCAGTTCGTAGCCCGGTAGCTCCAGTGACGGTTCCTAGCCCGGTAGTTCCAGTGCGTGTCCCCAGCCCGGTAGCTCCAGTGTCGGTTCCTAGCCCGGTAGCTCCAGTGTGTGTCCCCAGCCCGGCAGCTCCAGTGCCAGATCCTATCCCGGTAGCTTCAGTGCCGGTTCTTAGCACGGTAGCTCCTTTGCCGGTCCCCAGCACGGTAGCTCCAGTGAGTGTTCCTAACTCGGTAGCTCCAGTGCCAGTTTGTAGCCCGGTAGTGCCAATGCCGAATTCCTAGCCCGGTAGCGCCAGTGCGTGTCCTCAGCCCGTTAGCTCCAGGGCCGGTTCGTAGCCCGGTAGCTCCAGTGCCGGATCCCAGCCCGGTAGCTCCAGTGCCGGATCCCAGCCCGGTAGCTCCAGTGCCGGTTCCCAGCCCAGTAGCTCCTTTGCCGGTCCCCAGCCCGGTAGCTCCAGTGCGTGTTCCTAGCCCGGTAGCTCCAGTGCCGGTTCCTAGCCCGGTAGCTCCGGTGCCGGTTTCCAGCCGGGTAGCTCCAGTGCCGGTTCCCAGCCCGGTAGCTTCAGTGCCGGTTCCCAGCCCGGTAGCTCCAGTGCCGGTTCCCAGCCCGGTATCCAGCCCAGCGCCAGGGTCGGAGTCGCCCTCCGCTCCGGTGCCCAGTCCGGGACCGACGTCCAGTTCCGCTCCGGGGTCGGAACCGCCCTCTGTGCCGTTGCCGACTCCAGCGCCCCACCCTAAACCCCCCCTTGGGTGTTCCTGGTCTCTGTGCCTTTGGGGGGTGGGGGGGGGGGAATAGATAGATAGATAGATAGATAGATAGATAGATAGATAGATAGATAGATAGATAGATAGATAGATAGATAGATAGATAGATAGATAGATAGATGGCAGAGAAATACTTCAATAGCTAAAAGTGTGAATGATATGAGTGAGGGTAATAATAATACAGACTGGTTAAATGAACAGGTAAGTGAATATTTTGTATGGTTAAATTAACTGTACAGGTAAATGACAGGAAGAGATACTCAAATAGCTAAATGTGTGTATGATATAATTTGGGTAATAATTGTAATTCCCTTAAAATACAGTCCTTAGTGTGCAGGGTTTAATTACAGCAATGAAAAAAGATACAACTGAAAGGATACTAATATGCATTCCTGAGTGAATGACTACGTAAGTTAAGTCCAAGAATTACTTGCAATATTGCACGTGATAAATCTAATCCCCAGAAGTCAAGGCTAATCCCCAGAACAGAGCTAGCCTTCCTGATCAGCTTATTTACCCGAGAATGTCAGGCTCTGGCCATAGGGAGGCCTTTTGCTCACCTAGTTGGCCATGGTCAGAGCCTGACAGGATCTAGAATTCTAGATCTATGTGTTTTTCGTTTTGTGTTGAATCCCCAATTGGAGACAGCTACAAGACGTTGTCTCTGATTGGGGATTCTATTTAAGTTGCTCAACCCCACACGTTTGTGTGGGTCATTGTTTGAGATGTCTGATATCTCCAGGTTAGATGTGTATGGAGTGTGTGGGCATGTAATAGTAAGTACTTCTCTGGTTTTGTTATTTTGATTAGTATTATAGTAAATAAAAGTATGTTCAATTACAACTACGCTGCGTCTTGGTCTGCCGACACACCACATCGTGACAGAGAAGCATCACCGCCTTTTATGTTGGTGCCCCAGCACACCACTGCAAAAAAGATGGCACTGGCCACCACAGACTGGTAGAAGGTATGCAGTAGTTTACTGCACACGTTGAAGGACCTGAGCCTCCTCAGAAAGTAGAGTCAGCTCTGGCCCTTTTTGTACAGAGCCCCGGTGTTACCAGCCCATTCCAGCCTGTTGTCTATATGGACTCCCAGGAACTTGCATGACCCAACCATTTCCACATCCATCCCCTGTATAGGGACTGCAATCAGTTGTGCCTTGGTTCTCCTGAAGTCCACCACCGTCTCCTTTGTTTTGCTGATGTTGAGCTGAAGGTGGTTCTGCTCACACCACAACACAAAGTCACTGATTGCGCTCCTGTACTCCTCCTCCTGCCCACCCCTGATGCACCCTACAATTGCGGAATCATCCAAGAACTTCTGTAGGTGCATGTTTCAGAGTTATATCTGAAGTCCGAGGTGTAGAGGGTGAACAGGAAGGGGGAAAGGACCATTCCTTGGGGGGGGGGGCCCTCCCAAACCATCCCATCTGGTTTGGGCTTAGTGGGACTAACATTTGTTTTTCAACAGGACAATGACCCAACACACCTCCAGGCTGTGTAAGGGCTATTTTACCAAGAAGGAGAGGAGTGCTGCATCAGATGACCTGGCCTCCACAATCCCCCGACCTCAACCAAATTGAGATGGTTTGGGATGAGTTGGACCAAAGGAAAAGCAGCCAAAAAGTGGTCAGCATATGTGGGAACTCCTTCAAGACGGTTGGAAAAGCATTCCAGGTGAAGCTGGTTGAGAGAATGCAAAGAGTGTGCAAAGGGGTGGCTATTAGAAGAATCTCAACCATACTGTATATATATTGTTTAACACTTTTTTGGTTGCTACATGATTCCATATGTGTTATTTCATAGTTTTGTTGTCTTCACTAGTAGAAAATAAAAACAAACAATAAAACGTGAATGAGTAGCTGTTCTAAAATTTTGACAGAGGTTTGTTGATGCTCATGTAGGAACTAATTTACTAGATTTGGGAGTTGTGCAACCATTCTTTGAAATCTACCAGCACTTTGAGCACAAGAGAGAAGAGAGAACTGAATGCTTTTCTTGGAATACACAATTTAAACATGATATTATTGTACATATAGGAACATACTCCAATATTATATTTAGAATAGGAGAAAAATTAACATAGAGAATTGATTTAGGTTTTTCTGTATAATGGTGAGCATTCGGTGGTCATAGCCCAGCCAGGTCACCAGTGATACAAGTCAGTATTAGACGTCTATCCATGTCTGAGGACATCGGGAGATGACGTGGAATAATTTCTCTGCAATGGTCAGTAAATATACTAAAAATATACATTACTTTATCCCTATTTTCCTATACTGTATATGTTAACTTAAATGTCCTATAATAGCATACAAGCTTCAAGTTTTACATTTTATTAGTCAAATGTACAGGATACACATGGTATACACTGTCCAACGAAATGCTTACTTGCAGGTGCCTTCTCAACAATGCAACCACAATAAGAAATAATAAAGAATAGAATAGAATAAACATTTTAGCATATGTATAATTACAGGAAGACAATTTATAGTACAATATTTACACGTGTTTTGGGGAAGGAGGGATTGGGGGGCAAGTGTTTAAATTGTGCAGTATTTAGCAATCATAAAGAATTGTCTGGTAGCAGCAGTTGTGATGTGTGTGTGTGTAGCATGAATGTGTGTGTGTGTATGTGTGCGTGTGGATGAGTGTATGTCTGTGTAGGTGTGTGCGTGACTGAGTGCATGTGTGCTAAGGATGGGAGAGTCAATACAGGTGGTCAGTCCAGTTCAAGTGTTCAGCAGTCTGATTGCTTGTAGATTGAAACGGTCTCTCAGCCTGTTGGTTTTAGACCTCATGCTCTGATACCATCTGCCCGACTGTAAGGGAGGGAACCGCTCGTGGCCGGGGTGTGTGGAGTCCTTGATGATGAAAAGACGCCATTACTATTGCGCTCTATAGTCTGGGAAAGATTAGGAAAAATGTGAATGTTTCAGTGCTTTCTATACCAGCGGCTCAGAGAGGGCGACACCGGTGGAGTATTGATTATCTGTTGGCACAGCAAGAACGAATCAATCTCATGAACCCAGATAGAAGCTTGGGCAACTGCCAACCTCATCAGAGCATGAGTATGTGTTGCATGAATACAACCACTGTACGTAACATGATCAAAGGCTTATAGAGTTCAGTGGGAAAAAGGTAAAATACACACCATGTAAATCAAGCACAATATTTATCCAAAATCCTGTTAAGTTTATATTGAATAACTACATTTACAGTTAGTGCAATATTCTTACAGTTTTTCAGTCCTCCCACCGGGCATAAACCCAACATAAAATGTTACCTAATAAGCAACTAAACTTCCATAGTGTATCTGTGAAGGGTGTCATTCTTGACTAAGGACAAAAATAGAATATGTTTTCATCTTGAGGAAGGGAACATGTTGATCCTACAGACTCTCACTGGACAGGAAAGTCCCTGAGAGATGATTATGAAAGAGCATGATTAGAGCTGGCTGTATTTTAAGGCCCTCTGCATCATTAAGTGTGTGTGAATATGTATGCATGCTTGTGTGAGTGCTGGCACATAGCAGGTGGTGTCCAAGGGGGGTGAGAGAAGGCCAGAGAAAGGAGGGCACTGCCAGCGTCTCTGATGAGGTATAAGATATGCTTGCCATGGCTGTGACCACTGTTGCATTACAACACTGTTGCACTATAAGACCTTCTCTGCCTTGACTGCTCTGAGGGGTTGGTATGGGGCTTGTTCAGTGTATGCTTTCTATACCTTGCCCAAAGCAAAGCTGAGAACATAATTAAAAGTTATCAATAGTATAATGTGTAGAGAGGCCTGCATGGATGCCTGGACTGTCTCCCCCTCACGGCAACTTTTCTACCACAAATTCAGGAAGAGTTCTCTCCAAAATAAGATTTTGTCAGACGTTTTCAGACCTTAAAAGTAGTCTAATGTCTAAATTAATTTCACCTTCCATGCCATCGGTTGTTTAGATTCTTCAAAAAGATCCTCAACCCCAAAATAAGGCAAGATAAGAACATAATAAATAAATAGGAAATTGTATGGTGCTTATCTGTTCCATTAATTTTGGAATAAGACATTATAGCTTTATCTACTCAACAGATGATTCGGGACATGGACCATCCATCCTATTGAGAGTATGATTGTTTTAAATCGCCGCAAAGGAACAAAGATGGTTTGGTGAGGATTGAGAGGACTAAATATATGTCCAGAGAAAGCAATGCAAGACTTCAATGACTTCCATTATCAACTTTTGTGTGTGATTGTGGTTTGAAGTAAGCCAGTAAGTAAGCACTGATAGACATCCACGCACACATTTAAAATCACAGTTATTACTGTGTCAGAAATAACGTTTATCATCATAATCATCATCAAACTATCATTACAAAATAGCCCTGTTACACAGTTGATATAATAAACAAAATGGGACCACTTTTGGTCCAAATGGACAGATGGGTGATATTAAATACACTGCTTTGTCCCTTGTCATGCCTACTCTACACACATTGCACGTGGGCAGATATATCTGTTGTGTGGAGACTGGAGAGTGGTTCCTAACTCATCCCTGTGCAAGTGTCACTGCCCTATATATTTGGAATAATGAATATTAATAATTAGTGAGGATTTTAAAAGAGGTGGTTATTATGCGTGTGGGTTCTGTCAATTTGTTCTATTGGTCTCTTGCCCTATTACTCATAGTGTGGGTGCTCTCGAGAGGCTTTCGTGCTTTTTCACTAAACATAAAAGTACGATGTCTAACATGTAACAAAAAGCAGTTTGTCTAAAAATGTCAGTAAAGCAACAACTACATGAATGTAAAAAGGTTGTATTTTTATTTTATATGTCTTTAAATGGTTTACAGTAAGACTACAAGGTACACATCTGTCCAACTTCAATGTAATCCAACTTTATATTTTAAATGTATTTTGTTTATTTAAACCATTGAAGTCACATCGAAATCGATATCACTTTTTAAAGTGAGCCTGGCACTCATCAACAACATAAGCGCTTGGGGCAGAATTATAACTTTAAAAAATGCATTACCTAAATGTATTTTTAACCATTAAAGTAAAATAACTGCTCTACTGGGTTTGGTTCAGTCAAACTTCTCTAGTCTGGTGTGCTAGCCTTGCAGTTTTGGCCCGTGGCGGTGGCACAGACTGTGGGTACGGCCTGTAGCTTTGTCCCTGGACATCAGCAGCTGGGCTGGGGACAACCTGGAGGGTGAGACTGGCAGAGAGCCCTCTGGAACAGGGTGGGTGGATGCTGGCCATATGTGTGTGTTTGCCTATTTGTGTGTATGTGGACACGCCGGAGCCTTCACCCATGACTCGGGTAGTATCAGCATTTAATCTGCTAGCTGCTCCTCACTCCGAGCGGTTCCAGTCACTAGGCCCTCTACTATTATTGGAGAGCTGGGCTACGGGCATTCTGGGTGAATTATAGGGTCAAGAGCAGCGGATGGTTTTAACAGTGTTTGTCCTCTTCCTCAGGGGCATACTGTAGGCCTGGTCTGCCCTTCCTCGTAATCAGCAGCATAGGGAGATATAGGGTTTACTCACTTCAAAGGCCAAATCAGACTCAGAGAGAGAAGTAGAGACTGATGATAGTCATTACCCAGCAGGAAATAAATGTTGCAATGACATCCTTATGACATACTTTATGACAGAATTGTCAGGTTGTATAAGGATGTTTTGTTAATGTCTTTTTAGCAACAAGAAAAATAATCTGACATAACATCAAATCTACAGTTGTCAGGCTCTGGCCATAGAGAAGCAATAGGCTTCTCTATGTAGCTATGGTCAGAGTCTGACAGTGTCGTTCCTTTCTGTTTCTATGTGGGTTTTGGGTGGATCTCTAATTAGAGGCAGCTGCTACCCGTTGTCTCTAATTAGGGATCCAATATATGTTGAGTCTGTCCTTCACTTGGGGTGGGTTGTTATCGATGTATGTCGCAGTCACGGTGAGAAGTAAGTGTGTTTTTTTTTTACGTCCGTTCAGTTCGTGTGTTTTGGTGAACGTGACGGTAGTTTGTGTCTTGTAGTTCGCCATTTGTTCTATTAGAGATATAGTACAAATAAATATCAATGTCGAACTACTATCCCTGCGCTGCGTCTTGGTCTCTCTCTGCACCATCTCGTGACAGAACAACCCACCACGATGAGACCAAGCAGCGTAACTGGGGAGAGAGGGAGAGAGAGGTGGAGCCGCCGCGTTATGCGCGACGCGCAAGACGAGGCAACGCCCACAAACAACCCCAAGGTAATCTTGGGGGGGGGCTATGGGGCTGGTCAGGAGTGGAAGAGGAGGCACCAGTCCCACTTTCCAGGTGGCATTCGCCAGACACTGAGTACGTGGGGGAATACCGACGGAGGGAGGAGTACGAGAGGATCATGGAGCTATGCTGGCTAAATATGGAGGAGTGTGAGAGCGAGAGGAGGGAGCTGGCTCTAAAGGTGCCCAAGAGGAGCATCCCCAGTCCAGGTCCGGTCGTCTACTCCACCCTCATGCCAGAGCAGTCCGCTCCACCGGTACCCAGTCCGGGTCCGGTAATCTACTCCTCCTCCCTACCAGAGCCATCCGCTCCTCCGGTGCCCAGTCTGGGTCCGATCGTCTACTCCACCTCCGTGCCAGAGCAATCCGCTTCTCCGATGTCCAGTCCGGGTCCGGATCTCTGCTCTACTACCCGCACCCGAGCTCCAGTGCGTGTGCCTAGCCAGGTGCTTCCTGTGCCTGCTCCACGCACACGACCTCCAGTGCGCCTCCCCAGTCCGGTACGACCCGTGCCGGCTCCCCGCACCCAACCTCCAACGAAGGTTAGCCGCCCTGAGCCTCCAGCCAAGGTCAGCCGCCCTGAGCCTCCAGCCAAGGTCAGCCGCCCTGAGCCTCCAGCCAAGGTCAGCCGCCCTGAGCCTCCAGCCAAGGTCAGCCGCCCTGAGCCTCCAGCCAAGGTCAGCCGCCCTGAGCCTCCAGCCAAGGTCAGCCGCCCTGAGCCTCCAGCCAAGGTCAGCGCCCCTAAACCTCCAGCGAAGGTCAGCGCCCCTGAACCTCCAGCGAAGGTCAGCGCCCCTGAACCTCCAGCGAAGGTCAGCGCCCCTGAACCTCCTGCGAAGGTCAGCGCCCCTGAACCTCCTGCGAAGGTCAGCGCCCCTGAACCTCCTGCGAAGGTCAGCGCCCCTGAACCTCCAGCGAAGGTCAGCGCCCCTGAACCTCCAGCGAAGGTCAGCGCCCCTGAACCTCCAGCGAAGGTCAGCGCCCCTAAACCTCCTGCAAAGGTCAGCGCCCCTAAACCTCCTGCGAGGGTCAGCAGCCCGGAGCCTCCAGCCACAGCTCAAGGCCTGGAGCCTCCTCCACCAGTACCCAGTCCGGGTCCAGCCGTCTGCTCCGCCTCAGTGCCAGAGCAGTCCGCTCCACCGGTGCCCATTCCGGGTTCAGCCGTCTGCTCCGCCTCAGTGCCAGAGCAGTCCGCTCCACCGGTACCCAGTCCGGGTCCAGCCGCCTGCTCCGCCTCAGTGCCAGAGCAGTCCGCTCCACCAGTACCCAATCCAGGTTCAGCCGTCTGCTCCGCCTCAGTGCCAGAGCAGTCCGCTCCACCGGTACCCAGTCTGGGTCCAGCCGCCTGCTCCGCCTCAGTGCCAGAGCAGTCCGCTCCACCGGTACCCAGTCCGGGTCCAGCCGCCTGCTCCGCCTCAGTGCCAGAGCAGTCCGCTCCACCGGTACCCAGTCCGGGTCCAGCCGTCTGCTCCGCTTCAGGGCCGGAGCAGTTTACCCCACCGGTGCCCAATCCGGGTCCAGCCGTCTGCTCCGCCTCAGTGCCAGAGCAGTCCGCTCCACCGGTACCCAGTCCGGGTCCAGCCGCCTGCTCCGCCTCAGTGCCAGAGCAGTCCGCTCCACCGGTACCCAGTCCGGGTCCAGCCGCCTGCTCCGCCTCAGTGCCAGAGCAGTCCGCTCCACCAGTACCCAATCCAGGTTCAGCCGTCTGCTCCGCCTCAGTGCCAGAGCAGTCCGCTCCACCGGTACCCAGTCTGGGTCCAGCCGCCTGCTCCGCCTCAGTGCCAGAGCAGTCCGCTCCACCGGTACCCAGTCCGGGTCCAGCCGCCTGCTCCGCCTCAGTGCCAGAGCAGTCCGCTCCACCGGTACCTAGTCCGGGTCCAGCCGTCTGCTCCGCTTCAGGGCCGGAGCAGTTTACCCCACCGGTGCCCAATCCGGGTCCAGCCGTCTGCTCCGCCTCAGTGCCAGAGCAGTCCGCTCCACCGGTACCCAGTCCGGGTCCAGCCGCCTGCTCCGCCTCAGTGCCAGAGCAGTCCGCTCCACCGGTACCCAGTCCGGGTCCAGCCGCCTGCTCCGCCTCAGTGCCAGAGCAGTCCACTCCACCGGTACCCAGTCCGGGTCCAGCCGTCTGCTCCGCTTCAGGGCCGGAGCAGTTTACCCCACCGGTGCCCAGTCCGGGCCCGGCTGTTTTCCCAGCTCCATGGCCGGAGCAGTTTACCCCACCGGTGCCCAGTCCGGGCCCGGTTTATTGCCCAGCTCCATGGCCGGAGCCGTTTGTCCCACCGGTGCCCAGTTCGGGCCCGGTTGTTTTCCCCGCTCCATGGCCTGAGCCGTTTGCCCCACCGGTGCCCAGCTCGGGCCCGGTTGTTTTCCCCGCTCCATGACCGGAGCCGTTTGACCCCCCGGTGCCCAGTCCGGGCCCGGTTGTTTACCCCGCTCCATGGCCGGAGCCGTTTGCCCCACCGGTGCCCAGTCCGGGCCCGGTCAAATCTCCCGCTCCTTGGCCGGAGCCGTTTGCCCCACCGGTACCCAGCCCGGGACCGATGATAAGAAAGGGGCATGGAAAAAAACTGTCCACGTCGCCGGAGCCAGAGCCGCCCCCAAAGGACTAGTTTTTCCCTCCCAAATTAACCCCCCCATGTTTTTGTGTGCACTTTTTTTTTTTCCAAGCTGTTTAAAGGCACAGTCAACTTAGTGTATGTAAACTTCTGACCCACTGGAATTGTGATATAGGGAATTATAAGTGAAATAATCTGTCTGTAAACAATTGTTGGAAGAATTACTTGTGTCTTGCACAAAGTAGATGTCCTATCCAACTTGCCAAAACTATAGTTTGTTAAATCTGTGGAGTGGTTGAAAAATGAGTTTTAATGACTTCAACCTGAGTGTATGTAAACTTCCAACTTCAACTGTACTTCTAATTTTGGTGGCTATTTAATTGAGTCGTCAACAAACGTGAATAAATCTTAACCCTTGAAATCCTGTTGTTTGTGGTTAGAATCAAGTGTACGTTGACCCCTTTTTGCGAATTCAACCCAAAAAATCCATTGACATCCAGCGTCAGTACGTTGAAGAAATATGTTGATAGAACATACTTTTGCCCGGAGAGAAGGATCTGAAATTCCAGTTATAAAAATAATTTTGCTTACTTTCTATTTTGGTTGAAAAAACATACACTATATATACAAAATTAGGTGGACACCCCATCAAATTAGGGGATTTTGCTGACAGGTGTGTAAAATCTAGCACACAGCCATGCAATCTCCATAGACAAACATTGGCAGTAGAATGGCCTTACTGAAGAGCTCAGTGACTTTCAATGTGGCACCATCATAAGATGCCACCTTTCCAACAACGTATAGCAAAGGGTCTGAATACTTATATAAATAAAGGTATTTCTGTTTTTATTTGTAGTAAATGTGTATATAATTCTAAAAACCTGTTTTTGCTTTGTCATTATGGAGTATTGTGTGTAGCTTGATGAGGAAAAATAATAATTTAATCAATTTTAGAATAAGGCTGTAACGTCACAAAATGTGGAAAAAGTGAAGGGGTCTGATTACTTTCCAATTCATCCAAAGGTGTTCGATGGTGTTGAGGTCAGGGCTCTGTACAGCAGTGGAGGCCGCTGAGGGGAAGACAACTCATAATAATGGCTGGAATGGAGTCAATGGAATGGTATAAACCACATGGAAACCACATCATTGATGGGTTTGATACCATTGATTAAATTATTTTTTCTCCTCATCAAGCTACACACAATGCTCCATAATGACAAAGCAAAAACAGGTTTTTAGAATTCTATACACATTTATAACAAATAAAAACAGAAATAGGTATTCAGACCCTTTGCTATGAGACTTGAAATTGAGCTCAGGTGCATCCTGTTTCTATTGATCATCCTTTAGATTGTTCTACAACTTGATTGGAGTCCACTTGTGGTATATTCTATTGATTGGACATGATTTGGAAAGGCACACACCTGTCTATATAAGCTCCCACAGTTGACAGTGCATGTCAGAGCAGAAACAAAGCCATGAGGTCAAAGGAATTGTCAGTAGAGCTCCGAGACAGGATTGTGTCGAGGCACAGGTCTGGGGAAAGGTACCAAAAAATGTCTACTGCATTGAAGGTCCCCAAGAACATAGTGGCCTCCATCATTCTTAAATGGAAGAAGTTGGGAACCACCAAAACTCTTCCTAGAGCTGGCCACCCGGCTAAACTGAGCAATTGGAAGAAGCTCCTCTGTGTTGATGGAAGAACTTTCCAGAAGGACAACCATCTCTGCTGCACTCCACCAATCAGGCCTTTATGGTAAAGTGGCCAGACGGTAGCCACTCCTCAGTAAAAGGCACATGACAGCCCGCTTGGAGTTTGCCAAAAGACACCTAAAGGACTCTCAGACCATGAGAAACAAGATTCTCTGGTCTGATGAAACCAAGATTTAACTCTTTGGCCTGAATGCCAAGTGTCACGTCTAGAGGAAACCAGGCACCACTCATCACCTGGCCAACACCATCCTTATGGTGAAGAATTGTGGTGGCATTTATTTTATTTTTTTATTTTAACCTTTATTTAGCTAGGCAAGTCAGTTAAGAACAAATTCTTATTTACAATGAGAGCCTACCTACAGGGTCAGCCATAGTAGTACGGCACCCCTGGAGCAAATTAGGGTTAAGCGCCTTTTTCAAGGACACAGACAGGTTTTTCATCTTGTCGGCTTTGGTATTTGGAACCAGCTGCCTTTCTGTTACTGGCCCAACGCTCTCTAACCGCTAGGCTACCTGCCGTCCCCTCAGCATCTTGCTGTGGAGATGTTTTTCAGCTGCAGGGACTGGGAGACTAGTCAGGATCGAGAGAAAGATGAACGGAGCAAAGTACAGAGAGATCCTTGATGAAAACCTGCTCTAGAGCACTCAGGACCTCAGACTGGGGCGAAGGTTCATCTTCCAACAGGACAACGACCCTAAGCGCACAGCCAAGACAACACAGGAGTGGCTTCTGAATGTCCTTAAGTAGCCCAGCCAGAGACCGGAATTGAACCCGATCTAACATCTCTGTAGAAACCTGAAAATAGCTGTGCATCCAACCTGACAGAGCTTGAGAGGAGCTGTAGAGAAGAATGGGAGAAACTCATCAAATATAGGTGGCAAGTTTGTAGCGTTATACCCAAGAAGATTTGAGCCTGTAATCGCTGCCAAAGGTGCTTCAACAAAGTACTGAGTAAACGGTCTGAATACTTATGTAAATGTGGTATTTCTATGTCATTATGGGGTATTGTGCGTAGTTTGATGAGGGGAAAAATATCTTTAACCCATTTTAGAATAAGGCTGTAACATAACAAAATGTGGAAAAAGTCAAGGGGTCTGAATACTTTCCGAATACACTGTAGGTCAGTGTTTACAGTTAAACAGTAAAACACAGACCAATCTATTTTAGGCCATTCTGTGCACCTTAAAGGTCCAATGCAGCTGCTTTTATCTCAATATAAAATAATTTCTGGTTAACAATTAAATACCTTACTGTATTTATTTCCCATTCAAATGGTAAAATATAAACAAAAATAACTTCCTTGCAAAGAGGGATATGGGAGTGGTCCGAACGGGGAGGGGAAAACTGAAAACTAGCTGTTACTGTCAGAGGTTTGGAATTATTTTTCTGCTCATTGGGTGCTACACTTATCTTCGTATTGGTCTTTTAGAATAATAATGAATTTAACAGGCAGGCCAAACTCCAACCCACCAAAACAGGCTAAAACCTCAGGTGGTCTTTTCAAACAGCTACTACAGTAAAAGGGCAATATAATAACTTTAACTTTAAGTATTATTCCATCCTCATAGTATATAAAACCCAGGAAAATCTTCTTTTTTTTTTTTTTACTGTACTGGGTCTTTAAGCCCTGTTAGTTCCTTTTCCAGTTCCAGAAAGCTCTCTCTCTTTCTTTCTCTCTCTCTTGTTCTCTTTCTCCCCATCAGTAAAATCCTACCAGGGACCTCCTGCCTCGCAAGTCCAGCCAGGGTAATCAAAAAACGGTATTCTAATGATGGCCGACAAAATAGTCAGGGGATATCCTCCAGGGTACAAAGATACTTTATATTATAGTAGACGGATCGATAGTGGGGTTGACATGATCGGCCTCTATGAACAGGGCAGTGCTCTGTAGAGCCTGTAGTGAACAGCTCCAGGGGTTGTGTTTATATCACTGCTATTCAAAGCATGACCTCTCTCTCTCTCTCACTCACTCACACACACACACACACACACACACACACACATTCACCCACGCATGTATGCTCACACAAGCATGTACTCACACATCAGGGGTCCAGGTTTGTGTGTAGAGTGTGTAACCCCTCCTAGTGATATGCTGTGTCACTGTCTATGGGCTTTCCTGTAAGGAAATTCAATAAGGTAAAATATTGTTGTTAATAAGTGGCCCACCTCCCTGCAGGCCCAGCCATCACATATGAGAGACAAAACCTGGGTGCAACAGAAACTAGGTCATTAAAGTGGATTAATGCTGTAATTCTGAGAGAAAAGCACTAACAGACACATACATGCGTTTTTTTTATTCTTTTTTTATTTCACCTTTATTTAACCAGGTAGGTCAGTTGAGAACAAGTTCTCATTTGCAACTGCGACCTGGCCAAGACAAAGAAAAGCAGTGCGACAAAAACAACACAGAGTTACACAGTAAACAAACATAGTCAAAAACACAATAGAAAATCTATATACAGAGTGCAAAATGTAGTGCAAAATGTAGTAAGGTTAGGAGGTAGGACAATAAATAGACCATAGTGGTGAAATAAATTACAGATTATCATCATTAACACAGGAATGAAGGATGTGCAAATTATGATGTGCAAATAGATATACTGGAGTGCAAGATTTGTGAAAATAACAAAAATAAATAGAATATGGGGATGAGGTAGTAGTGTGGGCTATTTACAGAAGGGCTATATACAGGTGCAGTGATCGATAAGCAGCTTTGACAACTGATGCTTAAAGTTATTGAGGGAGATAGGAACCTCTAGCTTCAATGATTTTTGCAATTCGTTCCAGTCATTGGCAGCAGCGAACTGGAAGGAATGGCGGCCAAAGGAGGTGTTGGCTTTGGGGGTGACCAGTGAGATATACCTGCTGGAGCGCATGCTACGGGTGGGAGTTGCTATCGTGACCAGTGAGCTGAGATAGGGCGGGGATTTACCTAATAAAGACTTATAGATGACCTGGAGCCAGTGGGTTTGGCGACGAATATATAATGAAGGCCAGCCAACGAGAGCATACAGGTCGCAGTGGTGGGTAGTGTATGGGGCTTTGGTGACAAAACGGATGGCACTGTGATAGACTACATCCAATTTGCTAAGTAGAGTGTTGGAGGCTAGTTTGTAAATGACATCGCCGAAATCAAGGATCGGTAGGATAGTCAGTTTTACAAGGGCATGTTTGGCAGCATGAGTGAAGGAGGCTTTGTTGCGAAATAGGAAGCCAATTCTGGATTTAATTTTGGATTGCAGATGGTTGATGTGAGTCTGGAAGTTGAGTTTACAGTCTAACCAGATGCCTAGGTATTTGTAGGTGTCCACGTATTCTAATTCGGACCCGTCGAGAGTAGTGATGATAGTCCGGTGGGCGGGTGCTGGCAGCGTTCGATAGAAAAGCATGCACTTAGTTTTACTAGCGTTTAAGAGCAGTTGGAGGCCACGGAAGGAGTGTTGTATGGCATTGAAGCTTGTTTGAAGGTTAGTAAACACAGTGTCCAAAGAGGGGCCAGATGTATACAGAATGGTGTCATCTGCGTAGAGATGGATCAGAGAGTCACCAGCAGCGAGAGCGACATCGTTGATGTATATAGAGAAAAGGGTTGGCCCAAGAATTGAACCCTGTGGCACCCCCATAGAGACTGCCAGAGGATCGGACAATAGGCCCTCCGATTTGACACACTGAACTCTGTCTGCAAAGTAGTTAGAGAACCAGGCAAGGCAGTCACTTGAGAAACCAAGGCTGTTGAGTCTGCCAATAAGAATGCGGTGATTGACAGAGTCGAAAGCCTTGGCCAGGTCGATGAAGACGGCTGCACAGTACTGTCTTTTATCGATGGCGGTTATGATATCGTTCAGTACCGTGAGTGTAGCTGAGGTGCACCCATGACCAGCTCGGAAACCAGATTGCATAGCAGAGAAGGTACGGTGGGATTCGAAGTGGTCAGTTATCTGTTTGTTAACTTGGCTTTCGAAAACTTTAGAAAGGCAGGGCAGGATGGATATTGGTCTATAACAGTTTGGGTCTAGAGTGTCTCCTCCTTTGAAGAGGGGGATGACCGCGGCAGCTTTCCAATCTCTAGGGATCTCAGACGATATGAAAGAGAGGTTGAACAGGCTAGGTGTTGCAACAATTTTGGCTGATAATTTCAGAAAGAGAGGGTCCAGATTATCTAGCCCAGCAGATTTGTAGGGGTCCAGACTTAGCAGCTCTTTCAGAACATCAGCCGTCTGGATTTGCGTGAAGGAGAAGCGGGGGGGGCTTGGGCAAGTAGCTGCCGGGGGTACAGAGCTGTTGGCCGGGGTAGGGGTAGCCAGGTGGAAAGCATGGCCAGCCGTAGCAAAATGCTTATTGAAATTTTCGATAATCGTGGATTTATCGGTGGTAACAGTGTTTCCGAGCCTCAATGCAGTGGGCAACTGGGAGGAGGTGCTCTTATTCTCCATGGACTTAACAGTGTCCCAGAACTTTTTGGAGTTAGTGCTACAGGAAGCAAATTTCTGTTTGAAAAAGCTGGCCTTTGCTTTTCTAACTGACTGTGTGTACTTGTTCCTGACTTCCCTGAATAGCTGCATATCGCGGGGGCTGTTCGATGCTAATGCAGTGCGCCACAGGATGTTTTTGTGTTGGTCTAGTGCAGTCAAGTCTGGGGTGAACCAAGGGCTATATCTATTCTTAGTTCTACGTTTTTTGAAAGGGGCATGCTTATTTAGGATGGTGAGGAAAGCACTTTTAAAGAACAACCAGGCGTCCTCTACTGACGGGATGAGGTCAATATCCTTCCAGGATACCTGGGCCAGATCTAATAGAAAGGCCTGCTCGCAAAAGTGTTTTAGGGAGCGTTTGACAGTGATAAGGGGTGGTCGTTTGACTGCTGACCCATTGCGAACGCAGGCGATGAGGCAGTGATCGCTGAGATCCTGGTTGAAAACAGAGGAGGTGTATTTGGAGGGCAAGTTAGTCAGAATGATATCAATAATGGTACCCATGTTTACGGATTTTGGGTTGTACCTGGTGGGTTCCTTGATAATTTGTGTGAGATTGAGGGCATCTATCTTAGATTGAAGTACAGCCGGGGTGTTAAGCATATCCCAGTTTAAGTCACCTAACAGTACAAACTCTGAAGATAGATGGGGGGCAATCAATTCACATATGGAGTCCAGGGCACAGCTGGGGGCTGAGGGGGGTCTGTAACAGGCGGCAACAGTGAGAGACTTATTAAATAACCAGATTACATGTAAAAATGTACTTTTCATGAGATCAAGACACAAGGGAAAGACATCATACTTTGGTTATTTTCTGGTTGAAGCAATGACGATAACCAAATTACAACTCTTTTTAGCAACCAGAATTTTTAAAAATAAAACCAGTTTACAGCCTGATGTCATTGCAACCAGTTTAATCCTCTGTACGGTGTCCTGTATACAGTGCCTTCAGAAAGTATTCACACCCTTTGACTTATTCTACATGTTGTTGTGTTACAGCCTGAATTAAAAATGGATTAAATATTTTTTTCTCACCCATCTACGCACAATACCCCATAATGACAAAGTGAAAACATGTTTTTAGAAGTTTTAGCAAATTTATTGAAAATGAAATACAGAAATATTTAATTGAGATACACCCCCGGTCAAAAGTTTGAAATATTACTCATTCAAGGGTTTTTCTTTATTTGCACTATTTTTTTGATTGTAGAATAAAAGTGAAGACATTAAAACTGTGACATAACACATATGGAATCATATAGTAACCAATAAAGTGTTAAGAGATTCTTCAAATAGCCAGCCTTGCCTTGATGACAGCTTTGCACACTCTTGGCATTCTTGCAACCAGCTTCACCTGGAATGCTTTTCCATCAGTCTTGAAGGAGTTCCCACATATGCTGAGCACTTGTTGGCTGCTTTTCCTTCACTGCGGGCCAACTCATCCCAAACCATCTAAATTTGGTTGAGGTTGGAACCAAAAATCTCAAATTTGGACTCCAGACCAAAACCCCTTAAAAAGGCTTAAGTAGTACTTTAAAGTAGTTTTACTTAAGTACTTTACACCACTGGTAGAATCAGAGTCAAACCTTTATGAGGTACAGCTGTACAGCATTACTTCCTGGTCAGTATGGTTGTTCATGGAAAAAGGAGCAAAACTGGTTAAGGATGTTAGTCTGTTAGACAATTTCCTTCCATTCCCCCTTGAGATGAACGGTGGAGTAGGGTGAAGTTGCCCCTAGACGCTGATCTTGTGTCAGTTTAGCATTTTGGGGGTGGAGAAGCTGATCCTAGATTTGTACCTTGGGGAAACTTCACTCTGAAGATGTAAACAAAGAGTTGTTTTCCTTTCCAATTTAGACTGTGATGGAAAACCATTCAACCCTCAGAGACAAGCATCGCTCTGCCAGAAACAGTCGTCATAGGCAACACCAACTATCCCCAGAGGCTGACCTGACAAACAGTCTCAGAGACTAAAATGAAAATAACAGGGGAACTGTTAAATGTAACTATCACTGTGTACACCCTGTGAGCTCTCTGTAGTTGTTGTAAAGACTATTATTCCTGTAGATTTAAAGAGGTTATATTATTTTACATCTGTGAATAACAGGTGGGTCACACTTTAGATAGCCTTCACGATGTTGCATAATTCAATCATTGTCTTATGAACGTGATCTGTGGTTACAGTGCATTTAGTCTGGTTACCAAAATAGTTCTAAAGTAACTGAACTGCAATGAATAAAGCCTATTTTGTGGGTCTACGTAACAACCTACCAAAGAGACATCAGAGCAGTATTTCCAAAGACCTTAAAGTGAATTGGAAAGGGGAATGGGAACAATAGCAAATATGGCAGGGAGAGTATCAGCAGGCCAAAGCAGCCAAACACAGGTTTGCAATCTTCGCGCAATCTTAATTATATGGAGCTGTCCACGGTGCTGAAGCGGCACCCAACTTTCATGGGCTAACAGCGTTAGCTGTGTTCCCTCTACATGGTGATGAAATGTTTTCAATGCATCTATGATGGACACGTTTGGGATTTTCAACACGTTTGTGTTATGTCATCTGCTTTACCTGGGCTTCTCCCAATTAAGTGGCAACACCTTCTGTTTGTTGTTTAATAATATCATAACTTTATGAAGTGTATAGGCTACAGTCTAACATGTTCATTGATTTAAAAAAATGTCATTTGTAACTCTTAGTTTTTTCATAGTTATCACAGCGTCATCAGTGGCGACCCGTCATTCAGGGCAGGTGGGGCAGAGCAAATGCCTGTTTTGCATGTTATTTTGGCATTAATACGTGTCACATATCAGTTCGCAAACAATGTAAAAAAATATATACATATAATTGAGTTAATAAAGCTGCATACAAACATGGTCTGTTTTTTGTTTTCTTCAGTAAGGCAGCTCCAAAATGCAGGTGTTTCAGTGCTTTCTGTGGTGGTGGGGCAAGTCAGCAGAAAATACGGAGTGTTGCGCCGTGATTGGCTCAGTGTTCTGTCACTCATGAGGACACTACGTCACCGCTAAGTCTAAGGGTAGAGCTACAAAATTCAAGCCCCTTGGGTGCTGTGATAGAGTTACATTAGAAGTACCCATCCAAGAAGGTTCAAGGTCATTGGCTACAGATAAAATAATGTCAAATCACATTATATCTACATTAGCTTTGATTGGACTGATCATGTCAACATGTTCTGAATTCTGTCGCTGTACATTTCAAAAGGGCTGAACAAGTTATATTGACTACGTCCGTCCTATCTCGCTCATTAATGTCTTAATCGAAATTACAGATTGCCTCTTATCCGCTTGTCGTCCCCTTATGCCATAGTTTGTACATCTCAATTGTCAGTAGAAACCACATTTGTTTAAGCAAGTCAGCCATATCAGCTGTGTTTTTCTAAAAGACAGTAAATGAGGCTGAATGAACTGTTTCGCTGCCAGACAAGGCTCTGCTGATAGCCAGGTGTAGCAGTGGTAAGGTGTTGGGACTGCTGTTGGGACTCTGCTGTTAGGACAACTTTATGTAGGCCCTAATAGTTTGCGTGCACCGTTTGTCACCGTTATAGTGCAATTAATGTATTATTTAGTGTTGTGTGGTGTAGTGGCTTTGCTGGCATGCATCCCACATTATTTTTTTGCCCCACCAAGATTTACATTCTAAAATTTCCACTGAACATTATCAACGCCCATATTATTTTCACACAATATTATCAGGACACTAATTTGACAGGAAACTGCTGGCATTATATTGTTATCTATTTACAGACATAGCCTAATCTGCAACACACCTCTTCAGTTTGTTTTCATTAATATTGTTGTGTAGCCTAATCATAGCAGTTTTCCAGACCCTTTGCATTATGTGGGGAAACTTACCTCAACCAAGCTATTACACTGGGTCCATTGTTTTTCATGTCACCTGTCGTTATGTTGACATCGGCTTTTATAGCGGATGCTGTACTGCACTACCTGTCACCGCACTAAACGCAAGCATCCAGCCAGCCTATCACGGTTGACTATCACTAACAGCACCTGTGACTTCTTCCCGGAACACGGCTGTCACACATGCTACAATCCGGGAAACTGACCTCAACCAAGCTATTACACTGGGTCCATTGTTTTTCATGTCATCTGTCGTTATGTTGACATCAGCTTTTATAGCCGATACTGTACTGCAATACCTGTCACCGCGCTAAACGCAAGCATCCAGCCAGCCTATCACGGTTGAGTACCACTAACAGCACCTGTGACTTCTTCCCGGAACACGGCTGTCACACATGCGACAATCCGGGACCATTTAATACACCCGACGCTTCAGAATAGAATATGGATTAGGCACACGTGATATTATATCGTTGATATGCTATAAGTAGGCTATAGCCTAATGGCACTGTTACTGTATACGTTTGGTATAAAAAAAAACTCCTGAAAAGTCACTGACATAACATCATTCATAGAGACAATTATGTCTCTTCACATGATTCCTGAAAGCGTCCGTGGTATGACCGCGCCGAAACCACGTGTCCACGTAATGGAAAGCCAATTTTTCAATTGCAACCCCTCCTCCCTGTTTATTTCCAACCAGAGATCCAAGGCGAAGCGAAACACATGCAAATATTTTCCCAGGCGCGTCGTACTTTTGGAGTAGAGTGGTGCATTTCTGAAACAACCGAGAGAACCACCATTCTGATACGAAACATAAACCACCCAAAAGCATCAGGACAGACCAGAGCCCTCTTCAAAAGGAAACAAATCTGGCTTTAACGTTGCAGTGAGAGCAAAAAAAGATATGAACACTGGTGTTGTGGGAATTTGACTTCGGCAAACAGTTGGTTTTTGAAGAAGAAACACCACCAAGTGAAGTGACTTGATTTGGCAATGTCTTGTTTTATTGGGGCTATCGTTGCTGTCTGTGCGTGTGCATAGGATGCATCCTTCCCTGGCTTTTGATGCTGTACAGATCCTCCCTCCTCTCATCAGAGTGATGAACTAATAGGCATGGTTTTCTCCTCGGAAATCTGCCGTGTTTCACTGTTTTCACGTTAGTTCTGTTTGTTTAAGGGCAGCACGTCTCCTCCCGGTGCGACACATGCAATTTATAGAGTATCTTTTCTATTACCGACTCTCCGAGGTGGCATCCTTTATAAGCCAGAAGAATAAAAAACACCTTTATTGCGAAGTCTGACAGATAGATAAACATTTTCACCACGTGAATGAAAACGCATTTATGCGACTTGGATATTTACTATTTTTCTATGATACAATTGGTAGCCCTGTCCCGGAGAACTGAAACAATTGTGTTATTATGCAACCGCAAGGATCTCATCTATATCTGGGTGTTTAAGCCACTGGATTGCTCTTCGCCCAAATCAATGTGGTTTCTTTGGAACATTTTCAGCAAAGGAACGCATATGCTGCAGTGTCTTTGTGGCAAGAGTCTTAAGAAAAACAAGAACCCAGAAGGTAAGCACTTTGCCATTGGATGTTCATTGCTTTTTTTCCGGTGGTGAACTGCACTGTGTGTGTGTTATAGCCCACGTTTGTTGGGTCTAAGGGGTGATAGATCTGCAATGATATTTGTGCAGCGAGTGGATGCAGTGGAGAGGGGAGGGGGATAACTTATCCTCTAGAACCGCGATAGCCTGTCGGCGAGCCCTGGAATGGGGACGCGTAGTGCACAGACCGACACACCAGCAACCCCGAAGCATGATCTTCTAACTTTTTAAATAGCGCCCAGACACATGATTTTTTAGCACCTTGGATGGACATCGGGATCACATACTAATAAGGTTGTTCACTGTCTATCGGTCTCTTTTTTAACCAGGTTTTAATTATCTGGTTGCTGCAGCAGCATTTCCCCCCGCAACACTTGCTTCTCGATTTAATAGGCTATTCGCTATGTTTCAACGAGCTTGATGGATGAGCCAGACAACCTAGTTTATCTCAGTATCCACACATACACAACGACACATATTGCAATATTTAATAGCGATGCATTATCTCATGCATTCTTTGGTCGCATGGAATGCATTGTGGGATAAAAGACGCGCGTGCATGGGCTCATGCGATTTTTTTTAAATGCAAAAAGACTCATTTCACAGCAATCTCCATTTGATATCAGTCCTCATCACATTGGTGTGAAGTATCCCATCATAATAGTGACACATATACCCCCAATACAGCACTGCCTGGCTATTGAAGGCAATGCATAAAAGTGATCCCACTGGGCAAAAACTGGTTGAATCAACGTTGTTTCCACGTCATTTCAACAACAAAATGCAATGTGATGACGTTGAATCAACGTAGAAAACTGATTGGATTAGCAAAAAGTCATAAATGTAAAGGAACTTTTACATTGAACGGACGTCTGTACCCAGTGCGATATTTCTCAATGCACCTGCGATTTTCTTGCCAGTGGCCAACTGTTTTTTTTCAACAGGCTGTTACCAAGGAATGATAATATTGTACAGGTAGTCTACATTGTAGCTTAACCTTGTGTTTTAAGTTGACGTGCTTGGCAGCACTGTTTATTTTTCTTTCCTCGACAATGGTAGGCTACTGCAGCATAGTAGATAATAATTCTGCAGCTATTTTGCCTTGCTGACACCGCAACAATAACGACGAAATAAACATGATATATATAGTCCTACTTTATAGTCAAATCCACATAATGTCCGATAATGAAGTCAATAAAGACAACTATCACTTTTGGTATATTAAAATAATACCTAGAATGTTTTTGAAATGTAGACTATGAAACTAGCTGCATAAAAAAACAGCAACTTCTAGAAATGCCACTCGGGGACTATAACCAAATCGGCACATACAGCTGATCAATCACAGCTACACGTCCTGTCGTCTTCAGTTCAACCCACTATTATGTCATGTGGCGCTCATTAAAACAGATGTATATCTATCTTGTGTATTTATTTAATTACCTGTACACTGTTGATGAGGTGCGTACAGTCCAGGCTAGTGTTGTCACTGTGTAAATAGCAGGAACCATCCGTAGCCTATTCTATATCCAGAGGACCGAAATATGGAGCAGGTCATCTGTAAGCTATTTAAATCCTTTTGAAAGACGGCTGTTTGGGTCTGTGAATGACTTTTAGATAATTGTAAGACACTGACTGATGTTTTGGACCCCATTGTAAGAATAGCCAAGCAAGCTTAGGCTATAGGCCTGTCTTTACCCCCAAAACATATCCATGGAACCTGAAACATAAACGTTGAAGCATCAGTCCTTTTTGTTACACAGTCAGACTGGGATGAAAGGGGCTCACCTCAGCTGCTAAAAGATCCATACAGTCAAACAGGATGAGTTGAATGAACCCATCATCTCAGTTACAGGTAGCAAATCATGAGCTTTGGGATAAGTTTTCCAAAGTAATTACGGCCCCAGAAGCAGCAGTGAAGACAGAGAGACACTCTCCGTCCTAAATAGCACCCTATTCCCTAGCCTACATACTGCAAGACTTTAAAAAACTAAAACATAACACAGGGGGCAGCAAGATACACAGCAGTCCCTGTAGCATCACTGAGAAAAAACAACAAAAAAGAGCGTTTTTAGCTGGGGATGAAAGGAAGCTGATTGGTTTTGTGAGAACAAACACTAACTTTACAGAGTACTCTAACTTATCAAAATAAATAATTTGACATTGATAAACAGTAGAAGGCCTTTGCTTTCCATAATTGAGATGTTGAGAGCAGTGAAATTGCAAGTGTCGGCATCACATCAACAGCATAACTGGCTCATCTCACTTCTCAGTTATGATTGACATGAATTGAAAGAAACAAACATATTGCATTTCCCTCAAGGCAGCATAAAAAGTGGCCGTCCGTGGTTATTTTAGCAGCCGCTCTGTACTGTAAATGTGATGAGCTGTGACAGCGCTGTCTGCCTCCTGTCTGTTCAACCCATACCCCAGGCCACACAGATCTAAGATCAGCTTAATGTCCTCAAATCCTGAACTTAACCAGAGGGAACACCAAAGCAGGGCCCAGTACACAACCCATAGTCCATTAGCCCATGCCGAGGCTAACTTTTTGATACCAAAGTCAGACACAAGTGTGAGCAATCTTCAAGTGGTTTGCGGAGCTATCCACAACTGTGGTGTTGAATATGAGTCAAACTGCCGCTAGTTAGCGCTGGTCACGGTTCTGTTCATGGTTCTGAACTGATGGGAACTGCCGCTACTGCCGATCACAGCACTGTCCGTGGTGCTGTCAGCATCCACCGTCACTTGTTAATGCTGGTCGCACACAACAATTCCAAGGTGCTGAATTGTTGTGTGTGTTGCTAGAACAACACACTTGGGGTTTCACAGGATAGTGACGCATTATCTTCTTGCCTGCAGCTTCTTCCAATTAAGTCATCATTAATATTTAGAGCCGATCTGTGTATGTTGTCCAACCTTTCCATCGAAATGGCCAACCTTTCTATTTTGACAACATACAAGACACAAAGTAAGACTTTACCACAGACTGACGAAGTTCCGGTAGTCATGAATGGTTGTCGAAGGCTTTTTTTGTTTATGCTGCCGTTTACTTCATTGATTAACTATTGTCTCAGTTCACGCAGAGGATTTGTCTTTCTCTTAACTGCAGGAAGACAATAACTCCTGGCTCCCTCAGATATGTCACATATTTCCTCTCCAAGCTAAACAAACAACAAACGTCACTTCCTGGCTTAGGGTACATGAAAAGCTCATTAAAGACAGGTGTTTAGATATATACAGTGGGGAGAACAAGTATTTGATACACTGCCGATTTTGCAGGTTTTCCCACTTACAAAGCATGTAGAAGTCTGTAATTTTTATAATAGGTACTCTTCAACTGTGAGTGATGGAATCAAAAATTTTTTTTCAGAAAATCACATTGTATGATTTTTAAGTAATTAATTTGCATTTTATTGCATGACATAAGTATTTGATACATCAGAAAAGCAGAACTTAATATTTGGTACAGAAACCTTTGTTTGCAATTACAGAGATCATACGTTTCCTGTAGTTCTTGACCAGGTTTGCACACACTGCAGCAGGGATTTTGGCCCACTCCTCCATACAGACCTTCTCCAGATCCTTCAGGTTTCGGGGCTGTCGCTGGGCAATGCGGACTTTCAGCTCCCTCCAAAGATTTTCTATGGCGTTCAGGTCTGGAGACTGGCTAGGCTACTCCAGGACCTTAAGATGCTTCTTACGGAGCCACTCCTTAGTTGCCCTGGCTGTGTGTTTCGGGTTGTTGTCATGCTGGAAGACCCAGCCACGACCCATCTTCAATGCTCTTACTGAGGGAAGGAGGTTGTTGGCCAAGATCTCGCGATACATGGCCCCATCCATCCTCCCCTCAATACGGTGCAGTGGTCCTGTCCCCTTTGCAGAAAAGCATCCCCAAAGAATTATGTTTCCACCTCCATGCTTCACGGTTGGGATGGTGTTCTTGGGGTTGTACTCATCCTTCTTCTTCCTCCAAACACGGCGAGTGGAGTTTAGACCAAAAAGCTCTATTTTTGTCTCATCAGACCACATGACCTTCTCCCATTCCTCCTCTGGATCATCCAGATGGTCATTGGCAAACTTCAGACGGGCCTGGACATGCGCTGGCTTGAGCAGGGGGACCTTGCGTGCGCTGCAGGATTTTAATCCATGACGGCGTAGTGTGTTACTAATGGTTTTCTTTGAGACTGTGGTCCCAGCTCTCTTCAGGTCATTGACCAGGTCCTGCCGTGTAGTTCTGGGCTGATCCCTCACCTTCCTCATGATCATTGATGCCCCACGAGGTGAGATCTTGCATGGTGCCCCAGACCGAGGGAGATTGACCGTCATCTTGAACTTCTTCCATTTTCTTGTGCAGGTCTACAATTTTATCCCTGATGTCCTTACACAGCTCTCTGGTCTTGGCCATTGTGGTGATGTTGGAGTCTGTTTGATTGAGTGTGTGGACAGGTGTCTTTTATACAGGTAACGAGTTCAAACAGGTGCAGGTAATACAGGTAATGAGTGGAGAACAGGAGGGCTTCTTAAAGAAAAACTAACAGGTCTGTGAGAGCCGGAATTCTTACTGGTTGGTAGGTGATCAAATACTTATGTCATGCAATAAAATGCAAATTAATTATTTAAAAATCATACAATGTGATTTTCTGGATTTTTGTTTTAGATTCCGTCTCTCACAGTTGAAGTGTACCTATGATAAAAATTACAGACCTCTACATGCTTTGTAAGTGGGAAAACCTGCAAAATCGGCAGTGTATCAAATACTTGTTCTCCCCACTGTACAAAAGAGAGGGATGTGTGTAAAGCTATTCCAGGATTGCCGGTTTGTCTTAGAGTACAGGTAGTTAAAGTGCAGAATTCTTGTTGGAAGACAAGAATGACACAAATTAAGTTAGTAAAGTCAAAGACGGAAAATCTGTAACTCCAAACAGAACAATTCCAGATGTACTTGTAGATTTCCTTGAAGGCATGTTTCAACCTTTCAACTTGTGATGGTATTGACAGAATTATTTTGTCACATTTCTTGTCACACTTGACCCCTGTAGTTAGATAGATAGATAGATAGGTACTTTATTGAGCCCTTCAGGTTAGTGGTCTGGTAGAACTGGCTTTACTGCTCTCTGATACACATGCTCAGTCTGATATTTTAGAGAGGGGGTTAAGTCACTCTTGGTGGGCACATCATGATTCATTAATTCAATCAAGTAATTAAGTAGTGTGGTGTAATCAGTGAACCTTGGACTCCCCCTGCAGCTGTTCTACCAGTTAAGAGTGAATTACTGACCTCAGTGTTTACGTCATGTCACAGTGAAACTTTTAGGACACTTGGGAAAAGTCAGCATTCTGCCTTAGTACCTTTTTTGCCACAGTAATTAGTGTCAGTGACTCAAAGCTCTCTTTCTGTGTGTGTGTGTGTGTGTGTGTGTCTCTACACACACACACACACACACACACACACACACACACACTGCTATAAGGTCCATATAGGCAAACAGGATGAGTTGAATGAACCCATCCTCTCACAGCTACAGGTAGCAAATCATGAGGTTTGGGATAAGTTTCCCAAAGTAATTATGGCCCCAGAAGCAACAGTGAAGACAGAGAGACCCTCTCCATCCCAAATGGCACCCTATTCCCTAGCCTACATAGTGCAAAACTTAGAAATCTCTCTCTCGCTCTCTCTCTAATTGATCCAAGGGCCTTCAAAAGGAGGCCGCCGCCAGTTGCCCATCCCTTGTATAGAATCTATACCGTTGAATCATGTAATATTAGTGATTACGTCTAAGAATGTACAGTATTTACAAGCTACTCATTGACAGCCCGCAAGCTACTGGCAGCTTGCGATCTACCTTTTAGAGACCCCTGGTATACTTTAACTTACTGGTGCTATTTAGAAAACCTACACTGGGGGCCAAAAGATTGGAATATTACTCCTTCAAGACTAATGGAAAAGCATTCCAGGTGAAGCTGGTTGAGAGAATGCCATGAGTGTGCAAAGCTGTCATCAAGGCAAAAGTTGGCTTCTTTGAAGAATCTCAAATATAAAATCTATTTTGATTTGTTTAACACTTTTTTGGGGTTACTACATGATTCCATGTCATAATGACCTATGTCATAGTTTTGATGTCTTCACTTTTATTCTACAATGTAAAAGAAATTCTACAATGTGCAAATAAAGAAAAACCCTTGAATGAGTAATATTCCAAACGTTTGGCCCCCAGTGTATATTGCCAAGTCCAAGGGGTGACTTGTATAAGCCATTCTGCATTTTCCCACATACACCCATATACACCCATACACACACCCACATACACACAACCGCTAAGCTATCAGACTTAGTGCTGTTATATGGACGATGAGTATTCAGCATCTATCGACTGACAGCCAGGTTTTGTATCGGATAGACTTGCTTACTAGAATTGCGTGAGGTTGATTGACTATTGTGTAAATGCATTGTTTTTATGAATAGAGATAGAACCTGGATTCAGTTCTACATGCCAGAAAGTAGAGTGAAGATGTCTGAATTCATAGGACCTTGAAGTCTTTAGAAATAGCAGTGTCTTTGTGTCAGTTTACTGAATTATTTTGAAAAAGCTCTGCCGTATGTTGAGTTGTGCCTCACTGCCAAATTTAGGTTCATAAACCTGTGAGTAGTAAGATATTATCATCCTCCCTGTACTTTTACGCACACGCACGCATGCACACACACGCACCCACAGGCAGATAGACATGCCAGCACATTCTTCCCTCTTGTGCTGAGTAGTGTAAGAAGAGACTCCAAAGTGTAATGTGAAATTACATGTGCATTTTAATAACCTAGATTCTGCTGATGGAAGACTTTTCTAGGTAATTCTCACCTCAGAGCAAGTGTCAGTGCAACAGCCAAAGTATTATATCTAAAGTCCTTGACTTTGCAAATCAGGGTTTAACACTGTATAAGAAAAATAAGCAGTTTCTAGCTTGTTATAATGCAGTTAATTCATGCTCGACTCGCAATTTGTGCCAACGGAGAAAAAAAGCCAGGCATTAGACCACAAGTCTATAATTAAAGGGGATGGAAGAGATTTAAACAAGAACTTCAACAATTAGACTAACAACAGGGTAGTCCAAAAATAACCTAAGCGTTGCTATGGTTTCACAAACAAGCAATTACTCTTGAGTTTATAGTTGGCAGCTCTGCAGTACTTTCGTTGCCCACAATGGGGAAGAAAAAGTGTTGTAGACACACTACACATTTGTTAGTACAGTTTCTCACTTCAGAAATAAAAACAAAAAGGTATATGAGCCAAGGTTAAGTAAGACTATATGAATTGGTAGGGATATTGTTGGCAGAATTAAAAGAAACAGGAACATCTTTTAAGGATGTGAAGAAAACCGCTCAACACCGAACCCAATTGGAGGAAGTTTGTTAATGACCTATGCTCCCCAAAGAGCAAAAGGGTTTAAGTCAGTCAAGTAAGTCATATTATTGGAAACAGTTATACAACAGTAATATAACCATGGCATAAGCCATTGTGTTGCTAAGCTTTAGTTGGCTAATGCTAATTGTAGTTGACCTAAGGAACGGTTTGTGTCATGATGACAGTGTAATATCACTAGGGAAAGATGAACTGTATACACGTCTAGCAGTTTGTGCAGGTGATGGAAAAATACAAGTTGAAGAAGACTCCAACCACTGTGGCATGTGTTCCTATGTGGTTTATTATTGAATCAGCGTTTCAACGTCTAGGTTTAAGGGTAGAAACAGTATTTTATGGTAGCATAGACTCTCCACAAGTCAGTTATTATAACCTGACGTGACCAATTATGACATCTCTTATGTCATTACTATGATCCCGTTATGCAGGCCTTATAACAGATGGTTGAAGTAATGTTCAACAGTATCCTCGTTGGCATAAATGCAACAGGTACACATACTTGAGAGGCTCTCTCTGTAAGTTTCTTTAATATTAATCATTATGTTGTCCGCAGCATCATCACTTTCCTCAGTGAATTAATTTGGGTTCTCTCTTTTGCTCTTGAGAAACTTCACCTGCAGAGCGATAAAATTCAAGAACTGGTTCCCATTCCACCTCCCTTGGAAAGACAATCAAGTTAACATAGAAATCAGTACAGAGAGGGGAGAGGAGGACGTTGGGAAGAGAGTAAAAGGGGGGGGTACACTGTGAAAATATCCTGTTGTTTTTACGGTAACTTACTGGCAGCCAGTTACTTGTAAAATACTGTAGAAATGTTATGTTATGACTGCTCTAGGGATATAATTATTGTTTGGATAACCTTATTTACTATTATGTATAGATTTTTACCTTTCATTTTTTTCACTCTGTATGCGATGCACACTGCAGAGAACACCGGAAGACGAATTGTCACTGAATTACCACAGTTCATTATTTTAATGTTTGTTTATGTGTCAATTAATCCCATAAGGGAAGCGTTGCCAATTGGCATTCATTCATTCATTCATTCATTCATTCATTCATTCATTCACCTTAAATTCCGAAGAAACTTTGGCTTAACAGTACATTACTGTAAAGTGTACTGAACTCGACTCCACTCTACAGTACAGTAAATGTACTGCACTGTACTGTCCAAACTTGGTCTGGTCCGGACCAAATCTGAATCAGTCATGGACGTCTATATTTGGGGCAAATGAAGGCCGGTCCAGACGTCTGTGGACGTTGAAATCAAGGCCAGGGCGGACTGACCAAATTTCAACTACTTTTCAACCTCCATGGATGTCCGATGTCGATCGGAGCTCAGTAGGTGAGGATGCTGGTTACAGTAAATGGAAAGAGTTGGGAGTCATGGGTAGGTGCCAGTAAGAGCCAGGAGATGTGACATTAATGACAGAGACAGGAAGAGAAAGAAAACAGTTATCAGCAGAACATAACAGTATGCCAGTGGAAGACACGACAGTAGCAGGAGACCCTATGAGCTGAACATAACAGTATGCCAGTGGAAGACACGACAGTAGCAGGAGACCCTATGAGCTGAACATAACAGTATGCCAGTGGAAGACAGGACAGTAGCAGGTGACCCAAATGTGTTTAGTGACTATGATTTCCCATTGTAGCATTTTCATTGCAGAAATACCGATTTGGTAACAGAATTAAAAGTTTTAATCACTTAATAATTCATAAACAAAATTGATATCAGTAAAAACACTAACTAATTGATAGGTCTACCTTTACTTGTTACTTCTGTGAACTTTCATTATACTCCCTCATGAGGGAGAGAAATTAGAACATACTGTATCTTGGTAACGGAATTTCAAGGCACAAGGCAAAGTTTCAAGGCAGAAGGCATTTTATAGATTTTTTCCAGAAAATAAACATGTGTTGCTATTAGTTGGCAAGGGGTCATTACTTCAACATTATTGTGTTTTTTTATATTTTTAATACATTTTTCTGGTATTTCAACACTTTTTCTGGCAGATGTTTTCTAAGACCCCTTTTCCATCTGTTTGACTAGAAATCAAAGCCTTTGGTTGTTCCAAATTTCTTGAATGGAATATTTATATCTTTTCATAAATATAGACTCTTCGCTTTCATTTGACAACCAATTTGACATGCTCCCATGAACTTCACTTGTTGGTGCTCATGGGTCCTTTTACATTAAAATTACCTCTATTACCGGTGTTAACTTAGATTCGAATGTACATCAGTGGAGGATGATGAGGGGAGGGTGGCTCATAATAACAGCTGGAACGGAATAAATGGAATGGAAACCATGTGTTTGATGCATTTGATACCATTCTACCATTCCTCTCCAGCCATTACCACGAGCCCTTCCTCCCTATTTAAGGTGCCACCAACCTCCTGTGATGTACACGTAGGCCAAATCGAGGTCTAACCTAATGTATTGGAGGATACAGTTTTAGAAAAGAAAAACAATTGGACGATTATTTCTGACCAAAATTACCTTCTGCCTGCTGTGCTATTCATAGGTTAGCTGTGCTTTGTATATATCAAAAACACCTGCTTCCACATTTGTGATCAAGGGCACGTGCTAATCTAAAAAAAAATTAAACTACTGAAATCCGCCTTTTTATATTTTATTAAAGCAGTCATTCCAAAGCTTTAAAATGATTAATAATCCCGCATTGAAATTGGTGAGATTTTCAACGTACGCTACGTTTATGCTGAAATGACAGAGTGGGAGGCCATCACTGTATTAATAGTAGTTCTAAAGACTGTTAAGTTGACATTCTTTACAACTGCGATTAACTCTTACTCGTTAATGCCAGCGTAAACTTGAGATTGCACATAACATGCTTACTTCAGCGAACCCGTTTTTCTTGTGATGGAATTCTCTGAGCTGATGAGGTCTGTAAAAGGTTGTGTCTAATTGACTGGAGAGGCAAAATGTCTTCATGGCTTGTCAGCCTAATGCAGTCTTTCTCTGTATCACAATTAGAAGATTGTGAATGTACAAAATACATTGCTACATTAATTGGTAATATCACCTAAGTCGACACTAAGATTAGCCATTTGAATGACTACTAAAGTCAACTAAGTGATCAACACTGTTGAGGAAAAGTGTTGTTATAGCCATTAATGGCATGTTTGTCTTTGTAATACTGGGATATTGCCTGCACTTAATTTTTTAATTTTTTTTTTAAGTTGAGTCAACTTCAAAAATCAAGGTAACCAGCTGCAATATGGTTTATAGTTTACTTACCTTTGGGGCAGGAAAGTTCTGCTAACATACATTCCTGAGTTTAATCACACATTAGTGACCCGTTTCAGGAAACTAGGCATATGTCGTGGGTCACTACTTCACAGTAGAGCTGTTTGAACGTAACCAAAATGTGTTTTTGTCAGAAATGTCTTGAACATGTGAACTTTCATGTGCCTTAATAACAAACTTGTATGCCATCTGTAAATACAAATACAATTGTTAAATTACGAGCCTAGTTGGTTTAGCCAGAGAAAAAGACAGCAACCTTCCCGCTAGCCATGATTGGCTAAGATAATGAGTGGGCTGGACATGCTGAGAGGTGAGTTTGGATTGGTCTGCCATATAGCACGCTTCTGTAAATTTGAGCTGGTCAGTATGTCTAGGTAATCCTGTCTAACGCTGCTTTTTAAAAAATGTATCGCCAAGTAAAACTGCATAAACCTAATGTCAAGTTAAAGTGTACTGTTAGCTAGCTAACGTTAGCTGGCTGGCTCGATAGCTAACGTTATGTGTATGATGTTATTCTTCGTATCTCAGACACATTTGCTTGACTAGTTATAGCCTAATGTTAGCTAGCTAACCTGGATGTCCAGCGACGACAGCTGTGTGCACCCAGGTCAGAACGTAGATGCACTCAGGAGGACAGGTAGTGGGTGCGGGTTCCCACTCCAGAGCCTGGTGAATGTCCACATCTATGTCCCAGACCACAGGGGCTCCGACTCGAAAGGGAGGATTTATGGGTGTATTCAGGTCATCGAATCATAGAGACGGGACAGGGCATGCGTGAAATCAAATCTTGCTTGGTGCGGATTCAGCCGCCTCTAATGCCAACTTCACTGCCAGGAGCTCTCGATCGGCGACGTCAATATTCCTCTCTACAGGAGAGTTTCATAGAGTAATACGCACATGGATATAATTTTTTTTGATTACCTTGTCGTTGGGACAGGACAGCCCCCACGCCCACCTCTGAAGAGTCCACCTCCACCTCAAAGGGTAGCGTAGGGTCAGGGTGTTTAAGCAATGGGGCAGTGACACCTCCCTTCAGTAGGCGGAAGGCTTTGTCTGCTGCCGGACTCCACACCAACCTTGAGGAGAGAGGAGAGGTGATGGAGCTAAAGTTCTTGATGAAACGGCAGTAGAAGTTGGCAAACCCCAAAAAATGTTGTAACCCCTTTATGGTGGTTGGGACTGACCCTGACCTGACCGCAATTACCTTCTTATTGTCAATCATCACTCCTTGCTGACTGATCTGGTAGCCTAGAAAGGAGACAGTTTCCTGATGAAATTGGCACTTCTCTGCCTTGACATATAGTTGGTTGGCCAGAGATTGGATGGGATTGTATGCACTCCGCAGGTCCAATTTGGTAAAGAACCGGGCCCCACGGAGCTATTCAATAGCTGCCGGCACCAACAGGAGAGGGTAACGGTATTTAGTGGAGATGTCATTCAGTCCTCTGTAATCAATACAAGGGCGTAAACCTCTATACTTCTTCACCACGAAGAAGAAGCCTGCACATGCCCTGCCCCGCGGAGCTTCTCATGGATGTACTTCTCCATGGTCAACAGACAGCGGGTAGATGCATCTGCGCAGCAGCGCAGAACCTGCAAGAAGGTTGATGGCACAGTCCCAGGGCCGATGAGGAGGGAGACAGGTTGAAAAAAACTCCTGCCAGTCCTGGTATACATACGGGATGCTGAAGGGCAACCAAAGGACTCTCAAATGATGTGGAACCACAGGGAACGGGAAAGCAGATCCTCTGGCATTCGGGTGCCCAGTCCGTGATTTTCATCCTAAACCATGAGATGGTGGGGTTATGGCGTTGGAGCAATGGAAGGCCGAGAATAATGTTGTGAGCTGGTGCACTAATGAATGAATGGACTCCACGGTGAGGGTGAGTGGTGTGGGGATGTGTGTGATGGTCCCGGATCTTAGTGGTCAATTATCAAGGGCTTGAACCGGAAACGGAGAGGAGAGGTGATGAGGTGATGTTCAGAGAGGAGGCAAGGGTCTGGTCCATAAAGTTCCCCGCGGCACCGGAATCCACTAGCGCTGTAGAAACAGTACATGATGGACAGCCAGCTAGTGAGAAAAAAAAGGGTTTGGCGGAAAGTCATGAAGATGACATACTCACACCTACCCCAGAAGGTGGAAGATCACATCACCTTCCCTCTGCTCTAGTGGACCCTGAGGTGGTACGTACCGGACACTGCTGAAGCTGGTGCCCCCCCTTGACCACAATAGGAACAGAGCCCCAACTGTTTCCGTCTGAGTCGCTCGGCCGCAGGGAGGCGTGACCCCCTGACTGCCTACATGGGTTCAGATACAGACTGGTCACGGATGAGTGCATCCAAGGAGAGGTTGTCGTCTCAGCATGCCAATTCCGTATGGACATCTTCTGAATAGCGTACGGAGCGCCAGCTCATTCCATCCACTGGATGCTGCTACTGTCTGGAAGGTGAGCGAATACTCTGCAGCGATCTGGTCACCCTGCCGTAGTTGGAGTAGGTGCTCACCCCCCTCTCTGCCCTCTGGTGGATGATCGAAGATACCTCTGAACAGAGCCATGAACCCCGCATACGAAGCCAGCTCCTCCTCTCTCCCAGACGGCCACTCCAACGACCCGCCCAGTCAGCAGTGAAATAACCATGGCAACCTTGGACCTCTCGGTAGTGATGGCTCCCATCTGGTGCGTGGAATACAGGGAGCACTGGAGTAGGAAGCGACGGCATTTAGATGGAGTCCCGTCATATTTGTCCGGGAGGGACAAACGGGCATCGCTGACCTTGGCGGACTGCTGAATGGACTGGCGGTAGAGTATCCCCCGGTAATTGAAGGCAACGCCTCTCGAGTATGTTCGAGACATTGAAGGCTGTGAAGGACCTCATTCATAGCCGTCCCCAGTTGCACCAACTGGTCGTGGTGTTGATAAAGTAGGTATCCATGTTCGTCGACCGTCTGGGAGACGTCCTGATTCCCTGCTGCTTCCATTTGTTGAGTCAGTATTCTGTAACGTTGACACTGGGAGTTGAGAAGCAGGTGGTGAGTTTAATAATACACAAAACACGGCACAATACAAAACAAGAGTAGTGTTTGGACATGAAACACATAACCAATACTGCCTGGGGAATGAACCAAAGGGAGTGCCAGATATAGGGGAGGTAATGAGTGTGGTAATTGAGTTCAGGTTTGCTTCATAACGAGGCGCAGGTGCGCGTAATGATGGTTGCCAGGTGTGCGTAATGATGGTTGCCAGGACCTGTGGTTAGTAAACCGGCGGCGTGGAGCGCCGGAGAGGGGGAGCGGGAGTAGACGTGACATTAATGGAGTATTCAGCTCAACAATTTCCCATTTTAAGTCCAGCCAATCTGGATATTTAAGCTACATGGACATCTTCTAAGTTGGATTTTATACAGTGTGTATTTATTATCACCTGTTAAGCAATGAGTTTGTGCTGTCTATGTTAACTGTTGAATGTGCTGTGTAGCTGAGCTCTATGAGACAGTCACATCCAGAGCCATACATGGATATAAGTGAATCCCTCTTATGAGTGGTGATGCCGTAATTGTTCTGATAGTGTTATGGTAATTTTGGTTGCGTGCCAAATATCAGTTTCCAGGAAGTGAGCGCAGGTGAAATGACAGTAAGGGTGATTAGTGTTCTATACTCTGATGGTAAACTCCATGACAAGCCACATGGCCTAGTGGGAATTCCTGTAGTAGACTATCTGCTTGTTTGTGATACAGCTGTTGAGTTTTGTGGTAAGTTTCACACTTTCCCACAGTTGTTCATCCAATGTGATAAGAAAGACAGGACTTTACGTCACTATGTCTGCTGATAGTCCTGAGGTGTTGAATAAAGTTGTGTTGTTTTGTATAATATAATGGAACTTTCAGTAAAATCACACATCCTCTGTGGCTTTAGTATGGAAGTATAGTGAATGGTTAAGTTAACATCACTATACCTTCCTGAGACCTGGAACGCATGGATCCAGAGATGCCTTGGATTTTCAGGGTCAGTGGTATCACTGCTGCTTCTAGAGTGCATTGTGTCACTGTGCAGAGAGTCACAGGTTTGCATCCTAGGCAGACCAAGTGGCATGGGACAGAACTCACTATAGAAATATGGCTAGGTTGTGGACGGCAGAAAATAGCTACCTGCAAGCATCAGTGCACTCCCAAATAAGGTTGAGTAAAGGTCCTCTACATGTTGTACTTGGTTTTGGCAAGTAACTGTTTGAATTAAGTAGACCTGTCATGTAAATGGTTATTGGTCAACTTAGTGGTCAAAACCCTAAATGCATTGATATATTATCTTCTCAGTTTACATGTTAACTTGACACACATTTAAGATTAGGGAGGACAATTAATTTGACAACTTATTGGACAACTGTCAGTCATTCATATTCCATTCACCCAGCTCAATGTAACACCAATAGGTTTAGGCTACTACATGATACTCAATCACTTTCATAGCAGCCATACAAACAGCATCATCATCTCCTCTCACATTTTTGCTTTGCTTGTGGACTTCTGTGCACAACACAACAGCTGTCTGTGACCATGCGAAAAAGCCTCTCCAAGCTTCATATCATAACCTCTGCACACAACCTACATTGTTGTCACCATATTAACTAACATCATAATCAACATAGCTACTAGAACTAACACGTTAGTAAATCCACCATCAAAAAATATATATACTGTATATACAACAACATCTCTGTCTCTCTCTGCTGCTTCTACTTCATTTATTTAGAAATTCATTTGTTAAAAACTGTTAAACTATTGTCTTTCTCTCGCATTTTATGAACTGCACTGCTAGCTAGCTGTAGCCTATGCTTTCAGTACTAGATTAATTCTCTGATCCTTTGATTGGATGGACAACATGTCAGTTCATGCTGCAAGAGCTCTGATAGGTTGGAGGACGGTGAGAACCATGAGCCTCTTAGGTTTTGTATTAAAGTCAATGTACCCAGATGAGGACGGAAAATAGCTGTCCTCTGGCTACACTATGCTGCTACCCTACAGAGTGCTGTTGAGGCTATGTGAATATGTGAATATATTTAGTATATTTTTATCAAAAAATTATAACTTTAATTAATGCTTCACTATTTTTATGAAATAAAACCCCACTTCTCCAGTACCCTTTACAATTTTTATTTATTTTTTGTACCTTTATTTTACTAGGCAAGTCAGTTAAGAACAAATTCTTATTTTCAATGACGGCCTAGGAACAGTGGGTTAACTGCCTTGTTCAGGGGCAGAGCGACAGATTTTTACCTTGTCAGCTCGGGGATTCGATCCAGCACTCTAACCACTGGGCTACCTGCCGCCCCGCTCATCACTACCACATTCACACATTCGCACTGATTTGGAATATTCCTAAATGTATTTTTTTTTTTTTTACATCAATATAATCCTGACAGAGTTTTATGGGAAACCTATTTCATCCCATGGAGATGGCCATATAAATACAAACACAGTGGTGTTGTTTTATGAATTGTTATGCTTAGCTCAGATGGTAGAGCATGGCGCTTGCAACGCCAGGGTTGTGTGTTTGATTCCCACGGAGGACCAGTATGAACATGTATGCACTAACTAACTGGTAAGTCGCTCTGGATAAGACTAAAATGCAAATCAGTTTTTACCTGCTCCCGTCCATCAATATCGGACTCTACTGTAGTTGCCCTAAATCTCTTTATCTTTTTCAGAGTGAACACGTGTATTGAGAGATGCCTCAAAATAGAAACCCTCCAGTATAGAATGACAATATGGACCATGCATGGTTTGCTGCCCTGTGTCCTATACAGCTCCCATAAATCATTTCGTAATTTGGCCCATTCTCTGTCCTCAATAGTGGGATCTACCTGAAACATTCCCCCCCTGCATACGAGTCCAGATAGGCTGGTAGGGTGTAACATAGCTCTAAGTAGGTTCCCTCTCACAAATGGCACATCTCAGCGCTACTTCCTGGTTCTCTGGAGGATTTCCAATCACATGACAGCCAGCAGAGCCGGATTGATTTTCTACAGCTGCTCTGCTCTGCAGTACTGTACTGTACTGTACTGAAGAAATTTCCCCCTCGGGGATCAATAAAGTATCCTATCTATCTATCTATCTATCTATCTATCTATCTATCTATCTATCTATCTATCTATCTATCTATCTATCTATCTATCTATCTATCTATCTATCTATCTATCTATCTATCTATCTATCTATCTATCTATCTATCTATCTATCTATCTATCTATCTATCTATTAATGGACCATGCTTTGATTTATCACAATAAAGGAGGGAAGGAGGAACCTTGAGATTGATCGATAGTAAAGAACACTGTCCTAGGCTACTACAGATAGTATATGTAACCGACGACCTGGATTCGGTCTTATATAGCAAAATTTGAAATTGTTTTTTTTACATTGGATAAAAGCAGAGACACAGAGCTACAAAATGGTAAATCATACACTGTATTTAAGGGAACAATGGGAAAGTAATTATGCTTTGAAAGTAGATCAACTTGTAATCTCACTTTTGAGAAAATGGCCTTTGAATGTTTTGGTACCTAGTGAAGAGCTCTTCTTTGTCTACACCCATTCAGCATCGTTCACATCCTCTTCAGCTTTAGCCCCACCCATCTTGTTTCGCTCTCGGAGCGTTCAGAGCGCACACTTGACGCTCTGGCCGATGAGTAGAGTTGATCTGAGCGTTCTGACCTCACAATGGCAGTCAAGCACCCAAGCTAACTGGTTAACATTGGCTAGCTTGCTATTTACTTCCAGACATAAAATTGGGTTTATGGTTCATTGTTTACCTCTGGATAACATGAAAAGAACCTAACCAGCTCTGCTGTCAACAATTTAATTACGCTTTTTTGCTGACATTTTCTGACAACAGCCATATTCAACGGTGTTGTGCGTTGAGAAATTCATCAGTTATTCTGCGCTCTGGCATACACAGACTGAATTTACGAGCGCACCCCTGAAATGGTTACTTGCATAGTGGAGTCTTTTGTTAAGACATGTAGCTAGCTAGCTAGGTAAACAACTTGTAAGATCATACACATAACGTTAGCTAGCGAGCCAGCCAGCTAACTTTAGCTAGCTAGCTAAACAATGAACCATAATCACAACTCATGACATTACTACCCTGCATGAATCTGCTGGTAGCTAAACAACCAGGTTCAATGCTAACATTAGGCTCTAACTAGCCAAGCAAATGGATCTGAGATATGAATAATAACATCAGACACGTAACGTTAGCTAGCGGGGGGGTTGTCAAAGAGTGTTTGACGTCTTTTGTGACATGGTCATAATGATTGTAATATAACTTGTTTTTCAACATATTTTTCGCAACCTGAAAAAAAATGTGTTATGGTAACTGGTTGTGATTTGGTTATCTGACCAGATAAAAACAAAATATGGCAAATCTTGCTGTCTTCATGAAAAAGGGAGGTTGATCGATAGATCAGACTATTTATGTAAATGTAAGGGATATTCAAAGGCTTCACAAAGATATGTCATGTCAAATTCTGTGAATTCTGAGGTTGGAATTAACATTTTTAAAAGTTAAGCTATTCTCCGTATAGAGTGCTTAATCTGGCTGTTCAGTTCTCTATTGTCAGCACAGTCCAGCGTCTCTGTGAAAGGACCCTGAATGCGTCCCAAATGGCACTACTTATGACCAGAGCCCCTGAATGCTTTCAAGGTTTAATTCTGTCAAAGAAGGATGCTCTGGTTTGGTCAGGGTTTGTTCAGGCATCTGGGGCTTACTCCCACTGTTGTGAAGTGGCACTTTGGCTGATTGCTGGGGATTGGGCCCTCTCTACAAGTAAAGCCCCCTTTGCCATTTAGTTAATAGGCATTGTGATAGACCTTTCATGTCACTATCAAAACATTTAATTTCTCACTAATTCTTGTAATAATGCTTGAAAAAATACAAACAATTCACCTCAGTCTTTACCAAAGTAGCGCTTCATCTTTTATACCATCGGCCCAAAAGAAAATTAAGCTAAGCGGAGATGTCTTAAAATGTTTATCTCACTGTCAACCACCTTAACATTACAGTACAGAGACACTTTTCAGCTGCTTGTTTTCAATTGAGTCCCACACCAATCCTCCCGTCCCACTCCCAAAATAAAAGTTTGTCAAAACCCGGTGGACAGAGGCGAAAAGCCTGTAGTGTGTCTGTCGGTTCGTCCTGGAGTCACAGGTTTGTGTTTGACCTTTGTTGCTCTCGCTGTAACGTTAGCCTCACCCCTGTTACTATCAAAAAGCTGCTGAAGCCTCCTCCTTTCACCTGTCAAAACCATTTACCACATATCCTCTCCTTTTCTCTCTTTCCTCTCTCTCTTTCTCTCTCTCGATGTCCCAGGTTTTCTCACGCCTCATCTCTGTTCTCCGCTCACGCCCCAAGGCACTGGTGCTGCTGAGCCACACGCCTCTCTTTCTCTCACTCTCTCTCTCTCTCCTCTCTCTCTCCCAACACGTTCACGTTGACATCTCTCTCTATCGCAATGCATCCTCTTCTGCATTCAAAGCATAGGCTACACCTATTTGTCTGATGGTAGGAATTAAGGTACCTTCATGGATAAGTAAACAAACACATACATTAGCACATACATTGCCATCACCTGCATTTAATGTAAACCTAACCCCTACATTTCCTATACATTACCTCAATGAACAGTAAGGGTCAGTTTCCAGACCCAGATTAAAAAAAACAAAAAATTATCCATGGAGCTTGTTTTGTTGAATAATAGACTTAATCTTGGTCTGGGAAACTGGCCATAAGTCTACTTGGAAATTTTGTTCTGATTCTGTTTAAGTGGCCCATGCCACTTGGTCTTTCAAAACACTGACATGGCATATCTGTGTGTCACACAGTGTTGTTTCGCAGTCTGCCGAGAGAGCCCATGTGTTGTGACTAATATTATTTCCCAGCCATCCAGGATCGGGAAGTGATACAATCTCATTAAAGTCATGTCGACCCCAGTGCCAAGTGTAGGGCTAGCTTGAATTGTGTTCCTCTCACTACAAGGGTTCAAATACACTACATGGGCAATGTTGTGTATCTACCTGTGTGTTACTTATGAAGCATAGCTTTTGATAGTGGTCCAACATCAGGATTTTGGTTTTGATTCCTGCTCGGGCCACCAATATGAAAAGGTATCCTCACACTACTGTAAATCGCTTTGGATTAAAGCTTCTGCTAAATGGTATAATTATATTATATTATGGTATAGACTTTGGGATGATAATACTTACTCACTTAGTGTTTGCGCAAGTGCAACATTTGCATCTGTCATGTTCATAAAGCATTCTTTCATACAGGATTAGCTTAATTTTATATCATAAACTGAAGCTAAATCACAAAAGTGTCTGTCTTTATACCATTCATTACCTTCAATGTTTTATTTTGCGATACATGTTACAGGAGCTTTGCACCAGTGCTATGCCTGGGCAATATGGCCAAAATATATCACTATATATTTGACATTTTTGACAGTATGACGGTATTTGACGGTATTTAATGTTTTTGAATAATACCATTTTGAAATATGCTTTATGAGTAGGGCGTGACCCTAAGGCGGCAAAACATACATTCTAATAGCTAGTACACTAGATAATGTGATATTTTTATTTTTTATTTTTTATTTAACCTTTATTTAACTAGGCAAGTCAGTTAAGAACAAATTCTTATTTACAATGAAGGCCTGCACCGGCCAAACTCCGATGACGTTAGGCCAATTGTGTGCCGCCCTATGGGACTCCCAATCACGGCCGGTTGTGATAGTCTGGATATATAACGAAAGAGTTTCGCTGTCCATTACTGGACGTTATAGGAAAGCCCCATACAAACCGGCGCCATAGATTTTTCTCTCGATCAATGAGAGAAGATTTTAAATGGACAATATGGCGTCGGAAACATTGTTCGATTACTTCATATTTTCGAAATAACGGAGCATTTTCTAAATTCAAAATACACTGAAAATAAATGTTTTTTTTAAATAATTATTTTTATGCAACATGCAACAATTTCAAAGATAACATGTAAACAGCCTAACCAGCTCTGCTAGAGCATGTAAAATGGTCAGAGTGAGGTTTTCTCTCATTTGTGTCTGGAAGTAGCTAGCAAGTTAGACAGTTAGCTTGGGTGCTTGACTACCGTTGTGAGGTCAGCACCCTCGGATCAACCCTACTCCTCGGCCAGAGTGTCCAGTGTGAGCTGAATTTACAAACGGACAATATGACAATTCTCTGAATTAACAAACGCCCAGAGCGCACTCTGGCACTCCAGATTGAATTTAATAACACACCCAAAGTCGTAAAATGTCAAGCTAGTAATTTGTTACGCTAACAAGCTAGCAAGAGGTTGCATAGCAACAGCATCAACTTCCGGTAGACAGGCAAAGCGCCAGTACGCTCAACTGAAAGGATATCGTTCTTTTACAGTATACTAAAATGAACTAATAGTATGTAGTATATACTTATTAAGTATGTAGTATACAGTATGTTAGTATGGGTCTTTCGAACACAGAGTCATGAGCACTTGCCACAGTGAGTGGCAAGTGCTCATGACTCCATGGTGTAGCAACATGCTCTCCTGGAATGACAGGGGGCAGGGCTTGGTGTGGGGGGCAAGGCTTGGTGTGGGGGGCAAGGCTTGGTGTGGGAGGCAGGGCTTGGTGTGGGAGGCAGGGCTTGGTGTGGGAGGCAGGGCTTGGTGTGGGAGGCAGGGCTTGGTGTGGGAGGCAGGGCTTGGTGTGGGAGGCATGCAGGAGAAGGGAGAAAGAGAACTCAAATAGCAACGGAGTAAACTATAAAAACAGACGTAACACACGGCGGAGTGGCATATATCATTAACAAACCAAACATTGAAATACCATTGTAGAAGGCAAGGTAAAGTGCATCAATACCAGTGTATATAGTAAAATACGGCATACTGCCCAGCCCTAACCAGTGTAAGCACACTCTAGGTATTTTTTTTAACTTAGCTGTGTCATTAAAACTGTGTCGTTATATAGCTCCCAACCTGTTTTCCGTGGAAATTGTTGAGGCTAGTGTCTACGATGTGAATGACATGTGAAAGTAGAGTCTTGTTCTCAAAAGCAGTGACTTGCTCTGACTTTCTCTCTCTTTCACATTCCTTCTCTTTCTGCTTGCTCTTTGCCCTCGTCTTGCTTCCTCTCCATCTCTCTCTCTGTCTTTATCGCTCTCTCTCTCTGTTCGAGGGTCTGTGCTGTGCAGTGCTGTGAGGTTGTGCGGTAGCGAAGGTGGTATGCTGTGTAGATTTTTGGTGCAGTGCAGCAGGCAGTATTGTAACGCAGCCTCTCTCACTCTTTCTCTCTCTCTCTCTCTGTATGTTTGCTTTTTTGTGGCCGCTGTTTGGTAGCCGTGGAACAATTCCAGACTATTTAGTAAAAAAAATAAGGGCATTAGCCCCAGTGCTTACGTCCCATCCATCACGCTTGGCAAGCCCCGTCGCTTTGTAGCGTTCCATTCCTGGGCCTGGCCACTTTCATAGCATTGTCAAAAAAATGTATGATGACCTTTTTGGAAGTTCTTATTTTTCTTATTATTTTCCGTTATTCACTGATTTGGGAGATTTATGTGTATGTATTCCAGGTATGTGTACATGGAGGGGAGCAAGTGAAGGATATAATGAAGGTGGTACAGTATTATGAACAAGTGTGTGTGAGAGGGAGTGGGTGAGAGAGAGAGAGACTAAAGAGAGTGCTTTAGCCAGACACAGCAGCAATACCACCCTGCATCCCACTGCTGACTTACCTCTGAAGCTAAGCAGGGTTGGTCCTAGATGGGAGACCAGATCCTGCTGGAAGTAGTGTTGGAAGGCCAGTAGGAGACACTCTTTCCTCTGGTCTAAAAAAATATCCCGATGCCCCAGGGCAGTGATTGGGAACATTGTGCTGTGTATGGTCTTTCGTATGGGATTTTAAACGTGTGTCCTGACTCTCTGTAGTCACTAAAGATCCCATGCCACTTATTGTAAGAGTAGGGGTGTTAATCCTGGTGGCCTGGCAAAATGTCCAATCTGGTCACCTAATCATCCCTAGCTTCCAATTGGCTAATTTCTCTCACTGGCTGTAACTATTACCCAGGTTGTTGCTGTAAATGAGAATGTGTTCTCAGTCAATTTACCTGGTTAATTAAAATAAAACAAAAGCTATTGAGTGCTGGTGGCCCTGTAGAGTAGGGGTGCTAGAGGCCCTGTAGTGCTAGAGGCCCTGTAGTTTAAGTAGAACAGTACATGCTGTAGATAGACAATGAGGGTTACTGTATAGCTACAGCATGTTGGGATCATGTGACACCCCAGGTCTGGGAGGAGAAACCCAGTTAGTTTTTTAAAGGAACTACATGTAATATTTTTGCCGTACATTTGATTTCTTCATGATTCTTTTTAAGGACAATGCTTACATTTAAAAAAAAATATATATATATATACTTTACTGAAACCACTATCACGAGGACTAAATAACTTTGTTATATAAACTGTCAACAACTGGACAGGTGTCACCTTATTATGGCAACTGGCTTTACACTGGCATGTTGACCCAGAACACTATTTAGCTAAGCAAGCAGTCTAGCCATTTGAGTGATGTTATGTTGTCATGATGACGTAAGGTCAGTTGTAATAAGATGACACAACAGTTGTAACCAGTGCTTGACTTGGACGGAAATAGGTGCTCATTTTGGGTACAGGGGCTGTTTATATACTGAACAAAAATAGAAATGCAACATGCAACAATTTCAAAGATTTTACTGAGTTACAGTTCATATTAGGAAATCAATCAATTGAAATACATCAATTTGGCCCTAATCTATGGATTTCACGACTGGGAATACTAATGCATCTGTTGGTCACATATACCTTAAAAGAAATGGGCCTCACAATGGGCCTCAAGTTCTGTGCATTTGAAATTTGAGAGAAATAAGGTTTTTTTGTGTATGAAAAACTTCAGTGATCTTATATTTAAGCTCATGAAACATGGGAACAACACTTTATATGTTATGTTTATATTTTTGTTTGGTGTATTTAGGTGCAGGAGCTCCACAATACATTTCAGTTAATTTTCCATGAGGTGAAGTCAAGCACTGGTTGTAACTGTTTATGATATCTGTAATGTCTTTATTATCACAGTGTTATAGTCCTTTTGATGGAGGTTCAAGTATTACTGATTAAAACAGTACTGTCTGTTTCACCAGTTGTCTTGTAGAAAAGCAGATTCAGCTCAGCTCCCCTGTCATGTGTCACGGTTTTAGCCTATGTCACAGCATGCTTCTTAAAACCTCTGAAGTAGTTGAAGTAGTAAGGTAAACATTCAAAACAGTTTTTGTGATTCAACAATGCATATAATAAGATATCGAGTAACTAGCAAAGCCAATGTTACGGCTGAGGCCTCTGTTAAGCAAAGCTGGTGCCAGCTCTTATGAAGAGAATATTTTGCTAAAACCCCACAGCAAACAATGCCATTTTAGACCAAACGATATACAAAATGCAGTCTTACAGTACATTTCTAGACTAAAAACAATAATACAGTTTCTCTTTAGTCTCAAAACCATGAACTTGATCAAGCCTATTTGCCTGCAGTAGTAAGCTGTGACATAGCACATAACTGTACTTGACATTTCTTGGAGGTTATCACTATGAGTGAGTTGAGGTGGTGTTAGTATGTGCTATCTGTGTGTTTGAGAGCAGTGCATATTATGTAGTGATAGAGGTGGGGTCTATAAGAGGGAGAGAGGAGAAGTTAAAAGGGAGTGTCACAGGCGACAGATCAGGCCAGCAAACACTTGCAATAAGAACAATAATATACTTCAGAAAGTGTCTCAAATTATACATAATGTGAGACAATAGCAGGTTACTTCAACTTAGTGGACTATGGAAACAGAGGCATTTGTTAAGATCATGGAGCATCGTTTACGCAGCACCATCAAACACAGGTTGCAGCACGGTGAGTACAAACAGACATAAGATACATACATAAAATAATTGTATCCATTAGATCAGGGATAGGCAACTCCAGTCCTCGGGGGCCTGATTTTCCCTCTGTCTCTCTAGCTAACACACCTGGTTAAACCAATTGCATTCTAAACTGAAGACCTTGATTAGTTGTTTATTGGAGTCAGGTGTGCCACCTGAGTTGCCCATCCCTGCATTAGATTAAAGGGATAGTTCCCACCATCCACACTTTGTATTTGTTTACATAGCCACTGCCGCCATGCGCTTACTTTAGCGTTTCATGTCCAAATTATCCCAAAGTCTCTGAAAGATTTTGTGTAGCTCAATTACTTTTTCTGAAGTTGTTTGGGAATTCAATTGAAAACATTCTAATATCTGGTACATAGGTTTTTGGTTTCAAAATGCTGAAATTAGTGGATCGGCAGTGGTCCCTGGCCACGTAAACCAGCCCAAAGTATATATTGCACTCTGTCCTGTCTATAGATGGGGATGGGGGTGGGGTTGGGCAGGGGGAGGGATTTCATTTTTTAAATTATATGTCCTGCATAAAATATAAACCTGTGGTAGGGTTATAATGACGCGTAGTGGTAGATGGGGTCTAGTAAATGTGCTGAAGGCCTTCATAGCTCCCATCCTCTGTGGTTGTAGCTAGATGGAGATTAAGGGATCTATAGAGACAAATCTAAAGTCAGTTTAGGCTTTTAACGTCCTCGTTAAGGACATTGAAGTAGTACATTTTGGGGAACTTGAAGCTAGATAGATCCTAACTGCCTCTAGTAAGAGCCTGTGTCCAAAAAGTATTGAATAGGCTCCTTTGCTAGTATTTTGTGTTGAGATGATGGATGAAAGAACATGCGGTAAGACAAGAAAGGAGAAAAGGGATGGAGGGTGTTCAACCAGTATTGGTCCACTGATTTAATCACACACATGCAAGCATGCACACACACACGCGCACGTACAGACACACACACATACAAATTCTAATGAAATTGTATTGGTCACGTACATTTTTCAGATGTTATCGCAGTGAAATGCTTATGTTTCTAGCTCCAGCAGTGCAGTAACACACCCACACACACACACACACACACACTGCCGAATCAGGGCCTACTAGTACATTATATCCCAGTCCCAGGGATGTTGTTCCTGAAGTTGTTCCTGAAGTTGTTCCTGAAGTTGTTCCTGATTCCTGATGCCCCTCGGCTGTCAGAGAGATACACAGGCCATCAATAATACATAGGTCACACAGACAGACTGTTTGGCACTCTCTCTTTCTCGCTCTCACACTCTCTCTCTCTCTCTCTCTCTCTCTCTCTCTCTCTCTCTCTCTCTCTCTCTCAAACACACACACACACACACACACACACCACTGGCTGGTGCTGGACTGCCCAGATCAGCACATTCTCTAGATGCAGTGTACACCAAGAGCCTGCCTGTCACTCTGGAGACTGGTTCTGATTAGAGAACAACCTAACACCTCTGCACAATACGCGTCAACACCTAAGCCCTAATATGTGTGTGTGTGTGTGTTTGTTTTTGCATGTGTGTGTGCATGAGAGAAATGTTTGTTACACTATTACAGACAAATGCACGCACGCACGCACGCACCTCTGACAAGACGAGGTAGCCCTCCCCCACACCTCTTTGACTAGTCTTTGTTGTGAGGAGAGAGAGTTTTTCCAATAATGGGACCATAGCATAGAGACATGCACAGCGAAAATATCAAGGCTGAACTTCACGACTGGCTTTGGGAAAACATTTCAATAGAAACATCTTGACTCACACCGACTTTTGTCTTGTCTTGTTTATTTAAAACATATATTTTCAAAGTTGTACGGAAGAACGTGCTTTAAATGTACACACCAAAAGAGATTAGGAGTCTTTTGAAAGCGGTACACAAAAGCATCTTTAGTTCACAACAAAATAGGTAGATTTAGTTCACAACAAAATAAGCCCCAGAGGATTTAAGTTTGTCACCTGCATCAAATACTCACTGTATTTCTCTCTCTGGGGCTGCAATAACTCTACTTAGAAATGACCATCTACAAAAACAAATGAGCAGATGCTGGATTCATCTCAACACACACACCTGCACACGCCTACACACACACACACACACACACACACACACACACACACACACACACACACACACACACACACACACACACACACACACACACACACACACACACACAGTATATCTGTCCTACAGTCATGATGTCGCTAGCTAATTGAGAGAATAGAAGAGGTTTTGTGAAAGTGGGGCAGATAGTGTAAGATGGCTAAGCTGGTGCAGGCTTGGCCACTATGGTGTTACTATAGGGATAAACACAATGCTTTGTGTGAAACTCCTCAGTGAAATGGATGCAGTTCCTCTTCTACAACGTTATTCAAACACAGGCTTTTCATATAGAGGCTTACACAGGATTATTTTAGAATTTTTGCATTGTCATTTCAGAAAATGCCCGTAATATATCTGCAGTAATAGTGGAATGATAGTGTTTCATAGTATTACTTAACCACCAGTTTTGTGATTGGCTGTGATATTCACCAATTTATTTATTTGACATCTGTTGTCAAAATGGGAAATCTGTTTTGAGTTTGGCTGTGTTATCTAATGGCAATTGGCCAATGAAGAAATCGGTCTGTCCTTTCCTGGTTGCTCAATTTCAGTTTATGTAATAAAACAAGCACTGATTAGTGTAGGGAATCATTGTACCGTCTAAATAGCTGTGAAATATATTTTCAATAAAAAAAGCTTTTTTTTGGTGGACCAAAAACGGTCAAGCGTGGATCTCCGCCATGTTACGGGGAAATGGGATGGAATTATTATTTTTTGTCTATTAAAATAACATCAAATTGATCAGAAATACAGTGTAGACATTGTTAATGTTGTAAATGACTATTGTAGCTGGAAACAGCTGATTTTTTATGGAATATCTACATAGGCGTACAGAGCCCCATTATCAGCAACCATCACTCCTGTGTTCCAATGGCACGTTGTGTTACAAAACCCTTTTGTAATTATGTTAGCACAGCTAAAAACTTTTGTGCTGATTAAAGAAGCAATGAAACTGGCCTTCTTTAGACTAGTTGAGTATCTGGAGCATCAGCATTTGTGGGTTCGATTACAGGCTAAAAATGACCAGAAACAAATAACTTTCTTCTGAAACTCGTCAGTCTATTCTTGTTCTGAGAAATGAAGGCTATTCATGCGAGAAATTTCCAAGAAACTGACGTTCTCGTACAACGTTGTGTACTACTCCCTTCACGGAACAGCGCAAACTGGCTCTAGCCAGAATAGAAAGAGGAGTGGGAGGCCCCGGTGCACAACTGAGCAAGAAGACAAGTACATTAGCGTGTCTAGTTTGAGAAACAGACGCCTCACAAGTCCTCAACTGGCAGCTTCATTAAATAGTACCCTCAAAACACCAGTCTCAACGTCAACAGTGAAGAGGCGACTCCGGGATGCTGCTCTTCTAGGCAGAGTTGCAAAGAAAAAGCCATTTTAATGGACAGAAATGGACAAAAAAATTGCTTTTCTTTCAAAAACAAGGACATTTCTAAGTGACCCCAAACTTTTGAACGGTAGTGTATCTTTGTGTAGCATAAGATTCATCAATCAATGTACATGCAAAAACACAGATAATAAAAACACTCCTAAAATCTACCTGCATTAGAGCGTTCTGGGAAATATAATAATGATGAGCGTGGTTTTGATGGGAATGTTTTACTTTCCACAGAGTAAAACTGATACAATCACACTCTCACAATCAGCTCTGGTTATTAACACCAACACTGGGATTATTTTACAACAATGGACATTCATTTATCACTTACAGAATTAATTTAACACCTGAATCAAATGTTGCACTTAAAAATCAACACTAAGAAACAATTGCCTATTTGTGTGTGTAAACTTCCCTGAGCTGAGAGAATATACCTAATCCCCCTGTCCTCAGTGCCCATAGCTTTATGGGCAGGCTGGCCTAAATCATCACACTTTATTTTAAATATATATTTTTTAGTATTTTATTGTTTTAGTCAACAGTGACATTCAGAAAGTAGGGAGGGAGACAAAGAGTAGGAGCAGAGGCGTGATTCATAACCCCTTCGCCAGCGGGTATGTGTGTTCCAGAGTCGGCAGCACTACCGCTAGACGCTGGCACCAAATAACACTTCTAATGACTCGTACAAATTACGCTCGTACTGTCTCTAATGACACTCATAACATTTAGTGCAAATCTCATGACATTCGTAATAAAGCTCATAACATTTCATAAACATGGACTGTATATGCAAAGTAACATGAATTTCATGACTAGCCATATATTATTGTGTCACATAATCACATAGTTGAAATGAAAGGTGCGTACGAAAAGGAGAAAAGGATAGCAGAGAAAATAGCAGAGAAAAGGAGAAAGAGAGAGAGAGAGAGAGAGAGAGTGAGAGAGTGTAGGATTAAGATGCCGCTAGAAGATGAGCTGAGGTACGTTTTATGTTTTAATGGACCTAGATCTGTGGATACTACAGGAAAAATACAAAAAAGGGACGAGATGGAGATAAAAAAAAAAAAAAAGAGAGAAGCAGAAAAATGGTCTGAGGTGTTTTAGCTGGCTCTCTCTAGGAAGACCCAACCAAGGTCAAGGACTTTAGTTGTGCCAAAAGGTAAATCCCTTTTCTGCTGAGTAATTGGCATCTTTGATAACCTTTCAGACCTGTTTTTAGCATGTTGCTTCACCATCCCTCCTTCCGTCTATCCCAGAGGGGGATTGGCAAGTGCAGGATTGCTTTGATGTGTTTCATGATTAATTGATGGAGTTTCTTTTACATCATTCATAATCAGTTTGCTGACCGATCAGTTTTATTAATGGCTGAAATATAAAGGAGCTCGGGGAACGAGTGGGAACAGAAATAATATCTATGTCAAATATTTATGTAGAAACAACTTCTGCCGTTTGGAAACAGTGGATAAGGCTAAAGGTGTTAGCCCACAGCTTTCCAATAGGCTACTCTATAGTATATTATTATTGCAGCATTTCAATGTACAGCTTTTCCCAAAAATATACTCAACAGTAACCTGTGGTTAGAATCCGCAAGAGCAAGGAAAGTTGACAATGGCAAAAAAAAATTACCTAGAAAATACCATTGAACAGAAACAGACTCCAGAGAAGGAGACCACCCACCACTGATTCTTCTGGATAAGCTTTCACAATATTCGACCACATTTTGTGGTCCATTACTCTTGAGACTCTTGAATAGATAGATAGATAGATAGATAGATAGATAGATAGATAGATAGATAGATAGATAGATACTTTATTGATCCCCCGAGGGGGACATTTCTTTATCTTGTATCATGTATCATGATGTTTATGGCAAAACTGAGAAAATTAAGATATTTATTTATCTTTGCGCTGTAATTGATGAGCACTTAGTGGTCTGGTACAAACATCGACTGTATAGGCCACTCGCTGTTTACAGAGACTAACAGATACGATTACAGTGTTGTCCTGTTTGTCTGAACTCCCCTGCTATAAGTCTTATCTGCTATATACCACCCGCCATGTGTAGTGCGATGAATAGGCATGGAATTCAGCATTCGGGTGTCTTTTTAAAAGTTGAACCTGATAAGTTTAACTTGATATCAGAGGGAGTGATAAGGTAAATGGAGCAGGCTTCTAGCTAGCAGTTCCATTCAGCCACATTGGGGCTTGATAGCATAAACAACCCTTGATTAGCTATTAGTGGCTGTACTTCTAGTTCGGTGTGAAAAGCTGGATCGTGTCAGTTATGTTGGTTGGTATGAATGGACAAACTTCTGAGATTGTGGGAACTATATTCACATGGCCCGCATATCATGTTACTATGTTCCTAGCAATAATTATTCAAAAGAGGATATATTACACTCCCTGCTGACCCATATGCATTTTTGAAGGTAAGAAAAAGATTAACTAAATGTAATTTGGGTGAATTATTGCTTTAAGAAGTTAATAAGCTGTGAATATGGTCTTCAGTCTGTATATCTTAAGTGTGGTAAATTTATCGCCAGGTCGAGGGGAGAGAGTAAGGCAGCCGTTTAGCTTTGTCAGTAGAGACACTGCCGTTTTAAAGAGAGGAAAGAGAGGGGAGCAGTGTGCTCGGAGTGGGAAGGTTAATATCTGCTGCTGCTGCTGGGAATTACATGATGGACTGACACAGAGTGGAGTCTTTGTTAAAGGCTGCAGATCAATGAAGCAAAGAGACACATTTTAGCCCGACTATCTTCACAGCTCAGAAGGCTCACAGCCCTATATGTGAAAGAGTGTGATGTGTTTAAACCCATTGATATACAGTGCCATCAGAAAGTATTCACACCCCTTGACTTTTCCACATTTTGTTTCAGCCTGAATTTAAAATGTATTAATTTGAGAGTGTTTGTCACTGACCTACACACAATAACCCATAATGTCAAAGTGGAATTAGGTTTTTTGAAATGTTATTTTTTTAAATTAAAAATGAATTTCAATCACAGATTTAAAAAACCAGGGAGGTTTTCCAATACCTAGCAATGAAGGGCACCTATTGGTAGATGGGTAAAAAACATTGAATATCCCTTTGTGCTTGGTGAAGTTATTCATTACACTTTGGATGGTGTATCAATAAACCCTGCCACTACAAAAATACAGGGGTCCTTCCTAACTCAGTTGCCGGAGAGGAAGGAAACTGCTCAGGGATTTCACCATGAGGCCAATGGTGTCTTTAAAACATTTACAGAGTTTAATGGCTGTGATAGAAGAAAACTGTGGATTGATCAGCAACATTGTAGTTACTCCACGATCAGGGTTTCTGTTTGAAAAATGTGGTGCCGGACATTTGACCAGCAGCATTTCTTTTATTATTTTGGGGGAGAAATTTACCAGACCAATATGCAGTGGTTGTCAACACAGTTGTCAAATGTGCACTGCACATGCGAGTGGTTTCATGTGACAAAATATGAAAATATCTGTTAGAAATTTAGAAAGAGGGGAGATCTAATATGCAACAGCTAGCATGGGTTGCTAATATGACTAGGATTGTGCCTTTGGCTACTGGAGAATGCAAAAAGTCTGGGTGGCAGTCTTACGGCTTGGGGGTAGAAGCTGTTAAGGAGCCTTTTGGACCTAGACTTGGCGCTCCAGTAACACTTGCCGTGCGGTAGCAGAGAGAACAGTCTATGACTTCAGTGAATGGAGGCTTTGACAATTGTTTGGGCCTTCCTCTGACACCGCCTATTATATAGGTCCTGGATGGCAGGAAGCTTGGCCCCAGTGATGTACCCTCTGTAGTGCCTTACGGTCAGATGCAGAGGCGGTCATACCAGGCGGTGATGCAACCGTCAGGATGCTCTCGATGTGCAGCTGTAGATCTTTTTGAGGTTTTGGGGACCCATGCCAAATCTTTTCAGTCTCCTGAGGGGGAAAATACGTTGTCATGCCCTTTTCACAACTTTCTTGGTGTGTTTGGACCATGATAGTTTGTTGGTGATGTGGACACCAAGGAACTTGAAACTCTTGACCCGCTCCACTACAGCCCCGTCGATGTGAATGGGGGCACTGTAGTGCAGCAGCAGCGAAAGCTAAATCACATGTTGTTAATATCCCCTTCATATTAAAGTGAAGAGGCCTTTTGTATGTCATAGACGCAGAACACTGACAGATTTCCTCTATGAGGAAAGGGGGAGATTTGGAGTGGAGACCAAATTCCCAAAAAACAAGTACTGCTGCTAAAGCATACCTACAGTGCCTTCGGAAAGTATTGACTCCAAATTTTGTTAAGTTACAGACTTATTCTAAAATGCATTAAATAGTTTTTTTCCCCTCATGCTAATTTATTAAAAAGAAGAAACTTAAATATTATTCAGACCCTTTACTCAGTACTTTGCTGAACCAACTTTGGCAGTACATCAGCATCAAGTCTTCTTGAGGATGACGCTACAAGCTTGGCACACCTGTATTTGGGGAATTTCTCCCATTCTTCTCTGGAGATCTTCTCAAGCTCTGTCAGGTTAAATGGGGAACGTTGCTGCACAGCTATTTTCAGGTCTCTCCAGAGATGTTCGATCGGGTTCAAGTCCAGGCCCTGGCTGGGGCACTCAAGGACATTCAGAGACTTGTCCCAAAGCCACTCCTTCGTTGTCTTGTCTGTGTGCTTAGGTTCGTTGTCCTGTTGGAAGGTGAACCTTCACCCCAGTCTGAGGTCCTGAGCACTCTGGAGCAGGTTTTCATCAAGGATATCTCTGTACTTTGCTCCATTCATCTTCGATGACTCGATCCTGACTAGTCTCCCAGTCCCTTCCGCTGAAAAAGAGTCCCACAGTATGATGCTGCCACCACCATGATTCACCGTGGGGATGGTGCCAGGTTTCCTCCAGACGTAACACTTGGCATTCAGGCCAAAGTGTTCAATCTTGGTTACATCAGAACAGAGAATCTTGTTTCTCATGGTCTGATGGTCTTTAGATGCCTTTTGGCAAACTCCAAGTGGGCTGTCATGTGCCTTATACTGAGCAGTGACTTCTGTCTGTCCCCTCTACCTTAAAGGCCTGATTGGTGGAGTGCTGCAGAGATGGTTGTCCTTCTGGAAGGTTCTCCCATCTCCACAGAGGAACTCTAGAGTTCTGTCAGAGTGACCATCAGGTTCTTGGTCACCTCCCTGACCAAGGCCCTTCTCCCTCGATTGCTCAGTTTGACCGGGCAGCTAGTTCTAGGAAGAGTCTTGGTGGTCCCAAACTTCTTCCATTTAAAAATGAGGGAGGCCACTGTGTTCTTGGGGACCTTCAATGCTGCAGAAATGTTTTGGTACCCTTCCCCAGATCTGTGCCTCGACACAATTCTGCCTCGGAGCTCTACGGACAATTCCTTCGACCTCAGGGCTTGGTTTTCTCTCTGACATGCACTGTCAACTGTGGGACCTTTTATAGACAGGTATGTGCCTTTCCAGATAATTTCCAATCAATTGAATTTACCACAGGTGGACTCCAATCAAGTTGCAGAAACATCTCAAGGATGTTCAATGGAAACAGGATGCACCTGAGCTCAATTTCGAGTCTCACAGCAAATAAGGTATAAGTTATTTCAGTTTTTTTATTTGTAATACATTTGCAAAAAAAAAAAAGGTTTTCGCTTTGTCGTTATGGTGTATTATGTGTAGATTGCTGAGAATTTTTTTTTGAATCCATTTTAGAATAAGGCTGTAACGTCACAAAATGTGGAAAGAGTCAAGGGGTCTGAATACTTTCCGAAGGCACTGTACATAACATAATGATAAGCCTTATAATATGACATTATATGGGCTCGTATATTTTATATTAAAAAAATATTTATCCTTTATTTAACTAGGCAAGTCATTTAAGAACAAATTCTTATTTACAATGACGGCCTACGCCGGCCAAACTCTGACGACGCTGGGCCAATTGTGCGCCGCCCTATGGGACTCCCAATCATGGCCGGTTGTGATACAGCCTAGAATCGAACCAGGGTGTCTGTAGTGACGCCTCTAGCACTGAGATGCAGTGCCTTAGACTGATGCGCCACATGCCCCAAAATATGCTTATAACAAGTAAGAAAGCATTATATTGGTTTATTTAAAGTGGAATCGTTTTATTTGTTTCAAAGTGAGTTGTTATGGTCTGAAATGTAGCTTTTTGGCTCCTGTGATACATCTGCCACTCTATTTTTCACCAAATCAGTGACGACCTATCACTTTTTTCTACCTGATACTCTATTTCCTGTATCCTGCCACTTTACCTGACATGCCACTATATCTGCCACTTTACCTGACATGCTACTATATCTGTCACTTTACCTGACATGCTACTATATCTGCCACTTTACCTGACATGCTACTATATCTGTCACTTTACCTGACATGCTACTATATCTGCCAATTTACCTGACATGCTACTATATCTGCCAATTTACCTGACATGCTACTATATCTGCCACTTTACCTGACATGCTACTATATCTGTCACTTTACCTGACATGCTACTATATCTGCCACTTTACCTGACATGCTACTATATCTGTCACTTTACCTGACATGCTACTATATCTGCCAATTTACCTGACATGCTACTATATCTGCCAATTTACCTGACATGCTACTATATCTGCCACTTTACCTGGCATGCTACTATATCTGTCACTTTACCTGGCATGCTACTATATCTGCCACTTTACCTGACATGCCACTATATCTGCCACTTTACCTGGCATGCTACTATATCTGTCACTTTACCTGACATGCTACTATATCTGTCACTTTACCTGACATGCTACTATATCTGCCACTTTACCTGACATGCCACTATATCTGCCACTTTACCTGACATGCTAATATGTCTGCCACTTTACCTGGCATGCTACTATATCTGTCACTTTACCTGACATGCTACTATGTCTGTCACTTTACCTGACATGCTACTATGTCTGCCACTTTACCTGGCATGCTACTATATCTGTCACTTTACCTGACATGCTACTATATCTGTCACTTTACCTGACATGCTACTATATCTGTCACTTTACCTGACATGCCACTATATCTGCCACTTTACCTGACATGCCACTATATCTGCCACTTTACCTGACATGCTACTATATCTGTCACTTTACCTGACATGCTACTATATCTGCCACTTTACCTGACATGCTACTATATCTGTCACTTTACCTGACATGCTACTATATCTGCCACTTTACCTGACATGCTACTATATCTGCCACTTTACCTGACATGCTACTATATATGTCACTCTACTGCCTGACACTCTTCCTGTCACTCTACTCTACCTGTCAGTCTACCTGCCACTCTACCTGTAATCAGAGACCTGGGACTAGTCTTGCACATTTTGGTGAATATTCAGAGGTGGAAACTTTCCGTGGGAATTAACAGGAATATATGGAAATTAACAGGACTATATGGGAATTAACGAACATATATGCAAATTTATATTAATACCATTTAAATTGAGATTTTTTTTGCATTGGATATATTTACCATATCATATGGAGACAGAAACATAAACATTTTACTTCATCATAAGTAGACATAATTGTAAATGATCCTTCAAAATAGAAAAAATTAATAAAAAAATGTTACGAATTTAACTTTAATTAAATGAGTTGACTCTTCACATGGGATGATTTCACTGAACAACAAAAGAAAGGGAATATTGAATGATCCCCAATGATCCATCGCATCTCCCAAAAAATCTGTAAAATGATAGTCTAGAAACTAAAGCTTTTGTTGTCTTCCTCTCAGGCTTCCATGTCTTCTCTCTAGACCTCCTCAATGTCCACCTCTTCAATATCAGACTCTGAGGCCTCATCTTCACTGTCACTTTCCAACCTTGTTGAGGATGGCTCATTGTCAGGCTCAAATAGCCTCAAATCTGCCCGTATGGCCACCAATGTTTCAACCCTTGTATTGGTCAGCCTGTCGCATGCTTTGGTGTGTGTGTTCCCAAACAAGGACCAGTTGCGCTCTGAGGCGGCTGATGTTGGTGGGATTTGGAGGATGATGTAGGCAACAGGGGAAAGAGCCTCAGATCCACAAATTCCCTTCCACCAGGTGGCTGATGAGATATGTTGGCACGACTGCCATATTGCATCTCCATCCCAAAGCTCTTGCTTGGAAGTGTACTTTGCCAGACTGCCAAGAACCTTGTCCTCATCCAGGCCAAGGTGGCGAGACACGGTAGTGATGACACTATAGGCCTTGTTGATCTCTGCACCAGGCAGGATGCTCTTGTCAGCATACTTGGGGTCCAACTTGTACACTGTGGCGTGTATGGGCTTCAGGCAGAAGTCTTCATGTATTTCAGAACTGCAGTTTCCTCTGCTTGGAGCAACAGTGAAGTGGGCAGGGCTATACAGATTTATTCTGCAAGCAGAGTCTGAACATCAGACAGGATGGCATTGTCTCCCTCAATCTGTGCAATTGCTACTGTTTCAGGAGTTTCAGGTTGCTTACCACTCTCTCCCAAAATACATCATCCAGGAGTATCCTCTTGATGGGTCTGACTGTGATATGGCCATTTCTTGGAGAGAATCCTTCCCCTCCAGGAGACTGTCAAACATGATGACAACACCACCCCAACGGGTGTTGATGGGCAGCTTCAATGTTATCTTATACTTCTCACTTTGCTTGGTGAGGTAGTTTGCTGCTATAACTTGATGACCCTTCACATACCTAACCATTTCCTTGGCTCTCTTGTAGAGTGTATCCATTGTTTTCAGTGTCATGATGTCCTTGAGGTGTCACGACGAGGTGTGTGGAAAGACCAAGGCGCAGCGCTGTCATAGTTCGACATCTTTTTTTACTAGCGAACTTGAACAAGAACAACAAATGAGAGAGTACACAACCTTAACTTGAGTGTGAGCTCACGTAGGACAAAACACACTACAAACAATGAACCACAAAGCATGTGGGAAATATTCCAAACTAAATAGGGTCCCCAATTAGAGACAACGCATAGCAGCTGCCTCTAATTTGAGACCAAAACAAAACCACCATAGAGTCACATAGAATACTCCTGTCAGGCCCTGACCTTGACAACCATAGAAAAGCCAGAGGCCAGCACAGCCAATGGGTGTGATGTGAGGGTAGGACACCCCCACTTTAGACCAATCAGCCTTCATGTTCGCAGCATTGTCTGTCACCAGTGCAAATTCCTTCTGTAGTCCAAGGTCATCTGCAATGTAGAGCCCAGTGTGTCTGTTGTCCCTTACAGGCTGCTTTCTCTATGATTTGCTTGACCTTCACTTGAACTGTTGAATTCTGCATCCAGCAAATGAGTAGATAAAGCATGTCTGGTTGGAGTGGTGTATGCTGGGTGAAGAACATTCAGAAATCTCTTCCAATACACATTGCCTGTGAGCATCAGAGGTGAACCAGTTGCATACACAGCTTGAGCAAGACATTCATCAGCATTTCTCTGTCTACTTTCCTCCATTGTCAAAAATAATGTCTGATTCCAGGAGGACCATGAGCTGTTGCTATTGATAAGGTGTCTGATTCATCATTTTCACCTCGAATAGAAGTAGAGGGACTTTTGTCAGAGGTTGCTTGTTGTGAGCTCTGAGGGAACTTTATGCACTTGGCCAGATGATTCTGCATCTTTGTTGCATTCTTCACATATGATTTGGCACAGTTTTTGCAAATGTGCACAGCTTTTCCTTCTACATTAGCTGCAGTGAATTGTCTCCACACATCAGATAGTGCCTGTGGCATTTTCCTGTAAAGATTTTTTTTGAAATAGTAAAATACAATTCCATGTACAGATAAATAGTTAAGCATTTAGATTAAATAACTCCTTTGTAAGATAAATGTTTTAAAATGAAACATGTATGGAAACAGGTGAATTAACACTCCTCAGTTAGCAGGCTCAAGCAAGCTAAAACCCACATGGTAGCAAATACTAACTAGCAGAAATTGTTAACAAGTTAGAAATGATTTAAAAACACTTTGTCATATAAAATATATTCACCCCACCCAGTATTGTAATCAAAGCTTACCAGAAAGCATGTAGTCCTTGGCTCAGACTGTCAGGCTCTGGCCATAGAGAAGCAATAGGCTTCTCTATGTAGCTTGGTCAGAGTCTGACAGTGTCGTTCTTTTCTGTTTCTTTGTGGGTTTTGGGTGGATCTCTAATTAGAGGCAGCTGCTACCCGTTGTCTCTAATTAGGGATCCAATATATTTTGAGTCTGTCCTTCACTTGGGGTGGGTTGTTATCGATGTATGTCGCAGTCACGGTTGAAGTAAGTGTGTTTTTTTTTACGTCCGTTCATTGGTGTGTTTTTTGAACGTAACGTTAGTCGATTAGTTTATAGTGTGTGTCCTGTAGTTCGCCATGTGTTTCATTTATACATAGTATCGATTAAAATAAAGATACAATGTCGAACTACTATCCCTGCGCTGCGCCTTGGTCATTCCTACACCCACAGCGTGACACAGACAGTGTAGTAGTGTGGGGTCAATAGCATTTTATTAATGTGCAAGATCTTGAGAATCAGCTGTACTTGTGATGGAAGAATGCACTGCACATGTGATGGAAGAATGCACTGTGCATGCAGAGGGTTGCAATTCCATTGAATTGGGGGATAGTTGAACCAAAATATGCCTAATGTCCTAGAATTGCCTTATGTACATCCTACAAAAAGGTTCACTGTTATAAGCTAACTTTTTTTGATGAATTTAAGCAAAATTCCCTAAATTCCAGGGCTTAACTTCCCATGGAAAATTTCAAGAAATTGTTGAGACATTTACCAGAAAGTTTCCGACCCTTTGCAAACCTACTAGGGATACAGTAAGCAGGCCTGTGTCCTTCTGTCACTATACCTTAACCAGCCATTTCCCTCCTAATCAGCCTCCTGTATGCAATATATCTGACATACAGGAACCTGGCCTAACCAGAGACATATGGAAATAACTCAAATTTCAAGATACCCTGCTTAGAACACTTCCAATTAGGATTGTGTAACACTGCTGTGCTGTCCTGTGGCAGTCACTGTCAATTGCCAAGGTGCCTATTTGCCAACAAGCCAAAACCTCCACAACCCCCAAGGTAGGGTGGCACCCTTCTCCTCTTATCTGCACTTTACTTCCTTTCCATCCCGCTCTGGTGTATCACCTTTCACAGCCAATGCAACATTCACACCCTCAAACCTTCTTAAAACAAGGCTGTCAGTAGAACTTGATCTCTTAGACTGACAGGATGGACCTTTTCTGTGCCAAAGCCCTGTTGATCGGGTCCAAATGACCTCTCTGTGCCCCCTAACCTCACCTCAACAGCAGGAAAAACTATCTTCAATTATCCAACAGTAGCTATATATTCTGATGACAGTGAGATAAAGACTGCGAGAGAGAGAGAGTTGGGGGTGTGAGGGTTCTTTTTTTAGCAGTGTGAATAGAGATGGAATGTGTGCACATGATGGACTGACACAGAGTGGAGTCTTTGTTAACGACAGCAGTATGAGTTGTGTGGATGTATGAGTAGTGTGAATAAATGTTGTCTCAGACCAGAATATTTTCTGATCTGAGGCGTTCTAATAGAATGAATATTGACACGGAGGGAAGGCTTCTCTCTGCTTGGCATAGTCTACTGATGAAACTCTGCCGGATCAGGAAAAATGGAAAATCATCACATTACAACTGAGACAGACACATTGATGAGAGGGGGAGAGAGACGTACAGAAGACAAATATTTAAAGCGTTGCTTTTTTTCCCCTGTTCCCTGGAAATGGGAGAATTGTTTTCACACTAATATCACAGATTATAGTTTTTCTTGATTGCTTAAACACAGAAACTGGTTCCTGTAGCACAAAAACCCATACCCTTACGTCATTCCCAAAAACACACATTTCCCATAACCGTAACCAATATTCAAAACTCTTTCTGCAAAACCTCACACAAAAGTGGCCAATTAAATCATTCATATAATTAACTCAAGTCACAGCCTTTCTCCGATCAATGAATAGGGTCTAGAGCCATGTCCATGTGCTTTGGAACAATGGATCCTAACAATGCCGACGTTGCAAGACAACAGAGAGGAAGAAGAGGAAGAGGACATGGACGAGGACGACAACAACAACAACAAAGACAAGTAATCTAGTTCATCACCCTAGTTCATCACCCTAGTTCATCACCCTAGTTCATCATGTGCTCATACATGGGAGTACTATGAGAAAAGCTGGATAGCTAGTGCAACCCAATCTAAGCCATTACACGGTTGCATCCATTGTCCATACTTTCAGAAGGGAAAATAGGTCATTTGCCTTGTTGTTATTGTGATACATGTAATGTTGTAGTGCATATAAACAGAATCTCCACTTTGTTCTCAGTGTAGTTTTTACCTCAGTAATGGATGACCATAGGTCAGTAATGGTCAAATTTCATTTTTGCAGAACTGAGAGGTGGCCATCTATTGGAGGTAGGCGGAGACTTCTCACAGCTGGTGAATATGGTGATTGCCAACAATGCCATCCGTTTGAGGGAAATTCAAACCCAAATAGTTGAAGACCATGTAGTCTTCCAAGGAATTGACAGCATCAGCATTTACACTATTGACCGGATCGTTCAGAAGAACCACATAAGGACAAAGCAGCTGTACCTTGTGCCTTTAGAAAGTAATTCAAACAGAGTTAAGGAGCAATGATTCCAATATGTGCAGGTAATTGCTATACTGTACAGAATGTTTACAGTATGTAGAGTATGACCCATCTCTCCAGCATATCAATACAGTACTGTATAGTAATGTGTTACAGTAACTGCAGTACACAATCTTTCATTCCAGTACAGTAGTACACTGCAGAACTGTATTTATAGTACAGTAAAATGTTTTTTATTTTTATTTTTTTACTTCTGTAGAGAATCTTTGAGCTGGATGCCATGGCTGACGAGGTAGGGTTCATCGACGAGGCAGGGTTCAACCTAACGAAAAGGTGCAAAAGGGGGCGCAACATCATTGGTCACCGTGCCATCATACAAGTTCCTGGCCAGAGGGGAGGCAATGTCACCCTATGTGCAGCCATCAGCAATTGTGGCGTCCTCCACCACCATGTCAAAGTGGGTCCATACAACACGGCACAACTCCTTACATTTTTAGATCAGCTGCACAATAACATTCTTCAAAAGGAAGGGCAACCAGAGCCAATATGTTGTCATTGGGATAACGTGAGTTTCCATCGGGCTGCTCTGGTTCGCGCCTGGTTCAATGACCACCCCAGGTTCACCGTTCTTTTTTTTGCCAGCATATTCCCCATTTCCGGAATTTTTCTCAGCATGTCGTTGGAGAGTGTATGACCGCAAACCCCTAAGCACAGCAATGGTGGACTCCTGTGGTGATGTGTTTGTGGAGTCTATCCATGGTTTTCTAAGGCACGCTGCCTGGCAGGAGCAAACACTGTAGGTAGGTAGGTAGACATGTACAGTGGGGAGAACAAGTATTTGATACACTGCCGATTTTGCAGGTTTTCCCACTTACAAAGCATGTAGAAGTCTGTAATTTTTATCATAGGTACTCTTCAACTGTGAGTGACGGAATCTAAAACAAAAATTTAGAAAATCCCATTGTATGATTTTTAAGTAATTAATTTGCATTTTATTGCATGACATAAGTATTTGATACATCAGAAAAGCAGAACTTAATATTTGGTACAGAAACCTTTGTTTGCAATTACAGAGATCATACGTTTCCTGTAGTTCTTGACCAGATTTGCACACACTGCAGCAGGGATTTTGGCCCACTCCTGCATACAGATCCTTCAGGTTTCGGGGCTGTCGCTAGGCAATACGGACTTTCAGCTCCCTCCAAAGATTTTCTATTGGGTTCAGGTCTGGAGACTGGCTAGGCCACTCCAGGACCTTGAGATGCTTCTTACGGAGCCACTCCTTAGTTGCCCTGGCTGTGTGTTTCGGGTCGTTGTCATGCTGGAAGACCCAGCCACGACCCATCTTCAATGCTCTTTAATGAGGGAAGGAAGTTGTTGGCCAAGATCTCGCGATACATGGCCCCATCCATCCTCCCATCAATACGGTGCAGTCGTCCTGTCCCCTTTGCAGAAAAGCATCCCCAAAGAATGATGTTTCCACCTCCATGCTTCACGGTTGGGATGGTGTTCTTGGGGTTGTACTCATCCTTCTTCTTCCTCCAAACACGGCGAGTGGAGTTTAGACCAAAAAGCTCTATTTTTGTCTCCTCAGACCACATGACCTTCTCCCATTCCTCCTCTGGATCATCCAGATGGTCATTGGCAAACTTCAGACGGGCCTGGACATGCGCTGGCTTGAGCAGGGGGACCTTGCGTGCGCTGCAGGATTTTAATCCATGACGGCATAGTGTGGTACTAATGGTTTTCTTTGAGACTGTGGTCCCAGCTCTCTTCAGGTCATTGACCAGGTCCTGCCGTGTAGTTCTGGACTGATCCCTCACCTTCCTCATGATCATTGATGCCCCACGAGGTGAGATCTTGCATGGTGCCCCAGACCGAGGGAGATTGACCGTCATCTTGACAGTTGTTGCCTTCTCACCAAGCTGCTTGCCTATTGTCCTGTAGCCCATCCCAGCCTTGTGCAGGTCTACAATTTTATCCCTGATGTCCTTACACAGCTCTCTGGCCTTGGCCATTGTGGAGAGGTTAGAGTCTGTTTGATTGAGTGTGTGGACAGGTCTTTTATACAGGTAACGAGTTCAAACAGGTGCAGTTAATACAGGTAATGAGTGGAGAACAGAATGGCTTCTTAAATAAAAACTAACAGGTCTGTGAGAGCAGATTCGCTTGAGGTATGCAAACGCACATTTGGACAAGCCAGCTTCATTTTGGAATAAGGTGCTGTGGACTGATGAAACAAAGATTGAGTTATTTGGTCATAACAAGGGGCGTTATGCATGGCGGCAAAAGAACAGCGTTCCAAGAAAAACACTTGCTACCCACAGTAAAATTTGGTGGGGGTTCCATCATGCTGTGGGGCTGTGTGGCCAGTACCGGTACTGGGAATCTTGTTAAAGTAGAGGGTTGCAGGATTCCACTCAATATCAGCAGATTCTTGGGAATAATGTTGAAGAATCAGTCATCAATCAAAGTAATTAAAACTCATTTTTCAACCACTTTTCAACACAAGTAATTCTTCCAACAATTGTTTACAGACAGATTATTTCATTTATAATCCACTATATCACAATTCCAGTGGGTCAGAAGTTTACATATATACTAAAATGACTTGGCCTTTAAACAGCTTATAAAATTCAGAAAATGATGTCATGGCTTTAGAAGCTTCTGATAGGCTAACTGACATATTTTGAGTCAATTGGAGGTGTACCTGTGGATGTATTTCAAGGCCTACCTTCAAACTCTTTGCTCGACATCATGGGAAAATCAAAATAAATCAGAAAATAAATTGTAGACCTCCACAAGTCTGGTTCATCCTTGGGAGCAATTTCCAAATGCCTGAAGGTACCACATTCATCTGTACAAACAATAGTATGCAAGTATAAACACCATGGGACCACGTAGCCGTCATACCGCTCTGGAAGTAGACATGTTCTGTCTCCTAGACATGACCGTACTTTACGAAAAGTACAAATCAATCACAGAACAACAGCAAAGGACCTTGTGAAGATGCTGGAGGAAACCAGTACAAAAGTATATTTTTCCACAGTAAAACGAGTCCTATATCGGCTCAGCAAGGAAGAAGCCACTGCTCCAAAACCGCTATATAATGCCAGACTACGGTTTGCAACTGCACATGGGGACAAAGACCGTACTTTTTTGAGAAATGTCCTCTGGTCTGATGAAACAAAAATAGAACTATTTGGCCATAAACTGACCATCGTTATGTTTGGAGGAGAAAAGGGGAGGCTTGCAAGCCAAAGAACACTATCCCAACCGTGAAGCACAGGGGTGGCAGCATCATGGTGTATGGGTGCTTTGCTGCAGGAGGGACTGGTGCACTTCACAAAATAGATGGCATCATGAGAAAGGAAAATTATGTGGATATATTGAAGCAACATCTCAAGACATCATTCAGAAAGTTAAAGCTTGGTCGCAAATGGGTCTTCCAAATGGACAATGACCCCAAGCATACTTCCAAAGTTGTGGCTAAATGGCTTAAGGACAACAAAGTCAAGGTATTGGAGTGGCCATCACAAAGCCCTGACCTCAATCCTATAGAACATTAGTGGGCAGAACTGAAAATGCTTGACTCAGTTACACCAGTTCTGTCAGGAGGAATGGTCCAAAGACAAGGATTTTTACTATTTTTACAAGGAGTTTAAATGTATTTGGCTAAGGTGTATGTAAACTTCCGACTTCAACTGTACATCTGAATATATTTGGAATTGACTTCGGTTAGATATTTTTCATTCAATATTTTCTGGGACTGATGCAGTAAGATATCACACTTTTTGGGGATACCAATACGTAATGCATCATGTTTTCTTTCTGTATGGTGTGATGGTTTATGATATAAAAATAACTTTATAAAATACATTTTATTGATTAAATGATTAGTTTAGATATCCCAGATCAACACGGGTGAACCCAGGCTAAATCCAGATTTGATTACACCATTGATGTGAGAGTTGGCAGTGGAAAAGGTAAGAGTAACTGACAAGGACACTCACTGGACTGCCAAAGTCTTCCACTGCAATGCTTGGGTTTCACTGCTGAGCTCTTCAGAAAAATCTCCTTCTTTTAATTGTTTCATCACAATATAATATAATATAATTAGGTCTGTCAGAGTTAATCAATTTAACTCTTTGTAAAAAATATCACGATTAGTCACATTGTCTGAAAGCGTAAAAAAACCCACTAAAAGCATCCAAAATGAATAATATAGTAGTTTACATACACTTAGGTTGAAATAATTAAAACTCATTTTTCAAACACTCCACAGATTTCATGTTAACAAACTATAGTTTTGGCAAGTCGATTAGGACATCTACTTTGTGCATGACACAAGTAATTATTCCAACAATTGTTTACAGACCGATTATTTCACTTTTAATTCACTATATCACAATTCCAGTGGGTCAGAAGTTTACATACACTAAGTTGACTGTGCCTTTAAACAGCTTTAAACAAATTATGTAATGGCTTTATAAGCTTCTGATAGGCTAATTGACATAATTTGAGTCATTTGGATGTGTACTTGTGGATATATTTCAAGGCCTACCTTCAAACACAGTGCCTCTTTGCTCGACATCATGGGAAAATCAAAGGAAATCAGCCAAGACCTCAGAAATGAAATTGTAGACCTCCACAAGTCTGGTTCATCCTTGGGAGCAATTTCCAAACACCTGAAGGTACCACGTTCATCTGGACAAACAATAGTACGCAAGTATAAAAACCATTGGACGGCATAGCCGTCATACCGCTCAGGAAGGACACTCGTAGAGATTAACATACTTTGGGGTGAAAAGTGCAAATCAATCCAAGAACATTAGCAAAGGACCTTGTGAAGATGCTGAAGTTAACAGGTACAAAAGTATCTATATCCACAGTAAAACGAGTCCTATATCGACATAACCTGAAAGGCCGCTCAGCAAGGAAGAAGCCACTGCTCCAAAACCGCCATAAAAAAGCCAGACTACGGTTTGCAACTGCACACGGGGACAAAGATTGTACTTTTTGGATACATTTCATCTGGTCTGATGAAACAAAAATAGAACTGTTCGGCCATAATGACCATCGTTATGTTTGGAGGAAAAAGGGGGAGGCTTGCAAGCCAAAGAACACCATCCCAACCGTGAAGCACGGGGATGGCAGCATCATGTTGTGGGGGTGCTTTGCTGATCCTAACTGACCTAAGACAGGGAAGTTTTACTAGGATTAAATGTCAGGAATTGTAAAAAACGTAGTTTAAATGTATTTGGCTAAGGTGTATGTAAACTTCTGACTTCAACTGTATGCAGCTAAAAACAACAGGGCAATGTCAAAACAAGTTGACATTGAGGTGTGTGCTTCATCAATTCAGCAGGTTTTGCTTACCATTAACTTGGTCAAAATGTAATGTGATGCTTTTTGTATAAAAAATCTTAAATTACAGCTCAATTTTAGCAAATTCAGAATTTGAGATTAATCGCAATTAATGACAGCAATTAACTTGATTAAATGTTTAATTCGTTTGACAGCCCTAAATATAATATAATAAAATATAATATAAATGTAAATATAGGAAATAATACTTGTAAGAACACTAGCCTATAGGATAGAGGGTATTGTAATGACTTACCACTAAGTTAGCATAATAAAAACTGCTTCATTGGCTTTAGCTGTTGGTAAACATGATATGAACCACAGAAGCCCAGAAAACAACATAATATATCCGTATAAGTATGAAACAACTGGAGGAAATCCTATACATGGCTGGATCCATCTGAAGCCATAATAACTTCATTAAATTGACTGCTCGTCTATGAAAGTTCTGTGTGGTATGACATGGGATCCATACAAAATTGATAAACTGGTGAATTTATAACTTTGCACTTTGAGTGTTTTTCAGAAGCACTGATAATTAATGTTTCCCTCACAGATATGTCACAACCAGTTATGGTTGGCACTGAGCCCCGGACCAGCAGGAAACAGAATCTGTCTCATTGTTTAATTAGATCAATGGACCCATGGGAGTGGGTTTCTGTTTTGTTTTATGTGTGTTTGTGTGTACTGAATGTGTGTTAATTGCCATGTGTATGTGTGTATCTGTATTATGTGTGTGTATCATATCTTGATCTTGTTCCAGACCCTTTCAGTGTGTGTACAGTATGTTACAGTGGACAGGAATTTGAAGGTTACTAGCGTAACCCCGGTTCTCTGATATTATTATAGTATTATATTATGAGTAAGATATCTCACATGTGGGGGTTTGCTAAGGACCGCCTTCTCTCGGAAGTACCAATCAAAAACGATCAAACGTCGGAATAATAAATGTTTATTATCACAACGGGTAGGCAAAAGACAGGTCAGGGGCAAGCAGAGTTCGGTAATCCAGAGTAGTGGGGTAAAGGTACAAGACGACAGGCAGGCTCGGGGTCAGGGCAGGCAGAGTTTGCTAGCCGGGAAAAAGCACCTCTCCTCCGGGCCGTACCCCTCCCAGTAAACCAGGTACTGTAATCCCCTGCCCCGAGGTCAAACCTTCAGGAGACACCTCACCATGTACACTGGTTGTCCGTCAATGTGCCGGGGAAGAGGGGTAGGCCTGGAAACATGAGACAAAGGGCTGTGAGACATGGGTTTAACTCTGGACACATGAAAGGTGGGATGAATACAAAGGGTCCGGGGCATACAGCGGAGGGACATACAGCAGAGGGACTAGTAATACTAGAAATGGGAAAGGGCCAATAAATCGGGGGGACAGCTTGCGAGATTCCACCCGGAGGGGCAGATCTCAGGTGGATAGCCAAACCCTCTGCCCTACCTGATACCTGGGAGCCGGGGTCCGGTGGCAGTCCGCCTGTCGTCAATACCTGGAGGTGGTCTTGAGAAGGGCCGACCGAGCTCGCCTCCAGGTCTGACGACGACAGCGGCGGACAAACATCTGGGCCAAAGGTACGCCGACCTCCTCTTGCTCGGGAGAAGAGTGGGGTCTGATAGCCCAGAGAGCACTCGAAGGGTGAGAGCCCCGTGGCGGAGCGTGGAAGGGTGTTACAGGCGTACTCGACCCATACCAGCTGCTGACTCCAGGTGGTGGGGTTGGCGGAGACTAGGCAGCGAAGGGTCGTCTCCAAGTCCTGGTTGGCTCGCTCCGACTGACCGTTGGACTTGGGATGTAAACCGGAGGACAGGCTGGCCGATGACCCAATAAGCGTGCAGAACGCCTTCCAGAGCCGGGCAGAGAGCTGGAGACCACGGTCGGACACCATGTCCACCGGTAGTCCGTGGATCTGAAAGACGTGCTACACCATGAGTTGGGCCATCTCCTTGGCTGAGGGCAGTTTGGGTAGGGGATTGGAAAACCGGTGGACCAGGGGCGTTGAGGGACCGGCAGTGTTTGAAACAGGCCCGCCATAGCTTGCCGAGGAGTCTTGCTTTGTGCACAGAACGTGCAGGCGGCGACAAACTTGGCTACATCCGGAACCATGGTAGGCCACCAAAAGCATTGACGCCCAAAGGCCAATGGTCCGGCGGGAACCGGGATGGCAGGCAAGCCTGGAGGAATGGGCCCACTCCAGGACCGTGGAGCGGAGCGTGTCAGGCATAAACATCCGGTTATCAGGGCCTCCTCCAGGGTTCGGCTGAGACCGCTGCACCTCCCACATCTGTCTTCCTATACCCCAGCTGAGTGCCATCACTAAGCACGAGGTGGGAAGGATGGTCTCGGGCTCCAGGGTGGAGCCCTAAAAGTTTAAACAGCAGGGCCCATCTTGCTTGCCTGGAGTTGAGGCAGTGGTGGTGCGGAGATACCAGGTTTTTGTGGTCGGTCCACACCACAAATGGATGTTCCGCCCCTTCCAGCCAGTGCCTCCACTCCTCCAACACCATCTTCACTGCGAGGAGCTCTCGATTCCCCACGTCATAGTTCCTCTCCGTGGCGTTGAGGCGGTGTGAGAAAAAGGCACAGGGTTGCAGTTGAACGTTGGGACAGGACAACCCCACTCCGAAGCATCAGCCTCCACCACGAACTGACAGGAGGGGTCAGGATGAACCAGGATAGGGGCCGTGGTGAAGCGGTGCTTGAGGTCCCGAAACTCCCGGTCAGCGGCCGCAGACCACGTGAACTGAACCTTGGTGGAGGTGAGTGCTTACAGAGGGGAGACCAGGGTGCTGTACCCACGGATAAAGAGGCAGTAAAAATTGGCAAACCCCAGGAAGCGTTGCAGCTGGACCCTGGACTCGGGCTGAGGCCAATCCACCATTGCTCTCACCTTCCTGGGATCCATCTGGACACTCCCAGCGGAGATGATGTAGCCCAGAAAGGGAATGGTGGAGCGGTGAAACTCACACTTTTCTGCCTTCACGAATAGTTGGTTCTCCAGAAGGAGCTGGAGAACCTGTCGGACGTGGAGCACGTGCTCTTGCGGAGAGCGGGAGAAGACTTGGATGTCATCTATGTAGACAAAGACGAACCGGTTCAACATGTCGCGGAGGACATCATTCACCAGGGCCTGAGAAACGGCAGGGTCGTTGGTGAGACCAAAAGGCATGACCAGACAACCAGATGGTAGGCGTTCCGCAGATCCAATTTGGCTCAAAGGCCGAAGAAAGGAGTGGTAAAAGGTAATGGTTCTTTACCGTAATGACATTTAGTCCCAGGTAGTCAATGCATGGGCGCAGGGTCTTGTCCTTCTTCTCCACGAAGAAAAACCCTGCCCTGGTGGGCGAGGAAGAGGGACGGATAAATCCTGCTGCTAGGGAGTCCCCAATGTAGGTCTCCATCGCCTTAGTCTCTGGTCCCGACAACGAGTACAGACGTTCCGGGGGCGGTGTGGTGCTAGGGAGAAGGTCAATCCCGCAGTCATAGGGGTGATGTGGCGGAAGGGAAGTGGCCCAGGCCTTACTGAACACCTCCTGGAGGTCCTGGTACTCAGCGGGAATAGCAGAGAGGTCTGGGGAAGCCTCCGAGCCACCAGGAAGACGTCCCGGGACAGGCTGTGCCGACTTCATACAATGGAGAACGGACTCCAGCCCATAATGGCCCCTGTGGCCCAGTTGATTAGGGGATTGTGACGTTGGAGCCAGGAGAATCCCAAAACCACGGGAATCTGGGGGGATCTGATCAGCAGGAACTGCATCATCTCGCTGTGATTCCCGGATACCCGTAGGTTGATGGGAGTGGTGTTATGGGTGACCCGCCCTATAGAGCGCCCATCCAGGGCTCTAACCTCCATGGGTATGGAGAGGGGCTGAGTGGGGATGTTCAGCTCGGCAGCCAGGGTGACGTCCAGGAAGCTCTCGTCAGCCCCAGTGTCAATGAGGACCCGGAGCAATTTGGACTGGTCTCCCCACCGGAGAATAACATGAAAAGGGGTGTGATTACTGGAATTGGACAACGTCTCCATATGGCCCACCAGAGTACTCACTCCTACTAGTGGGCCAGGTCTTTTACCGGACAAGTGGACACAAAATGACCAAGAGTCCCGCAGTACAGACACCTCTTAGTACTGGTCCTGTACTGCCGTTCCACTGGTGAAAGCCCCGCTCTGCCTAGCTGCATCAGGTCGAGAAGCAGTCACTTGGCCGTCTTCGGTGAAACTCGTGGAAGGTCGGGAACTCTCGGGTCCATCGGGGACTTCCGGGATGCCTCGGAGTCCGGGTGGAATCCCTGGACGTGTGCGCGAACTGAAATGCCCTCTCCCCCCGTCATTCCCGTAATCGCCCATCGATGCGAATCGTCAGGGGATGAGGGAATCAAGGTCCGTGGGTAACTCCCAAGCGGCAAGCTCATCCTTGACCTCCTCCGAGACGCCATGCAAAAACATGTCGAACAGTGCTTCCTGGTTCCAGGCACTACCTGCTGCTATTGATGTGGGTACACTGAGCCTGGTATCTGTGACCAACAGATGCATATCTGTATTCCCAGTCATGTGAAATCCATAGGGCCTAATTAATTTATTTCAATTGACTGATTTCCTTATATGAACTGTAACTCAGTAAAATCTTAGAAATTGTTACATGTTGCGTTTAGATTTTTGTTCAGTATAAATCAATATAATGGTCGCCGTGAACCAGCAGGTTACAGTCAAAGATAGCGAAGAGCATGACACTCTTGCCCGAGCTATTCAACGACAGGGGCGCCCGTGTAGGGAAGGCGACAGGCAAAAAGCTATAAGCTCCAAGGTGCGACAATGAGAAAGTCGACACAGGCCAAAGAGGGGTTAGGTTAGTTATATCAACCTGAAAAAACCCATGGGCAGACTGTTGGCGGGAATAGTGGCTGGTAGAGCACAGTCCACCCATACACTAGGGATACCAAGGGCAGTAGTAAAGTGAAAGGAGGAATATGACATCTCCATGTGGCTCAGAGCTGCTGTAAAAGGATTTTAAGCACAATAGTCACGTTATGGATAAACTGTATCACTGTCAGGGCCTTTGCAGGCCGAGAAAGTGTCAAAAAGACCCTGACAAGATGAACCTTCTCTCCACCCAAAAGTCCTTCAAGGGCACAGGACCGTGAAAAACAGAATGTACTGTAGGGAGGAGCAATCTATACAGTCTCCATGACAAAAAAAACATATCAACTGTAAAAACAGAGAGTGCAGAAAGGGGCTGGCACTCTTTTCCAAGAGATGCAGGCCTGTCTCTTTCTGGCATCCAGGAGGTCTACTCTGTCTTTGTCTGTTAAGCTGGATAAGCTTAGCCAAAGTGCCCTTTCTCCCACCACCATAAGGCTCATGGTACAACCACAGCCTTGAATGGCACTATGGGAGGAGCGGAGGCTCAGGTCTGCAATCATACATATCTCCTCCCAAGCATCTGGATCTAGGGTTTCCAGTGTCCAGTTGCTTCCACAACTCCTCCAGTAACCTGATAGGCCAACAATAAAGAGGTCACGTTAAACAGTTCCTTTGTGGGACTATAGTCTCTTCCTGTCATACTGGTACCTTGACGGCCATGAGCCCTTAGGGAACACGGCCACTCGGATGTCGAGTCTCGCCGCGGCCTATTTGCAGACATAAAGGAGCCCAAACTCCAATAGAGGAAAGCCAGCTCCACATCTTTCAGGGCCGTTAGGTCTGCGGGCCTGAGAGGGCGGAAAAACGGGGTCGTTAGTCCCCAACTCCTGTACTATCTTGAGGATTTCCGTGAGTTTGATCCCAATCGCCATCCATGTCATCCCCAAACTCGCTTTCCCCTGACACCACGTCGTCCGACAGTGAGGGAAGGGAGACGAGGCTATCCATGACCTCACCCCAACTGGGCTTGGTTGTGGAGAGCAGTCGTTGTTAGAGGGGCTAACAAGATAGAAGCACATTTCAGACCTGGTCTAGCTAACACAACGGGTGAACACAGGTTAACTAGACTAGAGAAGGGAACTAGCAAAGGGCTCTCCGACATTTGCAACATTGTTTCAATATTCAAATTCGATCTCCAGCTGTCACATAGTAAAGAACGTCGGGAGTCAGGATGAGACGGACGGACAGGCAGGCAGCTTTTCTCAGCCAGTGAAAATCATGAATCAGCATATTTTTTATGAATATACTGTATACAAAGAACTATCAGTTGAAAAGGTAAAACAAAATGAAGTGCAGCTTCAGTTTCAAGTGATTGTTAGCTGTGTTTTTGGCTAGCTCCTCTGAACAACAGTGTCCTGATGACAGTGCACATATTCTATGCCAGGTGAAATCCTGCATCATTAGCTTATTGTTATGGATATATCCAAATAAATGTCACTAGAAAACAGCTTTAACAAATGCAAATGCAGCTACTTTGTTGTTATTCTGGCTGCACTGTTTGACTGAAAGTTAGCTGTAGTTGGCTAGGTAGCAAGTAAGGGATAAGAACGTTGCCAGCCAGTATAGCAATAGATATTTTAGAACGAACAAGCAAACGTCCATAGATACAGAACAAAAAGACTGAACAACTGGGTCGCGTCTCTGGCAACCGAACCGATAGAACGAACAACCAGCCGACTTGGGTAGTAACCCTAGATTTGTATCGAGACTATGTTTTGTGGAAGGATGAATTTTTGGAAGGATGATAGTATGAATAAATTCATAAAAATAAAGTTTTTAATGAAAATATGTAAATCAAGCAGGTGTTTGAAGGATATATTGGCACAGTTTGCCAGCCCTTGACTTCGTCTCGGGTCTAACAACTGTCGTGCAAATTCATACTGAGAGAGACTTTGTCATTTATTTTAAAAAATCATCTTTAAATAATGAAACTGGTCAGTCTTGACTGTTGGACTGAGAGTCTAGTTAATAATGAAAAAACATTATACAAATATATAGGACACTAAGAATGCTCCTCTATCTCAGTTACATCCACCACATCTTTTCTATGGAATGCCAGCTGTAGGTTTTTAAGCTCCTCTATCTCAGTTACCTCCACCACATCTTTTCTATGAAATGCCAGCTGTAGGTTTTTAGGCTCCTCTATCTCGGTTACCACCACCACATCTTATCTATGGGATGCCAGCTGTAGGTTTTTAGGCTCCTCTCAGTTCACACAGACATGTAATAGAACAGAAATGTCATACTATTAGTTAAGTATGTAATCGTTACCTATTAATATCAAACAAATCCGGTAAATATGTAACACCCGTGCCAATATAACCTCCAAACACCGGCTTCTTGGGCATTATCACTTAAGTATGCCACAATGGGAAAGCAGATCATGGCCCCTGTTATAGAGTCATATATTATTGAACACAGAAAAGATCCCAGTGGGGCTTCCCGAGTGGTGCAGCGGTCTAAGGCACTGCATCGCAGTGATAGAGGCGTCACTACAGCCCCTTGTTCGATCCCAAACTGTGTCGCAGCCGGCCGCGACTGGGTGACCCATAAGGCGGCGCACATTTGGCCCAGCGTTGTCCGGGTTAGCGGAGGGTTTAGCCGGCAGGGATGTCCTTGACTCCTGTGTCGGGCCGGGCGCATGCACACTGACTTTCGACGCTAATTGTACGGTGTTTCCTCGGACACATTGGTGCGTCTGGGTTAAGCGGGCAGTGTCGGCTTGGCAGGGCCATGTTCCGGAGGATGCATGGCTCTCGACCTTCACCTCTCCCGAGTCCGTACGGGAGTTGCAGTGATGGGACAAGACTGTAACTACCAATTGGGGAGAAAAAGGGGTAAAAAATACAAAAAAAATTAATAAACATAGATCCCAGTGGCCGTCACCATCATATCAGCCTTATCAGATTCAATATCATATGAGTCACAGTATGGATAGTGTCTGTACAAGAGGCCATTGCCTTAGAGCGTTATACCACACATCAGGCAGTGATGAAGCCATTGTGATGATGTGATGTTGCGTTTATATTTTTGTTAAGAATACTATTTAATTGCAGTGAGAATGATATTTCCACCAGACTTTATCTGATGCTACCCTAAAAGTGGGGGCAGCAATATGTTCCCAATGGTTGTTACTGTAAGACTTTTTTTTTTTTTTTTACTTCTCTGTTGTTCTCTACTCTTGCGAAACAAGGCCAGGCGTCCCTGGAGCAAACAAGACTCCCCTCACGCTTCCATAAAGATTACCTCACTACCGCTGCACCACACAGTATTCGCTCCATTTAAAACCATGTCAACGTGCAAATAAAGACTTGCCACTTCCCCACTTTTTTCACTACAGCGCCAGAGAATTTAAAGTTAAATAAAGACTTGCCACTTCCCCACTTTTTTCACTACAGCACCAGAGAATTTAAAGTTAAATGGCCATGATCTATATACTGATTATAATGTTTTATTGTTGTCTTATCTGTCTGTCTGTTTGTTTGTTTGACGTCTTTATGCATCTGTTAGTTTGCTCTTTGTTCCCCTGTGGCTATTGTTTTTAGCCTTGTTTTCTTGTATGATATATTTATGTGTATTTTTATTACTCTTTAAAAGCCACAAAAGTTAATAAAATTATAATAATAATATATAAAAGTGAAATGGCCCCTTTGTATGAGTGGAGTTCTCGGTTACCCCCAGCACATCTTATCTATGGAATGCCAGCTGTAGGTTTTTAAGCTCCTCTATCTCAGTTACCTCCACCACATCTTATCTATGGAATGCCAGCTGTAGGTTTTTAAGCTCCTCTATCTCAGTTACCTCCACCACATCGTATCTATCTAATGCCAGCTGTAGGTTTTTAAGCTCCTCTATCTCGCTTACTTCCACCACATCTTATCTATGGAATGCCAGCTGTAGGTTTTTAAGCTCCTCTATCTCAGTTACCTCCACCACATCGTATCTATCTAATGCCAGCTGTAGGTTTTTAAGCTCCTCTATCTCAGTTACCTCCACCACATCGTATCTATCTAATGCCAGCTGTAGGTTTTTAAGCTCCTCTATCTCGCTTACTTCCACCACATCTTATCTATGGAATGCCAGCTGTAGGTTTTTATGTGTATTTGTCTTACTCTTTATAAGCCACAAAAGTTAATACAATTATTATAATAATAATATATAAAAGTGAAATGGCCCCTTTGTATGAGTGGAGTTAGAGCTGCATTAAATTTTCAGCCGATTGTAATGTTAAAAAAATAATATAGTGAAATATTAATAATGGAATTGTCATAGCTGGGGATGGCGTTAATTATTCATGCGATGCATGTTATGGAAATTGGGGAGTGGTTACTTATTTCTATGTGGTTTAACATTGCGTTATGAAACGGCTGTGTGCGTCTGTCTCCTCGGGCTTAGGCTGTAATAAAACTACTTCAGTAGCTTTTAAACTTCTCTTGGCCTTGTTTTGGCATTCCTCTCCCTCCTGCCCCACATTCACTCACATGCTTTGGTCACGTTTGAAGCACTAGCGCCCCCACTGGGCACACCATGACATTTCATTGTGGAAATATGGTTAATATTTGGTTGAGACATTGATCAGTGAGATTTCAAACATTATTCACCCACTCAAAAAGTGAAAGTATTCATACCCCTGGACTTATTCCACATTACCCCATAAAGACAAAGTGAAAGCATGTTTTGAGAAATGTTAGCAAATTTATTGAAAATTAAATATAGAAATGTATCTAATTTACATTTGACCCCCGGTCAAAAGTTTGGAATATTACTCATTCAAGGTTTTTTCTGTATTTGCACTATTTTTTACATTGTAGAATAAAAGTGAAGACATTAAAACTATGACATAACACATGTAGAATAATGTAGTAACCAAAAAAGTGTTAAACAAATCTAAATATATTCACACCCCTGAGACAATACTTTGTAGAAGCACCTTTGGCATCAATTACAGCTGTCAGTCTTTCTGGGTAAGTGTCTAAGACAGGGTTTCCCAAACTCGATCCTCAGGACCCCAAGGGGTGCACGTTTTGTTTTTTGCCCTAGCACTACACAGCTGATTCAAATAATCAACTAATCATCAAGTTTTGATCAGCTGTGTAGTGTTAGGACAAAAACGGTCAACCCTTCGGTCCCAATGACCGAGTTTGGGAAACGCTATTCTAAGAGCTTTCCACACCTGCATTGTGCAACATTTGCCCATTTTATTATTTTCAAAATTCTTCAAGCTCTGTCAAATTGGTTGTTGATCAACCATTTTCAGGTCTTGCCATAGATTGTCAAGTAGATTTAAGTCAAAACTGTAACTCGGCCACTCAGGAACATTCACTGTCTTCTTGGTAAGCAACCCCAGTGTAGATTTGGCCTTGTGTTTTAGGTTATTGTCCTGCTGAAAGGTGAATTAATCTCCCAGCCTCACAGGTAATGACTAGCAATCACATTCCCTCTCTCTGTGTGTGTTTGTGTGTGTGACACTGGTAACTGACTAAAGACAGAGAGAGCTGTTGTTGGAGAGTATCATGGATACTTATGTTAACTCTAAGTTGACACATTAACACTTGTTCACTCATTGCACGTCTTGAATATGTTCTCTCTCTCTCTCGCTCTCTCTCTCTCTCTCTCTCTCTCTCTCTCTCTCTCTCGCTTCCCCTCCACATCTTCTTCCCATTCCCCCTCTCTCTCACACAGGCATCTCTAGGAATTCACTACTGCTGCTGTAAGCAAAGACTAGCTACAGGTCTATTGTGTGTGTCGTTGTGTGTGTGTGTGTGCTCGCGCACGCACGCGTGTGTTTGGTACAGAAATGCTGACTATAATGAAGTTTTCGACTGTGACCTATGTTTTTCTGAAACCTGTTCATCCTGCTGTGAGTGTGTGCTTTCCAACTGTATGGTTTGTGTTCATCTGGGTCTCAACGTTACCCTGTGTATAACACAATTATATTATCTCTCTCTTTCTGTCTGTCTCTATCTGTCTTTTTGTCAGACACACACACACACACACACACTCACGTGCAAAACATTTGAGTGGCCCTCTCTTGATGGCAAAATATTTTTCTTGCAGCATTGATGCTAATTTCTTGCAATTCTATACATTTTTATCAATATGATATCTGAGTGAGAGTGACTAACAAAATCAATTGGCGCCACCTGGAGATCGGAAATTTGACCATGATTACTACAAGTTTAGATAGCTGGCAAGACAAACTTACCAATCAAAAAAATGTATTGAGTGAATATCAGTGACTGACATAACAAGAGAAAAACTGCTGATACCCAACCAGATGTTAAAGTTGCACCTAGACTTCAACTGAGTTCCTAAAAACATACTACTAAAAAAAAAATATATATATACACTACCGATCAAAAGTTTGGGGTCACTTAGAAATGTCCTTGTTTTTGAAAGAAAAGTACATTTTTTGTCCATTAAAATAACATCAAATTGATCAGAAATACAGTGTAGACATTGTTAATGTTGTAAATGACTATTTTAGCTGGAAACCGCTGATTTTTTATGGAATATCTACATAGGCATGCAGAGGCCCATTATCAGCAACCATCACTCCTGTGTTCCAATGGCACTTTGTGTTAGCTAATTCAAGTTTATCATTTTAAAAGGCTAATTGATCATTAGAAAACTATTTTGCAATTATGTTTGCACAACTGAAAACTGTTGTGCTGATTAAAGAAGCAATAATACTGGCCTTCTTTAGACTAGTTGAGTATCTGGAGCATCAGCATTTTGTGGGTTCGATTACAGGCTCAAAATGGCCAGAAACAAAGAACTTTCTTCTGAAATTCGTCAGTCTATTCTTGTTCTGAGAAATGAAGGCTATTCCAAGCGAGAGATTGTCAAGAAATTGAAGATCTCGTACAACGCTGTGTACTACTCCCTTCACAGAACAGCGCAAACTGTCTCTAACCAGAATAGAAAGAGGAGTGGGAGGCCCCGGTGCACAACTGAGCAAGAGGACAAGTACATTAGAATATCTAGTTTGAGAAACAGACGCCTCACAAGTTCTCAACTGGCAGCTTCATTAAATAGTACCCTCAAAACACCAGTCTCAACACCAACAGTGAAGAGGCGACTCCGGGATGCTGGCCTTCTAGGCAGAGTTGCAAAGAAAAAGCCATATCAGACTGGCCAATAAAAATAAAATATTAAGGGCAAAAGAACACAGACACTGAACAGAGGAAGATATGGCTTTTTCTTTGCAACTCTGCCTAGAAGGCCAGCTTCACTGTTGACGTTGAGACTGGTGTTGTGCGGGTACTATTTAAGGAAGCTGCCAGTTGAGGACTTGTGAGGCCAATTGGCTGTAAAGTTTTGCATAATGCTACACATCAAAACTCAAGAAAGTGTTTTTGTAATTTGTTACAGGCTGTTTTTAAGGACACGTAAATGTGGGTCATTTGGCCAACATTTCTCGTTTATTGATGGCGCTGGCTGCGCCAGGTTGGATCTAAATGCATATGGATGTCAATTAAATCAACTGTCCGATAAATAAAACTTTTCCTAAAGGAATCTCTGAAATGGCATGTTTTTATAAAGATTTTAGAATATTCACATAAAAATCTGTCGTCAATTTAAACCTACACACCCTAAGGATGTATGTAAAAAAAATAGGGACCACAATGGAAATAAGTCCCCGACTTTATTGTGCAATACTGGTCACTTTATTGGTTGTATGGTGCATTGGTACAGAATGCTGTTGGTGGATATATTTGTTGCATATATTTGATATAATTATAAATGGCTCTGATCTCCCCCTAGCTGATCATGGTCTGCAGCCGGCTCTGATCTCCCCCTAGCTGATCGTTGTCTGCAGCCGGCTCTGATCTCTCGCTAGCTGATCATGGTCTGCAGCCGGCTCTGATCATAGTTTAATGAAACAGGCAGGGAGAGTGAGCTTGTCTGTGTTGGTTGACGAACCCTCAACCTTCTGGCCCGTAGTCGCTGCGTGGCATCGACTGTGCCACAAATGCATTCTGGCATTTGTGGCAAAGTCGATATCTACGTTTATAAACACAGTGTCTCTACAGTCATTGTTATTTGTAGTCGTAAACATTATTTTGAGTTAATTCTACGAGGGGAGGGTCATATGAAAATATTTTAAATTTAGGGAGGGGGGTGCATTTTTTATGACAGCTTGAGTTGGAACAGCCCCTCCCCCCCAGTCAATTTAGATCTGTCCCTAAGTACACCTTTCTAATATTGAGTTGCATGGACTCTACAAGGTGTCGAAAGCATTCCACAATGATGCTGGCCCATGTTGACTCCTATGCTTCCCAAGGTTGTGTCAAGTTGGCTGGGTGTCTTGTGGGTGGTGGACCATTCTTGATACATACAGGAAACTGTTGAGTGTGAAAAACCCAGCAGAGTTGCAGTTCCTGACACAAACTGGTGCGCCTGGCACCTACTACCATACCCCGTTCAAAGGCACTTAAATCTTTTGTCTTGCCCATTCATCCTCTGAATGGCACATTCACACTGATTTAAGTGGATTTAACAAGTGACATCAATAAGGGATCATAGCTTTCACCTGGATTCACCTGGTCAGTCTATGTCATGGAAAGAGAAGGTGTTCTTAATGTTTTGTACAGACTAGTGTATATATAGGCCTATATAAATTATTTTGGGGTCGGGAGCCCCCTAGCAGCCACGGGGTCCTTAGCGGTCATTTATGTCGCTTATGCCTAGGGCCGGCCCTCCACACACACACACACACACACACACACACACACACACACACACACACACACACACACACACACACACACACTGCTCCCATCTCTAATTTAATTAGTCATCTTTTTCCAGCTGTCTTCAGTTCTTGAGTCAGGAACAGAAAATGTGTTCTACAACTAACAGGGAAAAGGAGAAATCTGGAGATGTAAGTTCCATTAGTGAAAATTATTACTTAATTTCAACCAGTTTCTGGGCATTATGACGTCAGTTTTGCCGACTGGCCAGTTAGAGGGCTATTGACTGAAAATGCTGATGATGATACCACAGACAAAGCACTGCGAGCGCTCAGCTGCCTCCTAACTAGGCTACACCTAGGCGATGGGCTCTATAGTCTGATGTGGTGACCTCCTTTCTTCTCCTCCTCTCCATCCTTCACCCATTGTGACTGAAAGAAGGAGACAGGTGTCTGTCAGATCAGTGGCGAAGAAGAGGAGGGGATCATTGAGATTCAAGTATCCTGTCCTGTCGTATCTTGCCTCTCTGTATCCAACACAGAATAAATTCCACCAACACCAGGTTTGAGGAGTTAGCGAGGTATCTCTGAGTTAAATTCGTGATAACCGTTTATACGAAGAGGCTCACCTTTTTAGCCAGGTAAATTTCTATGGCAACCAATTCTTCAGCACTAACCTGCTCCAGGGCTGGCTAACTCAACGCTAACTCCACTTACCCTGAGTGAAATGGCTGAGCCATGAGTTGAGGGCCAATGAAACAGACTCCCTCGCTCTTGCAAATATTGCTTCATCATCCGTTTAATTTAAGAATTTTTTATTGTGTAAAGAAATTGTCATGTTAAAATATGTCACATTACACATTTCGTGATGACAGAATGCATTGTAAAATGTAAAATTATTGTATCGATAGGAGTGGGAGAAAAGGTGCTTGTGGTTGCGCATTAATAAGCACACCAAAGTAATAAAATAAGGACGGCACTTCTAAAAACCTATTTCACACTATAGTGTACTAAATTTGCACAATAACTTCTATTTCATTTTGATTTCTGACTCGCCCATGGATAGATTTTTCAGCATTGTCTCAATGAAGAGTTTGGCGTTCAACTAGCCACGCGTTACAAGCCCAGCTAGAGTTAAGAGGCAGGCTGACAAGCAATATCCACCGTCTTAGTATGGATGAACCCTGAATGTGAAGCTAACTGAAGCTGGTTAGCTTTAGAAAACCCTGAGGAGATCTAGCTTGCTTCATAGGATACCCCTCAGGTTTTGTAGTTACTTGTATTGTAATTATGGCCCAAGCTCTTTTTCCATTTCACTGGTTATTCAATACCTGGTGTTCAGGACATTATTTTGCAGCCGGTCCTCCGCAGTGTTTTGACAGAATCTGATGTTTATCGAAGGAAATTATACATTAAAAGATTATTAATGTTGTGTTGTGTTGTGTGGCGCCATGATCACAGTGCAGTAGTACTTAACTTGTGTGCATGTGTAGCAATGTGAAATCGCTACTTAGTTAGCTGTGCGCTAGTAGCAGCCTTCATGCAGTGAGGTGACCTCACCCCCCTTGAGATTTAAAGTTAATTGCCACTCCTGGAGTGACTGGCTATCCGATTGGTACGTCAGTTAGCACAGTTGACTTTGAGTGACGATGTGCTACTTTGCAGAGGGTGCCGGGTTCGCCTGGTTCGCCTTCCATGTCAGGAAGACGGTTAGGAACTCACTCTGCTACACATATTGTATCTGGCTGCTGATTGCAGTATACAGAGACTCATGTGTATACTGCACACACACACACACACACACACACACACACACACACACACACACACACACACACACACACACACACACACACACACACACACACAGGAGAATAGTCGGGCCATACAGATGCTCTGGTTGCCATTATGATAAGTATTTCACTCTGTGTATGTTGTATCAGGTCTGACAGCGCAGGGCTGGCGTCAGTAAGCCTGGGTCCTGCCTTCTACTATTCTCTCTCTCATCTCGCTCTGTTATTCTTTCACTCACTCACTATCTTCGTCTCTCTGTTATCTAGCTCTGGCTAACTTTATCTTTCTGATCTCTGTTCTTCTTTCTGTTTCCGTTTCCCTCTCTCTGTCTTGTTTTTCTCTTGCTTCCCCCCACTCTCTTTCTTCTTTCCTCTGCCTGTCTCTCTCTTTTTCTCTCTGTGTGTCTGCTCATTTTCTCTGACCTCCTGCTCCCTCTAGCCAACCTTCCCCTTTCTCTCTGTCATTATTGCGGTGTTGCTGTCGTGTTTCCTGCCTGTAAGTGTAGTGTTAGTGCAGTCTTCAGTCCTCTACCACGTACCACATACCATGTAGTATTACAGAAGGAAACCCTATCCAAAGCAAGCGCTTAAAAATAACCAATTTCACAGCGTTCAAAACAGAAATAAAATATGAAGCAGTCTTTAGAATACTAGCCTCGTAAATACCAGAGTGATTCACACGCCGCTATCAGTCTGGAAGGGCTTCCATTGAAGTTGTTTTGCTCAAGGGGCGTTGAACAAAACTAATTCGAAAGTGATTGGATCACATTCAACTTTGAACATATGATGTATTCAGATTTGTAGCATATTTGTATGAATTTTTATGATTTGTAGCGTAGCCTCTCTGCAGCATATTGAACACCAGGACAATATTTGAACCAACAAAGGCAGCTACATATAAACATGTCAATGTGAGCCTAATAGAAATATAGCCATCAAAATAATTTGTACATGTGATTTTGCTAAACATAGAGCTATAGCGATTAGGCTACTGCATCTGATTCAATGCAGCCATAGTGTGTTCCTTGTCTTGATACGATAACCTCCAACACTATTGAACCTTCTCTTAATTTCTATGCTATGTTCACCTCGATGGTGAAGCAGGGAGGTAAGGATAATAAACTAAAATGCAGCGGAAGATTTATTTTGCAAAAAGTTTGAACTTTATATTTCGTTTTATATATAGCCATACCTAGTATGGCTTTACATGCGTCCTTGTCTTGTTGTCTACTGTAATAAAGTACAAATCTATTGTTGCTGCATGCTGAATACGTTGTATGCCCTGTTGATTAAGAAATTACCTAAGGTAAACAGTCCTGATATTCTGCGATTTTAGCATGTAAATCTTGGTTGGGCAAATCCCCCCCCCCAATTTTTTAGATGCATGCCAGGAAAGCCAAAACACAACGCAACATTAAACAATACATTAATTGCACTATAACGGTGACAAACGGTGCCCATAAACTGTTAGGGCCTACATAAAGCTGTCCCAACAGCAGAACTTTCTGTTCAGCACCATGGAGTGAATCCTTACCAACACTACACCTGGCTATCAACGGAGCCTTGTCTGGCAGCGAAACAGTTCATTCAGCCTCATTTACTGCCTTTAAAAAAAATACATAGCTGATATGGCTGACCTGACAATGAAAGCTCTTACAATATTCGATGATGACATTTCTCAGAACAGTAGGCTAGTTATGAGGGAGAAAGGGGACAAATTATTAGGGTGAGGCACATGGGCTACTAACAGCTTACTACACTACATACACTTAGTATTACTGTCTTAGCTACAATATACATATCTCCCTGGCATATTCCATCATTTATGCAACAATACATTTTTTGGACTCAACTTGTGCTCACTTGATAAGGAAGGTGGCGTGGCTGTCCTTCTTGTGGGCAAATTTTGTCATCAAATTCTGGAATTCTCTAGATTTATGGTTCTTTCAAGACAACTGGGAACTCTGGAAAAAAAACAAGGTTGAATCATGACGTCAGTGATCTTCAGGTAATCTTCAGAGTTGGATGACCGTTCAAAATGTAATTTCCCAGTCAGAGCTAGTTTTCTTCAGAGTTTTCAGTTGTTTTGATCGCTGCAGAAGTCATGCTGGATTGACAGCATGACCAATTTATTCAACCTTTTCTGGCCCATGGTGTTGCATTTGAATGTTTATCCTTTTAAGCTTGGAAATAAGACCATTAATTCCAGACTTGGACCACATACCCTCTCCACTGAATAGCAGGCTAGTGATTGCTTTGTTAGCCACCAATTCCATCCAAACAACTCATTGTTGACTTTGCGATTTCCAACTTGTTGTGTAATGTTAATGTCCAATGGCCGATGAGCACATTTTGTCTATAATTTCTCTTCATATGACAAGGATTTTAAAGGATTTGCCAGTAGATTGTCGACTTGATTCATGATGATGACTGCTTGTCTTACTTGCTAGCTAAGATTTTGAAAGTATGATGTTGACATGATCAGTCCAATCAAAGCTACGGTAGATATAACATGATTTTACATAATTTTATCTGAGCTTTCTTGGATGGGCACTTCTAATGTAAATCTATGGCAGCACCAAAGGGGCTTGAATTTTCGAGCTCTCCCTGTAGATTTTGAGGGGACGTAGTGTCCCCATGAGTGACAGAACACTGAACCAATCATGGCGCAACTACAGAACATTACCAACCCCTATGCTCTGTATTTTCAGCTGGCTGGCCCACTACCACAGTACGCACTGAGCTCGGCTGAAACACCTGCATTTTGGAGCTGCCTTATGCGGCTTTATTAACTCAATGTTTATTTTTTTACATTGTTTGCAATGATATGTGACACATATTAATGCCAAAATAACATGCAAAACTGCCCCAAACAGGTTGGGCTCAAAACAGGTGGAGCACTGAAGGACGGGTCGCCACTGGACACAAGTAACACATTTACTGACTTAGCTGTCATTCAACTATGAAAGAAAATGATTCTGAACAAAAATATAACTGCAACATGCAATAATTTCAAAGATGTTAATGAGTTCATATATATAAGGAAATCAGTAAATTGAAAAATTCATTAGGCCCTAATGTATGGATTTCACATGACTGGGAATACAGATATGCATCTGTTGGTCACATATACCTTATAAAAAAGGTAAGATCAGAAAACCAGTCAGTATCTGGTGTGACCACCATTTGCCTCATGCAGCGCGACACGTCGCATTTGCATAGAGTTGATCAGGCTGTTGATTGGGGGCTGTGGAATGTTGTCCCACTTCTTTTCTATGGCTGTGCGAAGTTGCTGGATGTTGGCGGGAACTGGAACACGCTATCATACACAGATCCTTGCAACAGACGACTGTGGCATTGTATTGTGTGACAAAACTGCAGAGTGGCATTTTACTGGCCCCATCACAAGGTGCACCTGATTTAATGATTATGCTGTTTAATCAACTTCTCGATACGCCACACCTGTCAGGCGGATTAATTATCTGGGAAAAGGAGAAATGCTCCCTAAAAGGGATGTAAACAGATTTGTGCACAACATTTTTGAGAAATAAGCTTTTTGTGCGTATGGAACATTTCTGGGATCTTTTACTTTTACTTTTACTGTGGATATAGACACTTTTGTACCTGTTTCCTCCAGCATCTTCACAAGGTTCTTTGCTGTTGTTCAGGGATTGATTTGCATTTTTCACACTAAAGTATGTTCATCTCTAGGAGACAGAATGCGTCTCCTTCCTGAGCGGTATGATGGCTGCGTGGTGTTTATACTTGCGTACTAATGTTTGTACAGATTAAAGTGGTACCTTCAGGCGTTTGGAAATTGCTCCCAAGGTCTTGGCTGATTTCTTTAGATTTTCCCATGTCGATCAAAGAGGCACTGAGTTTGAAGGTAGGCCTTGAAATACATCCACATGTATACCTCCAATTGACTCAAATGATGTCAATTAGACTATCAGAAGCTTCTAAAGCCATGACATAATTTTCTGGAATTTTCCAAGCTGTTTAAAGGCACAGTCAACTTAGTGTATGTAAACCTCTGACCCACTGGAATTGTGACATAGTGAATTAATCTGTCTGTAAACAATTGTTGGAAGAATTACTTGTGTCATGCACAAAGTAGATGTCCTAACCGACTTGCCAAAACTATAGTTTGTTAACATGAAATCTGTGAAATGGTTGAAAAATGAGTTTTAATGACTTCAACCTAAGTGTGTGTAAACTTCCGACTGTACCTATTTGAAGGTTTGTGTCGAATTTGAATCAGGTTTTTGGGGCGCCGCTAAAGTTATCTTCAGAAGTAAACAGCAGCTGTCGCGGCTTTTGAGAGTCATGATGGCTTGCAGTGATGTCGCAAAAAATGAATGCATTCAGCTGTACAATTGACTAGGTATCTCCCTTTCCCTGCCCCTGTCCTTTGTTTTTTTAATCTGCCAGAGAAGTGCTACAACTGGTGGAAAGAGACTGTACGACACAGAATGAGTTGCATAATGCATGCTGTACGTTACGTCATGACACGTCACAATTTAATCTACAGCATCAGAGGCGTCAGTTTTTTTCTACTTTTCTCTAATACTATTGGGCAATTAACATGTCAATCAACTCTTGAATAGAAACGTAGTTCACACCCTGGATTTTAATGCCAACACAGTTACTACAGTCCCATTAGTTTTCATTGCAGCCTTGTTTGAATTTGCGTAAATTTGTACAAAGTTTAAAAAAAATATATATTGGTGTATGTGCAAAGCATATAGAATTTTGTTTTATCTTTCATTTTAGCTAACACTATATCAAAAGTGCACATGACTGTGTCACTCACACAGACCTAGAGGCTCTCCATTCAGCATGACATAGACATATTGTCTTGTTAAATTATGGGCAATCAGAAGGTTCTGGGCTTCCTCTTGCATTTGAGTGCTATAGGATAGGGTTGAGAAGGTTGTGAAAATTACCAGGGCCCATATTTAGCAAGTTACAAAAAGGTGGATCCTGATCCTTGATCAACACTCCTACTCTGAGACACTTCATGAATATGGGCCCAGGACATGAACTGGCACTGGTGGTATTCAAAGAGGGTTTACCCACCCTCTTTGGCAATAGATCTGAGTTTTCCTATCTTTGCACAGCTCTCTGAAGGCTGGCTTATTAAACTTTCTGATAAAGACTTATTGTTGGAAATTATTTTGAAAATCTTGATCAGAAAGTTTAATAATAACATACATAGTTACGGACTTGCAAACCTACAGTAAGTCACCTGTCTATTACTCACTAGCTTTAACATTTTGAGCAAGGGCATGGCATATAGCTAGTTAGCTAGCTAATTGTATTTGAGAAAGTTTTTTACTTATGCACTACTAGTCACTACTAGCTAACATTAGCTGCTAGCTTCAACATAGCGCACACTCGTTTGATATGAAATTAAATAGCTTGCTATGTTTACTATTTCATTTGTACTACTAGCTAGTACCCGAACCTCATCAACAACAATCAAGGTTTTCTTGATACACTGTTGAAGCCAGCATATTCCGCAACTTGTTGTTCATCGACCAATACTTTTTGGGTCAACAAAAACAATCTGTCAATGTCCATGGAGGATGTCCGTGTAATTATTTACTCCCAGCTTTGCAGCCTCTCTGATTTGGTCCTCCATGAGGGTGACTAACGGCGACACGACTATCAGTAATGGCGATCCATCCCATTTTCTTGACTACCAGCGGAGCCAGCTGGTAAATTAAGCTCTTGCCGAACCCGGTTGGGAGAAAAGCGAAAACATCTTGTTCTCTGAGAAAAACCTTTAATGCGGTTAAGATCAGCCATTGTTGTTGATGTAGTTCTTTCCACGCCCTAGTACAGGAGCTACTCGTGGTCGTCATCACCTAAACCACCCCCATAGTTCATCAAAGGACACTGATATCCGTACAGCAACATTAATGTTAGCATGCGGGATAAGACAGCTTTGCGAGGCTATAAGAATACAGCACTCACGGCAAGTGAAACAACGTTTGTTGGGAGGGTAGAGGAAGGGAGGGGAATGGGTGGAGGGTAGAGGAAGGGAGGGGAATGGGTGGAGGGTAGAGGAAGGGAGGGGAATGGGTGGAGGGTAGAGGAAGGGAGGGGAATGGGTGGAGGGTAGAGGAAGGGAGGGGAATGGGTGGAGGGTAGAGGAAGGGAGGGGAATGGGTGGAGGGTAGAGGAAGGGAGGGGAATGGGTGGAGGGTAGAGGAAGGGAGGGGAATGGGTGGAGGGTAGAGGAAGGGAGGGGAATGGGTGGAGGGTAGAGGAAGGGAGGGGAATGGGTGGAGGGTAGAGGAAGGGAGGGGAATGGGTGGAGGGTAGAGGAAGGGAGGGGAATGGGTGGAGGGTAGAGGAAGGGAGGGGAATGGGTGGAGGGTAGAGGAAGGGAGGGGAATGGGTGGAGGGTAGAGGAAGGGAGGGGAATGGGTGGAGGGTAGAGGCCGGGGTGACTGGGCTCTTACAGTGCGGTACAGTACAGTATTTGTTGCATGCATTATCTCTCCATCTGTTAAATTTATAATGGTTTTAAACCCCTCTTCGGATCATGGAGCAGCCTGGAAGCACTTTCCCTCCCCTGCCTTGGGTATGCAATGTGGAGGGAACAGGATGAGTCCTGTCCCAAATGGCACCATATTCTCAATTTAGTACACTACTTTTGACCAGAGCCCAAAAGAAGTAGGGAATCAGATGCCATTTGGGACGCTGCCCTGGGGTTGTGTTTGTTATATAACACTGGGGGTTTAAGAAGTGACAGGACCGTTATTAAACAGGAAGTGATGGCAAGGTTGTGTTGCACCGTGCTCTGATCCACCTGAACCTGGTCTGTCTGATGACTTCAGCTCACAGCGGAAAAGGCTGTGTGTGTGTGTGTGTCTGTGTGTGTGTGAGCGCATGCGTGTGTATCTATGTAGTTTGTTTGTGTGAGTGTACGTTTTGTTTATGAATGCATGGATGTGCGCGTGTGCCTGTGTGTGTCTGTGTAAATAATGCTACAATCTCAGTGGATGACAAACCTAGCAATCTGATGCAGCGGCTTTAGTATGCTTACAATTTATTTGCCTACAGAGCTGTCTGTCTCAGACAGGCTGGTGTTTTATTGACCACACAACTGTCAGTCTCTGATAGAGGTATGAGCATGGAAAAGCTCAATGCAAAAAGTCAGTATAGGACTGTATCTTATAATGAGTCATTATTTTAGCAAGACTTTGAGAGATGTGACCGGAGTTCGGCAACGTTAAACAAGCAAATCATTGGCGATGTCGCTGTGAGATAACCAATGGGGGGTAGGGAACGTCTGACACTGTCCTCGATAGGCTACTGCCACCCAACCTACTGTTGTGAATGCTGTTCGGAAGAAACACCCACTAAACAATTGAAGAGTTTAATTTGAAAACGCAGTATATAAACACGTTTATGTTACCAAAAATATTTGATTTGATAAACATTTTCAGAAATGTTGGTAAATTTACATGAATAAAAAAAAAAAACATTGTGAAAGCTATTATTTTTTCATCTTACGATGAGCTAGAGAAAAGACAGACATGTCTATCCCAATTGGGTTTTAAACTGTTAGATGTAATAAAGTATTTATACATAAATAAATGTTAAAATAATACATTTGTGTCAACGATATTGTTCAAATATCACATAGCCGATGTATTGTATGCAGGGGTGTAACGTACTTCAGAAAGTATTTTTTGTGGGTATCTATACTTTACTTTACTATTTATATTTTTGACAACTTTTACTTTTATTTAAAGAAAATGATGTACTTTTTACTGCATACGTTTTCCCTGACACCCAAAAGTACTCGTTACATTTTGAATGCTTAGCAGGACAGGAAAATTGTCTAATTCACACAGTTATCAAGAGAACACCCTGGTCATCCCTACTGCCTTTGATCTGGCGGACTCACTAAACACATGCTTCGTGCTATGCGTTTGCTTAATATATGGAATTTTTTATTATTTATACTTTTACAGTATTTTAGCAATTACATTTACTTTTGATACTTAAGTATATATGTATATATTGGGTACTTTTTCCACCACTGATTGTATGCATGTCTTTTTGGACATTTAAGCAACTTTTGTATATATAAAAAAAAATGTTTTGTTCTATTATATAGACTTTAGGGAAGGATTTAAGGACCGATTTAAGTACATTGAAAGTCTGTTGGAGTGACACAGCCCGCTCTGAAGCCTTGTATGTTGTTTCTCTTCACCTGAGTGGCGCTAGATCTTGGCTCTCTCTTTTTGCTTTGTGGAAAAAAATGCTTACCATGGCAAGCAGTAACGGAGCGCCAAGTCTGGTACCAATAGGTTGCAGAACAGTTTCTACCCCCAAAACATAAGACTGCTGGACAGTTAATAAAATGGCTACCCGGACTATTTACATTGACCCCCTTTCTTATTGATTTGTTATTTATATATTTTATTATTGAATGTAATTTTTTTTGTTCACTGACTCTCTTGCACTGGCTCTATGCACACTCACTAGACTCTACCCACACACTCACACATACTACACTGACACTCCGACACACACACACACACACACACACACAAACTACATACGCTCACAAATACAAAACCCACACACACATGCATATTGACGCCACACACACACAGACACACTTTCACACTCTTCACTTATGCTGCTACTCTGTTTATTATCTATCCTGATTGCCTATCACTTTTACCCCTACCTACTGTACATGCTGTAAATATTTTACTTACTTTTCTAACTCTGCATTGTTGGCAATGGGCTCATAAATAAGCATTTCAGAGTAAAGTCTACACATGTGACCATCATGTGAACATCTCATTCCAAAATCATGGGCATGAATATGGAATTGGTCCCTCCATTGCTTCTATAACAGCCTCCACTCTTCTGGGAAGGCTTTCCACTAGAAGTTGGAACATTGCAGGGGGGACTTGCTTCCATTCAGCCACAAGACGTTGGGCAATTAGGCCTGGCTTGCAGTCGGCTTTCCAATTCATCCCAAAGGTGTTCGATGGGGCTCTGTGCAGGCCAGTCAAGTTCTTCCACACCGATCTCGACAAAACATTTGTGCACGGGGTTCATTGTCATGCTGAAACAGGAAAGGGTCTTCCCCAAACTGTTTCCACAAAGTTTAAAGAACAGAATCGTGTAGAATTTCATTGTATGCTGTAGCGTTAAGATTTACCTTCACTGGAACTAAGGGGCCTAGCCTGAACCATGAAAAACAGCCCCAGACCATTATTCTTCCTCCACCAAACTTTACTGTTGGCACTATGCATTGGGGCAGGTAGCGTTCTCCTGGCATATCCACCAAACCCAGATTAGTCCGTCGAACTGCCAGATGGTGAGGCGTGATTCATCACTCCAGAGACCGTGTTTCCACTGCTCCAGAGTCCAATGGCGGCAAGCTTTACACCACTCCAGCCGACGCTTGTCATTGCGCATGGTGATCTTAGGCTTGTGTGCAGCTGCTTGGCTATTGAAACCCATTTCACAAAGCTCCCGACAAAGAGTTATTGTGCAAACGTTGCTTCCAGAGAACTCGGTAGTGAGAGTTGCAACCAACTCCTACAAAAATGAATGCCTATAAAAATGTATCTAACTGATGGGATACACAAACAAATCTGTAAACAAGCTACATTCCTTGCCAAAACACAATAGCTTTATCACAAATTCAATATGAACTGGTTGATTAAAGTAGGGAAATATGTGTTCCAACCATGTTTTGTTTATTTTTGTATTTTTTACTAGTGTGCCATTTAGAATAGGTTACAACCCCCCTTTAACCTAGGCAGGTTTCAGAATGAATTATGGAAACAAAGTTTAAGCACAGGGCAAAAGAAAACACACGCCAAATGCGGGAATCTACTGTTTAAAAGGGAACTAGTTGTAGCTTTCTAATACTGTTAACTGTATGTCTCAACTCCCATTATAAAGGAAATAACACCCTGTTGAAACGTGGGGAAACGGAAAACAGTGATATTGCAGACAGATTGCTCAAGAATAACTTCGAAATTGAACATCTGACCATGTACTGAGCGAAATGTTTTCAAAGCCAGACAATAGGGGAAACTGTGAGTGCTATTACCATCAAGTAAGGTTGGGTGTTGCTAGGGTGTTGTGTACAAGGGTGGTGATTAGACGTAATCCCCCATGACACCAGGTCAGAAGGTTGCATGTTCAATCCCAGTGGTGGACACTTTTTTTTTACCCTAACCCTTAACTTAACCATTCGGAATAAATGCCTAATTTTAATGTTTTAAACCTATCCAAAACCTTAATCCTTAACCTAAACCCTTAACCTCGAAATGTGATGTTTGGAGCAACTTCGAAATGTGACGTTTGGTGAAAAGTGCTAAAACGTCTAGATCTACAGCTTGTTTGATATTGATAAAAAAGCACACCTGTTTCAGTAGTGCGAGTCGCGGCTCAAGTGGCGCTTGCAGTCCTTCATTTAGCAAATTACCTCGCAATTAATTTCAACTGCAATAACTTCTGTAATCGGTGCTTTTTTTCTCCAACTATTAACGATGATGGTGTGCAAAGCACTTTATATCCATGGCAAATAATTTGAAAGATGCATATCCCCTCTTGCTAACGTTAAAGCATTGTTTTGACATGTTTCCCTTAATGATGACGATCTGTACTTGTTAGTGGTAGATTTGTGTTAACTGCACAGTGATTTTAATTTTGTGGAGGCAAAAAACACATTGTTTTTCAGTAAGGGATTTTTCCTTAACGTTAAGGATTAATTTTCGTTGAAATATTTTAAAGTTTGAACGTTCACACCCCTACTCCCAACTGTCTAAATACATGGCTCTGAATAGGCTATAGCGTGTTTTGGTTCGAAACAAGTGTGCAAAAAAACTAATTTTAAAGCACATCTAATATTTCAAAAGTATGAGAACAGCCATAATTCATACACATAGAAAGGGACCCATAAGCTTTAGTTTCAGATTTATAAAATGCAAAAGTTGCGCATATCGTGTTTTGGAATTAAACTCTTCAATTGTTTCTAGTGGACACCTATGCTTAACAGGCCTTTAAGGAGAAGGAATATCAAGGATTTTACAACTTGGTGTTAGATGGTTCCTCACCCTGAAAGTAGTCTATGGGCCAGGAGAAACTGTAATCCATGGTTCTTTAAAGAGCTACTACCAACTTCAGTTAACTTTGGTAAACTCTAGCTAAAAGTCAACAGGAGTGATAGGTGCAATCAAAAGCAACTCAAATCGTCTCCTTATTTTGATTCGATGATCCCTGGCATACAATATGGAGGCTGAGCTGTAATAGGAGTTGGATGCCCGGTATGTAGCCCTATCCTGCAGGCAGTGTGTGTGTGTGTGTGTGTGTGTGTGTGTGTGTGTGTGTGTGTGTGTGTGTGTGTGTGTACATTAGCTCCATTGTGTACAGTAAGTCAAGACTGCGATAGAGGGAAAGAGATGGAGAGAGAGAGGAAGAGCGATAAAAAGAAGCTCTAACTAGATCAAATAGAAAAAGAAAGAGTGGAGTGGGAAAAAGAGGGATAGCAGAAAGTGAAAGACAAGCAAGTGAAGTCAGACACGCACAAACACACACATACTCTCACACATACACACACTCAAGTTTCAAGTTTTATTTGTCGTATGTACAGGATATACATGTCGTATGAACAGGATATTAATGCAACACAATAACAAAGAATAAAATAATAAGAATAGAAAATAAAGGCAAATCACAAGCACACACACTGCTCTCTCCCTCTCCGCTGCATATGGAAACTCTAAGAATAGCAGTGTCACCTGATGGGTTGATAATGCTCTATTGATGCCTGCCCTATGCTGCACTGTGTGTTGCTGAACTACTGTAGTATGTGTGTTTATTTTCGTGGTGGTGGGAAACATATAATCAGTGTGCTGTTGACACCCAGAATCCTGTTCCACAAAAACGATAGCTACAAACGGGACAGGGTTCAGCTACTGAGACCAGGGACATGGGAAAAGGGTCTAGAGGGACAGGGGACAGGGTTCAGCTACTGTGACCAGCTAGAAGGACAGAGTACATGGTTTAGCTACTGTGACCAGCTAGAAGGACAGAGTACATGGTTTAGCTACTGTGAACAGCTAGAAGGACAGAGTAAATGATTTAGCTACTGTGACCAGCTAGAAGGACAGAGTAAATGGTTTAGCTACTGTGATCAGCTAGAAGGACAGAGTAAATGGTTTAGCTACTGTGATCAGCTAGAAGGACAGAGTACATGGTTTAGCTACTGAGTCCAGATAAAGGGACAGGGGACGGGGTTTAGGTACTGAGTCCAGCTAGAAGGACAGCTACTGAGTCCAGCTAGAAGGACAGGGAACAGGGTACAGGGGTTAGCTACTGAGTCCAGCTTGAAGGACAGGGTACAGGGGTTAGCTACTGAGTCCAGCTAGAAGGACAGGGTACAGGGGTTAGCTACTGAGTCCAGCTAGAAGGACAGGGTACAGGTGTTAGCTACTGAGTCCAGGTAGACGGACAGGGGACAGGGTACAGGGGTTAGCTACTGAGGCCAGCTAGAAGGACAGGGGACAAGGTTTAGCTCCTGAGTCAGGCGAAGGAGACAAAGGACAGGGGTGACAAAGGGTGTGTGTGTCTATGTTCCATAACTCTCACTGTCTCATCTCAAAATGCTTTACCTATGTGGAACACACCAGTACATTTCCACCTCCCGTTTTTTTGTGATGACACAGATCCATCCAGTGTGAAACGAAACACTGTTCCGTGCTGTCCATTTCTGTGCTGGAGAAAGATAGAGGGAGAGAGATAGGTCACAGATTTATTATTGTTAATCTGACCTGAAATTTCTCTGAGCAGCATTTGTATCATAGTTAATCCAGAGCTTTTTGGGGCGAGCAATTTGACCTGAACTCCTTTAATCTCTCAGTCACTCAACCTCACTCGTCACTCACCTTACAGTACCTCTGCATAGAAACTCCATAGGGCCGGTTTCCCAGACAAAGATTCTCTAGTTCTGGACTAAAAGGCACTTTCAATTGAGAATATGCATTGAGAACACTTTTTAGTCCAGGACTAGGCGTAATCTGTGTCTGGGAAACTGGCCCTTTAGGCCTACTTTACATGCCTATACAAGTACAAGGCCATTTCTGAAAGCACGTCTGAAAGATAAGTAAAAAAAAATGAAGTACATTGATTAACCACAGTGCTAGGTAACCTTGCTTTTACCTCAAAATATACACTATAAACTCTATACACATCCATACAATTGCACAATACAAGCCCATATTATGATGTTGTTGTGAGTTAGATAGGAAAAGGAACATTGTCTGAATGTTTGTAGCTGTTTTTTTCTTTATTATATTGATAGTGATTAACTCATGAACTCTCATAGTAGGGCTGTGAAGATACATGTATTCGTACCGAACCGTTGGTTATGGGGACGTCGTTTCGGTCCACACTGTGAACCCGAATTAATACATAAAACAAAACAAAAAATATATAAAAAAATAACTCTAGGCCTATACTATGCCTAAGCTGTAATGTATGCCATTGCCTCGTAAATCCATTAAAACAACTTCACCCTATGCGCATGTTGTAATCAAAATTCTATCTTAACTGACGGATTTCAAACTATCCTTTTGTGAGGTGCAGCCGGGAACTCTGTAGATGGCGAGTGGTGGGATCAATAAACCAGAATTGGAGGATCCTCCATCATCGTTTGGATATCCAGTTTGGGAAAATTTTGGCTTCACAGTCAATTACAACGGCGATGGACAGAGAGATGTGGATGAAAAGTTAATAGTATGTTCTCCACTGCTCAACGAGAATAGTCTATGCAGAATGGCGAGTGTTGTTGTCGGCCAATCACAAGTCATCAAAGCGCTACTATTTAATTTAATTTTTTATTTAACCTTTATTTAACTAGGCAAGTCAGTTAAGAACAAATTCTTATTTACAATAAGAACCCCAGCCAAACCAGGACGATGCTGGGCCAATTGTGCACCGCCCTATGGGACTCCCAATCACGGCCACATGTGATACAGCCTAGATTTGAACCAGGGACTGTAGTGACGCCTCTTGCACTGAGATGCAGTGCCTTAGACCACTGCGCCACTCGGGAGCCCTCATAGAGCCTCCGTGTGGGGCAAAAGATAGGATCAATGAAAAATTGAATTAAAATGATGGAATTAAAAGTTAAATGAGAAGTATTTCCTACAACAAACAAGAACCAACAGCTAGGCTGCTATTTAATAATCTGAATGGAGGTGTTGTTATTTGCAACATTAAGACAGGAAGAAAGTGCATGCAGACTCAATTAGCCTAGCTAGCTGGCTAACTTAGCTAGCGATGACAAGCTAGAAGTTAGTCTATTAGCACGTCGGCTCAGTTGGTTGCTGTCTTTCCCTCCATCCTCCTTACTCCCGTTTAACTCGCTCATAGTACACACACCGCAACGCCCCTCCTCCACCTGCTTTCCCTCATGCTGTATCAGCTCTGGTTAATAAAGTAGCTTACACATAAACTTTTCTGCTGACCTCACTCGGATCTGACCACGTATTTATGGAACTGGTCTTCCTCGGGTCGGTTCGGAAGAGATCTCTATATTAAAACATCTATTTATGCATATTTGTCCGGGTGGGAAAGCCCTAGGTCCATTTCGGAACGGGCCCAACATAACAATCCCTGTCACAACAGACAATGCCAGGAACATTGTGAATGATGTCACAGAAACTGGACTTGGGCCTCAATAGGGTGCTTTATAACACATAAGCTGTGTTTGAATACCATACTAACATACTGTATACTACATACTTAATGAGTATATACTACATACTATTAGTTAATTTTAGTATACTGTAAACGTTGCTATGCAACCTCTTGCTAGCTTGTAAGCATAACAAATTACTAGCTAGACATGCTACGACTTCGGGTGTGTTCGTACATTTAATCTGGAGTGCCATAGTACTCTCTGGGCGTTCATAAATTCAGAGCATTGTCAGATTGTCCGTTTGTAAATTCAGAGTGTTTTGCTCTCGGAGCGTTCAGAGTGCTTTTTTGCAAACGTTTACTGACACCGGCCATATTCAATGGGTGTTGAGCGTTCGCAAAATCATCAGTTATTCTGCGCTTTGCTACACTCAGACGAGAATGCTCTGAAATCGGAGTAGATTTACGAACGCACCCTAATGTCCATTGAGAATGCACAACAACTATACCACTTTTCTAAGTTAAGATTAACGTGAATAATCAAGTCAATAAATGTTGGGTCTTGTTCATATACTGGCAAGTTCAATGTATTAGTAGCCAACTAACGTTTGGTAGCTAGCTAACATAACGGTACATAATGCTGTAATGATATGCTATGCGGTTTGTAAGGATAGCGTAGCTAACAAATTGTCAGTCAACATAACGTGCAAGGTAACTTATTTGAAAAGTCATTACTTTATTACATTGCTCAACATTTTCTTAACATTTGTCATAATTATTTAAAGCAATGTATCAGCTCTCGTTAGACTTCAGCTGCATATTTTCCGACATTTTCTTCAAATTTGAAAATGTTGTGAAGCCACGCCCATTTTCTGAAGAATTGCATTATAGGCCCTAAAGGTTGGGCAATCTTTCTGCTTTGATGTGGATTGTTGTTACTTTACTCCTCAGCCAGCTCCCTCTTCACAGGCGGTGACAACGAGCCACTTCTCCGTAGTCTGACCTGCCCGGCCTTGAGCCAAAATGGCGGATGAAACTTGTGTTAATTGAAGGCGCCTCCAATATACTGTAGATCTAGGATCAGTAAACCCAACCTATATTCTAGCTATTAGGGCTGCGTGTGAGGGATGCAAAACTGACCTTAAATAAGCGTTTACGGGGCTGTACTCGTTCTCTGGAGCTGAGAGCGAACACAGACATGGGCTTTATTTTGTTCTTCTCTCCTCTTTCCTACCAATAATCCTACATTTATTTCCCCCCAAATTCATACTGCAGTAGCTGTCTTCTGATTATGCTCTCTCTTCCTAACAAGAAGTGACTGGACAGGGAAAGCTTCCCTTGTCGTACATACACATTGACTTATTCATAGCTCTTGTACAACGGTATTCCATTGAGGTGAGACAAGCTTGTTTCAGCAACAAACAGGGGAAAACAAAACATTATTGGGGCATAGGAGGCGTGCGAATGTCACACATTCATTTTGCAGGAGTTTTCGTATTAAACAAAAAAACTTTTTGAGTATTAAAGAACTTGAAAATAAGATGCATACTGACAGTGGGACTACATTAGTTAGTTATAAACTTCATATTTCAAAATATGTCTGTTCAGAGAGTAGAAGTAAGCAATGTTAAGCAGAGAGAAGTAGGTATGGAATGATAGAAGAAAGGAAGGAAAGAGGAGGAAGGAAGAGAAAGGGCAGTAGGAGGGAGAGACGTAAAGAAGAAGATGCACCAGAACAGGCCTCATTGTCACTGGTAAACGGGGCCAGCTACTGTAATATACTGTAAAGTACAGTTTCCCCATAGACTACTGCCTTCTCACTGACCCTCTTTCTCTAACTCTCTGTTTCTCTCTCTCTACCTCTATCTATTCTCTGCCACTTTCTCTCTCTTTCATTATTTTTCTCTCTCTTTGTCCTCTCCTTTTCTCTCCTCTCTCTCTTTTTGTCTCCATAGACTTTCTTCTATCATTCCTGTTTCTCTCACCCACTCCTCTCCCTTGCTTCCTGTCTCCTGCTGGCTCCTATACACATACAGGTCATAAAAACATTACCCAGGATATTTTAGAAAACTTCCTATATTTTTAAATAGAAAAATATATATTTTTTTCTATTACAATTCTGGTCTTGCTTTCGGGGCCACTTTAAACAAACAACATAAGGCTTCATACAACATTTATGAAGTCTTCATAAGGGGCACTGCATAATGCTTCACAAATCATTCATAGAAAATATCTTGTCAAGACAAACCTCAGGTGCTGTATTTACCCTGCATGGTGTTACAGTGTGATGCGTGCCCCCCTCTGTCTGTTTCCTTGTGAGTCAGAGAGTTGACCCCTGTAAATGCCATGTTCAGTAGAGCGGTCTCATCCCCACAGGATTAACCCATTAACTTATGTTACTGAGTAAGTCATTACACATGCACGCACACACAATATAGGGAGAATGCTGGAGTGTTCTGGACAGTGTGCATTTATTGTGCTTTTATATAATCAGTCGCAAATCAGTTGTAAATCCGTCCCTCATTGACTGTTTCTGTGTTCCCTTTCAATAGGTAGTAACTTGTCAGTCTATTGCTTGTTTCAATCCATCCTCATAAAACAAAAAAGGTTTCCAGAGGTGGAAAAAGTAATCAAAATGTCATACTTCAGTAAAAGTAAAGATACCTTAATTGAAAATGACTCAAGTAAAAATGACAGTCACCCACTAAAATACTACTTGAGTAAAAGTCTAAAAGTTTTTGGTTTTAAATATACTTTAGTATCAAAAGTAAATGGAATTGCTAAAATGTGCTTAAGTATCAAAAGTAAAAGTATAAATAATTTCAAATTACTTATAGTAAGCAAACCAGACGGCACAATTCTATTTTCTGTTTTTTATTGACGGATACCCAGGGGTACACTCCAACACTCAGACATAATTTACAAACAAAGCATTTGTGTTGTAATGAGTCTGCCAGATCAGAGGCAGTAGGGATGACCAGGGATGTTCTCTTGAGTGTGTGAATTGGACCATTTTCCTGTCAAAATGTAACAAGTACTTTTGGGTGTCAGGGAAAATGTAAAATATACACACTTCTTAAAACTACACCACTGGTCGTTTCTCTAGTTTACGTCATGAATAATCATCTGTCTGGGTGACTCATTTGCAGTTAATAATCAGGTACTATTTTCCCTCTCCTGTGACTCAGCGCTCGTCATGTTCTTGGAGCTGAGAATCTATACCGGGGTGCAGACACACGCAGTCTCAATCACCTCCACTAAATGCCCCATTCGCAGACAGAAACCGGCGCCCCTAAATGTCTCCTGCAGACACCGACTCCACCAGGGTTGATTGACTGCCTCTGCATCACTAGCGGCTCGGCTCCTAGCTGCTTTAAGTATCCAGGAAGCTGCGTGTTCTCATGGAAGAAACAGAATTATCCATTAACCCGTTTCACAGGCCGACTGGACAAAGTTCAACAGATGGTGTTGTGAGAGAAAGCGTTGTGCTAGTGATTTATTTTTAACTTCCTCTTAGTGCTGAGACTGTAACAAACTGTTACTGGTTGCTGGGGTGGTTTTATACAAGGCTAATGGTTTGTCGTGGTTGTGTTTAAAAGTGGCATGTCACTGTTCCATTCTGTTGTGGCCAGGGCTCTAAAGTCGCATATGCTGCTTGAAGAGGGAGACTGCGAAGTCCAGGCACCGCTGCTCTCTGTGTTCTGAGTGTTTGCAGTGCTAGTGTTTTTAGTTAGTATCTTTGTATCTCACATATTATGTGCCCAGTATGGTATGGCTAGCAAACTTTATTAGCAGATAATGACAGCATGACAATAACAGTAGCTTTAGATGATGTAATGAGATGGAGGAGGGGATAGGATGAGTGGGCAGATTGTTGGGCAATCAGACGTCACTAGATGCAGAATTTCGTCTGGAGGGAGAGGAGATAAATTGTTAAAGGATGAGGCAGAATCAAGGGACAGGTGCTGCAGCTAGTTCTTCCTGTCAATTTGCCTCGACAGGCAGCCAGTCTCAGTCAGGGGTTCAATAACATGGGCCTGGTTTAGTTGGAAGCCCGATCACCACGTCAAGGTACAGGCCAAGAGAAGGTTTATTTATTGATTTATTTTTTTATCCAGTTTAATTAAGGCCTTTAACCACCTACTCGATATTCTTAGTGTTTGACCTGATGGGGCTTGGATAGGTGTAGCAATATGGTGATGACTCAACCCTGAGGGGGCTTGGATAGGTGTAGCAATATGGTGATGACTCAACCCTGCTGTGTAATGGACTGCCATATTACATAAACAAATCTAGAACCTCCTGATATGCAAACACTAACTAGAAACCAATTCCCTACCAACCCTGGCCTAAAATGTTATTTGGAATTGGGCACAAAAGATTAATGGCAAGGGAGAAGGGGTAAAGGACCAGTAAGAAACTGGGCAACTGAACAGTCAATTTCAGTCAATTGAAACTGACTTGCAATTAATAAACTTAATATGCAAATGTGTACATGTAAATCCAATTCGAGCAAGTTTAAAATATTGGAAAAATATACAAAACTTTACATGCTTGTAAACATTACAGTGTAATGTCTGCAAGAAAACACATCTTTATACAAAATAAAACCAATATTACAACAGGTTATTAAGGTTATGTGAGGGCTTGGTTGTGGTAAGGCCTCTTACTCCCACCTAGGGGAGGAGAGAGGCACACAACCAAGTTCTCACACACTAACTAGGGAGATTATCATCCCCAATCAGAGACAGCTGTCTAGCTTTGTCTCTGATTGGGGATAGTATTTAATCCCCACACAAATCCACCTGTGTGTGGATCATTGTTCGTGTCTGCCTTGTGTCTACAGCACGTGAGTTACTTTGCTTAGTTAGTATTTTTGTATTTAGTTTTCAGTCATCTCCTTTTTGTATTTTGCGCTTCGAGAGAACATCTCCAAAATAATAAAGGAATGACGCTCCACCAGCGCTCTGTTTATCGTCCCATTACTCCGCATCGTGACAGAATGATCCACCACCCTGGGACGCAACGAGAGCAGACACTGGTAGACATCCTCTACGATATGGGAAAATTATCGAAAGAGGATGTCTACCATTATCATGCGGTGGAGGAAGGCTGGGGTCCGGAGCAGCCGAGGCGCCGGAGACGGAGGACACGTCACCGGGCTAGAGTTGAGGACCAGCCTGGAGCCCAGAAAACCCCTCAAACTGATTTTGGGGGGGGGCTATGGGGGTGGTCGGGGATCGAGGGAGAAGAGCCCCGACCACTGCACTCGTGGGGGTTCCAGGAGGAGCCCCTACAGCCATGGGAGCAGGAGTACAGGGAGGAGTCGGAGGAAGACGACGACGATGTGCTTCTGTTCCCTCACTCGTGGGGGTTCCCGGAGGAACCCTCACAGGATGGGGATTGGCGGTGGAGTAGGCACGACAGGGACAGTCGTGCTCCAGCGCCAGTTCCCAGTCCCGCGCTTCCAGCGCCGGTCCAGAGTCGGAGGAGGAGGAGACCGACTCTGCGCACCAAACCATCGGTGCGCAACACTAGCCCGGTGCGTCCCGTACCAGCTAAACGCACCAGCCCAACGGTGCGTTTCCCCAGCCCGGCACGGACCGCGCCTGCTCCGCGCACCAGCCCAACGGTGCGTGTCTCCAGCCCGGTGCGACCCGTGCCAGCTAAACGCACCAACCCAACGGTGCGTTTCCCCAGCCCGGTACGGCCCGTGCCTGCGCCTCGCAGCAGATCAGTGGTGCGCTCACCCAGTCCAGTATGCCCCGTGCCCATTCCTCACACGGAGCCTACAGCGAGGGTCGACAGCGCAGCTCTGTGGTTGGAGACCATCTCTGCGTCGGTGCCCAGGGTGGGCACGACGTTCAGCCCCGCTGTGGAGCAGGAGCTCCATAGCGCGTCGGTGCCCAGTCTGGGGCCGACAGCCAGCCCAACCACAGGGCTGGAAACCCTCTCTGCGTCGGTGCCCAGGGTGGGCACGACGTTCAGCCCCGCTGTGGAGCAGGAGCTCCATAGCGTGTCGGTGCCCAGTCTGGGGCCGACAGCCAGCCCAACTACAGGGCTGGAAACCCTCTCTGCGTCGGTGCCCAGGGTGGGCACGACGTTCAGCCCCGCTGTGGAGCAGGAGCTCCATAGCGCGTCGGTGCCCAGTCTGGGGCCGACAGCCAGCCCAACCAGAGGGCTGGAAACCATCTCTGCGTCGGTGCCCAGGGTGGGCACGACGTTCAGCCCCGCTGTGGAGCAGGAGCTCCATAGCGTGTCGGTGCCCAGTCTGGGGCCGACAGCCAGCCCCACCAGAGGGCTGGAAACCATCTCTACGTCGGTGCCCAGGGTGGGCACGACGTTCAGCCCCGCTGTGGAGCAGGAGCTCCATAGCGTGTCGGTGCCCAGTCTGGGGCCGACAGCCAGCCCCACCAGAGGGCTGGAAACCATCTCTGCGTCGGTGCCCAGGGTGGGCACGACGTTCAGTCCCGCTGTGGAGCAGCAGCTCCATAGCGTGGCGGCGCCCAGTCTGGGACAGACAGCCAGACCAACAGCAGGGCTGAAAACCACCTCTCCGTCGGTGCCCAGGGTGGGCACGGCATCCAGCCTGAGGTCTCCGGTGAAGGTCAGCAGCCCGAGACCTCCGGTGAAGGTCAGCAGCCCGAGGCCTCCTGTGAAGGTCAGCACCCCGAGGCCTCCGGTGAAGGTCAGCACCCCGAGACCTCCGGTGAAGGTCAGCAGCCCGAGACCTCCGGAGAAGGTCAGCAGCCCGAGACCTCCGGAGAAGGTCAGCAGCCCGAGGCCTTCTGTGAAGGTCAGCAGCCCGAGGGTCCCGGTGAAGGTCAGCAGCCCGAAAACCCCGGCGATGGTCAGCAGCCCGAGACCCCCGGCGATGGTCAGCAGCCCGAGACCCCCGGCGAAGGTCAGCAGCCCGAGACCTCCGGGGAAGGTCAGCAGCCCGAGACCTCCGGGGAAGGTCAGCAGCCCGAGACCTCCGGGGAAGGTCAGCAGCCCGAGACCTCTGGGGAAGGTCAGCAGCCCGAGACCTCCGGGGGAGGTTAGCAGCCCGAGACCTCCGGGGAAGGTCAGCAGCCCGAGACCTCCGGGGAAGGTCAGCAGCCCGAGACCTCCGGGGAGGGTCAGCAGCCCGGGACCTCAGGTGAAGGTGAGCAGCCCTGAACCTCCACCAGAGCCACATCCGGGTCCAACAGTCTGCTCAGCTACAGCGCCAGAGCGGTCCGCTCCACCGGTGCCCAGTCCGGGGCCGGTCGTCTGCGTCGCTCCAGTGCCGGAGCAGTCCGCTCCACCGGTGCCCAATCCGGGGCCGGTCATCTGTGTCGCTCCAGTGCCGGAGCAGTCCGCTCCACCGGTGCCCAGTCCGGGGCCGGTCATCGACGTCGCTCCAGTGAAGGAGCAGTCCGCTCCACCGGTGCCCAGTCCGGGGCCGGTCGTCTACGTCGCTCCAGTAACGGAGCAGTCCATTCCACCGGTGCCCAGTCCGGGGCCGGCCGTCTGTGTCGCTCCAGTGCCGGAGCAGTCCGCTCCACCGGTGCCCAGTCCGGGGCCGGTCGTCTACGTCGATCCAGTGACGGAGCAGTCCGCTCCACTGGTTCCCAGTCCGGGGCCGGTCGTCGGCGTCGCTCCAGTGCCGGAGCAGTCTGCTCCACCGGTGCCCAGTCCGGGGCCGGTCGTCTACGTCGCTCCAGGGAAGGAGCAGTCCGCTCCACCGGTGCCCAGTCCGGGGCCGGTTGTCAGCCCCTCTCCAGGGTCGAGGGCTCCCACACCAGGGTCCAGACAGGACTTGGTGGAAGGCGGGAGTACTGAGGGGGGAACCATCGCGCCGGGGTCCGGACCGGACCGGGCGTGCAACGGAGAGGTAGGAGAGAAGCTACTCTCACAGCCTGTGCCACGCCCGGAACCGGAACCGGAGCCCCCACCAGCAACCACCTCAGTACCCCGCCATGTCCCCCCTAGAGTTTTGGACATTTTTTCTTTCAGGAGAGGGGGGATTTTTTTTGTGTGCGATCGGGAGTCCGCACCTTAGGGGGGGGGTACTGTGAGGGCTTGGTTGTGGTAAGGCCTCTTACTCCCACCTAGGGGAGGAGAGAGGCACACAACCAAGTTCTCACACACTAACTAGGGAGATTATCATCCCCAATCAGAGACAGCTGTCTAGCGTTGTCTCTGATTGGGGATAGTATTTAATCCCCACACAAATCCACCTGTGTGTGGATCATTGTTCGTGTCTGCCTTGTGTCTACAGCACGTGAGTTACTTTGCTTAGTTAGTATTTTTGTATTTAGTTTTCAGTCATCTCCTTTTTGTATTTTGCGCTTCGAGAGAACATCTCCAAAATAATAAAGGAATGACGCTCCACCAGCGCTCTGTTTATCGTCCCATTACTCCGCATCGTGACAGGTTATTTACAATAACATACAATATACAACAAGATGTAATTCAGTAAAATACCTACCGTTTTGAGGTGGGGAGCCGGCAAAGCAGTGTAAACAAGGGTGGGGAAAACATCAAACAAAACAGATGACGGACGATGGACACGATGGACAGACAGATTCACGCATACTGATGACATGAGACAAACAAGACACATGAAAATTCTTGCTGCATCTCCTGCACCAGGTCACCTCCTTACCTTCTCTCACTTATTTATGACAGAAGCAGTGGACGCTGACCTCTGTTGTGTAAGGTGTGGACACCATGGGAGGCCTTGACCCAGGACGGGGACTGGAATCGGGACTGGGAAATGGTGCCAAGTGCCCAGCCTGAAAACAAGAGAAAATATGTTTTCTCATGGATTTCTGATGGTATCGTGCCATGGAGGGTTCCTCATCTCTGCAGAGAGTAAGACTGTTTGCCAGCCACTCCAGAGTAACAGAGGTCCCTGAAAAAGACAAGAGAGAGGTGAGTTGTGAAAGAAACTCTGAGGTGTTGTCATGACCACTGGAGTCATACGCCTTAACAGTACTTACCTGGCAGCGAAGATTACTTACCGTGACCCAGTGGTTAGCCTTGAGATTGACTATCTGGACAAAACCCTGGGCCAGTGTTGGTACTTCTGACAGCATGGCGATGCCACCCACCGCAAGGAGGCCTCCTACTTCCGGATGCTGCACCTGCAAAAGAGCTGGAGCATGATCAATTGTAACATTTTCTAACCAGGAGTGTGACGGGAGAATGGCCACAGAGAGCAGCTGGCCTTACTTGCTCCTGTTGGACAATAGTGACGAGAAACTCACTAGTATCTTCTAGTCCAGTGACTGGACTTACCTGCCCCTGTTCCTCCAGTACGACGCAAGCCACCTGTGAGAACATTTGATGGATTAGTGCAGTGTTATGAAGGGGAGATATGTACTTTTCAACAGTTTTTGAAAGTATAGCCTACCTCAAGCTGGTCCCCTTCCGACTCAGAGCACAGAGAATCACACTGGCTCTGGTTAATGGGATACCTCCTGGGTGGCTCGGACAGTCGATGGTCCTAAAGTCATTTGGAGAGGTAAATTGAAGAGGTACATTTTTATGAGCTCAGCATAACTACCATTTCTTGTAAGTTAAATGCTTAACTTACTTTGTCTCATGGGCTTCACCGAAGTGTAGAGCGTCAGTGATTTCAGTGGTCGACCGTCCAACTGCTCCAACTGGAGGAGATTGTTGGCTTCCACCGAGGTAACCCTAGGAAGACAAAGAGACAAATATCAGTGTTAGGGAAAATAAAACTAGCTTCAGGTTATTTTGTGTGCAAATTCAAATAGTTATTATCTGAGATTTTTTATATTCACCTAAACGGATGATGACCCCTTAATGGGTATTGCCTCCACCCACTTGGTGAAGTAATTGGTTGCCGTCAGACACCAGCAGTTGCCATTCCTGGATCCGATGAGGTCCACCCCTAACATTACTTTATTTACTTCACCCTCCTGTGTGGCTGGCCATCCTTCCCCCGTAGGTACATGATTGTCTAACAAGTTGGAAGACAAGAGTTGTTTAAACACTAAAGTACATTTGCACTGCTGTCTTTCTGTTTATGTTTCTCCCGCTCTCCATCTCTCTGTCTTTCTCACTTTCTTCCTCTCTCTCTTTCTGTATGGGTCTCTCTCTGTCTAGCGAAGACACCTAGTTAAGGGCAGTTGGAGTTACCATAATTGCTTACACTTATCCATTTGATTGATCAGGGTTAACTTATAGCTAGATACCTCAATGTGACAGACATAACTAAATGTATAGCTAGCGACATGTAGATGACCAACTAACGTTAGCTAGATGGAAAATGGTTGTTAAATGTTTGTACATCAATCATTCCAGTTATCTAACAGTAGCTGGAATAGAAATTAACTGCTTAACGTTACCCAGAATTGTGAATTTCTCTGCCCCCCTACGAATGTTGCTCGTCTTGTCGAGATCAGTGGTGCCTTCATAGTACTTCGCCTGGTTGGAAAGATAAAAGAAAATCTCCTCTTGGGTTGCCATTAAAGTGCAAGCTACATACAAACAGAAAGCAGCTACAATAACAGTTAGCTAGCTAGATAACATTAGCTAAATAAAACTGTCTGGCTGAGGTAAATAAGTAGCTAGCAATGTCCATATAAAACCAACAGCTTAAGTTATTTTTTCCTATTTAACAATATTTTCTTCTACAAAGGCAAATATATGGTAAATAAAGTGTGTTCTCCATCCAGTTTTTTCGGTCCTCTGAAGCAGCAAGTAGTCAGCAGTTTGTCATAGTCAAAAACGTCCTTGGAAACACAGTCCAATTCAGCGGACTGAGCGAGCGCTTCTGAAGTGAAATAGAACTAGAACTGCCGCCTTCATTCGCGACCACTTCGAGGTAAAATAGAGCCAAGCAACCAGCATAGCAACGGACATTTTGGTTTATTACGTAATCTGGTCAGAATTTTGCAAATTCTAGCAACAGACCTAGCAACAGAAGCTAGAACTCATCGAATCCCATTGTGATGTAGAGGGAGATACTATTTGGCCGGTATGGTAGGTATTTTCATTATTAAACTTGCAATGAACTACATGGAGAGAAAAGTACACTGTGCATTCAGCAGCACGGACAGAACTCTTGTTAACATGCATAAAAACACAAGAAAGAGAGAGAGCTCAACATTACATTTAAACTACTCAATCAGTGTGAGGAGTGAAGTCTCTGATGGGCATTGACTAGAGCAGTGACGTCAGGTATAGTATCTGATGTCGCTATGCGCAGGATTGCTGAGAGGTGAGAGTCAGTAAGACTTGACTTGTTATATTTCATCACTGAAAATGTCTGTTCACATACATAGGTTGACCCAAACAGTACAAACATCTCCTGGCATGATTCCTAATCTTTGGAAAGTTTTGTTCATCGAGCGATGCATAGAACCTCATCAGTGACATTGTTTTGAATAGTTCTCCAATCACACTAACAGCATGTAATTTTCCAACACTTTGAAATCCTCAAAACGACAAGAAAACTCAATGTTCAAAGCACGCATTAGTGATATATACTTCTCCCGCTGGTCATCTGATAGGGAACAGACTAGTAGTGTCGGAAGGTGGGTGAGATAGTTGGCTTCTACTTGGCGGGTCAGGAGGAGTAATTTTCCCTTGAAGGCTTTGACAAGGCTATACATCTGATGTGCAAAAGGCCCTTCCCTTGTAGTTTGGAATTCAGTTCATTCATGAGGGCCATGATGTCCACGGTGAAGGCAAAATCAGCCAACCATTCTTTATCTTGCAGTTGAGGGAAATCCACATATTTTCCTTTCATTAGCAAAATCTCAGCAATCTCCGACTTCGGGTCCCACACCCTTTTAAGCACCTTCCCCAAACTCAGCCATCTCATGTTTGTGTGGTAGGGGAGATCTGCATGACCCGACTCTGTCTCTTCCATCAGTGAGACAAACTAGCTGTGGTTTAAAGATTTTGCTCTAATGAAGTTTACAATTTTAGTGACTGTATCCACAACATGGGTCATTTTCAGAACACATTTACAGAGCACCTCCTGATGAATAATGCATAATTTTCTGATCTGGATTCAGCTCAGCTTCTTGATCTTGTATCATTTTCAAAAGGCCAACGTTTTTTCCTGTCAGGTTTGGGCAACCGTTATTGGACACACTGGATAGATTTTCAAAACTCAGTCCCAGCTTTGCCACACACTTATTAACCTTCCTAAATATTTCCATGTGGTTGTGCTCTTCATTGACTGCACTGAAGAAAGCTTGGATTATGCCTCGTAAGAATATCAACAACAGCGCTGTGTCACGTGCATCACTGCTCTCATCCAGGCCCAAGGAGAAATAGGTGAAATCCTTTACCTTGTCTTTCAACTATTGTTCCATATTCTCTGCGATGTCCTCAACATGCCGTGTCACTGTTCGTCTTGACAGGAAAACATTTTCAAATAGCTCTTTCTTGTCAGGGCAAAGTATTGCTGCAGAGTCAATTAAACATTCTTTAATGAATTCGCCCTCAGCGAATGGGTTGCTATGTTTAGCAATTTTGTGGGACAGTACATAGCTAGCTCTCGCAATTCCGTCATTTGCTGAATGCAGTTTTATGAAAAGTCCTTGCTGCTTTTCCAACTGAGAAAGCAACTCTTTCGATGCACATGCCCTCTACTCAGAAGACATATTCCTATATTTCTCTGCATTCTTCTTCTGGAAGTGTCGGGACAAGTTGTAGTCTTTCAAGACAGCGATGCTCTCTTTGCACACTAACCACACAGCTTTCCCTGATACCTCAATAAAGAAATATGTTGATGTCCACTCTTGCTTGAACACCCTACATTCATTGTCTACTTTCCTTTTCTTTGAAATCTTTGAAAAACAATTTCTAGCTAGCTACTATTTGTTAATGTGATGTGTGTGTCAGCCTGTCAGTCACTGCCTGTCCTCGTGCCGTTGTTATTCATATGTGCCTTCAAAATAAATGTCCCACAGCGGTGGGAGTTAAATCATTACACAAAGGCGAGTATTCATTGGGCTTTTAATTTGCTATCGCAAATTCTTTATGTGATCTGAGCATGATTCCACGGGCCGTATTGAAGCAGGTCGAAGGCCGCATACAGCTAGATTCATATTTACCATGTCCTCGTTCAGCCACGACTCCGTGAAGCATAGGATATTACTGTTTTTCAGGTCCCGTTGATAGGATAGTCTCGAACAGAGATAGGCTAGGATTAGAGGCAGTTCATTTACTTGCTGCCCCCACGTCGTCCTCTATATCGCCATCTTTTTCTCTTCTGAGTGGCGGGGATCAGGGCCTGATCCCGGGTGAACAGTATGTCCTGCGCAGCCGAGTAATTGAAGTAGAATTCTTCATCCAAATCAAGGTTAGTGATCGCTGTTCTTTAAGGATTCACATGTGAGGCCATGTAGTAAACACACACTGTATTAAATAGAATTATGTTTATTTGTCACATGCACAGGATACAGAAGGTGTAAACGGTACAGTGAATTGGTTACTTGCATAGTAGCAATATCAAAAACAGAAAGTGTCCAGATTTTCTTTTTTTGATTACGCTTACCAGACACACTAAATTGATCGGTCATGTGAAGGAGATTCTATAACCACCCCCCAGCCACATCTAGTTAAAAGTGAAAATTACTATTGTCTAGACACATGTTCATTAAATATAATAGATGGCCCCAGACACACCTGGCTAATTTGATGGGTCATGTAATAATCCGGCCGAAGTGGAGTCTTTTGTTTAGACATGTATCTAGAGCTAAACAATCAAATCAAATTTCAAATCAAATTTATTTAAAAAGCGCTTTTTACATCAGCCGATGTCACAAAGTGCTATACAGAAACCCAGCCTAAAACCCCAAACAGCAAGCAATGCAGATGTAGAAGCACGGTGGCTAGGAAAAACTCCCTAGAAAGGCAAAAACCTAGGAAGAAACCTAGAGAGGAACCAGGCTCTGAGGGGTGGCCAGTCCTCTTCTGGCTGTGCCGGGTGGAGATTATAACAATTTAAGGCCATTAAGGCCAGTTCTTTCTCCAAGATATTCAAATGTTCATAGATGACCAGCAGGGTCAAATAATAATAAAAGTAGTTGTGGAGGTTGCAACAGGTAAATACATCAGGAATGAATGTCACTTGGTTTTTCAGTGCAATAGAGCGAGAGTGAGGTGAAAACAGCAGGTCTGGGACAGGAACCGACATAATCCCAACTCATACTACTACCAATACAAACATTGTCATAGCTGTAGTATGAACACAGATAGAACAATGAGACAGATATTTCACTGGATGTATATATATGAAGCATCCGGTTGACGTTTCCACTCACTACCAAATATGGTAGTGAGAGGATGCCCAATGGTGGGCAGTGGGAAAGACGGAACTAAATTATTTTTGGCCAACATTCTGCAAATGTTCTCATCGATTAAACATTTGATCTCAATACAGTTTTCTGCTCACCAAAATAGAATATGTTATGAACAGAGTTGACTAAGTTTGACTTCACAGAGTAGGCGTTCTCTAACGGAAATATGCAGATACATACTGGAACGCAACAATAGGATATCTCTAGCGCTTGCTTGGCTCTGCCCACATCCTTGCTTGTTCTGCCCACTATGACTAATTTGTTCCCATTGGAAACGACAAGCTGTGGTCTGTCTTGGTTCATTTATAAAAAATCTTTGGTATGAATCTACAGGTAGCTAAAGCTAACAAACTAGGTTCAACATTAGCTAGCTAACATTAGGCTATAACTAACAATGCAAATAGATTTCTGATTCAAAAATGATTACTACACAGATCATACATGTAATGTAAGTAACTTTCTAACAAAATTAGAAGCATATATCTGAAAATGTAGGTAGACTCGCTTCACGGCAGACTGAAACCTTTTAACTCCATTTTGTTTGTAGCTACTACTTTTATGGCCAGCTTTGTGTCAAGTCACTCCAGTTCACACTGACTGTGGTGTGTGCAGAAAGTAGCCCATCAACGCTACCGAACAGCTCACGTTATAGACAGAAGCATGCTACATCGCAGACCAATACAAACTCATCTACCGGCATGTCCAGCCCACCCATTATCTCAGCCAATCATGGCTAGCGAGAAGTTTCCTGTCTTTTCCCGTGGCTAAACCAACTAGGCTTGTAATTTAACAATTGTATTCATATTTATGGATGGAATACAAGTTTGTTATTAAGGACCATGAATGTTCACATTTTGCGAATTTTTTTTATAAAACAAATCATGTTTACGTTCAAATGGCGCTCCTGTGAAGTATTGACGTGTAACATACGTCACCAATGGTTCCATATTTGTTTTATTATCTAGTCCAAACAGCTTAGTATCTCGTTCGAACGACTTAGTATCTCGTCTGAACGACTTAGTAATTATTATTAATTTTTAAATCATAGATGAAAAGATCATAGCCCCCCAAGACATGCTAACCTCTCACCATTACCATTAACAGGGTAGGTTAGCATTTCTTAGGGTTATGATCTTTGACGTTCTGTAACTTTCCCACTTTATTCATGATTCATTCAGGATTATTCATGGTAGCATCCAGATTAATGTAGAAGTGTTCAGAAACATATCATATTCTTATACAATAAAAAATGACTGAAATGCATACCATGCATACCATTAATTTCTATTGGGCACAAAATAATCTGAAACACAACCAAAACTAATGCATCCAACAAGCTTTATGTAGTCATTGCGTGCCAGGATATGGGACCAAACACTAAACCTTTGACGACTTTATTTATAAGAATCTTTAGGGGTGTCAATCGTTTTGACCCTTACCTTTACCCTTTAACCTTTGACCCTTACCCGCACAATAAAAATGTATTTCTCTGAGCTACTGTGTTAGTGTCCACATACTGTTGGTCATGTATTGAATATCAAGTAATATGAATCCCAACACTGGTGAAAGAACGCTTGCTCAGGCTACAGTGGTACGCTGTTGACCGTTTAGGAAACACTTGACATATTCATGTCCATCTGTTGTTTAACGCCAGCGCAAGGCTGTCCTCCTGGGAGATTTGAAGAGGTGTCAAAAGCCAACATGTTCAGAAAGCTGTGAAGGGCTTTACAAAGTCAAACAGATTATGCTTTTTTTTACTGGTATTTGTGAAGTGTTCTCTTGACACTTCGTTGTTTTTGTTGTGATATTTGCAGTGTTACAGGTTAACAACTGATGCCACTATAACCCTCCCTCCCCCCATGACAGGGATGTGGTGTCCTTTTCGTGTGTGTGTGTGTGTGCGCGTGTGTGAGTGTGTTATCACAGAGGAAGACCCACTTACTGTACAGAAGCAGAACAGTTGGTTGTCCTGGATAGCCTGGTCAGAATATGGGTCAAGAATGGAGCCAGATACTGTACAACTTCCTGCTTGACTTTCTCTCTTGACCTACTCAGGTCTACTTTCACTGTGTTGGTACCCTAGTGATTTGTGGTGATGTAAAGAGGCAAGCATACCTAATACACTCTATTGTATAATTATACTTTTTTAGTGCAGTCACAGTTATTTTCCTGGTCAGGCCACATCATGTGAGTAATGCTGGTGTGGTAATCTTGATCCTACTAATTATTCTTTCTACTTTGATTGTGAGGGAGGCAATGCAGTGAATGGGGTTTTCTTATCGAGAGCGTTTCTGTGAGTGCTTATCTAGGTAAAGAGTGAAGGAGGGACACATTCTGTTTTATGACACAATATGGAAAGAGCAGAGCATGTATCCCTTAAGAAATTATCATTGAGTGAGGTGGCTAGTGGTTAGATATTTCTCTCAGAGCTTACATTTCCAATGTTTTTCATGTCAGTTTTGTTTTGGACATTTTGTGACCCACTGCATCTCAGTCCAGTATTTTTATGACTCCTCCTGGTTGTCTCAACTTATTTGTTTTATTTGTCTCCTGGTGTTAGAACTTTATTGTTCCCCATGGTATGTGCTGCCACAGCTCTATCTGCCCCATTGGTGTGTGTCACAACTTTATTGTTTCCATTGGGTGTCATTGGTTCCCCAGTGTCACAGCTTTATTAGTCCCCCCAGTAAATCCCCTGAGGCTGGGTGTCACGGCTTCATCGGTCCCCCTTGTGAATCCTCTGACACCATTATGTCACGGCTTCATCTCTATCACCTCTGTATCCCAGGTGTCACAGCTTTATGTGAGTCCTGAGTGTCCTATGTGTCACAGCTTAATCAGTCCCCCTGGCCCACGGGTAGTGTGTGTGATTAATGAGGGGCTGCAGCTGTGGCTGACTGATCTCCTGACCTGATCGATAAGCACTGCAGTCAGTCTGCCCAATCAGTCCACTGGATCCACGCTAGTGTGTGTGTATGTGCATATAAAAAGCAACATGCAACAATTTGAAAGATTTTACTGAGTTACAGTTAATTTATGGAAATCAGTCAATTGAAATAAATTTATTAGGCCCTAAGTCAGTATCTGGTGTGACCACCATTTGCATCAGGCAGCGCGACACATCTCATTCGCATAGATATTTCAAATGTAATATTAGGACAAATATTTAATAGGTTGTACCTTTACACGGTGTGATAGCCAATACTTTGGTCCATCAAAATATTTACTGTAAGCCTCATGGCAAAATGTGTAAAATACTGTGGCCTGTGGAATGTTGTCCCACTTCTCTTTAACGGCTGAGCGAAATTGCTGGATGTTGGCGGGAACTGGAACACGCTGTCGTACACGTCAATCCAAAGCATCCCAAACATGGTCTATGGGTGACATGTTTGGTTAGTATTCAAGCCATGGAAGAACTGGGATATTTTCAGCATCCAGGAATTGTGTACAGATCCTTGAGACATGAGGCCATGCATTAGTGAGGTGATGCAGGTGGATGAACGGCATGACAATGAGCCTCGGGATCTCGTCATGGTATCTCGGTGCATTGAAATTTCCATCAATAAAATGCAATTGTGTTCGTAGCTTCTGTAGCTTATGCCTACCCATACCATAACCCCCCCGCCAACATGGGGCAGGCACTGTGTTCACAACGTTGACATCAGCAAACCGCTTGCCCAAACAACGCTGTCTGCTATCTGCCAGGTACAGTTGAAACCGTGGCCATCGAAGGTGAGCATTTGCCTCTGTTACGACGTCGAACTGCAGGAGGGTCAAGACCCTGGTGAGGACGACGAGCACGCAGATGAGCTGACAGTTTGTGCAGAAATTCTTCAGTTGTGCAACCCACAGTTTCATCAACTGTCCTGGTCTCAGACGTTCCCCCTGGTGAAGAAGCCTGATGTGGAGGTCCTGGGCTGGTGTGGTTACACGTAGTCTGCGGTTGTGAGGCCGGTTGGAGGTACTGCCAAATAGAACCACAGATCCAGGCTGAGAGAGGAGGAGGGGAGACAAGCCCCCTGCTCCCTTTACATGAGCCACAGCGGGCAGGATTAGCCCCCAGACTGTGGGAGGGTCACCATGCAGCCAGCTAAAGTTGAGCCTCACAGACATCACACTCTCCAACATCACACCCCTAGCTCCACTGCTGAATGTTATTTACTCAATACATTTGTAGGTAATGAATGGGAGACAGTGTGAAAGCATATGCAAACATGTCGGAGTGTCTAAAATGAATAAGTGACTGTCTCCGGTGCACTTACAGGTCTGTTATTTCCAGTCTGATGTCTGGGAGGACAGGGTTTTCACATGGTCGTCCGCGATCTGTTAAGACCCCGACTAAATGTTATGAAAGCTATTAATCTTAGTCACCACTTCTTCATGATGTAATGCAGCTAAGTCACTCAGCATTTGTCGGACACTGAAGCACTACAGCTACAGTAAAGGTCTCCTGAAGTATACACTGTGTAAATCTCACTCTTAGATACACTCACAATGTAAGATATTTAAAGTGGATGTCACATAGTGTATAGTTAGCTAGTAATGTCAGCTTTTCCTGATGAAAACATATTAATTTAATAGTTCATTGAAATGGCTGTTGACACATATTTTTCCCATAGTGTGAATCTAATGTCTTAGCAGTTTTTGTCTTTACTTCCCTAAAGGCCTTCCCACATTGTACATCGGAGTTAGTCGTTTACGATTATTTCATGTCACACTATGATTTGCTTCAGTTTTGTCATCACATTCTGCGATTGGATTGCGAGCATACGTCAGCAGACGTATTCTACTTCAACTGCAGTTGTGTATTTGATCTGCACATGTGCCAGCACTAGCAGTGCAAGCCTCCCTCTAGGCTTATGTATGAGTGAAGTGAGTTTGGAAACACTGAAAGTATGCATTTAGCAATATTTTTCAAATACAAACTTTACATGTAAAAATTCAGAATCGAATAGGCTTCCCATAAACTATATGATAGCTGTGGTAAAATGTTTATTTAGATCCAATTTTTTGAGGCATTTATCAAAATCTCATCAAATAGCCTGATTTCAGATGTGTCACGTACAAGATTATTAGGAAAATCTTTATTTTTGCAAAGCATATAAACGTTTAAATTGAACTATTACATGAATCTGACTATTCACAATAATCATATTATTGTGTGCATACTCAGTGCCAGCCGTCCAGTATGAAGGAAGTTAGAGGGAGTTTTGCGAGCCAATGCTAACTAGGCATTAGCGCAATGACTGGACATCTATGAGAATCTGCTAGCATGCTAATAGCAGCAACTAAGTTACGGCGTAAGTCTCAGAGCTGTCCAAGGTGCTAATACCTAACCATAGAATGGTAACTACTTTGATTACTTTGTGTGACGTGGTGAGGTTGGACCCAGAAGAGACCAGACGAGGAATCAGTGGTTAAGGATAAACATAATACTTTACTGAGAAATGTTAACTGAAGGATCACCGTAACACTAGAAAAACAACAGCGCTTCTGCAAAGGACAACAGAAAGCACACCTCTTTTAACAGGGAAATCATAATGAGTAAATAGGACACACCTGAGTGTCATTAATGTCTCTAGGAAGGTCTCTGCTGCCCTCTGATGGCAGGTGGAACCATGACACTTTGATGAAATCAGGTTCAGGTGAATGTATGTGTGAATATCTTCCTCTTCATACATCCCACCAGGCAAACACATATTGAATTAACATTATATTAATGTTATATTTCAACGTACAGTCCCTAATGTTGAAAATCTATGGATTCTTTGTGAATTTGCAAAACGCCATCGACAAACACTGTTTTTGTCAAATGTTTTTGTCACCTAGATTTCAACCGCAAAAATGATATCCACGAGTTCATAAGACTCTTAATTTCTGTACGCAGTATCCCTTTAAATGTAGGTAGTACCCCTCTGTTTCAAACAACTTGCACGTAAGTGGTGAAACCTTGAACTTTCATGTCAATGAAGCTGTTGTCACTAGGGTTGCAAAATTCCTGTAAATTTCCCAAAATTCCCAGGTTTTCCAGAAATCAGTAAATCCTCCAACCTGGATTTCTGGAAAACCTTGGGAATTTTGGCAAAGTTACAGGAATTTTGCAACTCTAGTTGGCAAAGAGATCTAACTGTTTCTGTCGGTTGGCGGTTGAAATTTAGCACTGAAATATGTGAGGACTTACCGTGAGGAATTAACGTCTCCACACCTCTTTGCTCTGCTCTCTGCCTATCTGAGGAATGGACTGGGATGCATGGTGCTAACTCTTGTCACTTGAAAAAAAGAGAGACACGCACACACTCTTCTTCAGGCACTGCATGCTGAAATATCGCTCCAATGTCCTGTCACTGAAATTTAAAAAACTGGGGTAGTAGTGTATCTTGTCTATTTTTTCTGTTGTGTCTTCAGCTCCTGATTGGTCCTGTCGTTGCTAGTTGTCATCTGTCAGTGTGGCCAATCGGAGCCTGTAATCTGCCTGAGGTACATCTCAATAGCCTTAAGCGGCTGCCTCTGTCTCCTCTTCTGCTAATCAAGGATAAGAGGAAACAATATACAGTACTTTATGTACACTGGAACTGTGTGCTGACTCAAACAAAGATACATCACCGTTCTCCATCCTGCTGTCACTAGTAACCCTCTCATGTCGCCATGCTATCAATAACCGTCCGCTCTTACAGTATCCAGAATGTGCTCTGGGGCTTGCTGAGTGATGGTCACAGTAGAAACTGATTAGCCGTGTAAAAAGGCCTGTTTCTCATGAATCTCTGGTAGACATGGTAAAGCAGTTGAGAAACGCTCGGGTTCCCATGAGTGTGAGTCAGTCACTGGAGCAGATCGGCAGATGCATCCCCTCGTAGGAGGTCGGCTGGGAAACGTGTGATGCAGTTGCAAACCTCTCCCAAACATCCTGCCACAACTGCATCTTGAACACAGCATGAAAAAACTCAAGTAGACTTTCCTGAGACGCTACGATTGTTTTTTTATTCTTCCGAATTTGGTCGTTTGATAGAATCATAGCGGCTATTCATAAAATCCACTTCCCTCTGTGGTCCTAGGTTTTCATGTTTGTTTGTGAGTGTGTGTGTCAGTGGACGCTTATGTCTCTTTAAGTCGTGGATGGGTGTGGGTAGTAATGTGTGCAAGTGTGTAGGTGTTGGTGTGGGTATGTATGGGAATGTGAATGGTGTTATAATTACACTATGATTTATTATTGGATGCAGCAGCCAGACCACCTAGCCTGCACTCTGGAGTGCAGTGTGGAGTAGATAGGAGTACACAGTACAATTCATTAGAAGTGTTCTCTATATTTTCAGAGCAACTGGGAGATCGAGGAGCCCATTCATTCATATAGTTAAATCCACTTCACAGATAATTATCAAAGCACCAGTTTGTTGTGAAATGAGATCGGTTGATCTTCCTCCTCTCTCTCTCTCTCTCTCTCTCTCTCTGTCTCTCTCTCTCTCCATCCCCATGCAGTCGTGCCGTGTGCCTGCTCTGAGCTGTGTGGGTTGTGCCAGGTCACTACCCTACCCCCATGGGTACTGGTCCTAACTGGTCCTAGATGCCTACATCTATCACAATTGGAAGGGAGGAGAGAGAGTGTATATATATATATATACACTGCTCAAAAAAATAAAGGGAACACTAAAATAACACATCCTAGATCTGAATGAATGAAATAATCTTATTAAATACTTTTTTCTTTACATAGTTGAATGTGCTGACAACAAAATCACACAAAAATTATCAATGGAAATCAAATTTATCAACCCATGGAGGTCTGGATTTGGAGTCACACTCAAAATTAAAGTGGAAAACCACACTACAGGCTGATCCAACTTTGATGTAATGTCCTTAAAACAAGTCAAAATGAGGCTCAGTAGTGTGTGTGGCCTCCATGTGCCTGTATGACCTCCCTACAACGCCTGGGCATGCTCCTGATGAGGTGGCGGATGGTCTCCTGAGGGATCTCCTCCCAGACCTGGACTAAAGCATCCGCCAACTCCTGGACAGTCTGTGGTGCAACGTGGCGTTGGTGGATGGAGCGAGACATGATGTCCCAGATGTGCTCAATTGGATTCAGGTCTGGGGAACGGGCGGGCCAGTCCATAGCATCAATGCCTTCCTCTTGCAGGAACTGCTGACACACTCCAGCCACATGAGGTCTAGCATTGTCTTGAATTAGGAGGAACCCAGGGCCAACCGCACCAGCATATGGTCTCACAAGGGGTCTGAGGATCTCATCTCGGTACCTAATGGCAGTCAGGCTACCTCTGGCGAGCACATGGAGGGCTGTGCGGCCCCCCAAAGAAATGCCACCCCACACCATGACTGACTGACAACAAACCGGTCATGCTGGAGGATGTTGCAGGCAGCAGAACGTTCTCCACGGCGTCTCCAGACTCTGCCATGTCTATCACGTGCTCAGTGTGAACCTGCTTTCATCTGTGAAGAGCACAGGGCAGCAGTGGCGAATTTGCCAATCTTGGTGTTCTCTGGCAAATGCCAAACGTCCTGCACGGTGTTGGGCTGTAAGCACAACCCCCACCTGTGGACGTCGGGCCCTCATACCACCCTCATGGAGTCTGTTTCTGACCGTTTTAGCAGACACATGCACATTTGTGGCCTGCTGGAGGTCATTTTACAGGGCTCTGGCAGTGCTCCTCCTGCTCCTCCTTGCACAAAGGCGGAGGTAGCGGTCCTGCTGCTGGGTTGTTGCCCTCCTATGGCCTCCTCCACGTCTCCTGATGTACTGGCCTGTCTCCTGGTAGTGCCTCCATGCTCTGGACACTACGCTGACAGACACAGCAAACCTTTTTGCCACAGCTCGCATTGATGTGCCATCCTGGATGAGCTGCACTACCTGAGCCACTTGTGTGGGTTGTAGACTCCGTCTCATGCTACCACTAGAGTGAAAGCACCGCCAGCATTCAAAAGTGACCAAAACATCAGCCAGGAAGCATAGGAACTGAGAAGTGGTCTGTGGTCACCACCTGCAGAACCACTCCTTTATTGGGGGTGTCTTGCTAATTGCCTATAATTTCCACCTGTTGTCTATTTCATTTGCACAACAGTATGTGAAATTTATTGTCAATCAGTGTTGCTTCCTAAGTGGACAGTTTGATTTCACAGAAGTGTGATTGACTTGGAGTTACATTGTGTTGTTTAAGTGTTCCCTTAATTTTTTTGAGTCGTGTATATATACTGTATATACAGGAGCTCCATGGAGCTTGCCTTGGGGTTAAGTTAGGTGATTTGAGAAGCAAGAGAGGCTCTCTTTTCTTTTAATTACAAGTTATCACAAGGACTTTGATTAAAGATGGTCATCAAGTGTGCTTTTATACTCCTGGAGCATGACGCTGGAGCGCCATTCAGCAGAACATCCTGCTAAATCAGCAAATACATCTATCACAACGGACATCACAGAAAAGCACTGGGCATTTCCTGGCAACGTAGATACCAATCAACAAAACCCGCTGAAAACAAAAAGTCAACACACAATTTATATGCATTCATATCTTTATGGAATAGGGATGGAATTTTTTATGGAATTTTCACTCCAGGTACTGATGGTGTGTTTGGTTGGAAAATGTGCATCTGTTTGTGTTCATGTGGAGAACATGCAGATAACTGTGAATATAAATGAAAAACTTGAATAAATGAGGGATACAAAGTATATTGAAAGCAGGTGCTTCCACACAGGTGTGGTTCCTGAGTTAATTAAGAAATTACCATCCCATCATACATAGGGTCATGTATAAAAAGGTCCAGTTGCCCATTATTTTAGCTACCGTGGCTAGAAGTGACTTTGAAAGAGGGGACTCAAAGGAGCATAGGGGGTTTAAAGAGTATGTGTGTCTCAGTCACCAGATGTTCACTCAATTGAACGCTTATGGGAGATTCTGGAGCTGCGCTTGAGACAGCTTTTTCCAACACCATCAACAAAACACCAAATTATAACATTTCTCATGGAAGAATGGTGTCGCATATCTCCAATAGAGTTCCAGACACTTGTAGAATCTATGCCAAGGCGCATTGAAACTGTTCTGGCTCATGGTGGCCCAACGCCCTATTAAGACACTTTATGTTGGTGTTTCCTTTATTTTGGAAGTTACCTGTATGTCCCAGTATAGGATACTCATACTGTACATCAGGAGAGGAGAAGGGGTTAAAAGAGAGGAGAGAAGGGAAGAGGAGAGGAAAGGAGAAGAGAGGGGTGAGAGGATATTCAATTACATATACAAATTCAATTTCACCTTACAGTAATTCGAACCACGTAGATTTTTACTCATCTACATCCGTTATGAGTGAAGCATTGATTCATATCTGTTGAGTATTTTCCTTCTCATTAAGAAATAATCATTGAAGAGTTATCTTCTACAGGATGAATCAATCCTCTAGGATATGTGTGTGTGTGTGTGTGTGTGTTGTTATCCCTAGCTCTCTGTCTGATTGTTCATTGTTTCGGCCTAGGCAGTCACTTGGGGAAATCGTGCAGATCAACGTGATTTTGTTGTAGGGTGATTAAGTGTGAAATGTAATGTTTGGAAAGTAAATAAAATAACATTTGTGAGCAGGTTGGTAGATTGGATGGTGGATGGGTGTGAACTACCGGTCTACAAGCCAAAGCACACCGGTTCACATCCTCCTTGGGGTGAGTTAAGTTTTGTTTTCGCTTTGACTAACCTTCTCGCATTTAACCTAACCTTCTCACATTTAACCTAACCTTCTTGCATATAACCTAACCTTCTCACATTTAACCTAACCAACACACAAATTTACCTAACCCACTTGCGATATGTAAAACCAAGGAATTTCGCCCGACTCACAGCATTTCACCCGAGTTGTATTTCGTAGTGTTAACTTAATTTTGTGTGGTATTACACAAGATAACTGTGCTTCCATTTACTATGCCTACTATGGGAAATGTTATGATGTTGTGCTGATTATTTCTAATGACGTCACAGACAGTGAGCAGTGTCTTATTGGTCAGTGTGTCTTTAGCGCAGAGATGATATGATGTCATGGTGTATCCCGGGGGAGGGAGTGCTGTGTGGGGAGTATTGATTGGTGGTCAGGGTGAACGGGACCTCTGATCTCTCTCAGATGACATCATTAGTGAGATATAGAGCAGTTGAGTAGTGTCACTCATGTATGCACACTTATAAACTTATTTGGGAGTTTGCCCATTTGCTTTTCAGTGAGAATAATTTTCCATGTTTTTCACCAATCCTCCCGTCCCCACACTCTCAGTAACCAATCAGAACAACTGTTGGGGGAAACAGTTCTCAAACTTTACCCCTGGCTATTGCCACTAGTTGTAAGATGGAACCAATGTCAGGTGTGTATATAACTGTCCGCCCGGTGCAGCACATGCGTGCCTCCCAAAGTAGGCTATGTGCGTAATTGAGGGTGTTGATATTCTAGAGCAGGTAAAAGTGTTCTGAAACAGCAACCTTTTCTATAAAAAACCTGATTCTGTCTGTGTGATTTACCTCGCTGTATGGACTTTACTGCCGCTTTTATCTCCTCCTGACATACAGGCTTGGGTTGTATTTGGGGTATATAAATGATTCATTACCTTGCAGTGGTGAGGATGCACGCACACATCAAACTCTGTTACTTAAACTCTCACACAATGCCTAGAGGGGGTGTGCAGAGAATAGAATGTGTCCTGCTCTTTTCAATGTATATTGGACAAAAATATAAACGCAACATGTAAAGTGTTGGTCTCATGTTTCATGAGCTAAAATAAAAGATCCCAGAAATCAAAAAACGTATTTCTCTAAAATGCACAAATTTGTTTACACCCCTGTTAGTGAGCATTTCTCCTTTGCCAAGATAATCCATCTACCTGACAGGTGTGGCATATCAAGAACAGCATGATCAATACACAGGTGCACCTTGTGCTGGGGACAATAAAATGCCACTCTAAAATGTATAGTTTTGTCACACAACACAATGCCACAGATGTTTCAAGTTGGCTAGCTAACTGCAGGAATGTCCACAAGAGATGTTTCCTGATAATTTAATGTTAATTTCTCTACCATAAGCTGCCTCCAATGTCTTTTTAGAGAATTTGGCAGTACGTCCAACCGGCCTCACAACCACAGACCACGTGTAACCATGCCAGCCCAGGACCTCCACATCCAGCTTCTTCACCTTGGCATGTTGCATTTATATTTTTTGTTCAGTATAAATAAAGGATGCAACAAGGTTAGAGTGCCTTCTACTAGGGTAGCATATTATGTTGAAAGCCGTGATAGTTTGATATATTTACGAGCTCATACAATTGGCCCTTACGAGGCTTGGATATGTCATGATTGTCACGTTCGGGTGTGTAGAGAGACCAAGGCGCAGACCGGGAGGCTCCGGGCTGGGCACACGCACTGGAGGTAGAGTGCGGGGAGTCGGCACGGGACGTACCGGACTGGGGAGGCGCACTGGAGGCCTGGTGCGTGAAGCCGGAACTGGAGGAACCTGGCTAGGCACACGCACTGGAGGTTGAGTGCGGGGAGTCGGCACGGGACGTACCGGACTGGGGAGGCGCACTGGAAGCCTGGTGCGTGGAGTCGGCACTGGTGGCACATGACTAATAACACGCGCTTCAGGGCGAGTGTGGGGAGCAGGCATCTGACGTACCGGATTGGAGAGGCGCACTGGAGGCTTGGTGCGTGGAGTCGGCACTGATGGCACCGGACTGGTGACACGCACCTCAGGGCGAGTGCGAGGAGCAGGCACCTGACGTACCGGATTGGAGAGGCGCACTGGAGGCTTGGTGCGTGGAGTCGGCACTGATGGCACCGGACTGGTGACACGCACCTCAGGGCGAGTGCGAGGAGCAGGCACATGACGTACCGGACTGGAGGGGCGCACTGGAGTGTAGCAGACGGCCGGACCCAGACTGGGCACCGGTGGAGCGGACTGCTCTGGCATTGGAGTAGAGCAGACGGCCGGACCCCGACTGGGTACCGGTAAAGCGGACTGCTCTTTCATGGGAGTGGAGTAGGCGACTGGGCACGGATCATTCCACTCCGACATTTCCCGTTCTACTTCCTCCGCTATCTCCCACATCTCCTCCAAAACGTCTCCAAAATTTCTCTCCAAATACTCCTCCTCTTCTACACTTTGTGCCCCCCATTTATAATTTGGGCACAGTGTATCCCACATGGAGAGTGGTACTGGTGCATCCTCTTCCTTACCAGACCACCCCCATAGCCCCCCCCCGAAATTTTCCTGGGGTTGACTACGTGCTCCGTTTCCTCCTTTTCCTCGATTTCGTCTTTGTCCTCCTTTCTTCTCCGTTGCTCCCGATTTACGCTGCTTGGTCGGGTGGTGGTTCATTCTGTCACGTTCGGGTGTGTAGAGAGACCAAGGCGCAGCGTATCCATAGTTCGACATCTTTATTAATACGAACTATCGATCTATACAAATATAACAACTGAATATAACAAATGATAATAATAGTATAACACACTTAACACGACACGAGACAATATACAACAATGAACCACGCCAACGGAGTGGAACACAGACATATAAGTAAGATCCCTAATTAGAGGTAATGCATAGCAGCTGCCTCTAATTAGGGATCCCACACACACAACACCACACAGACGTAGAAATAATAGATCTGCCAGACTCTGACCATAGAAATATAGAGAAGCAAAGCTTCTCTATGGCCAGAGCCTGACAATGATAGTCTTTTTGGGCTCTGTGGCTGTGAGCTATAATTTAAGCTTAACTCAGAAGTTAACAAAGCCATTTGAAATCCAATCAATATATTACTAAGAGATAACACCGGAACTGATCATCCAGCTTTGTTGATTAGCATTCGAGAGTATTCCCTTTCTTTTAAGCTGGAAACCTCCCATTGCATTTATTGATTGATTAATTGTATTTGCAGGTTTAAAAAAAACATATACACAGAGTACATACATTTAAAAAAACGTAATAGGTAGGGGTATCGCATTTCCATCGTTGTCATTGCCTCTCTCGTAAACTAGCCATCTTTTATGAATCAGTTTTTTTCTTGACAGGCACCGTGATCTCTCCTTCATCATGTTTGTATAATACGTTATGTCCTGCAGTGTTTTTAAGGTAAGATAGAAGAGCCACGAAAGGTAGATAGATCACAGAAGTGCATTGGACATGATCAGAACGTGGACTCGACACTCCATTCGTCTGCCTGCTCCTTGCCAACCCTACTCACTCTGATGAGTCTGTGATCCGTGTGTAATGGCACAGGACAGGTTTTTACTCAGACCAGACATGGGCTCATCCATCTGCATGGCTTCATTGTGAGTTATGAAAATGCAGTGGTTGTTTAGAACCGTGGATAGGATAGATGTTGTTTCCCTTTGGCCTTGGACCTCATCTGATCTCACTTACAGTAGAGTAGAGTAGAGTAGAGTAGAGTAGAGTAGAGTAGAGAGAGAGGTGTAGGATGACAGTCAGAGACAGAGAGATTGGGGCGTGGAAAAAGAGAGAGAAAGAAGGGGGAGCCCTTACAAAAAAATCACATTTTAATCTTACATTTCACGTGAAACCATATTTTCACATGTATTAAAATGAGGTTACATGTAATCACCACCTTTTCACGTCAGAAGAAAAACATGTTTTCACCTTACATGTGAAAATTGGATATACTGTTTCACATGTGAAACACTTTCTCATTTGAAAATCTCACATTCACAGGTATAATTGCATTTTTACATTTTCATGTAAATAAAAAAAACATGTAAAAATCATATTTGCAGTTTCACGTGAAAGAAAACTCCACATGTGAAAATCTAACTTTCACATTTAAAATTGCAAGGTCACGTGAAAACCATTCGCATTTGAAAATCAAATGTGCAGTTTTACATGTAAGAAAATCCATGTGAAAATGTGGAATTGCAAGTTCACATTTGGTTGCGAAATAGTGTTGTTCTCCTCACATGTGAATAGGTGGTGTTAACATGTTGCTTTAGCAATGTTTCCACATATGGAATTGTACATTCTGTAATGTCATTCTGGTAGCCTAGCGGTTAGAGCGTTGGGCCAGTAACCGAAATGTCACTGGTTCGAATACCTGAGCCGACAAGGTGAAAAAACCTGTTGATGTGTCCTTGAGCAAGGCACTTAACCCTAATTTGCTCCAGGGGCTGACCCTGTAGGTAGGCTGTCATTGTAAATAAGTATTTGTTCTTAACTTACTTGCCTAGTTAAATAAAGGTTAAATAAAAATAAAAGGTAACTTTAACCCACCAGAGTATAATAATTCAAGTGCAAGCCATCCATTCAGAATGTTACTGCTTTATTTGCATGACTTTCTGTTTTATATGTTGGTCAGTGACCGTTGGAAGAAGTCCAGTGAAAAGAACAGAAGCTAGCGCTCCATGTCTCCATATTTATCCTGTTTAACATGTTAAAAGTATCACTCTCAGTTAACTTTGTCATTTTAATACACTTTTTTTATTGCATTGTCTGAAAACGTTCAAAATACACTGAAAACATCCAAAATGCATAGTCTATACAGCTAAAAACAACTATGTGATGTTAAAACTGTCACGGTGCGTAGGTAAGGGACGGTAGACGGAGCGCTCGTGGAGTGTCATCCTTGTTTATTTACTGAGGTGTAATCACGAAGCATATAAATAAACAGGAGAGTATACTAAACTACAAACAAAACAAAAACACAGTGACTTGCTTGCTTGCTTGCTTGCTTGCTTGCTTGCTTGCTTGCTTGCTTGCTTGCTTGCTTGCTTGCTTGCTTGCTTGCTTGCTTGCTTGCTTGCTTGCTTGCTTGCTTGCTTGCTTGCTTGCTTGCTTGCTTGCTTGCTTGCTTGCTTTTACACAAGGCAGACAAGCAGGAACAATGATCCACACACAGGGGGATGTGTATGGGGCCTAAATACTATCCCCAATCAGAGACAACTCTAGACAGCTGTCTCTGATTGGGGATCATTAATTTCCCCAGTTAGGGTGTGAGGACTTGATTGTGTGCCTTCCACTCCCCCTGGTGGGAGTAAGAGGCTATACCACAACCAAGCCCTCACAGTACCCCCCCCCCCCAAGGTGCGGGCTCCCGATCGCACTTAATCCCCCCTCCCCCCAAAAAATGCACAAAACCAGGGGGGAAATGGCGGGGTACTGAGGTGGTTGCTGGTGGGGGCTCCGGTTCCGGCTTCGGGCGTGACGCAGGCTGTGAGGGTAGCTCCCCTCCTACCTCTCCGTTGCACGCCCGGTCTGGTCCGGACCCCGGCGCGATGATTCCCCCCTCAGTACTCCCGCGATGCACAAAGTCCTGTCTGGACCCTGGTGTGGGAGCCCTCGACCCTGGAGAGGGGCTGACGTCTTGACAAACAGAAAATACATCCCTAACTACCTTGTAAGCCTACGCAGTATCAAAGGCTTGGCTTGACAATCTCTTAATGTCATAAACCCAAATTGAGAACCTTTTGTTTGATTAAGGGTCAATTTTTGTGTGAAAGATACGTATATTACAGTGCATTCGGAAAGTATTCTGACCCATTGACGTTTTCCACATTTTGTTATGTTACAACCTTATTCTAAAATGTATTAAATAAAAAATGTCCTCATTAATCTATACACAATACCCCATAATGACAAAGTGAAAACAGATTTGACATTTTTGCAAATTTATAAAAAATAAAAAACAGAAATACCTTATTTACATAAGTATTCAGCCCCTTTGCTGTGAGACTTGAAATTGAGCTCAGGTGCATCCTGGTTCCATTGATCATTCTTGAGATGTTTCTACAACTTGATTGGAGTCCACCTCTGGTAAATTCAATTGATTGGACATTATTTTGGAAAGGCACACACCTGTCTATATAAGGTCCCACAGTTGACAGTGCATGTCAGAGCAAAAACCAAGCCATGAGGTCGAAGGAATTGTCTGTAGAGCTCCAAAACAGGAGCACAGATCTGGGGAAGGGTACCAAAACATATCTGCAGCTTTGAACGTCCCCAAAAACACATTGGCCGTCATTCTAAAATGGAACCACCAGGACTCTTCCCAGAGCTGGCTCCCTGACCAAACTGAGCAATGGGGGGAGAAGGGCCTTGGTCAGGGAGGTGACCAAAAACCTGATGGTCACTCTGACAGACCTCTGTGGAGATGGGAGAACCTTCCAGAAGGACAACCATCTCTGCAGCCCTCCACCAATCAGGCCTTTATGGTAGAGTGGCCAGATGGAAGCTACACCTCAGTATAATGCACGAATGTCTGCTTGGAGTTTTCCCAAAAGGAACATAAAGGACCCTCAGACCATGAGAAACAAGATTATCTCATCTGAAGAAACCAAGATTGAACTTTTTGGCCTGAATGCCAAGCGTCACTTCTGGAGGAAACCTGGCACCATCCCTATGGTGAAGCATGGTGGTGGCAGCATCATGCTGTGGAGATGTTTTTCAGCTGCAGGGACTGGGAGACTAGTCAGGATCGAGGGAAAGATTAAAAGAACCAAGTACAGAGAGATCCTTGATAAAAACCTGCTCAAGAGCGCTCAGGACCTCAGACTGGGGCGAAGGTTTATCTTCCAACAAGACAACGACCCTGAGCACACAGCCAAGACAACGCAGGAATGGCTACGGGATAAGTCTCAATGTCCTTGAGTGGCCCAGCCAGAGCCCGGACTTGAACCTGATCGAACAAGTCTGGAGAGACCTAAAAATAGCTGTGCAGCAACACTCCCCTTCCAACCTGAAAGAACTTGAGAGGATGTGCAGAGAAGAATGGGAGAAACTCTCCAAATACAGGTGTGCAAAGCTTAGAGGCTTAAAGACTAGAGGCTGTAATCGCAGTGCATGATATACCGCTGACATCCTTCCTAACATAGATGGTCTGCCTGTACAAGCACCACCTGGACTGGACACAGCTAGACAAACATATCTTTTTGAGAAGATCAGGGAGTTATGCGACAGAGAGGCTATGGACATCACATGCCCTCCACCAAAGTCAAGGGCAGAACAGAAACAGGCTCTCGGAATTCCCTTGTTCATGCGGGGTTCGGACGGACCAGTTATCAGCACTATCTGCAGTGCCTCTATTCAAATGACTCTCTCCTAGCACACACGCCATACGTTTTTTATCCTGCTGCTCAGACACTTTACCCCTGTTTGTATGCATATAACTACCTCATCTATCACTGATATCATTATTGATATTGTTCTTGTACATTGTATATATTTTTTTTATATTGACACTATCTATTGCTACTATGTAAGTAGCCATTTGGCTGTACCATTTACACCTTCTGTAGAGACCCAACCACTTAGCAAGATTTTTATCTGGACATTTTCTGTTTACCTGAAATTTGTCCTTATTGTAGGCTACTACTTTTACCTCTTTTAGTCTTAATCTTTACTACACTACTCACTGTTTAGCAAATTACCTCACATGTGAATCCTTAAAGAGATGGGTGCGGCTGGTTTAAGAGGGTGTAAACAATACTGAATGGGTGTAGACAAAGGAACTCTACAGTAGGTACAAAAACATTCAAAGGCCATTTTCTCAAGAATGTGTTTACAAGTTTATCAACTTTTAAAGCAGAATTACTTCCCCATTGTTCCTCAGAAATGCAGTGTACGATATACCATTTTGTAGCTCTGAGTCTCTAATTTTATCCAATGTAAAAAACAAATTCAAATTATGCAACATAAGATCAAATCCAGGTGGTGAGTCACAAATAAGATGTCCACATAGCCATACCATGTGATATCCGGAGGGAATAAAACAATGATTTGTGCATGAAAGGAAAAAGGTTGGATTAAATTATTGCTGAAAACTCTCAAATGCATCAGAAATCGTCCTTATTTTCATCATATCAAAAAGCATATCAAGATCCGGATATAGACCTCAGCCAAGCATATCTGGAATCAATATAGCTTAATATATTGAATGTGCTGAGAAGACACAGATATGCAATGTATACAGCACAGTCAGTATTTGTCAAGATGAAGAGAGAAAACAGGATGGAAACCTGGTTAATGTAAAGCCGTTTTGAGGATGCTGGAATTATATTTTAGACGAAATTGTGCATGCGTACATGAGACTTTTGAAGTAGCCTAATCAGATTAAAGCATTGTGACTGGTTGTGTTTATTCCACATATAAAAGGTAATGCATTTAAACAGTTGAATGATAAATATTTAGGCTATATTGAAGAGTTCTAGGTGCTCAAGAAATAGCCGCTCGAATTGGAGAGGAGGCAGAAAAAAATCCAGCCAGACTGGCCTGCTACTGTGTTTTTCTAGACCTTATAAACTGTTGAGAGTAGACCCACAACTGATCCAAATGGAATGCAACTTTCAAATCAGAGATATTTTCCTCCGTTATTCAAATTTTTTTTTTTTACATATTTGGAAAGATGGATATGTAATCTTCATTTCAACACTATTGACAGATAAAGGTTACCCAAATTAACAAATCAGACACACAAAAAAACTTGAACTAAAATGCCTTTTCCTTAAGGGAAAAAAGTTAGTACACCCCTACCTTTACCATCACATACATTGGCTAAAATTTGAATTAGGTGTACCAAAACAAGTGAAAATTATTATAAAACATTAGAGAGCAACTCTATTAGGTGAATTATGTATTGGTTTGGTCTTAACCATATGGGTGTGTGATAACACATCATTCAAAGATCAAAAGACCTATCCGAGGCCCTCAGAATAAATATTATTGATGTCCATGAGTCTGGGAGGGGTTACAAATCCATTTCCAAGCAATTCGAAGTACATCATTCCACTGTCCGACGAAAATTCCAGACCACTGGCAAACTACCTAGGACAGGTCGTCCCACCAAAGTCAGCCCAAGAGCTGACCGAAAGATGCTCATCAAGGGATATACAGGCCTCTCTTGCCACAATCAATGTCGAATTGCATGGATACACTGTCAGAAAGAGACTGAACAAACTTGGCCTACATGGGAGGTCAGGAAGGAAGAATCCTCTGCTCTCAAAAAAGAATATCAAGACACAACTGACTTTATAGTATTGGTCCCCACAAAGTTTGCTGCCTCAGTGTTGATGATGGCAATTTGCATATACTCCAGAATGTCATAAAGAATGATCAGATGAATTGCAATTAATTGCAAAGTCCCTCTTTGCCATGAAAATGAACTTAATCCCAAAACAACATTTCCACTGCATTTCAGCCCTGCCACAAAAGGACCAGCTGCCATCATATCAGTGGTTGTCTCGTTAACACAGGTGAGCGTGTTGACGAGGACAAGGCTGGAGATCACTCTGCCATGCTGATTGAGTCAGAATAACAGACTGGAAGCCTTAAAAGGAGGGTGGTGCTTGAAATCATTGTTCTTCCTCTGTCAACCATGGTTACCTACAAGGAAACACGTGCCGTCATTATTGCTTTGCACAAAAAGGGCTTCACAGGCAAGGATATCGCTGCTGGTAAGATTGCACCTAAATCAACTATTTATCGGATCATCAAGAACTTCAAGGAGAGAGGTTCAATTATTGTGAAGAAGGCGTCAGGGCGCCCAAAAAGTCCATCAAGCGCCAGGACCGTCTCCTAAAGTTGATTCAGCTGCAGGTTCGGGGCACCACCAGTGCAGAGCTTGCTCAGGAATGGCAGCAGGCAGGTGTGAGTGCATCTGCAGGCACAGTGAGGCAACGACTTCGAGGATGGCCTGGTGTCAAGAAGGGCAGCAAAGAAGCCACTTCTCTCCAGGAAAAACATCAGGGACGGACTGATATTCTGCAAAAGGTACAGGGATTGGACTGCTGAGGACTGATGAATCCCCTTTCCAATTGTTTGGGCCATCCGGAAAACACCTTGTCCGGAGAAGACAAGGTGAGCGCTACCATCAGTCCTGTGTCATGCCAACAGTAAAGCTTCCTCAGACCATTCATGTGTGGGGTTGCTTCTCAGCCAGGGGAGTGGGCTCACTCACAATTTTGCCTAAGAACACAGCCATGAATAAAGAATGGTACCAACACATCCTCCGTGAGCAACTTCTCCCAACCATCCAAGAACAGTTTGGTGATGACCAATGCCTTTTCCAACATGATGGAGCACCTTGCCATAAGGCAAAAGTGATAACTAAGTGGCTCGGGGAACAAAACATCGACATTTTGGGTCCATGGCCAGGAAACTCCCCAGACCTTAATCCTATTGAGAACTTGTGGTCGATCCTCAAGAGGCGGGTGGACAAGCAAAAACCCACAACTTCTGACAAACTCCAAGCATTGATTATGCAAGAATGGTCTGCCATCAGTCAGGATGTGGCCCAGAAGTTAATTGACAGCATGCCAGGGCGGATTGCAGAGGTCTTGAAAAAGAAGGGTCAACACTGCAAATATTGACTCTTTGCATAAACTGAATGTCATTGTCAATGAAAGCCTTTGACACTTATGGAATACTTGTAATTATACTTCAGTGTACCATAGTAACTACTGACATAAAGATCTAAGAACACTGAAGCAGCAAACTTTGTGGAGACCCATACTTGTGTCATTCTCAAAACCTTTGGCCACGACTGTACTAACTTCTTCCCAATAAGGAAAAGGCGTTTTTGTTTATTTTAATTGCATAACATTTTCAACATTTTTTTTGTGTGTGTGTGATCTGTTAAATTGTTAAATTAAATTTGACCTTTATCTGTCAAGTGTTGAAGTGAATATTACATATCAATCTGTCCAAATATGTAAAAAAATATATATATATATATAACTTTCCAGGGGGTGTACTTACTTTTTCATATGACTGTAGGTTATTGGTTAGATGTAATACAATGATAACAGGTCCCTAGTGGACTAACAACAGCATGACTGCTTGGTTATAAAAAGGGAGGGGTCAATAGAGGGAATGGGAGAGACACAGAGATTTAAACTATTGTTGTTACATTTGGAAACTACGCTCACAGAAATAAGATTACATAGCACACTAACCACCGCTCATATGGATAAGAAATGCCATGTATATATTTCTGTCCTTGATCGTTGTCTCTCTGTTGAACCACTTTCTCAAAAAGTGTTTGAGTGTCCTATCCCACTTCGGTGTGAGACTCGGCTTGTCTTCGAGTGGAGTGTTCGTTAGAATAGATACTTCAGATGTACCAACGGTTGTCTGAGAGGGATTGTCCTTCCCACCTCTTGTCTTTAGTCAAATGTTCTAGACTACTTTAGATGCCAGCTGCAGACTGGTAATGCTACAGTCTAGTGAGTTTCTTCTTTTTGCGTAGAGATTGAGAGTTTTAGAGTTTCTCACCATTTCAAACGTGTGGACTAACGTCTCACGTTTCCTGGTCTGTAGAGGTTCAACCATTTGTAACGTTGAGCTTGGGCTTCACGTCGGCTGGTCTAATATAATTTTTTTTACCAAGGCTTTTGTATTCGGGTAAAAAGGGGGCGTTCCACCACGCTAACACAACATCTGTGCTCACTTGGGTGTGGTTACTGACTGGGAAAAACTTTATATAAAAACGTTATATAAAAACAAGTCACATTGCTATCTTCACAAAAGTACACTCATACTTTTATATAATATATTTTAGACCACATCTAGGTGTAAACTTGACAGTTAGAATGCGCACCTTTTCAGAGTTACAGTTATTTTGTTATACCATCCTTAAGGACATCACAAAATAATAAACAATATGACATGATTATTCTTTATATCCCCACTGACCATTCCAAACATTCAGAGGTCAGGAATAATGTTCCAATGTCCACTTTTATGGACATTTTATGGACGGCAAAGAGTCTCTGGAACAAAGAGGTTTCAGTCTTCCCATACTAGAGACCAAAAGGAGTCCTTTTCTGCAAACTATTTATGACCGGGTGTTAAGAGTCATAAAACCGGCCCAGGGGGGTCTGGCTATCTGTCAGCCATTTGCCAAGCAGATCTTGCACCTTTGATCCTCAACAAGGAGAGAGAGTCATGACACAGCTTTGAATGCTTTTATGGGTGGTATGATTGCTACTTAGTCTATTGCAGATCTGGACAAAATATTTACCTTCCGCTATTGTCACTATGAATAGTGGATAGAGGACAGGATAGACAGTTAGACTAGTACACTATATTGACTAGTGGTATAGTATAATATCACATGTGAAATGTTGGGAAACCAATTGTGTCTGAGTCATGTGAAATAAAACGTGAAAAATACATCACACCTGTCTCTTCTTCCCAGGTTACATTTTTCACGTGATTTGTTCATCTAAAACGTCACACGTGTCCGAAAACCAATGTTTAAATTTCATTTTACACGTGAAATTTTTCACATATGATTTGTTCACACAGTGTTTTTTCACCTGATATTCTCACATGTTTTTTTGTAAGGGGGAGAAAGAGGGAGGGAGGGAGAGTGTGTGTTTTTATAGGACAAGCAACTGATTTTGAACATCGTGCAAACTGTGCTTTGAGAAATACATGGTGGTGTAAAGTACTTAAGTAAACATTCTTTAAAGTACTACTTAAGTCGTTTTTTGGGGTATCTGTACTTTACTATTTATATTGTTGACAACTTTTACTTTTACTCCACTACATTCCTAAAGAAAATAATGTACTTTTTACTGCAAACATTTTCCCTGACAGCCAAAAGTACTCATTACATTTCGAATGGTTAGCAGGACAGGAAAATTGTCAAATATATGCACTTATTAAGAGAACATCCCTGGTCATCCCTACTGCCTCTGATCTGGCGGACTCACTAAACACAAGTGCTTAGTTTGTAAATGGTGTCTTGAGTGTTGGAGTGTGCCCCTGGCTATCCTTAAATATTAATAAAAAACAAGCAAATTGTGTCGTCTGTTTTGCTAATGTGAAATGATTCATACTTTTACTTTTGATACTTAAGTATATTTTAGCGATTTACATTTACTTTGAGACTTAAGTATATTTAAAACCAATTCCTTTTAGACTTTTACTCAAGTAGTATTTTACTGGGTGACTTTCACTTTTACTTGAGTCATGTTCTACTAAGGTATATTTACTTTTACTAAAGTATGACAATTGGGTACTTTTTCTACCGTTGCTCATAAATAAGAAGAAAATCCCAAATATTTGGACAGCTTTGATATAAAATGCCAGTCCCAACTACACTCTAAATTTATACACCATTTATGTGTTTTAATTCCTGCATTGGCATCGCAGTTTGACAAGGATACTGTACTTTACATAGCAAATAAAATAATTTATTCTAGGTTAAGTCTAAGTAGCTAGCTTGGAACATAATTTTTCTCGACGACCCAGATTCACAATATTTGTAGAACAGTAATCTTGATTAACCCAGAAATAAAATAATGGGCACTATGAAAATATCTGAACACTATGAAGTTGATATGCACACACACTTGATCTCTCTTTCTTGTCTCCCTCTCTCTCGCTCTGTCGAGAACCTTTCTATAATTTGTTTGTCTATCTTTTGTATATCTTTGTCCACATGTTTATCTATGTTTACAACAAGCAAGGGGAAGATATCAGAACAGGGATGTTGACGAATAATAACATATTGTACAGAATAAATTTGTACTGTAGTGAAGCCGTCTCTATAGTAATGGAAATGCTGGGATGTGTTCTTCTATGAATATTATGTTTATGGTGATACGATATGGATTACAGTTATCATCCTGAATATTAAGGCTATACTCAGTTCATGTTACACACATACACTCAACCATGCAATTGGCTGGGTTATTATTTATTTATACATCACACATTATAGTATTACTCTTATCCAGACATCATACACATCAAACTACTCAGGTCTACTACACACATAAAATCTTGACTCAATGTTCTAACATCTGTGGCATTGGCTCACAAGTAAACAGGCAAATTAATAAAAAACAATATTGCTAGAACCTGTTTTTTGAATTCTAAACAACAATCTGTAATTTTTACTGTCTTAATAACTCTAATGGCAGTATCTTTACAAACACTAGGTATGGTAAATCTAGACTGAGAATAGTATCTAGTTATGGTAAGGAGTGAAATACCTATAGCCAATTATAATTGTAAAGGTTTAGCAGATGGTAAGAAAAGAAGATCAGTCTTTACGGGGCTAAAAGAAAAGGAATATAACATATACTATTTACATCCTTAGATGAAGTTGCGTGGAAAAAGGTATGTGGTTATGAAATCATTTTGTCATTGCCAAAGGAACTCAAAAGGTGTTATGATATTAATTAACAAAAAGGTTGATCTGAATGTGCAAATAGTGATGAAGGTGGAGCCTTTTGAATATGAAAGTGGATGAAAAACAGATTTGGCTCAGTAATCTATATGGTCCAAATCAGGATGATCCATACTTCTTCTAAAATATTTATACCAATTTATTGAACTTACAGGCAACAAATTATCAAATCATTATGGTGGAAGACTATTAGCAAACTATCATCCCTGTGCCCTTAAGGAAATCACATATTATGGACAAATTAGAAATAGTGGATATTTGGAGATTAAAAAACCCTGACCTAGTGAGATATACATGTAAGAGATTTAATCAAGGTAGTCGTCTTGACTACTTTCTTGTCTCTTTCTCTATTGCATCAATGGTTAAATTAGTATTGAGAGGAGACAGAATGCGATCGGATCATCATGTAATTAGCCTTCACATGGAGTTCCATGTGAGCAGGGATATTGGAAATGTAATCAAAGTCTACTGGAGGACAATTTATTCTTAACTAAGACAACAGAATTTAAAACTGAAATGTTCCAATACAATATAGGTTCAGCAAATCCCCTTATTGTTTGGGATACCTTTAAATTTAGCTTCAGTTTCTGTCTAAAGAGACAAGACTAACAAAAGAAATACATGAACTAACAGTACAGGTAGATAGAAATAGTTCTACAGAGATACCAAATAAGTTAGAGGAAAAATAAAAATAACTGTAGGAACTTATTCAAGAATGATCTAATGTAATCCATTAAAACAATAAAGCAAACTGGATGGAATATGGACAACAATGTACCAGATTCTTCCTGAATCGCCAGCACAGGAACGCATCCCAAAAAATAATCTATGATTCTCCAAATGATATTTAAAAGTAGGAAGCTAAATATTTTAAGCAGATGTTTTCTTTTCTGTCTCATCCTCACCACCCTCAATGACGATTACTTTAAGGAATTATTTCCAAATGTACAAAAGCTTGATGGCATACCGGTAGAGCCTTTTAAAGTTAAGTTAAATTAAAAATTAAATTATTAGCTTGTTTAACTACTCCTATAGAAATGGTAGTCTGTCAGGTACTCAGCAGGAAGATTTAAAACCAGACCTAGATGGCAAATATAAAGATTCAGTCTAAAAAACTTAAATGTTGTGATGCAAAAATACCAGCGAAATGCATAGTATTCAGAATTAAAAAAGGTTTTACCAGGTATCGTTCATCCTGATCAGACAGGTTTTTTACATGGAAGATACATTGGAGTTAATATGTGACCGAGTGGCTCAAATCGGTCTTATGTAGCAACATTTTGAAATTGTGTTTTTTACATTGGATAAAAGTAGAGACTCAGAGCTACAAAATGGTATATCATACACTGAATTTGAGGAACAATGGTGAAGTAATTCTGCTTTGAAAGTTAATTAACTTGTAAACGCACTTTTGAGAAAATGGCCTTTGAATGTTTTGGTACCTACTGGAGAGCTCTCCTTTGTCTACACCCATTCAGCATTGTTCACACCCTCTTAAGCCCCACTGTCATGATGCGAGTAGAAGGAACAGAGCGAGAGTTGCGATGAGACATGGTACTTTATAATAAATCCCACTGGATTAACAGAAACAAAAAAGGTAGCCACAAGAGCTGTATCGTACTCAACTAAAATACACACTCGTACTACAAAACAAAAGGTAGCCAAACTAGCTGTAATGTATCTAACCAGTACATGCACTTGAGGAACTAACAAAAAGCAGCACAATGCGCTGGTATGAACAGAACGCTACATACACAAGGATCCACAACACAGGTGGAAATCATTGAGTATAAATAGAATCCCCAATTAGACAACACAAGGCAGCTGCCTCTAATTGTGGATTAACCAAACTCAGCATAGAGTTTCCTAGAACTCTGCTGTCAGGTACTGACTGTGGCCTTTTGACTCCCATAGAGGAGTCAAGAGACCTGGCCTCAGTCAGGACCTGACACCCACCCATCTCTTTAAGGATACACGTGAGGTCATTTGCTAAACAGTGAGTAGTGTAGTAAAGATTAAGACTAAAAGTGGTAAAAGTAGTAGCCTACAAATAAGGAAACATTTCAGGTAAACAGAAAATATCCAGATAAAAATATTTTATAAATATTAGATGACACTTACCCAGACACACTTGTCTAAATTGATGGGCCATGTGAAAGAAATGCGATAACCCCCAGCCACATCTTGCTAAGTGTGAGGTTTAGGGTTTTCATTTGGTTGCACAGTGTTCTATCTAGTGTGTTGTATTTCTATGCTTGTGTTTGTGTTAATTGGCCATGATGAGTTTCACCTGGTAGCTTGCTACTACCTCTACTTAAGCTGTTCAGGTGTGTTCCTGTTTTGTGACGTATTGTTTGTTTTATACTCTTTACTGAGCCTTCATCGTCTTGTTTAGTATCCTTCTGGATTTCTGTAACTTTTGCCTGCTTTTGGATTTCGATATTTGCCTGCTTTTGGATTTCGATTTTTGCCTAGCCCTTTTGTACCGCTGCCTATTCCTTGTATTCTACATTTTTGTATCCTTGTTGGACGAATCATTAAACCTGCTGCGCACTGCGCTTGAATCCATTTCTGGACTAAGAGTATTCATTACACTAAGTGGATGGGTCTCTACAGAAGGTGTAAATGGTACAGCCAAATGGTTACTTGCAAGTAGCAATATCAGAAATAGATAGTGTCAATATAAATAAAATAATATACAGGATGTACAAGAACAATAACGATATCAGTGATGGATGAGGTAGTTATATGCATACAAACAGGGGTAAAGTGGCTGAGCAGCAGGATAACAAACGTATGGTGTGTGTGCTAGGAGAGAGTAGAGGCACTGCAGATAGTGCTGATGACTAGTCCGTTCAAACCCCGCATGAACAAGGGAATCTATATTTCTGTTCTGCCCTTGACTTTGGTGCAGGGCATGTGATGTCCATAGCCTCTTCGTCGCAAAACTCCCTGACTGAGTCCGAGAGCTTCAAAGGCTCCAGAGCATCGAAGCTGTAAAACAGGAAATAACAAAAAAAATGTAGAAGATATTACAACCTTGCACAACAATAGTTCGCCTCCCAAGTTTAGATAAGAATAATAACCTCATACAATGCAATTAAAATGATATTCACCTTAAGTGCTTTTACTGCTATAACTAGCAATGCGAAATGACATTCTACACACAGATCATACACGTAATGTTAGCTAGATAGATAGATAGATAGGTACTTTATTGATCCCCCGGGGGGGAAATTTCATTGTCAAGCAGCTACAACAAAAACACAGGGCAGGTGCAAAATGCCACAACGAAAGTACACAAAAGACGGATACACGGTACATGATACATAGAGCGGCAGTATGAAAAAGTATAGAAATACAAGATATCTGGAGTGCAAAAAAAAGCTATAAAAGGACATTGCATAGTATGAGTGGTTGGCTGAATATGTACACTATACATTGGTGGATGTTGGATGGTTAACTATACTATACAGGTCGATGGCAGAGAAATACTTCAGTAGCTAAAAATGCGTATGATATGAGCGAGGGTAATAATAGTTTACTTAATAGACAGACTGGGTAAATGAACAGGTAAGTGAACATTTTGCATGGTTCAATTAGCTGTACAGTTAGGTATACAGTTATATTTACAGATAAGTGAATACTTGCATGTTTACACAAACTGTACAGGTAAATGACAGGAAGAGATACTTTAATAGCTAAATGTGTGTATGATATCATTTGGGGTAATAATAGTAATTCCCTTAAAATACAGTCCTTAGTGCGCAGGGTTTAATTACAGACAACTGCACTTATTGCACATTCGATATACTAAAAGCAATGAGAAAAGGTGCAACTGGCAGGATACTAATATGCATTCCTGAGTGAATGCCTACGTCCAATAATTACTTACAATATTGCATGTGATATAATATAACAACTGTACATGAGTATGTATATACAGACCTGTATGAATAAATAGGTCCTGAGTGGATGAGTGCTGACGGACCAGAGTTACTCACGGATGGATGCATAATTGTTAAACTAGGTCCTAGCACCCCAACAGTTCCAGATCTATGTTGCCGACATCACGGCACCCCGGTGAGGCATTATATAGTCTCATAGCCGCCGGCAGGAAGGACCTCCTGTAGCGCTCTCTGGCACACCGTGGTGGGATCAGTCTGTGACTGAAAGTGCTCCTCTGCGTCATAACCCTAGCGTGCAGAGGGTGGGTGACGTTGTCCATGATGGCCAGCAGTTTGGCCAGGATCCGTCTCTCCGCCACCTCCTCTAGAGTGTCAAGGCTCATCCCCAGGACAGAGCTAGCCTTCCTGATCAGCTTATTTACCCGAGAAGCATCACCGGCTTTGATGTTTGCTCCCCAGCACACCACTGCAAAAAAGATGGCACTGGCCACCACAGACTGGTAGAAGGTATGCAGTAGTTTACTGCACACGTTGAAGGACCTGAGCCTCCTCAGAAAGTAGAGTCGGGTCTGGCCCTTTTTGTACAGGGCCCCGGTGTTACCAGCCCATTCCAGTCTGTTGTCCATATGGACACCCAGGAACTTGTATGACTCAACCATATCCACATCCATCCCCTTTATAGGGACTGCAGTCAGTTGTGCCTTGGTTCTCCTGAAGTCCACCACCATCTCCTTAGTTTTGCTGATGTTGAGCTGAAGGTGGTTCTGCTCACACCACAACACAAAGTCACTGATTGTGCTCCTGTACTCCTCCTCCTGCCCACCCTTGATGCACCCTACAATAGCAGAGTCATCCGAGAACTTCTGTAGGTGGCATGTCTCAGAGTTATATCTGAAGTCTGAGGTGTAGAGGGTGAACAGGAAGGGGGACAGGACCGTATCCTGGGGGGCCCCTGTGTTGCTAACTGCCCGTTCTGACACACAGCTCTGTAGTCGCACAAATTGCGGCCTACCGGTCAGGTAGTCCGTGACCCAGGAGACTAAGGGTGCTTCCACTTTCATCCTCCTCATCTTCTCACCCAGTAGCAGGGGCTGAATGGTATTGAAGGCACTGGAGAAGTCAAAAAACATGACCCTCACAGTGCAACCTGCGTTGTCCAGGTGAGAGTAGGCCCTCTGCAGAAGGTAGATGATTGCATCATCCACCCCGATGTTGCGCTGGTATGCAAACTGCAGGGGGTCCATTGATGAACACACCAGGGGTCTGAGGTGAGCGAGGACTAACCTTTCCAGGGTCTTCATGATGTGGGATGTTAGCGCTACAGGTCTGAAGTCATTCAGGACAGTGGGGTGTGCCTTCTTGGGCACTGGGACGAGGCAGGATGTTTTCCACAGCACAGGGACCCTTTCTAGGCTCAGGCTAAGGTTGAAAAGACGCTGGAGTATTCCACACAGTTGGTCAGCACAGACCCTCAGCACCCTTGGGCTGATGCCATCAGGGCCTGCCGCTTTCCACTGGTGTAGTCTCTCCAGCTCTCTCTTCACTTGGTTGGTGGTGAAAGCCAGCCCAGGTGGGGAGGTGGGGGGAAGGGGGGTGTTGAGGATCAGTCCAGGGGGGGCAGGGGCAGAGGTGGGGTCACTGATTGTCTCAGCAGAGGTGCTGTGAGCAAAGTGGGGGTGGGATAGCCGTGAGGGTGTGTGGTCTGGAGAGCTGGAGGGGAGGTGGACAGGGCCAGTATCGAACCTGTTAAAAAATTGGTTCAGCTCATTGGCTCTGTCCTGGGTCCCCTCCGTCTGCCCACTGTTTGACTTTTTGAAGCCAGTGATATTTCTCATACCCTTCCACACCTCTCTCACCTGGCTCTGCCTCAGCTTGTCCTCCATCTTCTCCTTATACACTCTCTTCCCCTCAGCAATCCGCAACTTCAGCTCCCTCTGGACGCATTTCAATTTGTCCTTGTCCTTCTCCTTGAAGGCCCTCTTCTTCTCATTCAGCAGGGCCTTCAGGTCGCTGGTGACCCAGGGTTTATTGTTTGGGAAACAGCGTACCTTCCTGGTGGGTACAGTGTTGTCTACACAAAAATTAATATAGTCTGTTATGCAGTCAGTGAGTCCATCGATGTCCTCCCCATGAGCCTCACAGAGCACATCCCAGTCTGTTGTTTCAAAGCAGTCCTGTGGGGCCTCATTCGCCTCCGGGGACCATCTCCTAATAGTCCTGGTGGTTGCAGGCTGCTGTTGGACCATAGGCCTGTAGAGTGGGGTGAGGTGGACAAGGTTGTGATCCGATCTACCGAGGGGAGGGAGTGCAGTGGAGTTGTATGCATCCTTCGCATTAGCATATAACAAGTCCAGAGTTTTATTATTCCTGGTTGGGCACTTCACGAACTGTTTGAACGTGGGCAGCGTTGAAGAGAGAGATGCATGGTTAAAATCCCCCGAAATGGCAAAGAAAGCACTGGGATGCGCTGTCTGTAACCTCGCGATAACAGAGTGGATGACGTCACACGCTGCGTTTGCGTCAGCAGAGGGCGGGATGTAAACAATAACAGCAATGGCCGCCGTGAATTCCCTCGGCAAATAGTAGGGTCTCAGGCTAACGGCTAACAGTTCAATGTCCGGGCTACAAAACTTTTCCTTAAGAGTAATATGGTTCGGATGACACCATCTGTTGTTAACTAATAAAGCCAGCCCACCACCCTTACTCTTACCGGAAGAGACGCGATCCCTGTCCGCTCTGATGGTCTGGAAACCGTCGATAGTGACGTTCTGTATGGGGATGTTACCGTTCAGCCAAGTCTCAGTAAAACACATTAGGCTCGTTTCCCGATAAATCCTTTGTCCACGAACAAGTCCCGCCAACTCATCCATCTTGTTATGTAGACACCTAACATTGCCCATAATAATAGACGGTATAACCGGCTTGTACTTGAACCTCCTCCGCTTTGCCTTACATTTCAATCCCGCCCTGCGTCCACGGCGTCGTCTTTTCAATTCGTCCGGAATATCAAACTTTTCCCTGGGGAGCAGCAGCGCTGCGTGGGCTAAATCCAGGAGCTGGGCTCGGTTGTAAACAATAACAGTTGACGACTCCTGTCGACGTTCAGCTGCGATAAAATCCATAAAATCCATAATCCTGAACTATTATAGTTCAACTGTAGCAAAATAAAAAATAAAACTAAAGAAAATAGACGAAAATAGACGAAAGAAAACGAACTAAAACAACAATTAATGCACGAACAACGGGAGCTGCTTAACAGGCGACCACTCAGGGCGGCGCCAAATTTAACAGTAAGCTTTTACTTGTGGTCTTTTGTTTAGACATGTAGCTAGCTAACTAGCTAAACAATTAACCATAATCTCAATCCATAGAGTACTAGCAATAAACGATTGTCATAGCTAGCTAAAGCTAACCAAATATGTTCAATTTTAGCTAGTTAGCTAAAACGTGAAGGAGTCCAGGTGAGTCCAGTGAGAGCTGCTGTGCGTGATGGTGGCAGGAGTGCGGAGTGATGGACCACCTGGCGCCCTTTAGCGCCAGGGTGGGAGTGTGGGAGCAGGCATGAGAGCGCCTGATATATTTAGGGCAGCAATGTTATTGAGTGCAGTAGCAACATATTTTCAGTTGTCCATGGCTAACATTATACAGTGGGGAGAACAAGTATTTGATACACTGCCGATTTTGCAGGTTTTCCTACTTACAAAGCATGTAGAGGTCTGTAATTTTTATCATAGGTACACTTCAACTGCGAGAGACGGAATCTAAAAAAAAAATCCACAAAATCACATTGTATGATTTTTAAATAATTAATTTGCATTTTATTGCATGACATAAGTATTTGATCACCTACCAACCAGTAAGAATTCCGGCTCTCACAGACCTGTTAGTTTTTCTTTAAGAAGCCCTCCTGTTCTCCACTCATTACCTGTATTAACTGCACCTGTTTGAACTCGTTACCTGTATAAAAGACACCTGTCCACACACTCAATCAAACAGACTCCAACCTCTCCACAATGGCCAAGACCAGAGAGCTGTGTAAGGACATCAGGGATAAAATTGTAGACCTGCGCAAGGCTGGGATGGGCTACAATACAATAGGCAAGCAGCTTGGTGAGAAGGCAACTATTATTAGAATTATTAGAAAATGGAAGAAGTTCAAGATGACGGTCAATCTCCCTCGGTCTGGGGCACCATGCAAGATCTCACCTCGTGGGGCATCAATGATCATGAGGAAGGTGAGGGATCAGCCCAGAACTACACGGCAGGACCTGGTCAATGACCTGAAGAGAGCTGGGACCACCGTCTCAAAGAAAACCATTAGTAACACACTACGCCGTCATGGATTAAAATCCTGCAGCGCACGCAAGGTTCCCCTGCTCAAGCCAGCGCATGTCCAGGCCCGTCTAAAGTTTGCCAATGACCATCTGGATGATCCAGATGAGGAATGGGAGAAGGTCATGTGGTCTGATGAGACAAAAATAGAGCTTTTTGGTCTAAACTCCACTCACCATGTTTGGAGGAAGAAGAAGGATGAGTACAACCCCAAGAACACCATCCCAACCGTGAAGCATGGAGGTGGAAACATCATTCTTTGGGGATGCTTTTCTGCAAAGGGGACAGGACGACTGCACCGTATTGAGGGGAGGATGGATGGGGCCATGTATCGCGAGATCTTGGCCAACAACCTCCTTCCCTCAGTAAGAGCATTGAAGATGGGTCGTGGCTGGGTCTTCCAGCATGATAACGACCCGAAACACACAGCCAGGGCAACTAAGGAGTGGCTCCGTAAGAAGCATCTCAAGGTCCTGGAGTGGCCTAGCCAGTCTCCAGACCTGAACCCAATAGAAAATCTTTGGAGGGAGCTGAAAGTCTGTATTGCCCAGCGACAGGAGGGCTTCTTAAAGAAAAACTAACAGGTCTGTGAGAGCCGGAATTCTTACTGGTTGGTAGGTGATCAAATACTTATGTCATGCAATAAAATGCAAATTAATTATTTAAAAATCATACAATGTGATTTTCTGGATTTTTGTTTTAGATTCCGTCTCTCACAGTTGAAGAGTACCTATGATAAATTAAATTACAGACCTCTACATGCTTTGTAAGTAGGAAAACCTGCAAAATTGGCAGTGTATCAAATACTTGTTCTCCCCACTGTATATGTGATGAGGCATATATCTGGAGAAGGGTATAAAACAATTTCTAGAGTGTTGTAAGTTTCCAAGAGCACAGTGGTCTCCATCATTGGGAAATTGAAAAAATATGGAACTGCCTAGAGCTGGCCGTCCGACCAAACTGAGCAAATGGTTAAGAAGAACCTGGAAGGTGACCAAGAACCCAATGACCACTCTGACAGGACTACAGAGTTCCTTGGCTGAGATGGGAGAACCTGCCAGAAGGACAACAGTCTCTACAGCACTTTACCAATCTGGACTTTATAGGAGAGTGGCCAGACGGAAGCCACTCCTGAGAAAAAGGGATATGACAGCACGCCCGGAGTTTGCAAAAAGACACGTGAAAGATTCTGAGAGCATAAGGCAAAACATTCAGATGAGACAAACGTTTTGGCTTGAATGCAAAGCACTATGTCTCGAGAAAAGCTGGCACAGCTCATCACCCATCTAACACCATCCCTACAATGAAGCATGGGGATGCTTTTCAGTGGCAGGGACTGGGACACTAGTAAGTATAGAGGGAACATTGAATGGAGAAAAATACAGGCAAATCCATGATGGGAACCTGCTTCAGAGTGCAAGCAACCTTAGACTGGGGTGAATATTTACGTTCCAACAGGATAATGACCCCAAGCATACAGCCAAAGCAATGGTGGAATGGCTTCAGAACAAGATTGTGAAAGTAATTGAGTGGCCCAGCCAAAGCCCAGAATTGAATCCCATTTGAAAATCTCTGCAAAGACTTAAAGATTGCTGTTCATCACCACTCCCCATCTAATTTAACAGAGCTTGAGAAAATCTGCAAGGAAGAATGGGAGAAAATCTCAAAATCCAGATGTGCAAAACTGATACAGACATACCTGAGACGATTCAAAGCTGTAATCGCCATCAGAGGTGCTTCTACAAAGTATTGACTCAAGGGTGTGAATACTTACACTAGGGGCCAAAAGTTTGGAATATTACTCATTCAAGAGTTTTTCTTTATTTGCACTATTTTTTACATTTAGAATAAAAGTGAAGACATCAAAACAATGACATAACGCATATGGAATCATATAGTAACCAAAAAAGTGTTAAACAAATCAAATATATTTGATATTTGACATTCTTCAAATAGCCACCCTTTGCCTTGATGACAGCTTTGCACACTCTTGGCATTCTCTCGACCAGCTTCACCTGAAATGCTTTTCCATCAGTCTTGAAGGAGTTCCCACATATGCTGAGCACTTGTTGGCTGCTTTTCCTTCCCTGCAGTCCGACTCATCCCAAATCTCAAATTTGGACTCCAGACCAAGGTACACATTTCCACCGGTCTAATGTCCATTGCTCGTGTTTCTTGTCCCAAGCAAGTCTCTTCTTATTATTGGTGTCCTTTAGTAGTGGTTTCTTTGCAGCAATTCGACCATGAAGGCCTAATTCACACAGTCTCCTCTGAACAGCTGATGTTGAGATACAGCGGGTGAAATAAGTATTGAACACGTCACCATTTTTCTCAGTAAATATATTTCCAAAGGTGCTATTGACATGAAATTAATCCATACACACATGGAAAGAACTGAAGATCAAGATTCATAGAAGAGGCCCACGGAACCTTCAAGATTTGAAGACTGTTTGTGTGGAAGAATGGGCCAAAATCACACCAGAGCAATGCATGTGACTAGTTTCTCCATACAGGAGGCGTCTTGAAGCTGTCATTACCTTTTTAGGCTTTTTTACAAAGTATTAAATAAATATCAGTAAGTGTGTTCAATACTTTTTCCCTGTGTCATTTCACATTATTACACATAACTTAATTTCTGAACTTATTTGTTTTGGTTTCTTTGTATGTATGGATTACTTGGGTTGATACCAACATCTGTTGAAAATGTCATGTCAATAGCACCTTTGGAAATATATTTACTGAGAAAAATGGTGACGTGTTCAGTACTTATTTCACCCGCTGTATGTCTGTTACTTGAACTCTGTGAAGCATTTATATCGGCTGCAATCTGAGGCTGGTAACTCTAATGAACTTATTCTCTGCAGCAGAGGTATTTCTGGGTCTTCCATTCCTGTGGCGGCCCTCATGAAGCTGGTTGAGAGAATGCCATGATTGTGCAAAGCTGTATTCAAGGCAAAGGGTGGCTACTTTTGATTTGGTGGCAACTTTTGAATATTTTGGTTACTACGTGATTCCATAAGTGTTATGTCAAAGTTTTGATGTCTTCACTTTTATTCTACAATGTAAAAAATAGTGCAAATAAAGAAAAACCCTTGAATGAGTACTATATTCCAAACTTTTGGCCCCCAGTGTATGTAAATTAGATATTTCTGTATTTAATTTTCAATAAATTTACAAAAATGTCTAAAAACATGTTTTCATTTTGTCATTATGGGGTATTGTGTGCAGATGGGTAAAGAAAACAATCATTTTTACCCATTTTAAATTCAGGCTGTAACTAAATGTGGAATAAGGCAAGGACCATGAATACTTTCTGAAGGCAATGTGTGTGTGCATGCGTATAAGAAAACTCTGAGTGTTTTATGAAAGTTGGAGTGTATTTGAAGAGCGTTATTGTGTCAGACATGGTGGAAAGTATGTTCGTCAGGGTTGAGTGTGTGTAAATGATGGCTGAACTTTTTGTTTTAGAGGGTGGAGAGAATGAATGAGAGGGTTGATTGTGGGAACAGAGAGTTAAAGTGTGTGTGTGTGTGTGTGCGTGTGTGTGTGTGGCAGGCACTAACCAGTAGCACCAACTCCACACACCAAATGATTCGGCACTGCACAGACAAGATTCATGTTTTATGAATATGGGCCCTCAAATTACATGACTAGGCTTTTCTGCTGCTGCAGCAGTAGAGGTCTCTCTCTCTCTCTCTTTCCCCACTCTCTCTTTTTTCTTCCGCTTTCTCTCTGCCCCCCCACCCCCCTTCCATCGCCCTTTCTTGCCAAGTTTTGCGGTAGCCTATTTAATGCCATGCTAATTGATTGTATAAATATTTAGTTAGGATGTGCCGTTATGGAAATCGTGTCAGCGATGGGCTTTGTAACTCATGCTCTGGATGGGAGTGGTGTCATGCATACTTTAGAGCTTTTGTGTGTAGAGTCTGTACTGTACTGTACTGTAAATGCAGGGGAAATTAAATATAGAGCCTGGGTCCAGGCATATGGTTAAACTGTAGAGTGCCTTCGGAAAGCATTCATATCCCTTTACTTTTTCAACATTTGATTACGTTACAGCCTTATTATAAAATGTATTAAAAAAATAAAATGTATCATCAATCAATACAATGACAAAGCAAAAACAGGTGTTTAGAAATTCTTTCCGAATTTATTACTAATAATAAACTGAAATATCACATTTACATAAGTATTCAGACCCTTTACTCAGTAATTTGTTGAAGCACCTTTTTCCGCGATCACAGCATTGAGTCTTCTTGGGTATGACACTACAAGCTTGGCACACCTGTATTTGGGGAGTTTCTCCCATTCTTCTCTGCAGATCCTCTCAAGCACTGTCAGGTTGGAAGGGAAGTGTTGCTGCACAGCTATTTTCAGGTCTCTCCAGAGATGTTGGATCGGGTTCAAGTCCGTGCTCTGGCTGGGCCATTCAAGGACATTCAGAGACTTGTCCCGTAGCCACTCCTACATTGTCTTGGCAGTGTGCTTAGGGTCATTGTCCTGTTGGAAGGTGAACCTTCGCCCCAGTCTGAGGTCCTGAGCGCTCTGGAGCAAGTTTTCTTTAAGGATCTCTCTGTACTTTGCTCTGTTCATCTTTGCCTCGATCCTGACTTGTCTCCCAGTCCCTTCCGCTGAAAAACATCCCCACACCATGATGCTGCCACCACCATGCTTCACCGTAGGGATCGTGCCAGGTTTCCACTTGGCATTCAGGTTTGTGTTCTTAGTCTCCTCCTGTACTCCATGTTCACCCAGGACTGCTTGGCCACGGTCGACTCCAACACCATCATCAAGTTTGCTGACGACACGATGGTGGTAGGCTTGTTCACAGACAGCGATGAGTCAGCCACAGGGAGGAGGTCAGAGACTTAGCAGTGTGGTACCAGGACAACATCCTCTCTCTCAACGTCAGTAAGACCAAGGAGCTGATTGTGACTAAGGGAGAGCACGCCCCCATCCACATCTACGAGGCAAATCCAATACAACACATTACTGAGTACCACTATCCATATGTTCAAGCATAGTGGTGCCTGCATCATGTTTTGGGTATGCTTGTAATCGTTAAGGACTGGGGAAATTTTCTGGATAAAAAAGAAACGGAATGGAGCCAAGCAGGACAATAACCGAAAACACAAGGCCAAATCTACACTGGAGTTGCTTATCAAGATGACAGTGAATAATCCTGAGCAGCCGAGTTACAGTTTTTACTTATATCTACTTGAAAATCTATTGCAATACCTGTAAATGGTTGTCTAGCATGATCAACAACCAATTTGACTGAGCTTGAAGAATTTTGAAAAGAGTCATGGGTCAATGTTGCACAATCAGTTGTGGAAAGCTCTTAGAGACTTACTCAGAAAGACTTTAATCGCTCCAAAACTGCTTCTACAAAGTATTGACTCAGAGGTGTGAATACTTATTATCTATCCTGATGCCTAGTCATTTTACCCTGCCTTCATGCACATATCTACCTCAAATACCTCGTACCTCTGCACATTTATCTGTTACTGGTACAGCCTGTTGTCACAAGAGGGTGTTAACATAGACCAAAGCGCAGCGCAGTTGAAGTATTCATTTAATGGACACAATGATGAATCACAAACTTTACACAAAAACAACAACGTATACTGACGTAAACACACTTACTTCACGTGACCTGGATATAACGACCCACACAAAAGTGTGGGACATACAAACATATATAGGATCCCTAATTAGAGACAATGCGGTGCAGCTGCCTCTAATTAGGGATCCAACCCAAAACCCACACAGAAACAGAAAGAATAGAAACTGTCAGACTCTGACCATAGCTACATAGAGAAGCAAATAGGCTTCTCTATGGCCAGAGCCTGACAGTCCCGCCATGGAGTGGGGAAAACAACCGGGCCTGGACTGGGCACCGATGGGGCAACCGGCTCCGGCCATGGGGCTGGGACAACAACCGGGCCTGGACTGGGCACCGGTGGGGCAACCGGCTCCGGCCATGGAGCTGGGAAAACAACCGGGCCTGGACTGGGCACCGGTGGGGCGGACTGCACAGGCTCTGGAGCGGAGCAGACGGCTGAACCCGAACTGGGTACCGGTGGAGCGGACTGCTCTGGCACTGGAGCGGAGCAGACGGCTGGACTCGGAATGGGCACCAGTGGAGCGGACTGCTCTGACTCTGGGGCGGAGCAGACGGCTGGACCCGGAATGGGCACCGGTGGAGCGGACTGCTCTGGCTCCGGAGCGGAGCAGACGGCTGAACCCGGCTTGGGTACCGGTGGAGCGGACTGCTCTGGCCCTGGGGGGAGCTGACGGCTGGACCCGGATTTGGCACCGGTAAGGCGGACCGCTCTGGCCCTGGAGCGGAGCAGACGGCTGGACCCGGATTGGGCACCGGTGGACTACGGGGGTCCTGCTCCACTGGGGGGGTTGGTTCCAGCCACAGCGCTGTGCTGACCTCTGGAGGTTCCGGGCTACGGACCTTCGCTGGAGGTTCCTGGCTGCGGACCTTCACTAGAGGTTCCGGATTGCTGACCTTTGTAGGAGGCTCAGCGTTGCGGACCTTCGCTGGAGGTTCCGGGCTACGGACCTTCGCTGGAAGTTGCGGGCTGCGGACCCTCGTTGGAGGTTCAGGGTTGCTGACCTTCGCTGGAGGTTTCGGGCTACGGACCTTTGCTGGATGTTTCGGGCTACGGACCTTTGCTGGAGGTTCCGGGCTACGGACCTTTGCTGGAGGTTCCGGGCTACGGACCTTCGCTGGAGGTTCCGGGCTGCGGACCTTCGCTCGAGGTTCCGGGCTGCGGACCTTCGCTCGAGGTTCCGGGCTGCGGACCTTCGCTCGAGGTTCCGGGCTGCGGACCTTCGCTCGAGGTTCCGGGCTACGGACCTTCGCTGGAGGTTCCGGGCTGCGGACCCTCGTTGGAGGTTCAGGGTTGCTGATCTTTGCTGGAGGTTCAGGGTTGCTGACCTTTGCTGGAGGTTCAGGGTTGCTGACCTTCGCTGGAGGTTCAGGGTTGCTGACCTTCGCTGGAGGTTCCGGGCTGCGGACCTTCGCTGGAGGTTTCGGGCTACGGACCTTTGCTGGAGGTTCCGGGCTGCGGACCTTCGCTGGAGGTTGCGGGCTGCGGCCCCTCGTTGGAGGTTCAGGGTTGCTGACCTTCGCTGGAGGTTTTGGGCTACGGACCTTCGCTGGAGGTTCCAGGCTGCGGACCTTCGCTGGAGGTTCCGGGCTACGGACCTTCGCTGGAGGTTCCGGGCTGCGGACCCTCGTTGGAGGTTCCGGGCTGCGGACCTTCGCTGGAGGTTTCGGGCTACGTACCTTTGCTGGAGGTTCCGGGCTACGGACCTTCGCTGGAGGTTCCGGGCTACGGACCTTCGCTGGAGCTTCCGGGCTGCGGACCTTCGCTGGAGGTTCCGGGCTGCGGACCTTCGCTGGAGGTTCCGGGCTCCGGACCTTCGCTGGAGGTTCCGTGCTACAGACCTTCGCTGGAGGTTCCGGGCTGCGGACCCTCGTTGGAGGTTCAGGGCTGCGGACCTTCGCTGGAGGCTCAGGGTTGCGGACCTTCGCTGGAGGCTCAGGGTTGCTGACCTTGGCTGGAGGTTACGGGCTGCGGACCGATGGAGTGGTGCTCGAAGCCACGACGGACCTTTGCTGGCTCCGGGCTGGCGCTGGACGTACCGGACTGAGGAGGCGCACCGGTGGAGCGGACTGCTCCGGTACGGGAGTAGAGTAAACGGCCTGACCCGGACTGGGGATGCTTACCATGGGCCCCTTTAACGCCAGCTCCGTCCTTTCCTTCTCCATTTTCCTCCATTGATCCATAAACCATCCACGGTCCTCTGGCTCCACCCTAGGCCACGTGGGAAATGGTACTGGCGCTGCCTCCTCTTCTTCCTCTGAGTCCGTCTCGAACCCCCCGAGGAGTTCCGTGTCCGTATACCGACGCGGGGCAATCGCTCTCTCCGTCTCTCGCCAGTTGCGCTGCTTAGTCTCAAATAGGTGGGTCGTTCTGTCACAGATGGGTGTAGAGAGAGACCAAGACGCAGCGCAGGGATTGGAGTTCAACATTTTATTTATACTATGTATTAATCCACTCATATGTACGAACTGACAAAACCAACAAACAAAACACGATGATACAAAAATAACGTAACAAGCACGATGTACACCAACTGAAACTCACTTACTGTGACCGTGACTCTGGAAGTATAACGACCCACACAAAAGTGTGGAACCCACACAATATATATAGGATCCCTAATTAGAGACAATGCGGTGCAGCTGCCTCTAATTAGGGATCCAACCCAAAACCCACACAGAAACAGAAAGAATAGAAACTGTCAGACTCTGACCATAGCTACATAGAGAAGCAAATAGGCTTCTCTATGGCCAGAGCCTGACACCTGTATATAGCTCCATTCTTGTGTATTTTATTTTATTGCTCTTGTTACTATTTCACGGTAAAGTCTACACCAGTTGTATTTGGCGCATGTGACAAATACATTTGATTTTATTTGGCAGATTCCTGAGACAGTCATTTCATGAAGCAGATTCATACTACGATTGTCACTCTTAATTTAAAGACAACAGCCTGTCTTCAGTTAGCTACTGGAGAGATAGTGTGATCTTTGTATGAGACGGACCGACGGCTGTAACAAATCAAATTCCAGCTGCCTGTCGATAGCAGAGCAGAGCATTTTCCTGAGCAGACGTTGACCCAGGTGTTAGAAGGCAGACAGAGAGAGAAAAGTGTGTGTGTGTGTGTGTGTGTGTGTTGGTGTGTATGTGGGTTTGTGTGTGCGTGTGTGTGCACATAGACTGGGGAGAACAAGTATTTGATACACTGCCGATTTTGCAGGTTTTCCTACTTACAAAGCATGTATAGGTCTGTCATTTTTATCATAGGTACACTTCAACTGTGAGAGACGGAATCTAAAACAAAAATCCAGAAAATCACATTGTATGATTTTTAAATAATTAATTTGCATTTTATTGCATGACATAAGTATTTGATCACCTACCAACCAGTAAGAATTCCGGCTCTCACAGACCTGTTAGTTTTTCTTTAAGAAGCCCTCCTGTTCTCCACTCATTACCTGTATTAACTGCACCTGTTTGAACTCGTTACCTGTATAAAAGACACCTGTCCACACACTCAATCAAACAGACTCCAACCTCTCCACAATGGCCAAGACCAGAGAGCTGTGTAAGGACATCAGGGATAAAATTGTAGACCTGCACAAGGCTGGGATGGGCTACAGGACAATAGGCAAGCAGCTTGGTGAGAAGGCAACAACTGTTGGCGCAATTATTAGAAAATGGAAGAAGTTCAAGATGACGGTCAATCTCCCTCGGTCTGGGGCACCATGCAAGATCTCACCTCGTGGGGTATCAATGATCATGAGGAAGGTGAGGGATCAGCCCAGAACTACATGGCAGGACCTGGTCAATGACCTGAAGAGAGCTGGGACCACAGTCTCAAAGAAAACCATTAGTAACACACTACGCCGTCATGGATTAAAATCCTGCAGCGCACGCAAGGTCCCCCTGCTCAATCCAGCGCATGTCCAGGCCCGTCTGAAGTTTGCCAATGACCATCTGGATGATCCAGAGGAGGAATGGGAGAAGGTCATGTGGTCTGATGAGACAAAAATAGAGCTTTTTGGTCTAAACTCCACTCGCCGTGTTTGGAGACAGAAGAAGGATGAGTACAACCCCAAGAACACCATCCCAACCGTGAAACATGGAGGTGGAAACATAAGTCTTTGGGGATGCTTTTCTGCAAAGGGGACAGGACGACTGCACCGTATTGAGGGGAGGATGGATGGGGCCATGTTTCGCGAGATCTTGGCCAACAACCTCCTTCCCTCAGTAAGAGCATTGAAGATAGGTCGTGGCTGGGTCTTCCAGCATGACAACGACCCGAAACACGCAGCCAGGGCAACTAAGGAGTGGCTCCGTAAGACGCATCTCAAGGTCCTGGAGTGGCCTAGCCTGTCTCCAGACCTGAACCCAATAGAAAATCTTTGGAGGGAGCTGAAAGTCCGTATTGCCCAGCGACAGCCCCGAAACCTGAAGGATATGGAGAAGGTCTGTATGGAGGAGTGGACCAAAATCCCTGCTGCAGTGTGTGCAAACCTGGTCAAGAACTACAGGAAACGTATGATCTCTGTAATTGCAAACAAAGGTTTCTGTACCAAATATTAAGTTCTGCTTTTCTGATGTATCAAATACTTATGTCAGGCAATAAAATGCTAATTAATTACTTAAAAATCATACAATGTGATTTTCTGTATTTTTGTTTTAGATTCCGTCGCTCACAGTTGAAGAGTACCTATGATAAAAATTACAGACTTCTACATGCTTTGTAAGTTGGAAAACCTGCAAAAACGGCAGTCTCTCACATACAGTTCTCCCCACTGTATGTGTGAGGGAGGGGATACTGTGTATTTGAGATTGTGTGTTTGTGTGTGTGTTTAAGTGTGTGTGTGTGTGTGTGTTTAAGTGTGTGTGTGTGTGTTTAAGTGTGCGTTGCTCATGTCTGAGGAGCTCCCCTTTAGTTCAGTACGTTGCTATTTTTAGCACAGCATGTTGAAAGGTCAGTTCCTGTATTGGTTGGAAAACCACTGTAAAACTGGTGTAATGGTGAAACGTACATCCCCTGAGGAAATAGATGCTACCCGTGTCAAGGGTGATTAATGCTCACTTACATTGCCCTAAAGGATGTTTAGATGTAATGGTTGTGTGTGATGCAAACCAATCTGTATATTTGACTGTTAGCTTGTTTTATGTCATTCTTTATGTCAGCTGGAGACATTTTTATGTGATGGTTTATATTAGCGGTGTGTGTTTGTGTGTGTTGACAGATTTATGCAATAGTTTAGATTAGGGGTGTACACTTGGAGTTTACATTTGTGTGTGTGTGTGTGTGTGTGTTTATTTTTGGATGCAATGTTCAGACATTCACAGAAGTAACAACAGCATTACACATTTCTCATCAGAAAATGTAGGCTACATTAGTCCTAACGCTAACTGAGTAAAGAATGAGCAGTTACTGTTTGCAATTCATCGCATCACGGGTGAGCTGACCAGTGATCAACAGAACTGTGTAAAACACTTCCTAGAAACCGAAAGTAATCCGGTGGTGGGTGTTTTGTGCGCGTCGCCATATTTGCCGGCATGTTTGATTTATTGATCGAAGTGGCCCATGCAAGGGGTTATGTTGGTGACAACTGTAGCATTGTAGCTAAGCCTAACCCTAATCCTTTTCTTAACCTTAACCTCCTTCTCTTAACCTCCTACGTTAATTCACCTTACCTGCTTCATTAGTTTGCCTAACCCGCCACATTAATTATCCTAAACTGCTATGTTAAAAAAACATCAGTTGAGACAAATCATTGGTATCACCACACCAGCAGCCAATCACGTCACCCCTGACACTCACTTCGAGCCATTCAGTGTTGTTGTTTATGCATGCAGCTAGTGGGTTACGCTGTAGCATTAACAATGTCTTTCAAAAGGAAACTCACAAAAACATCTGTAAATTCTGACAATGATTCTAATTATGAAAGTGAGGAATCAGATTCGGACAGTGACCGTGAGGAGCTGCCCCCCAACCTTGTGGCCATTTAGAACCCTGAATCTGAGGACTGCTTGCTCACCGATGAAGTCCCAGGTCTTTTTGAAGATGCTGGTGGTGATGGAGGTAGACCAACAGTGGGTGAAGTACAGAAATGTTGCAGTAGCTGAAATGCCGCCAGCCATTTCACCCCTCCTGGCCCTGCTGTTGGCTTTTATGAGTTCCAGTGTGGAGTGCAAAGCCCCTTGCCATCTTCCTCTGTGGCAGAGTGCTTTAAGCTGTTTCTGCCAGAAGAGCTGGTGTGAGACAAAGTGAAGGAGACCAATCGCTATGCCTTGGAGCTGCAGGAGAAGAGCGAGCCACAGGGAAGGTGGATCACCTGACGGGAAAGAGAAAGATCAAACTAGACTGTGTGCTTGACTATAACCTCAAAATGGGGGCAGTGGATAAGGCGGACATGATAAACTGCTTCGTGGCATGCGCGTGGTATAAGCAGATATTATATTAGGACATAGCAATAAACAATTAAGTAACATAACATAACTACATAAGCACAATTGAATCTAACACCATAAAGGTTATGAAGTTAGTACCTCAGGTGTTTGCGGTTATAAAGGAATACACACAGAAAGCATTATGCTCCATACATAAATATGGTGTGCTAAAGTAGAAATACCGTAACACGATATACAGAAGCTGTATTATGATAAGGTAATAAGGCTCTTACTTTGATAGGAACGCACATAGTAATTATTAGTAGCATAGCATGCCTTTAACATAAATTGTCCACCACAGTGAAATCCAGCTACTGGATTAATGAGGAGGTGGAATGCACCTAATTTCAATTTCAGTCATGTAAAATTGGCAAGTTAAAACATAGCCTATAGATAATTATTTATATACAGTGGGGAGAACAAGTATTTGATACACTGCCGATTTTGCAGGTTTTCCCACTTACAAAGCATGTAGAAGTCTGTAATTTTGATCATAGGTACTCTTCAACTGTGAGTGACAGAATCTAAAACAAAAATCCAGAAAATCACATTGTATGATTTTTAAGTAATTCATTTGCATTTTATTGCATGACGTAAGTATTTGATACATCAGAAAAGCAGAACTTAATATTTGGTACAGAAACCTTTGTTTGCAATTACAGAGATCATACGTTTCCTGTAGTTCTTGACCAGGTTTGCACACACTGCAGCAGGGATTTTGGCCCACTCCTCCATACAGATCCTTCAGGTTTCGGGGCTGTCGCTGGGCAATACGGACTTTCAGCTCCCTCCAAAGATTTTCTATTGGGTTCAGGTCTGGAGACAGGCTAGGCCACTCCAGGACCTTGAGATGCTTCTTACGGAGCCACTCCTTAGTTGCCCTGGCTGTGTGTTTCGGGTCGTTGTCATGCTGGAAGACCCAGCCACGACCCATCTTCAATGCTCTTACTGAGGGAAGGAGGTTGTTGGCCAAGATCTCGCGATACATGGCCCCATCCATTCTCCCCTCAATACGGTGCAGTCGTCCTGTCCCCTTTGCAGAAAAGCATCCCCAAAGAATTCCACCTCCATGCTTCACGGTTGGGATGGTGTTCTTGGGGTTGTACTCATCCTTCTTCTTCCTCCAAACACGGCGAGTGGAGTTTAGACCAAAAAGCTCTATTTTTGTCTCATCAGACCACATGACCTTCTCCCATTCCTCCTCTGGATCATCCAGATGGTCATTGGCAAACTTCAGACGGGCCTGGACATGCCCCACGAGGTGAGATCTTGCATGGTGCCCCAGACCGAGGGAGATTGACCGTCATCTTGAACTTCTTCCATTTTCTAATAATTGCGCCAACAGTTGTTGCCTTCTCACCAAGCTGCTTGCCTATTGTCCTGTAGCCCATCCCAGCCTTGTGCAGGTCTACAATTTTATACCGGATGTCCTTACACAGCTCTCTGGCCTTGGCCATTGTGGAGAGGTTGGAGTCTGTTTGATTGAGTGTGTGGACAGGTGTCTTTTATACAGGTAACGAGTTCAAACAGGTGCAGTTATTACAGGTAATGAGTGGAGAACAGAAGGGCTTCTTAAAAAAAAACTAACAGGTCTGTGAGAGCCGGAATTCTTACTGGTTGGTAGGTGATCAAATACTTATGTCATGCAATAAAATGCAAATTAATTATTTAAAAATCATACAATGTGATTTTCTGGATTTTTGTTTTAGATTCCGTCTCTCACAGTTGAAGTGTACCTATGATAAAAATTACAGACCTCTACATGCTTTGTAAGTAGGAAAACCTGCAAAATCGGCAGTGTATCAAATACTTGTTCTCCCCACTGTAATAACCATAATATCGAAGTAAACTTGGAGTCATGTGCTGATATGGTGTGTGGTCCTCCCACTACGACTCAGCAAACCATGCAGTTTATTAGGCTACAGTTGAAATAACTGATTATAAACTTCACAGGGTGGTGAAAGTGCACGGTGATCTTGATGCTCCTTTACAATAAATATTGAGGGTCTGATTCTGGTCACTTGATGATTGATGCTTGACTGCCATTTGACAAATAAAAATACCTGACAAAAATTATTCATAATATTGTCATCATGTATACTAGCCTACCCGCGAGATGTTTGCTAGAACGCACCTGCCAAGACCAGAGTAGACACATTTGCTAATTAACGTAACAGTTTTTGTGACATATTCGCATTAAAATATGTTGGCAGTGAATTCTGACATCACGCGCGTAAGAGGGGACTATTAGGGACTATTAGAGATATTGTATTTGGAACTCACGTGTGAAAAGGTGAAACAAATTTGAAGATACACAAATTGACTCAAATGACTATATTGGAGTAATACAACCTAATGTTATGTGTTACTATAGGATAACACTGTTGTACAAAGGTCGTAATTGTCGATATACAGTATATCATTAATTGAAATGACCATTTACGAGCAAGAAATATCTCAGATTGAGCCTTTAACACAACCTGGCCCGGTTGATCAGCACTAAATGTTTTCAGCCGTCTCACTTACACACCAGCTAATTATAGTCACAAGTAATTACTAATGTGTCATTTCTCATTAGCCATCACCAGTTGACAGGCAACTGAAACATTCTACTTGGCAGATTTATTTTTATCTTTTAAAGTTTTGAATAAGAGCTTTGTTAAGAGATGGTATTTTACCCTTTTAATTAAGAGAACATCCACATAATTATTTAGTCACAGTGGTCTGATATGCATATATGTTAATTAGGCCTGCTGGACGTTAAGCGGGGAGGATGGTGTTCAGGTTTTGATTCCTGTATTGTCCTCAGCTGAATATAAATTGGACAATACAATACAGGAATCAAAACCTGGGCACTGGTCAAAAGTAGTGTACTCCATAGGGAATATAGTGCCATTTGGGACATACCCACATTTTTTCCTACCCCTATGGAATTGAAACTTTGTTTTCTACATATCTAGAATATGCTCAATCTACTCTTATCCTAGTCTAAACCATAGGTCAAAAAGATTAAATAAACTGTTGAGAAATTAAGTTGGAGGGAGAAGACTGCGTTAGCATGATAATGATTTTTACAATGCTTGTTTTGAGCGTCATATCGTCGTATCAATTGTGTACTTTAATGTGGAACAAACTGACATTATCTCATTATGAAGTTAAACATTATAAGGACAAAGACGTTATTAAGATGCATATATGCTTATGACAAATGACATATAATGCATTATACCTAATACATTTAGTTATACTGTAGCTCTTAAAAGCCCAATCTGTTGCAGTTATATAAACAGACTGACTTTGTCAACATTTCTATCAGTATCAGCGGAAGTCATGAGCTACAGAGGGACTGTACACACTGCAGCACAGTCACAACTCTGATTGGACTGACTGTAATGACAGCAAGGACGGATCAGATCATAGAATTTGAATTCTGTGACACACAGACATATCCTCATGCGGAGACACACACACACACACACACACACACACACACACACACACACACACACACACACACACACACACACACACACACACACACACACACACACACACACACACACACTCACCAGCTAATAGAGGGACAGTGGATCAATGTCTGTTTCAGAGCTCCCAGAAACCTAGACCATATCAGCACTCATCACTAGTTACTGTTATCAAATGTTTGGTACTGCCGAGGCTGTAGGAATCATATGGATAATGTGTTTGTATTGATGAATTTACTACATGGATTCAATGTATTGTGTGTTATTATATGTGAGAGGCACAATAAGACACAGACGTAACACAGAAAATATATAACCTGCAGCTGTATGTGTATTATTAGACTGTAGAAATTCAATCAATCAGCTTATTGAAACGTGAACACTAACAGTTGGGGTGATTGTTAGAAAAAGTCTTCAACCTCTGGGTGTGTGAAATAGCTAGTTGTGGCCACTTGATGGCATCTTTGTTGTTTTAGGCAAATAGTGTTGCATTTCTTCAATGCCTCGCAGGACATGATGCTATTTCTATACCTCAAACACACAATCACTGGCTCTACATCAGGCAACACATACACAGCACACAGTTTGTGGTCAATTCATAGATCAAGTCAAGCTATGGGTGAGAATAAAGATTGAATTAAGTTAATGTTGTTATTAACATCTGAGAGATGCTTCTCCTTAACCCTTCAATGAGATTGTTGTTTTTCCTATGTGCTGTTGGACTGGTTTGATGATTCTATTTTAAAGTGAATTGTTGTTAGCTAATACATTCACAGTATAGAACATGGCACATTATCATCTACTCATCACACTGCTGCCATTATATAAGCCACAGTCCTGCACAGTGGCATTTACCCCTGCTATAGCACACACACACACAAATGTTGAGAACCTGCAGTGAGCAATTGAGCTGCAGAGAGCCCTCTGGTGGTTGAAAAGTGGTAGGACACTTTGAGCCTGGCTCTATAAGCAAAGGGCCTCCTTTGAGTATTTTAGAACAGGGGTGTCAAACTCATTCCACGGAGGGCCGTGTGTCTGCAGGTTTTTGGTTTTTCCTTTCAATTAAGACCTAGACAACCAGGTGAGTAGAGGTCCTGACTAATTAGTGAATTTAATTCATCCATCAAGTACAAGGTGGAGCAAAAAAACATAGACACTCGGCCCTCTGCCCTCCGTGGAATGAGTTTGACACGTGCTTTAGAAAATGCATCCTTCCTTCCTTGTTTCCTGGAGGTAAGCACAGATCTAGGTTGAAGCAAAGTTCACCAATCTAACCAGTAAAAATCTGTGATTACTTCGAGGAAAGTAAGAAGGGAGGATGCATTTCTGAAGTATTCAAACAAGGCCAGGGTCTTATTTTAATGCTTTTCGGCTCAAAGTTAAAATACTTCTAAAATGCACTCTTCCTCCATCCCTTCAAATAATCACCGATCTGGCTAAATTGGATAGGTGAAAATAAGGGTTCCACCACACCACTTCCACCAATCCACTTACTTAAAGAAAAGTATGCATTTTGAAAGTATTCAAGCAGGGTACTTATTTGCATCCCTTCTTCCTTCCATCCTTGAAGTAATCACTGATCTATAAAGACTAGATAGGTCTGCATGCAATTGTTACCCATAGGAAAATGGGGGAGGGCCATGCTTTTTCAATTTCAGTCAAGGGGAGGGTTTAGTGTTTTTGTTATTTAATCCAAGAGAGGGTCATGTCATTTTGTAATCAATTAAATGTCAGTGTAAGTCAGCATTTTGGAATTTACATATTGAATTCTACTATGTGTAACATTGGTGTACAACCCTGCTCTCTCTCTCGTTCTCCTTGCTAAGCCTTACCTTTCGATTGGCTGTTCAATCAGTCTCTCTTTGTGCTTGGCGTATCCAGAACGTGGGCATTGAGAGTATCTGGTCAATCAAATAGCGCTTGTAGTGATGACATGGGGAGCCAGCATGCAGCAAGAACAGTGGTAGAAATGCCGCTTTCAAAATAACTCTTCTGACTTCAGTGCTTTCAAGACAACCGGAAAATCTGAAAAAAATATATATATCTGACTGGGAAAATCGTTTTGAACGGTGATCCAACTTGGGATTCAAAGTCGGAAACTCAAGCATCTTTTACAACTTCGACTTTACGACCTGAACATCACTGACCTCATGATTTGACCTAGTTGTCGTGAAAGCACAAAAAAACTCTGTGGTTTTATCACAACAAGCATTGCAGCGCACAATTACGCAAGGACCACGGCTCATGAAAAAAGTTCACAATAATTGAAGGGTTTCTTTGCAGTCAATGTCCGCTGAAGAGAATCTAGAATAGTTCAATGGAATGGTCAACATCATACTTAGCTAGCAAGCTAGCAGTCATCATCATGAATCAAGTCGACAATCTACTGGCAAATTATTTTTAATCCTTGTCATATGAATATAAAAATCATCGGCCATTGGACATAAACACTACACAACAGGATGGAAATCTCAAATTCAACAATGAGTTGTTTAGAAGGAATCAGTGGCTACCTGAAAGCATTGCAAAGCAATCACTAGCCTTCTATTCAGGGGAGTGGGTGTGGTCCCAAGTCTGGGTTTAAGGGTCTCTTTTCCAAGCTTAAAAGGATAAACATGTAACATTGGCCATGCTGTCAATCCAGCATGACTTCTGCCGCGCTCAAAACAACTGGAAACTCAGAACTGAGAAATCTGAGTTCAAGACAACTGGGAACTCTGAAAAAAAGAGCTCCAACTGCGAAAATACGTTTTGAATGGTCACCCTAATAATTTGGTCCCTTTCCCCCTCATAATTTAGCCTACTGTTCCGACTTGGTGGTGCACATGTAGCCTATAGCATGTTTTAGAGAAATATAATCATTGAATATTGTAAGAGCTTACATTGTCTGATCATACGCCCCCTTTATTTATCCTACAGTTCTGACTTGGTGTACAGGGAGAATACTGTAAGAACGGCCCATGTTCTGAATTCTGTCGCTGTACATTTCAAAAGTGCTGAACAAATAGTTACAGTGTTAAAGTATTCAGACCCCTTGACTTTTTCCCCATTTTGGTACGTTACAGCCTGATTTTAAAATGGATTAAATAAAACATTTTCCTCAGCAATCTACACACAATACCCCATAATTACAAAGCGAAAAAAGGTCTTTAATTTTTTTTGCAAATGTATACAAAAATAAAAAACTGAAATATTTACGTAAGTATTCAGACCCTTTGATATGACACTCAAAATTGAGCTCAGGTGCATCCTTTTTCCATTTATCCGTGATATGTCTCTACAAATTGATTGGCCATGATTTGGAAAGGTGCACAACTGTCTATATAAGGTCCCACAGTTGACAGTGCATGTCAAAGCAAAAACTAAGCCATGAGGTCGAAGGAATTGTCCGTAGAGCTCAGAGAAAGGATTGTGTTGAGGCACAGCTTTGGGGAAGGGTACCAAATCATTTCTGCAGCAATGAAGGTCCCCAAGAACACAGTAGCCTCCATCATTCTTAAATAGAAGATGTTTGGAACCACCAAGACTCTTCCTAGAGCTGGCTGCCCGGCCAAACTGAGCAATCGGGGGAGATGGGCCTTGGTCAGTGAGGTGAACAAGAACCCAATGGTCACTCTGACAGAGCTCTAGAGTTCCTCTCTCGAGATCGGAGAACCTTCCAGAAGGACAACCATCTCTGCAGCACTCCACAATCAGGACTTTATGGCCACTCCCCAGTAAAAGGCACATGACTGCCCGCTTGGAGTTTGCTAAAAGGCACCTAAAGACTCTCAGAACATAAGAAACAAGATTCTCTGGTTTGATGAAGATAGAACTCTTTGGCCTGAATGCCAAGCGTCACGTCTGGAAGAAACCTGGCACCATCCCTATGGTGAAGCATGGTGGTGGCAGCATCATGCTGTGGGGATGTTTTTCAGAGGCAGGGACTGGGAGACTAGTCAGGATCAATCCTTGATGAAAACCTGCTCCAGAGCACTCAGGACCTCAGAGTGGGGAGAAGGTTCACTTCCCAACAGGACAACGACCCTAAGCAGGAGTGGCTTCGGGACTCTGAATGTCTTTGAATGTCTGGAGAGACCTGAAAATAGCTGTGTTGTAACACTACCCATCCAACCTGACAGAGCTTAAGAGGATCTGCAGAGAAGAATACAGGTGTGCCAAGCTTGTAGTGTCATACCCAAGAAGACTTGAGGCTGTAATCACTGCCAAAAGTGCTTCAACAAAGTACTTAGTAAAGTGTCTGAAATACAATTTTTTCATTTTGTTTTATAAATTAGCTAAAACGTCTAATCCTGTTTTTGCTTTTTCATTATAGTGTATTGTTTGTAGATTGATGAGGGGGGAAATTGAATCAGTTTCTGAATAAGCCTTTAACGTAACAAAATGTGGAAAAAGCCAAGGGGTCTGAATACTTTCCGAAGGCACTGTATTGACTTCTTCCGTCCTAGCTCGCTCATTAATGTCTTCATCGAAATTACGGATTGCCTCTTATCCACTCGCCGTCCCTTAATGCCATAGTTTGTACATCTCAATTGTCAATAGAAACCACATTTGTTTAAGCAAGTCAGCCATCAGCTATGTTTTTTTTAAAAGGCAGTAAAACTGTTTTGCTGCCAGACAAGGCTCCGCAGATAGCTAGGTGTAGCAGTGGTAAGGTGTTGGGACTGTTGTTGGGACTCTGCTGTTGGGACAGCTTTATGCAGGCCCTAACAGTGTGTGGGCACCATTTGTCACCATTATAGTGCAATCCATGTATTGTTTAGTGTTGTGTGGTGTAGTTGTAGGTTTGCTGGCATGTATCTAAAATAAAATGTTTTTAGTTTGCCCCACAAGATGTACCTGCTAAAATCGCCACTACTTGTGTTACTATTTTCGCAAGCGTTTCACAGTAAAGTTTACACCAGTTGTATGTGATAAATGCAAATCGATGTTATGCATTTATTTCAGCATGAAGCGTTCAAAACAGGACGTTTAAGCGGTTATTGTCTTGCTCTTTACTGTATTCAGAGGGATAATATCAAAACTATGCATGCCAGTCTCTCTTGGCTAAAAGTAAAGGAGAGACTGACTGCCTTGCTTTTTGTTTTTAGAAGAAGCATTCATGTTTTGAAAATTCCAAATTGGTTGGATAGTCAACACACAGCACTGACACACACTTACGCCAGCAGCTATTTGTGATGTTTTAAATGTATGTAGTTCTGTCCTTAAGCTGTTCTTATCTATTAATGTTCTGTATTAAGTCTCATATAGCTGCTGGGGTAATATGTTTCATATGTTTTGTGTGGACCCCAGGAAGAGCTGCTGCAATCGCTACAGGTTATTTTAGGTCCTGCTGAAAGGTGAATTTATCTCCCAGTGTCTGTTAGAAAGCGTACTGAAGCAGGTTTTCCTCTAAGATTTTGCCTGTGCTTAGCTCTATTCCGTTTCTTTTTATCCCTCCAAAAAACTCCCTAGTCCTTACCGATGAAGAGCATATCCATAACCTGATGCAGCCACCACCATTTTTGAAAATATGAAGAGTGGTCTTAGTGATGTGTTGTGTTGGATTTGCCCCAAACATAATGGCATTAATTAACATTCATTTCTTTGTCACATTTCTTGCAGTATTACTTTAGTGCCGTATTCCAAACAGGATGCATGTTTTGCAGTCTTTTTATTCTGTACAGACTTTTCACTGTCATTTAGGTTAGTATTGTGAAGTAACTACAAATGTTGTTGATCCATCCCCAGTTTTCACAGGCATTAAACTCTGTAACTGTTTTAAAATCCCCATTGGCCTCATGTGAAACTCCTGAGCGGTTTCCTTCCTCTCCGGCAGCTGAGTTTGGAAGGATGCTTTGTTGTGACTGTGTGTATTGATACACCATACAAAGCTTAATTAATAACTTCTCCATGCTCAAAGGGATATTCAGTGTCTGCTTTTTTTTATTTTTACCCATCTACCAATAGGTGCCCTTCTTTGCAAGCCCTCCCTGGTCTTTGTGGTTGAAGCTACTCGACTGAGGGCCCTTATAGATAATTGTATGTGTGGGGTAATGTTATCTACTATTATTGACACAGAGTGAGTCCATGCGACGTATTATGTGACTTGTTAAGCACATTTTTACTCCTGAACGTATTTAGGCTTGCCATAACAAAGGGGTTGAATACTTATTGACTCAAGTCATTTCAGCTTTTAATTATTGTTATTTCGTTATTTTATTCTAAAAAACTAAATTCCACTTTGACATTGTGGGGTATAGTGTGTAGATCAGTGGCACAAAATCTAAATTTAATTAATTTTAAATTCAGGCAGTAACACAACAAAATGTGGAAAAAGTCAAGGGGTGTGAATACTTTCTGAAGCCACTGTAGGCTATAGATTTCCCGCCAACCTGTCACTTCAAAAGCACTTAATCAAGGGTCTTGGAGTCTCTGCATTTTAATTGTATGTTTATTTTGGTATAGCGTGATAAAATATTTCCACCGATTTCATCTGCCCCTTCAGTTACCCTATCCTGGCGCCGGGTTTTTCCAATTACATTAAGATTTGTCTAGTGATACAGTGATACAACAATACAATGCATCTCACAGGCTCACAGATGGGAGAATACCCTGCATTAACCAGCTGTTTTGGCTCTTAGATAAATTCCAATGTGATGGCAGTCAACCTCTTTATATAAACCGTTTATGGAATTTTGGTCCCTTTTCAGGAACCTTAAAAAACCTATAAACTGGAATCTTCCTCAATTAAATTCTGGCCAACTCTGGTTATCACAGCAGTTATCTCTCTCTCTCTCTCTCTCTCTCTCTCTCTCTCTCTCTCTCTCTGATGAACCCCACCAACTTCTGACAAATTCTCTTGTTTGCAGATGTTGTATTGGCTTTTCCGAGATAAGCCTGTGGGCTGGGGAGAATGGCATTGTGATGCGTTCCTGTGTGTTGGGGACCAAACTTGTTCAGTTTGAGGACAGTGGATTTGGCAGCATGCTGTGGGTAGCCCTTCTGTGCAGCTGTGGAGATACAACAAATCAGTTGAAGTTGTTTGTGTAGTTAAACATGATGCCTTTGAATAAAAAAATGTATGTTTGGAAATGTCTGGGGTGTGGAGAGAAGTCCACCTGTGCTGCTTGTTATGTGTGTCCACCCCTGTGTTAAAAATACATTAACCATCAACAAATAGACCCTGATTGTTAGATGCTATGAACACTCTCCCGGACCAAGTGATGAGTGGTCTGTGGTAGGGTTGAGTGAGTGGGTTGGAAATGTTAGGTTGGTGGTGTGTGTTGTGTGCATGTGTTAAACTCCATTTCTTGAGGGCCGAGCGCATGCAGGTTTTTGTTCTTCCATTGTACTTGATTAATTAATTAAAGTTGATTAGTTAGCAACTCCCCTCGCCTGGTTGTCTAGGTCTTAATTCAAACACGGCACTCCAGGAATTTAGTTTGACACCCCTGCTATAGGCCTACAATATGCCTGTTTGATCTATTCTCCCCTATGTTCTCTGCTCTGTCTTTGGTCACACCTGTGTTTACCTGGCTAATGTTATTATGTGTGATGTGTCGTCTAGTTTGGGTGTGGTAGTGGGCGTGGCCAATGGTGCAGTCCCCTGACGAAAATTGCTGTTTTAATGCTAGTTTCCTGCAATTCTACACATTTTGTAATGTGGCTGAGAGAAAAATGACAGTTTTAAAGCTAATTTCCTTAAATTCTAAAAATGTTGCCATGGCTTGCACTGTGTTCTTATGCAATCTAAGTGATTAAAATATGATAAAAAAATCACTGGGGACCCCATGCAATGACATATTGGGGACTTTTAGATCCTCCCTGACTGTCTAGTTTGTATTCTGGTGGTTGTTAGTTCTCAAAGATGAGCTCCATTATCTTTTCTACATACTTTATATCTGGTTTTAGTCATTTAAGTTCACACTGAAAACGGAGAACATTAAGTTACAGACACATGAAAGTGCCCATAAGAAATCAATTCTGATGAAAAAACACAAATGTGAAAAATTGGTGGATATAGCATTTTGGAAATGAACTCTTCCTTTATTAAAAGCTTTTGTAACATTTGAATTGTGGTTTTGGGCTAGTCAGAGTTGAGGGTGCCGTAATGTATGTGTGTGTGTGTGTGTGTGTGTGTGTGTGTGTGTGTGTGTGTGTGTGTGTGTGTGTGTGTGTGTGTGTGTGTGTGTGTGTGTGTGTGTGTGGTAATGGATGTGTGTGGTAATGACTGCTATCAGACTGGAGAGTATTAACATCCTCTCTACTGACTAATCACCACACTCTCTCTGGCCCCGTCACCCCCTTCACCAGTCTCTGCTTAGACGATGGGGATATGAGATATCTCTGGAGACACACACACACACACACACACACACACACACACACACACACACACACACACACACACACACACACACACACACACACACACACACACACACACACACACACACACACACAGTGTTTCCATTCGTACATTGTCTACATCTACTCATGCTGCCCCTCATTAGAACAAAAGGTTGAGTGTGGTCAAAGTGTGGTCACAATTAATGACTGCCAGGGCCATAACTGTGGTCATTACTGACTAATTAGCATTCCATAGTCTCAGGGGAAGAACCATAGTGCTGTCCTGAATTAGCTCTGGCTAAAAGTCTCAATCAGGACTGGTCGGAGGAAATTCATGTTATATGTTCATAATGCTTGCCATAATAGAAGGTACTGAGTATACATCATAAACATCAAATATGCTAATTAACTATCAAGGCTAAGTGTTTCACATAATGACATATTTCATTTTTACTTTCAGCAAAAAGTACAAATATATGGTCAGCTAGGGTATTGAATGCTAAGATCTGCACGTGTAACGCACACTTCCACACAAATTTTCCATTGACATCTGTGCATACATGATTGACACCAAAGTCTGGGTTAAATGTATGTCCCTAAAGTTAGGATTCAGTCTTTCATTTTCAAACCTGAATAGAGAAGTCACATTGATATTACTATTGTATGACTGTTTCCACCTGGACAGGGTAGTGTTCATTATGGCATGCAACAGAAAACAAACATGAGCGTTTCTCATTCAACAAGTACAGGTAGCGGCTCTCTGTTTCAGTCCATTTTCTTCCATTTAGTGCCTAATAACCCAGTCCTGAACCACTGTATGTATTACACTGGTTCTATCTGCCGAGACAGAAACAAGCAGTCCAGTCAAGGCATTAGTAATTAGGGCTTTGGGGTGACCCTATTACCGCAACATGAGTCATGACCGCAGTAAAATTCCATGTGACCGTTGAGTCACAGTAATCTCCTCTTATGCACTCTGGCGCCGGAGGTAAAGGCAACCGTTTTACAAGCGCCTAACCATTTGTGCTATTATGTGTGTTTTTTCCCGTTATCTGTAACTTATTTTGTAGATAATGTTTCTGCCAACATCTCTTATAACCGAATAGAGCTTATGGATATCAGGACAGCGATTACTCACACTGGACTGAACAAAGTTCTCCAACAAACAATTATTTTTCAATGAGCCCGACTCGGAGGATGGACATCAGACACCCGACAAGGCCCAAACCCCCTCATTGAGAAGGAGACGGAGGTAACGAGGAAGGAGATTGGGGTGCCTTGTAAGGATCCGCCGATGGCGAGTGGGAAATCTGCCTTTACCATCAGTATTTCTAGCCAACGTACAATCATTGGACAACAAATTAGACTAGAATAGATCACGTATATCATACCAACGGGACATCAATAACTGTAATATCTTATGTTTCACCGAGTCATGGCTGAACGACGACATGGACAACATTCAGCTGGCGGGATATACGCTGCACCGGCTAGATAGAATAGCAGACTCCGGTAAGACGGGGGGGGGGGACTGTGTATATTTGTAAACAACAGCTGGTGCACAAAATCTCACCTGAAGTAGAGTATCTCATGATAAGCTGTAGACCACACTTTTTTTCGTGGCTGTTTATTTACCACCACAGACGGGTGCTGGCACTAAGACCTCACTCAGCCAGCTGTCTAAGGCAATAAACAAACAGGAAAACGCCCATCCAGAGGCGGCGCTCTTAGTGGCTGGGGACTTTAATGCACGAAAACTTAAATCAGTTTTACCTAATTTCTATCAGCATGTTGAATGTGCAACCAGAGGGAAAAAAAACTCTAGACCACCTTTACACCACACACAGAGACGCATACAAAGCTCTCCCTCGCCCTCCATTTGGCAAATCTGACCATCCATCCTCCTGTATTAGCATACCGGTGAGACCCAGGTGCAGACAACGTTGGAATAACAAATGTTTATTATACCAACAGGGGCAGGCAAAAGACCAGAGTAGTGGGGCAAAGGTACAAGACGGCAGGCAGGCTCAGGGTCAGGGCAGGCAGAGTAAAGGTCCAAACTGGGAAACCAAGAGACAGGAGTAAAGGGGGAAAACGCTGGTAGGCTTGATGAACAAAACGAACTGGCAACAGCCAAACATAGAACACAGGCCCGGGCCTTACTGAACACCTCCCAGAGGTCCTGGTACTCCGCGGGAATGTCGGAGAGGTCTGGGGAAGCCTCCGAGCCCCCAGGAAGACGTCCAGGGGCAGGTTGCGCCGACTTTTAACAGTGGGCGAGGCAGAACGGGCTCCAGCCCATAATGGCACCCGTGGCCCAGTTGATGAGGGGATTGTGCTGTTGGAGCTAGAAAAATCCCAACACCACGGGAATCTGGGGAAAATTGATTAGCAGAAATTGCATCATCTCGCTGTGATTCTCCGACACCTGTAAGTTGATGGGAGTTGTGTTATGGGTGACCCACCCAATAGAGCGCCCGTCCAGTGCTCTAACCTCCATGGGTATGGAGAGGGGCTGAGTGGAGATGTTCAGCTCGGTAGCCTGGGTGATGTCCAAAAAACTCCCGTCCACCCCGGAGTCAATGAGGACCCAGAGTGATTTGGACTGGTCTTCCCATCGCAAAATAGCATGAAAAGGGGTGCGAGTGTGGGAATCAGACAAAGTCTCCATATGGGCCACCAGAGTACTTGATCCTACCCGTGGGCCTTGACCCTTTACTGGACAAGCAGATACAAAATGACCAAAAGTCCCGCAGTACAGGCACCTCTTAGTACTGGTTCTGTACTGCCGTTCCTCTGGTGACAGCCCCGCTCTGCCTAGCTGCATCAGCTTGGGGAGCGGTGACTCAGCCGTCTTCGGTCGTTCTGGACGTGTGCGCGAACTAAAAGTTAATCTCCCCCCATCGATGCGGAAAGTCAAGGCGATGAGGGATTCCAGATCTGTGGGCAACTCCAGAGCGGCAAGCTCATCTTTGACCTCCTCCAAGACACTGTGCAAAAACATGTCTGAGAGTGCTTCCTGGTTCCAGGCACTCTCCGCTGCTAACGTGCAGAAAGGAGGAGGGCTGAAGCTCGAAAATGAGGGCACACTGAGCCAAAAACGCCCGACAGGTGCTTGGCTCTCCATTAAAGCGTTCCGGCGGAGGTAAGCAGGGCTCCGAGGAAGGTGGAATGACCGTTGGGGCAGCGCTGCTAGCCGCCGAGTTACAGGCAGGCTCAGGGTCAGGGCAGGCAAGGAAAGGTCGATACCGGGAAACCAAGAAAACAGGCACTTTAGAGAGAGCTGAGTAAAGGTGGAAAACGCTGGTAGGCTTGATGAACAAAACAAACTGGCAACAGCCAAACATAGAACACAGGGATAAATACACTGGGGCTAACGAGGAAGATGTGTGACACCTGGTGAGGGGTGGAGACAATCACAAAGACAGGTAAAACAGATCAGGGTGTGACAGCATGCTCCTAAACCGTGGTTGATGCAAGGAGTGAAATAACCGGAAAAGCCCACCCTTTATGACTGAAAAACTAACCAGCTGGAAAGTGGCCTCCATTCGCTGTTTGAGTGCAGTGCATATGGATGAGTGCAGTGCATATGGATGTCCATTTGATAATGAGCCATTCTAAATCGAAACTAATTGGACATATTAGTAAAGACAAGCTTAAATTGAAAATAGTCTGATGGGTGAAAATATGATCACTTGATGAGAGAACAGCATGTGCAGCCTGAGGCAGATCACAAACTTTTTTCGGACTTCGAAATCATCAATAGCCTATAGTTGCGTCATGCAGCCCTTGTATTGTGTGTTTTGATTTCATTCACAACTAAAGTGGCCAAATAAGTCTACATCTAGCGTAAAGTACCTGTTTGAAATGATCACTTTTATGCTCAACATACTGTAGCTACTTCATATGCACACTCGCACCGAAATGGGAAAAATATCTATCTTTAGGTTAATTATATTCTTCTTACCATAAAATTATATAAAATAAAATATAAATAATGACACCGGATTAATAAGCATACTTGTCTACAGCCTATGCCATGCCGCATAGCCAGATAACATACAGTAGGCCAACTCGTATTCTGTTCTTCTGAAATACCATAATGTTTCTTTAGACAAAATGTATTGTGATGGTGTATATTACATTTATTTATTTGACTTATTTTACAGGCACGCATCAGCGGCCTGTTTGTGGCTTGTTTGTGGCTTGTTTGTGGCTTGTTTGTGGCTTGTATGTGGCTTGTATGCGGCTTGTATTCGTTGAGGCCTGGAGATGCTAAACTAAAGGTCAATTTTCGTGAGACCAGCTGACCTTTGCATGACAATAACTGTCTGACAAAATGTTTTCATGACTGCCACAGCACTATTAGTAATATGTTTTAATACATTATATTTGCCTTTACAATACCTAAGGCCTGTGTTGTTGAATACAGTTATGCAGGAGGATTATCCACAGTGGTGCACTAAGCAGCTTTTGGATGGATATTACTGTAACATTATATTACACTGATCCTAATAGGAATATCTCTTTATCTGCTGATACTGTGGTAGCTTGTGTCCATCGGTGTGTGTGTGTGTATGCAAGCTGAATATCTAAGTGCTTAGTGTGTGCTTTGTGCTTAGTGTGTATGTCTGTGTGTGTTTGCATCCTCTGTGTGTGTGTGTGTGTGTGTGTGTGTGTGTGTGTGTGTGTGTGTGTGTGTGTGTGTGTGTGTGTGTGTGTGTGTGTGTGTGTGTGTGTGTGTGTGTGTGTGTGTGTGTGTGTGTGTGTGTGTGTGTTGTAACCAGTCATTGTGTGTGTGAGTGTGTAGGTGGAATTCCTGCAGGGTCAGTGGTAAAGGCCTTTGCAGGCTTAGTGTTTGTTTGATGCTATTTGACAGCATTGGGCTCGTTCAGGAGAGAGGCATACAGTTGAAGTTGAAAGTTTACATACATATTAGCCAAATACATTTCAACTCAGTTTTTCACAATTCCTGACATTTAATCCTAGTAAAAATTCCCTGTCTTAGGTCAGTTAGGATCACCACTTTATTTTAAGAATGTGAAATGTCAGAATAATAGTAATTTATTTCAGCTTTTATTTCTTTCATCACATTCCCAGTGGGTCAGAAGTTTACATACACTTAATTAATTGTTTTAACTTGTGTCAAACGTTTCGGTTAGCCACACATTTGGAAGTATGCTTGGTGTCATTGTCCATTTGGAAGACCCATTTGCTTTAACTTCCTGACTGATGTCTTGAGATGTTGCTTCAATATATCCACATAATTTTCCTTCCTCATGATGCGATCTATTTTGTGAAGTGCACTTGTGGAGGTCTACAATTTTCTTTCTGAGGTCTTGGCTGATTTCTTTTGATTTTCCCATGATGTCGAGCAAAGCGGCACTGAGTTTGAAGGTAGGCCTTGACATACATCCACAGGTACACCTCCAATTTACTCAAATGATGTCAGTTAGCCTATCAGAAGCTTCTAAAGCCATGACATTATTTTCTGGAATTTTCCAAGCTGTTTAAAGGCACAGTCAACTTAGTGTATGTAAACCTCTGACCCACTGGAATTGTGATATAGTGAAATATAAGTTAAATAATCGGTTGTTGGAAGAATTACTTGTGTCATGCACAAAGTAGATGTCCTAACCGACTTGCCAAAACTATAGTTTGTTAACATGAAATCTGTGGAGTGGCTGAAAAAATTGTTTTAATGACTTCAACCTAAGTGTATGTAAACTTCCGACTTCAACTGTATGTGTGAGACGTGTGTGTGTGTGTGCGTGTGTACATGCATGCACCTGCGTGCCTGTGTGTGCACGTGTGTGTATGTGTGCGTGCTTGTGTGTGTGTGTGTGTCAGGCATGTATATGAAGCGTGTGAGAGAACTCGACATACAGGGGTAATGTTATCAGAGTAAGGTTGTGATGTCTGCTACTCTACTATAGAGCATGGGGAGGCATTCAAACCCTGTATAGGCTATGCTCACCATAAAGCTATTCAATCACCCTTGGAGCAAAATTCAAGTTCAATATGGGCTTAATTTATTATTTCAGCATTATTGCACATCAGTGTGTTCGCTGTATTACAGAGCATGCACAAACTAAGATCATACAATGTTGTTCCAGTGTTGGACTTACCTTACAGTTCTGCACAGTAATGGACCTCTCTCAAACGAAGGCTGACCTGATTTCAACTCAATTACTATTCTATGAGACCTTTTATGGCTTAAGAAAAACAAGCGCATTCCCTGAGCCTGGGATTCCCTTGGCCAACCTGGGAATAGCACACACACACACACACACACACACACACACACACACACACACACACACACACACACACACACACACACACACACACACACACACACACACACACACACACACACACACACACACTCATGCCCCCAGGTTCAGGTCTTCCAGAGGGATGTAGTGTGTAGGCTAATTGATATTCCTTCGCGCTGCCCTGGGCTTCTCCTAGGAACTTCTCTCTGCAGTGTTGCTGACAGAGCATGTTCCTACACTGCTACAGACTTAAAATAGGATCAAAGGATGAAAGCGTGTGTGTGTCAAAGAGAGAGCAAAAGAGAGTGATGTGTGTTACCAGCATGCAAGCTGTCTGCAGTCATAATTCTCCCTCTCTTGCTCTCTCCTTTTTTTTTATCTCTCTCCCTCTCTCTCTGTTATTTACATTCAAGGAGAAAGAATACATTAAAATGTTAGTGGAGTTTCTCGCTGTATGTGCATGGATACAAACATCCAGTCTGAGTCTTGACATGTGATTGGTTGGATTGGGAAGTGTCTAGGTATGACACTTAATTAATCACTGGCACTGCTGCAGGCCTCTGACCAATCTTTTGGCATTATTACACAGCTGTGCTCTTTCCTTCCTTTATAATCAGGTTCCCAGTGAAGGTGTAAAAGTCAAATTAAATTGCAAAACCGTACAGCCACAATTTACAGATTATGCATCGATCCACTTGGCCTTTCACTTACAGGGAGAGAACGGTCACAGCCCATTATGAGCACTGGTCAAAATTAGGGTCCTCTGTGTACATTATCTCCATGGTAAACTGTTTTGGTTAGGCACTTGAGCTGTTTTTATGAATGCTCTCAATTTAACTGAATGTCAAACTCTGTGTGGTCTCTCTCTCTCTCTCTCTCTCTCTCTCTCTCTCTCTCTCTATCTCTCTCTCTCTCTTTACCTCCACCGTTTCCAACTTTCTATCAACCTGCGGCCTCTTTCTCACTGTCACCCTCTATCTCTCGCCTCTCTCTCTCTCTTTCTCCTATCTCTCCCCCCCATCTCTCTCCCCTCTCTCACAGTCGCTGGACAGGCAACAGGAAGAAAAAAACATGGCCCCCGCCGTCATTATCTTTATGTGAAGAGAAGTTTAGCAGTGGTTTGATAATGTTAATGGAGGGTTGCAAATGAGGATTTAATGGTTCTGTGTCCTATAGGTTGGACCCTCTGGGCCACTGTTGGTTATTGTGTTTCATTAGTGTCTCGGTTGGAGGCTGTTGACACCTCCAGTTCGTGCTAGGCTGTGTCTGTAATGACACTCTATTCCCTATGAAGTGCCCTACTTTTGACCCTATGGGCCCAGGTCAAATGTAGTGCACTATATAGAAAATAGGCTGCCATTTGGGATTCAGCCCTAATCCTATCACAGTCAGAAGGGCGTTGCTCCATCACACTCACAACAGAGAGCCTTATTGTTCTGTGGCTACAAATATACTCCAATGATATATTTATTATGCCCTAAGGACAATGCACGATGAGCATTTAAATGCTTTTATGGCTACCTGGCAGATAGGAAAATGAACCATTTGGCTACCCATTGAATTAGAAGTGGTTATGCGAAGAAGAGCTTGGGAATGATCAATGTTTGTGTCGGTACTTGTTGGTTCTTAGCTTGACTTGCCATTCGAGGTGTAATATCTGTAATCAACTTAAAATGAACCGGGCAGTGTGAACTCAGATGGACTGTATGACGGATGATTAGAATGATATTTGTAGGCAAGCTTTGATAAAGCATGATTGAGGTCGAAACGCAAACACTTTTTAATAAATAAGAGCATCTATGGCTTAAAAGAGTTCTTGTTGTTGCAGCCTTTTTGGGAGATGCCATCACCTTTTCATCACCTTGTTCATTTGTATCTGTTTGTCCAGATGTGATGTATAGTAACAGTATTATATTGCCCAATACAAGATAATTTCTTCATGTTCCCAATGTTTTGCAACACTTTTTAGAGCTTGCTATTATGTACGATTGATAATTTTATTGACCATTTCCATTGAAATTCATTCCGTGTCATAATCTTTTCAATGAGCAGTTATTGTAAAACAACAACAAAAAATGCATTCTTGTATAATTCATGGAGATTTGATTTGGCTCTGAACTGAAGTTTAGGGCTAATATATGGGTCTCTTTTTTTCAACACAATCAATTGATCTCATTTGTATTATTGCTGTATAATTAGTGTTTTGAAGGTGAAGCAGACCCTGTGCCATTTTGCAAACAGCAATATAAAACACTAATATGGAAATGCAGTTAATCTAAGGACTACTTCTTAGTACCTCATTCAGGAAGTACTAATTCACTCAGAATATTATGTGAGAGCAATTTCAGCGCCACTTAAGAAGCTAGCTCCATTTTAATTTTCTTCATAAGCTGTGTATGTACAACCCCCCACATCTAGACTGCCTGATTAGCTTATAGTATTAGACTTGTCAAACAAAACACACACACACACACATGCGCACACGCAAGAAGGTACACATCCACACACATGCGGGCACACACACAAGCAGACACAAACACGGCCATGTTTCGCTGGCTACGCCATTTATTTTTAAGGACCCTGCATCTTTTGTCTTACTGGACGGACTAGAGACATTACTAGACTTAGATTAAACCGTACAGTTTAGCAAAGAGCGATTGAAAAAAGTGAGCGAAATGACTTAATTCTCTGCTTGGCAAAATATTTTTGTCTCATCTCAGTCTTGACCCTGAAAAGGTGCTGGCTCCAATTTACAATTTACCCCATCAGGGAGGTGACTAGAAGACAGGAGAGGCCCCCGAGCGACTCAAACTAATAAGAATCATTTACAGCCTTGTTTATTGAAGTCCCATCCGCTGACATTTTGTTTTCCTCTGCGGCAGGACATCTCATAAGCACTAACGTAATTCTGAGGAAGGAGATTTGATCCAGCCCTAATGAATCAGTTAGCAATTATATTCTTCCTCTTGTCTGGCTTTTTGTTTTTCTCCCTGCATCTTAGATCCCAATATGTCCATTGTTCTTCTCTATTTTCATAATATATCTGTCGATATAGCAATTCTGTGTTGTCACAGTTGATTTGGGTGACCTAGTAGTGTCTGATGTCAATTTGATTTGATTTTTGACACTTCAGTCATACAGTATAGTTGAGTATGACAGTCCCATTGTAGTTTCAGTCGGTATTGGTGCAATACATCAGTTTTAAACAGAAAGCTCTTCTTCCTTATGTCCCCGCCTTAAAGAGTGCATAAGTGACAAATTCATTTGAACAGTTTGGGGCGGACTGTCAGTTCACCCTAACAACGTTATCTCCTAGTATAAGCTGTATAAATGGTGCAGAAACCATTGTAGGTCAGGTCCCATGCAGTAATGAAGGGCTCTTAGCATGCTAGGGGTTGGAATGGGTCGGCCATGGAGTCCCACACTTTCAGACGGAAAAGACATGTAGGTATGTGCTCAATTTTCTATCTACAGGACAGTCACAAATAGAACAGTAGAAAACACTTGGTAAATATTTACTTAAAGCCTGCAGGTGTAATTATAATTTGTCATAAGCATGAGATGTTATAATGTCTTATAACAAGGTTTCTGTGTCTAATATCAAAATGTCAAATTTTCTGGTATTTTATTACCTTAAGGAGAGTGGGAGGTTGGTCTTGCAACAGAATCATCATCAGTATCTGAGAGTAGTATGGTAATCTGGTTTAGACATGCAGTTATGCTCAGTTATTTATTGACAAGCACAATCTGAAGTTAGCCCACATACTATGCAGCTTGATATCATTTTACATTTCCTGTTCAGAATCCTACCCAAGCTTATCTTTCACCATGGCATAGACATATTCGACATAGATAGTGTATGGATTACCGCTTCAGAGACTCTCTACATGTATGTTTTAGATACGTTTATGTCTCCACTCTGTGAAGGAAAGGCTTATCAATCCACACATGCTGTGTCGACTCCTGAGTAGTGCTGAATGTTTAACCCCAAAATGTGGTTGTTTTCCATTTTTTAAACAACTCATTGACCTACGTCGGGTTAATTATTGAAATTCCTTCTATAGCTTAATACGCACATTGAACAGTTTCTCAATGTAGTAGGGAGTTTATTTTCCAACAAGCCAATGTTCTACATAGTTTAGAGCATAAAATGTGGTAATTAACTACAATTAGTCCATTGCGCATCTGCTCTGCTTGTCCAGTCTCTGTTTATTTTATACCCCCCCCCGCAAGAAAAATACCAGGTTAAGGGTCAATAACACTTTTTAATTTTACTAATATAAAACTGTTGAGTCGGCTGTGGATGTGTCTTGACCTATACATTTGATCACATATGAAAAAAACATTGGATTATAACATATCGCCATAAAATTATAGGTGACAAGCACAATTATAAGAAAAGATCATCACCACAATCTTAATCAAAAAGTAAATAGGCTACTCACTCTCAGAGGGGATTGATTGTGTTGATGGTTCCCAGCAGCATCTTTGCCTCTCCCACAAAATTTCTGGAGAGATCTGTCATATTTAGTTGCAAAATAATACATTCTAAAGTGCAAATGTTCAGAACACTTCAGACACTGCAACTAACCAGCTCACCGCTGCAATTTTCTCTGCAACATTTTAAAACCATTTTTTCTCGAAATATTGTTCTAAACTGGCCTTAAGGTTCCACTTCCACCCTTTGCCCACTGCCTGAGCACATGCTATGTATTTACTGCTACTCTAGTTCAGGTTTAGCTAGTTAGCTAGCTTAGCGCGCTACATTTCAAATAGCTAAAACCAAAGACAGACAGATGTTTTTAAATATGTCCATAAAAAAACATACCACTCTACTTATGTATTTTTTTTCCCTCATCTTTCCTCTTCCTTCTAAATTGTGCCCCCGATGGCTTCGATCTTTTCATGAGAACAGCAGTCAGAACGGCAGTCAGAAAATGTTCTGTGGATAAACTGTCAACTGTCGCGCGCACTCGACTCACCCACCGTCCACACCTGGCCCCGCCCTCCGTCACCACCATCTCTCCAGTCAGCAATATAATTTCACTGACAACAAATAATTAAGTCTTGACTTAATGTGTTATTTTTCAGTGTTTCTCCTATGTTATATTCAGAGCGGCTCCTAAACGGCTCATGTTTTTAAAGCTAAATGTCTGTTGGCTAGCTAACCAGACGCTAATCGCTAGCTGGAATGCTAAAAACATAGCTGGATGGCGCAGCAGCTCTGACGCTGATTTTTAAAAAATATATCTATATATATATATTTCTTTATGAGGAATTCCACTGTCGCAATTTGTCAACAGCCCCTCAATTAAAAATACATATGTATATTGATTTTTGGGGTTTCTTTTTTTTGGGGGGGTATATATTGTTTAGGGTGGGTGGCACCATAGGCAGTCACCGCCTAGGTTGCCTATGCCTAAAAACGCCCCTGCACACAGGAAACTGTTGAGCGTGAAAAACCCAGCAGCGTTGCAGTTCTTGAAGCAAACCGGTGACCTGGCACCTACTACCATATCCTGTTCAAAGGAACTTAAATCTTTTGTCTTGCACATTCACCATCTAAATGGCACACATACACAATCCATGTCTCATTTGCCTCAAGGCTTAAAAATCCTTCTTTAACCTGTCTCCTCCCCTTCATCTACACTGATTGTAGTGGATTTAACAAGTGACGTCATTAAGGGATCATAGCTTTCACCTGGATTCACCTGGTCAGTTTATGTCATGGAAAGAGCAATGTTTTAAATGTTCTGTGTAGAGTGCAGCTTTTGCTTCGTGAGGTATCTCTATCTGAAAATACATGATCTAAGTGATTGATATTTGGTATTCAGCAGTCATAAAAGTATGCCTTATTAACTTTGAAGAACTGCAAAATAGTGATTTTGTCAGACAGCATATGCAGCAGCTCTATAGAGATGAGATGATGACTTGGAATGAACTAATAAAGTCATCAAATAAAACAAATGCAATATACACTACAACTGAAATAGTTTATTAAAGTAAAGTAATGTGAATAGTGGCTTCCCGAGTGGCACAGCAGTCTAAGGCACTGCATTGCAGTGCTAGCTGTGTCACTACAGATCCTGGTTCGATCCCAGGCTGTGGCGCAGCCGCCTTCGTCTTCTGCGGCCGGGAGACTCATGAAGCAGGCATAATTGGCCCAGCGTCGTCTGGGTTAGGGGAGGGTTTGGCCGGCCGGGGTGTCCTTGGCAGGCCAGGTGTATGCACGCTGACACAATCGCCAGGTGTACAGTGTTTCCTCCGACACATTGGTGTGGCGGGCTTCCGGGTCAAGTGAGCATTGTCTCAAGAAGCAGTGCGGCTTGGTGGGGTCGTGTTTCGGAGGACGCACGGCTCTCGACCTTCGCCTCTCCCGAATCCACATGGGAGTTGCAGCAATGGGACAAGACTAACTACCCATTGGGGAGAAAAAGGGGTAAAACAAACAAAAAAGTGAATAAATTATGTTTAATAAGTGATAAACTGAAATGAATGGACAGTCACTACCATCATTTGACTTTTATTAATTGTTTTATTCTGTGTTACAGCATTCAACCCAAATAGTAGAAACCCACATCGAAAACCGTGATTATTTTGTAATAATCAAACCGACCTCAAAAAGCACTAATCGCTCCCCCAGTGTCGTATTGCTGGTAAACTAGTAGTCTAATCCAGACTGCGTCCCCCATAAACTCTCCATATGCTTCAGCCCTGCTAGAGACTGAGCCTGAAGCAGTAACGAATTGTCTGCTTTGTGTGAAGGTTGCAGATGAATCTTTCTATGCTGTAGCAATTGTTCTTTATGGGTATGTTTTGTAGCTCATTGAACATGCTAATGTAATCTCTCCTAAGTAAGGTGTTCCTCTCAGCAAGCAGCTGGATACATATTGTATTGTCATGTAATTCTCCTCACTTCTGGGATGAGGCCGTACACTGATTTTGAAGTGATGTCCATGTAGAGTATTGACCGTGGAAAATAAACAATGCAGCAAAGATGATTTGCAATCGGATGATTTATCTAGACTGTTCATGTTGCCCTGTAGTGATGGCAGTGGGTAAAGACAATAATGTGCATGCATCCTTATACAGAAGTAGCAATTTATTAATTGTGCAAGAACATTTTTGAAAGACTCTCTCCACATGTGGAAAACACGTTCTAGTAAACATTTGAGGAAATTGCATTGATTTACAGTGCAGCTAATACATTATAGCCAGAATATAATTTCATTCAGTCCTTTTGGTGTCGTATTTCTGTCCATATCTCTCTCACTGCTACTTCACTGTGCCGGTGGTGTACTGTGTCTGTGCCTACGTGTGGAGTCATTGTTGGGCTGACAGTGTCCGCTGCTGGCTGCAATGAAAACTGCATTGTCTCCAACTGCGCATTTCTCTCCGGAGGCATATGAGGGAAATCTATCCTCGGAGCATTTACATGCGAAGAGACGCACCCCGCACGTACTGTATAGACCGGTCACAGGGGTATTGTTTTCATCAAAAAGGTAGGGGTCCAAACTATTGACACTAAAGTTTCTTATAGATTAAGTAGTCCAAAATGTTGTCACATATTCCTATCACGCAATGACTACATCAAGCTTGTGACTCATTTGCAGTTTGTTTCGGTTGTGTTTCAGATCATTTTATGCCCAATAGAAATGAATGGTGTCATTTTGGAATCACTTTGGAGTAACAAACAATACAGTATGTTTCCCATTCATACATGATTTACCATTCATTTATATTGGGCACAAAATAATCTGAAATACAACCAAAACAAACTGTAAATGCAATCAACAAGTTTGTAGAGTCACAAGCTTGATGTTGTCACGGTGAGTGTGGAGGGAACGAGGCGCAGAGTGAGAGGACGGTGCAAACATGTTTTAATAGTAATAATAAAACTGACAAAACAACAAACGAATGAACTACCGTGGCGTGATTACTAAATAAACAAACAAACAAGCACAAACAAACAATGATCCACACGCAGGTGGATGTGCGGTGCACTTAAATAGAATCCCCAATTAGAGACAACTCACGACAGCTGTCTCTAATTGGGGATCATCAATAACCCAACCCTGGGTGTCAGGACCTGACCGTGGCCATCCCACTCCCCCTAGAGGGAGTCAGGGACCTGGCCTCAGTCAGGCCCTTACAGTACCCCCCCCCTTAAGGCGCGGGCTCCCGACCGCGATGTTCCCCCCACTCAAAAAAAAACAAAAAACCCCCACAAAACCAGGGGGGAAAGGGCGGAGTACTGGGGCGGTTGTTGGTGGGGGCTCCGGAGCTGGCAATGAGGGCAGCTCCCTCTCTAACTCCCAGTGGCACGCCCGGTCCTGTCCGGACCCCGGCATGATGGATCCCTCCCCAGTACTCCCCTGACTCACCATGTCCAGTCCGGACCCTGGTGTGGGGACCTCCACCTCTGGAGAGGGGCAGACCACCCCTCCTGGACTGGGCCCCGGTGGAGCGGACTGCTCTGGCACTGGAGCGGAGCAGATGACCGGATCTGGACTGGGCCCCGGTGGAGCGGACTGCTCTGGCACTGGAGCGGAGCAGATGACCGGGCCCGGACTGGGCACCGGTGGAGCGGACTGCTCTGGCACTGGAGCGGAGCAGATGACCGGGCCCGGACTGGGCACCGGTGGAGCGGACTGCTCTGGCACTGGAGCGGAGCAGACGACCGGACCCGGACCAGGCCCCAGTGGAGCGGACTGTTCTGGCGCTGGAGTGGAGCAGATGACCGGAATCGGACTGGGCCCCGGTGGAGCGGACTGCTCTGGCGCTGGAATGGAGCAGATGACCGGTCCCGTGTGCAACCCCTTCCTTGGAGCAGGTCTGGACACCCTGCCCACCCTGGACCACAGCGCAGAGGAGGATTCCAGCGGTGGCTAAGGAGGTTAAGTCTGCTTTCCACCAGACACTGGGAGATTAATTCACCTTTCAGCAGGACAATAACCTAGACACAAGGCCAAATATAAACTGGAGTTGCTTACCAAGACAACATTGAATGTTCCTGAGTGGCCTAGTTATAGTTTTGACTTAAAAAATTAAAAATGCTTGTGCTACAGAGGGCTGTATCGGTCCACCAATACAAGACCAGTAAATGCCCAGTGCACTACTTTTTTATTTTAAATTATTTTTTAGTTCTATATATTAACATAGTTTTTATTATTCTGTTTTTCAGAATTTTTCATTAGATATTTCTGTATAAATTTGAAAACATTTAGAAAACATTCTCATTTTCACGTTGTCATTATGGGGTATTGTGTGTAGATGGGTGAGAGATGGGTGTACTACAACAAAATGTGGAATAAGTCAAGGGGTATGAATACTTTCTGAACACACTGTAGTCATTGCATGCTAGAAATATGGGACCAAATACTACACTTTTGACTAGGCCTACTTTATTCATAAGAATCTTTAGGGTGTCAATATAGCTCAGTATTTGAATTATATATTTTATACACCCATTATTGCACATCTTTATCAAGGGTGTCAATCATTTCGAACCCCACTGTACATGCCCCCTTCTTTAATCAGCCATATTGGCTACCCCTGGCTAAAACATTCATTAGTTGGCCTAAAATGACGCAGTGATATGTTTTTTCAAATCGCTGAATCATTTCTCTGACCGGCTCTCTAGTTTCCAGGTGCAACGTAAAAGAGAAAGGGAATGCATGCGAATCCAGCCCTGGCCAGCCATTTGGCAATGCAACTCAGCCCCGTATGCCTTGACATCAACAAGTGGATGATATATTGTGTGTGGAAAGAGAGCGTAGCCTAGAGTCCGGTGATGCCACTGTCCCCAAATGTTCCCTTGTTTTATTCATTGCGCCGACAAACGGCAGATGGCTCTCTTGAGTTTTAATTTCTGTCTGTGAATGTTGTCTCTGGAAATGATATCCATCTAACGGATAAATATCTATTGATTTATGGTGGTGTTTTATAGTACTGAAACCACCAATACAGCATATGTTGACAGATGCTTAACGAACAAACTGAACATAAAATATTTCACACACAGATATTTCACACACATTTTTCTGAGGTGTCTCTTCTGAATATGTCAATGTCAAAATTATTTAATTTGATTAGCGATGAGTTCAGTAGCCTACATTTTGATGCACGGTTTACTATTTTCCATTAGGCTACCTGACTTGGGTCATGCGTAGACTACCGGGCAAAATAGGCCAACATGGATAGGCTACATGCAATGGTGAACAGTCCCAGACACCTTAAAACATATACAAATAGATGTGTTCTCAGACAGATTTTTTTAACGAGCCTATTAAATGTCCGTTGTAATTTAGGTGCGAGCACGTTCGGAGCGCGTCAATTATTGCACATCTGAAGCCGCCTTGAAGTGTCAAATCTCCCTACCGGCTCAATAGCAACGCCTGAAGTGAGGGACTTGTGCTCGAGAGGTCGAAAGAGAGGGAGGGAGAGTATTATCCTCTTTCCTCTCTGATGCGAGTGCAAAGGAGAGAGTGAGTGGTTAAGACTTGTTGATGTGGAAGATGGGTTGATCTATAGACGGAAGCATCGTTTTTCTTACAGCGCGGGGATTTGATACCAAATGAGCTTTTGCGCGGGAAAGGTGTGTGTGTGCTATGTTAACTATAGATAGTTTATGTGTTTCCCTGCGGTTTCCCTCCTATCATGTCTTTTCGATTACGCACCGGATTGCTGTCTCTCCAACGAACCGTGGGTTTAATATGAATATCCCGACAGCTGTATTGTCTCCTTCGCATCTGGCAGCGTAAGTTTATCTATTTGTATGCAGTTGTCACACCGTGCAGACGTCATCCGCACAGGACCCGTTTAAGCTTTGGTTAGCCTACATTTTTTTCCTTCTCTCTATCTCTCTCTCTCTCTCCAATCGGCGTGTTTGTTTCTCTTTGACCACAATACCAATCTACAATGACAGCTCAGATGTGAAGGGAATGGAATATAAAAAGAGAAGACGTGAAAACGCATCATGCTGCCATGCAGTCGGATAGGTATAGCCTATATTGCTATTCAATAGGCTTGATACGTTTGATATTTGCGTATTACTTTTTTATGTGACTCTCCAAGATTAATGGCCATTTCTGCGTTTTGAATGGTCAACTTGGCTAATATGTCTGCGTAAACGTCTTGTTCTCCTGTGCGGTACCCTGGCGAGTGAGTGCCCGTCGTCCCACGGTGATAATCACCCACAAAAGTGCTTTTGTTTGTTTGTTTGGACGGCTGGTGGCACACACACACGCGCACACACACTCAACACAGCGTGTCCACCGCTGTCCAGCGTACTGAGTTCAGAATCCAGCACCGGTCTCCAGGACGAGAGGAGGGAAGGAAGACAAAAGGAGAAGAATAAACCGGAGCGCGAGAAGAGGAGGCTACAACACACACGACATTTAGGAGGGGATGGAAGTAAAAAATGTCACCCAATAAATCGAAAATCAATATGCAGATATGACTGTTGAGCTCGTTCGGGGTGAGTTTTTGCCAAGCAATTTCACCAACTAGACTCCTGATGAAAATATGGAATGAAATAATTCTATGACAACAGTTTCATGATGCTCACGAACCGTACAATTAATGATAACGCAATGTTTCATAAGCACTAAAATGTAGTGTCTGTACACAAAAGGCAGCTATCAAGAAGTAGATTCATATTTAAATATACCTGATTCAACACCACGGACCGGACCGTCTAGCCACCACCATGGGACTGTGACCGAGCTGCTAGCGACTAGAGGCGGTTGTTTATGTGGTCTGTGCTCCGTGTGCGGACGGAGTGCGGACCGGACCTGAGCAGCAGTGAGACATTGAGCCATGGCAGCCGCTATTGCCAGCGGTCTGATCCGGAAGAAGAGGGAGGCACGGGAGCAGCATGTAGACCGACCACCCCCGAACAGGCGGAGGAAGAGCCCCAGTAAGAACAAGGGGCTCTGCAATGGCAACCTGGTCGACATCTTCTCCAAAGTGCGTATCTTCGGCCTGAAGAAGAGGAGACTACGGAGACAAGGTGTGAGAAGTTGTGTGTACCTGTGAGGTGTCTGTTGTGACTTATGTGGGTAACGTTTCTCTACACATCATTCATTTGGGTAATCCCTCACTGATAAGTAGGCAAACCAATGTATCCAATAACATTGATTTGATATAATTAATTCACTACACTCATGAGATAAAACATTACAGTATCATATGTGCACTGACTATCCCATCATCCGTATATGTTTAATAAAGGGAGAAAACGCATGTGGTAGGCTATAGCCCAGGGTTCTCCAACTGGCAGCCTGTGGGCGACATGGCCTGCGGATGATTTTCTGAGAAAAAATAATAATATATATACTTAAATGATTTATTGTTGGACAAGAAAGACTGTAAAAACACCAGGAAATTCACTCCAAGTGATAATTTTGGAAATCTGTTCCGAGGTATTCTTATGCAAAATATAGAGATATATGTGATTGTAAACAATGTATGAAATTATTATGTTTTTGTCAAATATTATATCTGTTTGGGCTTCTTGCGGTCAATTTGCAGTCTACAAATTATTTGTAATTATGTTCCGGCTCAATGACCATCTGCTTAAGAAATAATCATCCCGCAGCTGAATCTAGTTGATGATCCCTGCAATAGCCTGGGGCGGCCTATCCCATGGTTCTTATGGTTGACTACAGCGGTCTGTTTGTTGGTCCCTCACAGGCAGGAAGGAAGGAGGGGTAAAAAACAAATATACCCCTGATTTAGCCTACATGTAATCTCAGGTAGATGACAGGCAACAGGCGAGCTGTGCGTGATGCTTTAGACTAGGGCTCCCCAACTGGTGGCCCGCGGGCCACATTTCTGAGCAAAAAAAAACAAAAAAAACGTTTTTGGACATAAATGACTGTAAACACACCAGGAAATCCGCTCTAATTGATTTTAATTTTGGAAATCTGTTCCTAAGTATTCCCACACATAATAGAGAAACGTGATTGTATACAAATATAAGCAAGGTTTGAAATGATTGTTTTAGTCAATTATTCTATATGTTTGGGCTTATTGTGGTCAATTAGCAGTCTACAAATTAGTATATACATTATTCATTGTTGGACATAATATACTGTAAAAACACCAGGAAATCAGCTCCAAGTGATTTTAATTTGGGAAAAGTATTCCCACGCATAATAGAGAGACACGTGATCGTATTCAAATGTAAGCAATGTCTGAAATATTATTTATCTGTTTAGGCTTCTTGCGGTCTGTTTGCAATCTACAAATAATTTGTCATTCCCCCCCCCCGACCATCCGCTCAAAAAAACCGTCCCCCGGCTGAGTCTTGTTGATGATCCCTGCTTTAAACGGAGCTGTCACCACGTATTGCTCAAATCGGCCCCTCCTCTTTGAAGCTCATACATGCACACTGCTGAACTGCATTGTGCATATAACAAAGCCTTGCACATCCCCAGAATGAACAACTAATATAATCCATTGCTATGAGACCTAAAATGTAAATAATTCCCTGATAGGAGGTTACAGCTTTCAAACATAATCTTTCCTCACATAACTGTATGGAACATAAACAGCCACCACTAACACACCAGAGGCGGCTGCCTATAGACACTGATTAGAAATCACAGGCCACTTTAAGGAATAGAACACTAGCCACTTTAATGATGTATCCGTATCTGCATCACTCATCTCTATGTATAAATTGCACTCTACACTATTCTACGGTATCTTAGTCACTCAAATTGCATCACCCATCTCATATGTACGTACAGTATATACTGTATTGTACTCTATACTACGCCACTGACTGCTAAACAGCCATCTCTAGCACATCAGAAACTGCTGCCTGTAGACATAGATTAGAAATCACTGGCCACTTTAAGGAAATGAAACACTAGTCACTTTAATAATGTTTCCGTATCTTGCACTACTCATCTCATACAGTATGTTTAAACTGTACTATTCTTCGGTATCTTAGTCACTTAATTGTGTTTACATGCTGCATCACCAATCTCTTATGTGTATACTGTATACTATAAAGCTTACTATGCCACTGTATCTTAGTCCAATGCCGCCCTGACATTAGATATTACTTGTTAGATATTACTGCACTGTCGGAGCTAGAAGCACAAGCATTTCGCTACACCCGCAATAACATCTGCTAACCACGTGTATGTGACCAATAAATTTGATTAGATTTTGATTTGATTTTGATTTTAACCTTTGGGCCATGGCCTTTCATTTATATCCTCCGAGCCAAAATCAACAACTCAGACAATACACAGGCTTAACGGTGCTGGATTTAGCAAGCTAGACAGCAAATTTCCATTCCTGTCTGTCTGGATGCCCACTGTACTGTCCAATAAGCCAGTTCTTCTGGCTTGTGGACAGAGATTCCAGCAGTTGCAGAAGGGACTTGATGCTAGACCATGCCAACAGAGAAGCCAGGGCCTGATAAAACAATAATTGGTGCTGTGGGCTTGGGTGTGTGGCATGGTTGTGTATCTTGGTACCTGCCACTGGTGTCTATGGGGGCAATCTTGTCGCTAATACATTTCAGATTCAAAGACACTGATGCCATGCTTACCCAACGTGACAAATTACCCCTACGACGCCTTGACAACAACACACCTGCCAACTCAGGGCCCCTCTGTTTGTCTGTTTGTGCGTGTGTGTGTGTGTGTGTTCGCGTGCGTGTGTGTGTGTGCCTGTGTGTGCCTGTATTTGCTTGCGTGGGTGTGTGTTCATGTGCACGTGTGACAGTGACATTGCCCTGGTAAGCATTGGCAAGTGATGCATTGCATTTGGACGTTCTTAAACAGGTCCTCTGCCGTAAGACAATGCATTATAAGGATGAAATGTAGTGGTGGAGAAAGCTACTCAGAAATTGACGATTTGTTCTGGTTGCTGAGTGATAGAGTTGTTATCAGACCACATGGTAAACACTTGGGCCACGTCCCAAATGGCACCCTATTCCCTATGTTGTGCACTACTTATGAGCCCTGTAAATGGTTTGCACTAGAACGAGAATAAGGTGCTATTTGGGACGCAGCCTTGGTTGTCACTAATCTCCATCATCGGCGTTATTTGTGGTTACTGGCCCAGTGGGAAGATACATTATTACTTTCCCACTCGCACGAGAGTTGTTAGGGACAATCTTTAGCGAGCGATTTCTACCACCACCACAGCTTTCAGAGCTCACAGGGGGCTGCTAGGAAATGCTGCCCACACTAGAGCTCTCTCTCTCACACACACATGCACACACACACGCACTTACACACACAAATATACACAGACGCAGGCGCGCACATGTACAGAAACAAACACACTCACAGGCTAAAGGAAGAGTAATGGCTTGTTTGGTGTGGTTAATTCAATACCGGCCTCTCTGGAAGGACATTTCCAAAATAAAGCTGAATGCTCCACCAATCATACGCAGTGTTATAACACGGGCGTACAATGCAGTTGTCATTATTTTAGGGCTTCCATAGCTGAGGACACACTGGAAAATAGGGCTTCCTGGGGAGAGCTTTTTCCTAGATGATTAGTTTTACTGTGACTGAGTGGGCTTTCCATTGAGGAGACCAGGCTTTTCTTTACTGTGGCGCAGTTGATTCCGTTGGATGGAGCGTAGCGCTGGGTGGTGTTCATTCGGCACCAAATAGAAGAAATCTGACTAAAACAGAGAGGGACTACCTGGACTTTCCGTAGCAATGTCTAGTGAACACGAATGTGTCCTGGATTCAGGCATTGGCCACAACACACATACTGATTGTATAGCTGTAGTCCTTTTTTGTAAAAGCGTTTGCAAATTCAAACATTTTGATAATATTTTTGTGCCTTGCTCAAGGACACACTAGCGGGCCACCAACCTCCCCAATTTGCTTTAAAACCACAACATTTTCTCTATGCCTCATGGGAAAATGGAGAGAATTACAGGAGATATACAAAAAAAATCTCTACCATCAAGAGGGGGACCAACAAAAGTTTTACCCGCGAGGTGGGGGCCCAAAAACCAAATCTCGCTTAGGGCCCCCAAATAGCTAGGGCCAGCCCTAGTATACACTATCAGTGAGGTGAAATGGGCAGAACATAACAGATAGTTCACTTCTATCTCCAACAAGACTCCATCAGCTTACCGGATGAATCTCCATCAATTTAGGCCACCTCCTAAAACAGTTCAAATACTTAAATCTCAAAAGGAAAAAATAAAATAAAATGCCAGTCTTTCAGTCTTCCACTGCTACTTGTTATGCCTTTGGAAAGTATTCAGACCCCTTGACTTTTTCCACATTTTGTTAGGTTACAACCTTATTCTAAAATTGATTAAATTGTTTTTTTTCTCATCAGTACATACATTACCCCATAGTGACAAAGCAAAAACAGGTTTGTAGACATTTTTGCTAATTTATTAAAAATTAAAAAACGAAATATTACATTTCCATAAGTATTCAGACCCTTTACTCAGTAGGCCTACTTTGTTGAAGCACCTTTGGCAGCGATTACCGCATCAAGTCTTCTTGGGTATGACACCAGAAGCTTGGCACACCTGTATTTGGGGAATTTCTCCTTTCTTCTCCGCAGATCCTTTCAAGCTATGTCAGGTTGGATGGGGAGCGTCGCTGCACAGCTATTTTCAGGTCTCTCCAGAGATGTTAGATAAGGTTCAATTACAGAAGGGTTTCACATACAAATGTCATATTAAACCACAGTGGAAGGCACTAGTTATCTTGATTGTATGGGAAATGTCTGATTACAAAACAGTCACAGAACACCCTGTACTGTACTGTAAAGCCACGAAAGGACTGCACACTCCTCTTTGTATTGAAACAATGGATACATGTTCTTTCCCTTGATGAATGACAAACAGTCTACCATTTACATCACTTGAATTGATGATAGACAACCATCTATTGAGACGGAAGTGAGATCGTTCCATATTGTTTAGTAATGTCCGTATCAGAATATAAATGTTGACATAAGCCCTTAGATAACACTGAAAGGAGCCTTTTAATTGGCCTGCAGGTCCCAGATCTGTTGGTGCTATCATCTCAACTACTTGTCATGCTAAACATGTTAACACAAACAGATCTGTGACCAGACTAGCTTTTCATATGCTTCCTGCTATCTTCCATGACAACATGGAGGGGGAGGAGATGGAGAGGGTTTTTCCGATGCGGGTTAGAAAAGCCACGGTCATATTCCAGAAACATCCAAAGTGTGTCAATCAGGGTTGGGCTGGCGGTGAGGTGTGCAGCTGCCGTGTGTGTGTGCGTTTTTGTGTGTGTGTGTGTTTTTGTGTGTGTGTGTGTGTGTGTATGTGTCCTGAGAGAGAGAGAGAGAGAGTAAGAGAAAAGAAGAAGAGAGAGGAGAGAGAGAGAGAAAGAGAGAGAGTGAGAGAAAGAAAAAAAACAAAGTATACAGTGACAGTTCCATTTTACCTCAGGAATGCCCCTATTGATGTGTGTGTAGGTTTCGAGAGAGAGGGCTAGGAAGGGATACCCCTATTGCATAAACCAACATTTCTACTCAGCAGAAGGAAGGTTTGATGTGTGTTTGTTGTATATGCAGAGAGAGGGATGCCCCTACAGCTGCAAAACCACTGCAGCTATATCAAATGTTGGATAGAGAAGAGGACCCTGCCTGCCCCTTCATTTGAAAAAACACAGTGTTTGACTCTATTGAGACAATTAAAGAGAGAGAGAGGGAGGGAGAGAGAGAGATATCAAGTGAGAAAGAGGAATACACCTTCAACTGAGCAGGGTGCGGTTTTGAAAAAACACCCAGGGATTTTCTCAGTACAGTATATCCAACCTCCTTTCTTTTCGCCCCTTTCAATCATTTTGGTTTGTTTGGTACTGATTTATCCTAAAGGTTTCATTGCACTTAATGACAATGAAGCGACTGAAAGCCTTACGAATATTAAGTATGAAAATACGCTAGTGACACCCACGGTTTTGCCTGTTCTGTACATGTAGCATGCCACCTTGCATCCCACTGCTGGCTTGCCACTAAGCAGTCCCTGGATGGGAGACCAGATGCTGCTGCAAGTGGTGTTGGAGGGCCAGTAGGAGGCACTCTTTCCTCTAGTCAAAAAAAATGTAAAGATGCCAATGCCCTGTGTAGGGTGCTGCATTTCAGATGGGACATTAAACAGGTGCCCTTAGTCTTTGTGGTCACCAAAGATCCCATGGCATTTTTTGTAAGAGTAGGGGTGTTAAAATTCCTGGCTAAATTCCATCATGGCCACCTAATCATCCCCAGCTTCCAATTAGCTCATTCCTCTCCACTGTAAATATTCCCCAGGTTGTTGCAGTAAATGAGAATGTGTTCTGAGTCAACTTACTTGGTAAAATAAAGGTAAAAAAAAGCCAGTATCCCTTTACACCCATACCTGTATACGGGTTGAAAATGGCAGATTTGGGCACTGAGAAGTGTCTAAATTGGAACGCAGTGGCTGTACCTTAACATGTTATAAATTACAGACCTTGTGTTTTACAGCACTGTATGGATTTTGACTGACAGCCATTCTGAACTTGAGCACCACGCAACAAAAAATTGTAAATAAATACCACTTTGATGTCATAAAAGCAAGCGAGTACAAATGTGCACTTCACATTTCCTAATCATAAAACTCATGTGATATCACTTTGTTTGATGTACAGTTACGCTGGGTTGTTCTGAACAGAATGAGCCTATGTTTGTCTATTGTGAAGAAAGTTCACTGTGAAACATGCACCTGAGTGCACACATGACGCCTTTCAATGCGCACCAAAATTACAATCTGTTTAACTGAATTGCCCTGTGAAAGCCTAGCACTGTAAGATCGTAATTTATAATTTAGCTAATCACGTTGGCAATAGAACAAGCTTTGAAATTAAGCCCATCTGACCCAGATTACGATTTATAATGGACCGTTTTTTTAAATTGCGTAAACAAAAACAGTAATTGTGTGATGGTGGGGATGCAGGGCTGTTCCAAACAAAACACCTACCAGTGTGCTTGCTCTATTTCCTCATCAACACAGATAGGAGAGGTCCAAAAAAGAAAAGTACCGTAAATGTAAAATGCACATAAAATCAACAGTTTAATGTTTGGATTCAGTTTTGTGTCAGCTGAACTGTTGTGTCCTTAACTTACATTTTTTTAAAATTATTTGATCAAACTGGGGTCACTTTGGAACTAGTGGGGGAATTAGTACCTGGGCTACAGGATATATCCAAATTCAGACAAATTCAAGGACATATTACATTTTAGTAATTTAGCAGACACTCTTATGCAGAGTGACTTATGGTTAAGTGCCTTGCTCAAGGTGACCATTCGGTTACTGGCCTGATGCTCTTAACCACTAGGCTACCTGCTGCCTCAGGACGCATGCACACACATACACAAACACATTTACACACTAACACACGCCTCTGCGCCCAGTGTGCTAGCGCAGCGAACTCCCAGCTCTGTCTCCATTTTAATTATTACAAATCGGCCGCTGCTGAACTGTCTGAAGAATCAATCTCACTCTCTGAGATTGTTTTAAACGCTGCTGATCAAAGTCTTTAATTGATTGGAGGAGGCCATCTTAGTGTGTCTTCCTGCTTGTTCTCACTCAAGGGGATTGTGCTCTCATTAAAAAGCCATGTGAAAGTGTGTGTGTGTGTGTGTGTGTGTGTGTAGCACATGGGGATGTGTGAAACTTACTCATCAGCCTGAAGAGTCCCCACATCAGCCTGAAGTGTCCCCAGCAAATAGCTAGCTTTTTGCGTGGCGCCAACTGGTAAGACGCTTCATGAGGGCGGTCACGTGTGCTAGCAAAGCAGAGGTCCCGAGTTCACGCCAGGTATGGGCCGAATCGGGAGGAAGTGGTACTCACTAAGCAAGCATCACATCATCTTTTACGTGTGTTGGCCTATAAAGTCTTCATAAATGTAGATATCAATTCATGACATCTGAAAATCCTAATGTGGTCTCTACCCTGCCTCAAGGTTAATGTCCGATAGGGCGATGTCAGTCGTTTTTTTCAATCACATTGATGCTATTTTCACAAGTATGTGGTGAATTTTCCAAACTGGTAACAATTGTAACGCCTAAAGTCTTATATTCAAAATCTTTTATTGTGCATAAATTTAGTTTGGAGACATCTTTCACCACACAACCATTGATCCAAAATCAAAGTTTACTGTGAAATACCATGATAACATTAATTTAATAAACAAAACACAACATGATATCTTCTCAATTTAGTTGTTTTAACAGCCAGTTAATCCAATAGCAAAAAATGCAAGATACAGGTTTCAGAATTTCCCTTTGAATGTAATATGCCACAGTACTGTAAATTACAGTACATTACACTGTTTTCACATCAGGCAATACACTTGCGCTACCCATCAAAATGTAACATCAAATTGCCATCATGTAATCATGTATTGTATTTTTTTGGACTATTGTACTGATCAATACAATTTATTTATAAAGCCCTTTTTACATCAGCAGATGTTACAAAGTGCTTATACAGAAACTCAGCCTAAAACCCCAAAGAGCAAGCAATGCAGATGTAGAAGCACGGTGGCTAGGAAAAACTTACTAGAAAGGAAGTAACCCAGGAAGAAACCTAGAGAGGAACCAGGCTCTGAGGCGTGGCCAGTCCTCTTCTGGCTGTGCCGGGTGGAGATTATAAGAGTACATGGCCGATAAGGCCAGATTGTTCTTCAAGATGTTAAAACGTTCATAGATGACCAGCAAGGTCAAATAATTATCACAGTGGTTGTAGAGGGTGCAACAGGTCAGCACCTCAGTAGTAAATGTCAGTTGGCTTTACATAGCCGAGAATTCAGAGGTCGAGAGGTCGAGAGAGAGAGAGAGGAAAACAGCAGTGTGATCACTCACAATCATTGATGAAAAAAATAAATGTATTGTTCAGATATATTTACAACATAGGTGAACTGTAATCAAATGAAACAAATGTTTAGTAGACACTAGTTTGCATCAAGCCTGTCTTGAGCATAGGTTCTCATCAACATCATGGTAAACGTCCTCATTCTTCATGCACCTGGGTAAAAACCGTTTGGCACGGAGAATCAAGGCCTGACATACAGTCGTATGCAAAAGTTTGGGCACCCCTCTGAGGCTGCATAATAATTTACTCTGTCATCACAGAAAATGATCACAGTGGCATGCCATTCATTTTCTAATAAAAGCTGAGTACTGGGGTATTGTCCAGACAAAGATTTTTAGTGTAGCAATATTAAGTTGTATGAAATTAAATCAGATGTGAAAAATAGGCTATGCAAAAATTTTGGCACCCTTGTCATTGTGTTGATTTGAATACCTGTAACTACTTAGCACTGATTAATTGGAACACACAATTGGTTTGGTGAGCTCATTAAGCCTTGAACTTCATAGACAAGTGCATCCAATCATGAGAAAAGGTATTTAAGGTGGCCAATTGCAAGTTGTTGTTCTCTTTGACTCTCCTCTGAAGAGTGGCAAAATGGGGGCCTCAAAACAACTCTCAAATGACCTGAAAACAAAGATTGTTCAACATGATGGTTTAGGGGAAGGCTACAAAAATCTATCACAGAGATGTAAGCTGTCAGTGTCCACTGTGAGGAACATAGTGAGGAAATGGAAGACCACAGGCACAGTTCTTGTTAAGGCCAGAAGTGGCAGCCCAAGTAAAATATCGGAGAGGCAAAGGCGAAGGATGGTGAGAACGGTCAAAAACAGCCCACAGACCACCTCCAAAGACCTACAACATCATCTTGCTGCAGATGGTGTCACCGTGCATCGTTCAACAATTCAGCGCACTTTGCACAAGGAGAAGCTGTACGGGAGAGTGATGCGGAAGAAGCCTTTTCTGCACACACGCCACAAACGCACATTTGGACAAGCCAGCTTCATTTTGGAATAAGGTGCTGTGGACTGCTGAAACAAAGATTGAGTTATTTGGTCATAACAAGGGGCGTTATGCATGGCGGCAAAAGAACACAGCGTTCCAAGAAAAACACTTGCTACCCACAGTAAAATTTGGTGGGGGTTCCATCATGCTGTGGGGCTGTGTGGCCAGTGCCGGTACTGGGAATCTTGTTAAAGTTGAGGGTTGCATGGATTCCACTCAATATCAGCAGATTCTTGGGAATAATGTTGAAGAATCAGTCACAAAGTTGAAATTACACCGGGGCTGGATATTTCAACAAGACAACGACCCAAAACACTGCTCAAAATCTACCCGGGAATTTATGCAGAGGAACAAGTACAATGTTCTGGAATGGCCATCCCAGTCCCCAGACCTGAATATCATTGAGAATCTGTGGGATGATTTGAAGCGGGCTGTCCATGCTCGGCAACCATCAAACCTAACTGAACTGGAGATGTTTTGTAAGGAGGAATGGTCCAAAATACCTTCATCCAGAATCCAGACACTCATTAGAGGCTATAGGAAGCGTCTAGAGGCTGTTATTTTAGCAAAAGGAGGCTCTAATAAATATTGATGTGATTTTTCTGTTGGGGTGCCCAAATTTATGCACCTGTCTAATTTCATTTGATGCATATTGCACATTTTCTCTTAATCCAATAAACCTAATTTCACTACTGAAATATTACTGTGTCCATCGGTTATTTGATAGATCAAAATGAAATTGCTGATCCAAACACCCAATTATTTATAAATGGAAATCATGGAAATTGTCAGGGGTGCCCAAACTTTTGCATACGACTGTAGCTCTGGTTTTATGTCATTGCATGCCTCGTCCATGGCCTGAAGGAGTATGGTACTCTCATTGGGATGGCAATCATACACCTTACATATGTATTGTATTTTACAGTATTGTATTGTAGTGGTCCTGTGTGGCACTGGAAACACCAGAGTTGTGGGTTCGATTCCCACTGGGGTCACATACAAAGATGTGTGGACTCACTGTTGTCACTTTGGATAAAAGCACCAGTTACGCATTGGCATGCAGTCCCTGGAGTTCTACTTTTTTTAACTCACACTCACATAAACGTATACACACACACACACACACACACACACACACACACACACACACACACACACACACACACACACACACACACACACACACACACACACACACACACAAACACACACACAGGGCTCAGGTGATTATTCATCTCCTCAGGGCTTAGCGAGAATCAAATCTGGCCTGATAGCTGTCTCTACGATAAGGTTAATGTGGAAGTCATTAGGCCCTAGGGGTAGACCACATACACACAAACACACACACATACACCCACACACACAGGCGGCACACATACACACACAGGTGAAACACACACACAGGCGGCACACACACACACATGCTACGGTGTTGTACATAGATGAACGCGTTATGTTTATTTCTTAGTGGATGCAATGGTGTCCCGTGTAGCTCAGGTGGCAGAGCATGGCACTTGCAATACCAGGGTTGTGGGTTTGATTCCCATGGGGGACCAGTATGAGAAAAAGCATGAACATGTATGTACTAAATGTAAGTCTTCTAAATGACTAAAATGTAAATGATTGTTCTTCTGTGGAAAATGTACATGTATGAAGAGTTTCTGGCATGAACTCCCAATGTGGTGGGTTGAAGCGGCTCTTATTAGGATGTAGAAAGAAGGTTAAAAACTTTCTGCCTGCTCCAATACCAACATATCACACAAACATTCACGGGTAACTACAGGAGCTAAGACAATTGTTTCAGTAAAATGATTCTATTTTGAAAATGACTTTGCATCCCACCTGAGCTTGGACATGAACATTGCCTTGAACTCTTATATGTAATTATGAATGATAAAATAGACTTTAAACCGCAGTCTTTGCTCTATTAAGAAAATATAGGCCATCTTATCCCCCAATTCACATGACAACCCTGTGAATAATTTACAGTGCAACATTAACCATTATTTCCCCTCACAGAGAAGAGAACTGAAGAGGGTGCTGTTGAGTTTGCTATCTGACTGACTTTCACATTAATTTAGGAACATTTGATTGTCCCATTTCTGAGTAAGGCATGGCTTATATGAGGTACATTTTGGCTTCATGATTCGCCTCACAATGGTCATAAAAGAATAATAAAGAGTTGGAACGGATTGAAAAACAGACACAAGCTGTGGATTATGAAACAATATATTCAAACAGTTTGGTTGCTCTTTACTCTGTGATCCTTTACCTCTCTTTTCTACATTTACAGTATATTACAGTTCATATAGAGATTTGAATGTTTGCTCTATGTATATATAATGTGTTTCTTTGGTGCAGCATTCGTGTGGGAGAGTCCTTTCCTTCGGTTGAAAGGATTCATTCTCTTGAGCTGGTCTAACTATTTGTGTACTGTTGCTAACCTCTCTTTCTCTCCCTGCTTCCCTCTCTCTCTCTGTGTTTCAGATCCCCAGCTCAAGGGTATAGTGACCAGGTTATATTGCAGGCAGGGATACTACTTGCAAATGAACCCAGATGGCTCTCTTGACGGGACCAAGGATGACAGCAGTAACTCCTGTGAGTATACAGTCTCTTCATCTTTCCTGCTACAGCAGTGGTTCCCAACCAGGGGTACTTGGCGTATCCACAGGGGGTACTTGAGAAGACTCATGATACCATAGACCTTCTGGTAAAATGTACATGAGGGGGTACTTCAGGGGTACTCCGGGCAAAGCAAAAATCAGTTGGTGGCACAGCAACCAACAAAGGTTGTGAACCACTGCGCTACAGGGTCAACAAGTTGTTACTTTGCACACATTAGTGTGTAATTGTTTAATATGCATGACCAGTACTCCATTCTAAATAGAATGCAAGTCTAGATATTGGGTCACAGCTACTTTGGTGTCTTATAATCAGCAAATGAAGATATTTTTTTAATATACAATATATGATTTAAGATAAATAATAATGGGGTTGAGGTTGATAAATCTATAAATGTTATCTATATATGATGACAATCTATAAAATCAAAATGTTTAGCTTGTCAACACGTTGATTTAGTCTCCCAACCCCACCTGTATTATGTAGCTTCTTTCTACCGGCACTTATCTCAAATTAAATCACAGAAAGCAGATGGGTTCTTCTTTCTGAGATGGAAAGTGGTCCAAGAAACAGTGGGCTAGCTAGAGAGAAGAGAGTATTCTTAGCTCTTCGCTGGCACTGCTTCCTAACCGCTCCAGGCTAGCTGGTTAATTTGATTTCAGTATGTGGCGCTAACTGTAGCTTGACACTGCTTTGTCTCCGTGTCTGTCACTAGGAGCAGAGATGATACGTGTCACTTCCACAGGCCAATAGACACCTGTTTATGGATATACAAGGGGCACCCACACACACACCTAGTAATATATGCACACATGATAGATGTCGTTGTGATAGTCTGGATTCTAATCAGGTTGTCTGTAGTGACACCTATAGCACTGAGATGCAGTGTCTTAGTCCACTGCTCCACTTGGGAGCCCTGGCGATATCACAATGATGACAAAAGGTGTTCCTACTAATTATTTGGCTCCTTTAGATATGCCATTGATTTTCCAAGTCACCAAAACGCACTTTAGACTAAATCTTCATCAGCATCAATAGATAGTAGAATGTTCAGTCGGACCTCATAGCGATGTTGTGACACAACGTGAAACCCATCAATAGATATAGCGAAACCATATTGACAAAAGGTTGGCGAGAGAGAAAAATGTATTTGACAGCTGACATGTTGTTAACACAGTAACAACATTTACACAACACAGCATCAGCCAAAATCCCTATCCCATATTGGCTCAATGCCTCAAAAAACCCAGTGTCCATACATACGTCTCACATCCCTCACTCTGCACTACCTACTGTACATCCACGCCAATACCAATGACCTCAAATAGTCAGGCGAGCTTATTCCCGTGCATCTAAATCAGCCTTACACACACTGGCTGTATCCCAAATGTCACACTGTTCCCTATATATTGGAGCAACTTGACGCAATGCTTGCTTAACTCGGAAGCCAGCCGCACCAACGTGTCGGAGGAAACGGCGTACACCTGCTGACCGTGTCAGCATGCTTGCGCCCGGCCCGCCACAGGAGTCTCTAGAGCGCGATGGGACAAGGACATACCGGCCGGCCAAACCCTCCCGTAACCCGGATGACGCTGGGCCAATTGTGCGCCGCCTCATGGGTCTCCCAGTCGCGAACAGCTGTGACACAGCCTGGGATCAAACCAGGATCTGTAGTGATGCATCTTGTACTGCGATGCAGTGCCTTAGACCGCTGCGCTTTGCGGGAGGCCCCTATTGGTACAACTATTGACCAGGGCCTATAGGGCTCTGGACAAAAGTAGTGTACTATGTAGGGAATAGGGTGCCATTTGGGATGCGGATGCTTAGTGTCGCCGCCAAGGCTAGCCCTGTTATTTCTCAACCAGTACTAACATTACAATGGCCAAAATGACCTATTAAATCAGCCACGCTGACTGCAGTTTTTCAAGTGCTACTTCCCAGGTCTGTCGTTGTGGCCAGGACCATGCTAGGCTGGTCATGTCCACACAGTGCCATAAGCATGTAGTGCAGAATCACTACTTTATACAATAAATACCTAGGCCGAAATTCACTACTGACAGGTTCCCTGACGTTTACGGAGATCGTATTTATGGTAAACGCTGTAGATGTTGGCTCAAGTGTACATTTCCTTTGAAAGGGGCATTAATACTGCGCTCAGGATTGCAACGGGCCTTTATGATGTGTTAATGATGTGGATATACAGTGCCTTCTTAGGCAAAATTGTGAGTGAGCCCACTCTTTTGGCTGAGAAGCAACCCCACACATGAATGGTCTGAGGATGCTTTACTGTTGGCATGACACAGGACTGATGGTAGCGCTCACCTTGTCTTCTCCGGACAAGGTTTTTTCCGGATGGCCCAAACAATCAGAAAGGGGATTCATCAGAGAAAATGACTCTACCCCAGTCCTCAGAAATCCAATTCCTGTACCTTTTGCAGAATATCAGCCTGTCCCTGATGTTTTTCCTGGAGAGAAGTGGCTTCTTTGCTGCCCTTCTTGACACCAGGCCATCCTCCAAAAGTCTTTGCCTCACTGTGCGTGCAGATGCACTCACACCTGCCTGCTGCCATTCCTGATCAAGCTCTGCACTGGTGGTGCCCCGATCCCGCAGCTGAATCAACTTTAGGAGATGGTCCTGGCGCTTGCTGGACTTTCTTGGGCGCCCTGACGCCTTCTTCACAACAATTGAACCTCTCTCCTTGAAGTTCTTGATGATCCGATAAATGGTTGATTTAGGTGAAATCTTACCAGCAGCAATATCCTTGCCTGTGAAGCCCTTTTTGTGCAAAGCAATGATGACGGCACGTGTTTCCTTGCAGGTAACCATGGTTGACAGAGGAAGAACAATGATTTCAAGCACCACCCTCCTTTTAAAGCTTTCAGTCTGTTATTCTGACTCAATCAGCATGACAGAGTGATCTCCAGACTTGTCCTCGTCAACACTCTCACCTGTGTTAACGAGACAATCACTGACTTGATGGCAGCTGGTCCTTTTGTGGCAGGGCTGAAATGCAGTGGAAATGTTTTTTTGGGATCAAGTTCATTTTCATGGCAAGGAGGGACTTTGCAATTAATTGCAATTCATCTGATCACTCTTCATGACATTCTGGAGTATATGCAAATTGCCATCATCAACACTGAGGCAGCAAACTTTGTGGAGACCAATACTTGTGTCATTCTCAAAACTTTTGACCACGACTGTACATTCCTAAGGCACTGTATGGCAGGCATATCACAAACTGCACCTAATTGACACTTTGCTAAGCGCACCCCAGAATTTCGGGCAACCAATCGCAGCGCTGCGGTGCATAGCAATTGTCGCTAAACAAGCTTTAGTCCGACACCTCGGACAAGCTGTCATTTCAAATTCATGGAATCCAATGAGGGCAATGGCAAAAACTGTAGAACTGTAGTAGTATTTTTCTTATCCAAAATTACACTACGCTTGAGGAACAATTCTGCTTCGAAAGTTGATAAACTTATAACCTCACTTTTGAGAAAATGGCCTTTGAATGTTTTTGTGCACCTACTGGAGAAATCTTCTTTGTCTACACCCATTCAGCGTCGTTCACACTCTCTTTAAGGGTTGATCCTAGCTTTCTGTCCTAACAAAAGCAGTAAATCACCCAAGCTAACTGACTAACAATGGCTAGCTTGCTAGCTACTTACAGACAGAAATGTGACCTACCGGCTCAAATCGGTCTTTTGTAGCAAAATTTGAAATTGTGTTTTTTACATTGGATAAAAGTAGAGACTCAGAGCTACAAAATATACCATTCAATGCATTTTTGAGGAACAATGGGAAAGTAATCCTGCTTTGAAAGTTGATAAACTTGTAAACTCACTTTTGAGAAAATGTTTTGGGACCTAGTCAAGAGTTCTTCTTTGTCTACACCCATTCAGCATCGTTCACACTCTCTTAAGCTTTAGCCCCACCCATCTGGTTTGGCTTTTTTGCTGACGTTTTCTGACACCAGCCCTATTCAACGGGTGTTGCACTTTCGTAAATTCATCAGTTATTCTGCGCTCTGGCATACTCAGACTAAATTTACGAACACACCCAAAATGGTTACTTGCATAGTGGAGTATTTTGTTAAGACATGTAGCTAGCTAGGTAAACAATGAACCTAGCTAGGTAAATAACCTTGTAAGATAATACACGTCATGTAACGTTAGCTAGCGAGCCAGCCAGCTAACGTTAGCTTGTTAAACAATGAACATATTGCCAACTCATGTCATTACTACCCTTGCATGAATCTGCTGGTAGTGGTAGCTAACCAACCAGGTTTAATGTTAGCTTGCTAACATTAGGATCTAACTAGCCAAGCAAACGGCTCTGAGATATGAATAATAACATCCTACACGTAATGTTAGCTAGGGAGGCAGCCAGCTAATGTTAGCTAGCCAGCTAACAGTACACTTTATCTTGAAATTAAACCAAATTAAACCACTGTCAAAATGTGCAATATCTAAAAATGTAGCTAGCTAGACTATTATGCATGATGGACGGGTCTCCTTGTCACGGATGCCATGCCATGGTTGCCCTTAGTTTGAAAATGTAATCCAGAGACCGGTGTTTTCTCTTTAGCAATTGTACTCTTATTCCACTGATTTCAAAACTCGATCCTCCAGAAAGTGGAGAGCAACACTTGCGTTAGACAGTATTACCTTCACATACTGACCAGCTCAAATAGACATAAGCCTTCTATATGGCAGACCAATCAGAACTCCTCTCTTGGCATGTCCAGCCCACTCATTATCTCAGCCAATCCTGGCTAGTGGGAAGGTTGCTTTTTCTGTTGCTTAACCAACTAGGCTCGTAATTTAACACTTTTATTAGTATTTACGCATTTTGATTTAAAAAAAAGTTAATGTTCAAATGGCTCTCCTGTGAAGTAGTGACATGCGACATACGTCTAGTTTCCTGAAACGAACTGACCTCAAAAAGCACTAATCACTCAACACTACTAGCTCTAATTGACCTCCATTGAACATTTTGCTAATGCTAGCTAGCAAGGTAAAATAGCTAACATGTTTTCTCCAAATGCATGTTAGTTAGCTAAGTTATGAATATATTATGAATATAACGTTCATCTGCTGTCGACATCAGGATACGATTTGAGACCACTAGTTAGCTCCAAAAGTGGTTAGTAGCTTTGACTGCATGCTGACAGTGCATTCAGAGCCATCCAGTGGCTAGCCACACTACAATTTTACCAGGTTCCTGTAAAGCAATTGTAATGACAGTCCACCACAACATACCCGAGAGTCTCCTGATCAGCAAGGGGTTTAATCTGTGTTTAATTTCATTCTGTATTGAAAACACTGTTTGAGTGTGAGTGGTTTTCTCCAGTGGTTTGAATGGGGAATTGGGCTTCCCGGGAAAATGTTAACAGAGTTAGCAACAGTTACCAAGGGGGCGGGGCTTAGTGAACAGTTAATTGTGCTTGTAATTTGCAACGGTTTGCTTTGTCGTTTGAAATGTACAATCTGTCTATCTCTGTCTGTCTCTGACTCTCTGCCCCGCTTTCCATATTTCTGTCTTCCAGCTTTGTTCAACTTAATTCCTGTGGGTCTCCGAGTTGTTGCGATTCAGTCCGTGAAGACAGGGTTATACATCGCCATGAACGGGGAGGGCCATCTGTACACATCAGTGAGTAACAGTCTATTCTATTCCATTCGATTTGATTATATTTGTCTCTAGTTTCTAGTCTAACAACTGTATTTTCAGCTTGTGTAACGTTTAAAAAACAACTATATGATAACAAATATGGTTACATGTCCTAGCTGGACCAATATTGCATGTAATGTGTATTGACTGTTTCTTCAATTATTATTTGCATGACCTGTGTGTCCTAAATGCCATACAAGCGGAAAATACAGTTTATTATTAGAAACAAATATAATAAAATTGAATTAAGATGGTAACACTCCCACCCAAGGACAAATAGACACCATTCCAACCACAACCCTCTACTCCTCTCATCTCCACTTTTCTCTTCCCTTCTCATCTCCTCTCTTCCCTTCTCATCTCCTCTCGTCCATTTTCATCTCCTCTCGTCCCTTCTCATGTCCTCACTTCCCTTCTCATCTCCTCTCGTCCCTTCTCATCTCCTCTCTTCCCTTCTCATCTCCTCTTGTCCCTTTTCATCTCCTCTCGTCCTTTCTCATCTCCTCTCTTCCCTTCTCTCCTCTCTCTTTTCATTTCCATTCTTTTCCAATCCTAGTTAGCTATATTAATGAAGAACATCCGAACCTTGTCTCTCAGATAGCGAGATCCATGAGGATCACTACTCTAAAATCCCTCTGTCTTCCCATCCCACATAGAGCATCAGGTACACTGAAATCGCATTCCCCTTGCTGTCCTCATTCATTAAGTGCAGAGGATAGAGGCACGGTTTTCTAGCGACAGGCAGGCAGGTATTCCAATGGAATTCCGTAAGACTTAATAATCACTGCTTGGCTAAAGCCATGAAGGTAATTACAGTGGAGATTAATGACCTAGAGTCTATGGATTGTGTTTAGGGAATTTACAGTAGGGATTATAAATTAATCTACATTATAGATGATATATACCGCATTACAATGAGTGGGTTGAACGTGGGTATACAGTTGAAGTCAGAAGTTTACATACACTTAGGTTGAAATCATTTAAACCCATTTTTCAACTACTCCACAGATTTCATGTTAACAAACTATAGTTTTGGCAAGTTGGTTAGGACATCTACTTTGTGATTGACACAAGTAATTCTTGCAACAATTGTTTACAGACAGATTATGTCACTTATAATTAACTATATCACAATTCCAGTGGGTCAGAAGTTTACATACACTAAGTGGAATGTGCCTTTAAACAGGTTGGAAAATTCCAGAAAATGATGCCATGGCTTTAGAAGCTTCTGATAGGCTAATTGACTGTTGGAGGTGTACCTGTGGATGTATTTCAAACTTCAAACTCAGTGCCTCTTTGCTCGACATCATGGGAAAATCAAAAAATATCAGCCAAGACCTCAGAAATATTTTTGTAGACCTCTACAAGCCTGGTTCATCATTGGGAGCAATTTCCAAACGCCTGAAAGTACCACGTTCATCTGTACAAACAATAGTATGCAAGTATAAACACCATGGGACCACACAGCTGTCATACCGGTCAGGAAGGAGTCACGTTCTGTCTCCTAGAGATGAACATACTGGTGCGAAAAGTGCAAATCAATCCCAGAACAACAGCAAAGGACCTTGTGAAGATGCTGGAGGAAACAGGTACAAAAGTATCTATATCCACAGTGAAACGAGTCCTATATCGACATAACCTGAAAGGCCGCTCGGGAAGGAAGAAGCCACTGCTCCAAAACCACTATAAAAAAGCCAGACTACGGTTTGCAACCGCACATGGGGACAAATATACTTTTTGGAGAAATGTGCTCTGGTCTGATGAAACAAAAATAGAACTGTTTGGCCATAATGACCATCGTTATGTTTGGAGGAAAAAGGGGGAGGCTTGCAAGACGAAAAACACCATCCCAACCGTGAAGCACGGGGGTGGCAGCATCATGTTGTGTGGGTGCTTTGCTGCAGGAGGAACTGGTGCACTTCACAAAATAGATGGCATCATGAGGAAGGAAAATTATGTGGATATATTGAAGCAACATCTCAAGACATCAGTCAGGAAGTTAAAGCTTGGTCACAAATGGGTCTTCCAAATGGACAATGACCCCAAGCATACAGTGGGGAGAACAAGTATTTGATACACTGACGATTTTGCAGGTTTTCCTACTTACAAAGCATGTAGAGGTCTGTAATTTCAGAAAATCACATTGTATGATTTTTAAATAATTAATTTGCATTTTCTTGCATGACATAAGTATTTGATCACCTATCAACCAGTAAGAATTCCGGCTCTCACAGACCTGTTAGTTTTTCTTTAAGAAGCCCTCCTGTTCTCCACACATTACCTGTATTAACTGCACCTGTTTGAACTCGTTACCTGTATAAAAGACACCTGTCCACACACTCAATCAAACAGACTCCAACCTCTCCACAATGGCCAAGACCAGATAGCTGTGTAAAGACATCAGGGATAAAATTGTAGACCTGCACAAGGCTGGGATGGGCTACAGGACAATAGGCAAGCAGCTTGGTGAGAAGGCAACAACTGTTGGTGCAATTATTAGAAAATGGAAGAAGTTCAAGATGACGGTCAATCTCCCTCGGTCTGGGGCACCTTGCAAGATCTCACCTCGTGGGGCATCAATGATCATGAGGAAGGTGAGGGATCAGCCCAGAACTACACGGCAGGACCTGGTCAATGACCTGAAGAGAGCTGGGACCACAGTCTCAAAGAAAACCATTAGTAACACACTACGCCGTCATGGATTAAAATCCTGCAGCGCACGCAAGGTCCCCCTGCTCAAGCCAGCGCCTGTGCAGGCCCGTCTGAAGTTTGCTAATGACCATCTGGATGATCCAGAGGAGGAATGGGAGAAGGTCATGTGGTCTGATGAGACAAAAATAGAGCTTTTTGGTCTAAAATCCACTCGCCGTGTTTGGAGGAAGAAGAAGGATGAGTACAACCCCAAGAACACCATCTCAACCGTGAAGCATGGAGGTGGAAACATCATTCTTTGGGGATGCTTTTCTGCAAAGGGGACAGGATGACTGAACCGTATTGAGGGGAGGATGGATGGGGCCATGTATCGCGAGATCTTGGCCAACAACCTCCTTCCCTCAGTAAGAGCATTGAAGATGGGTCGTGGCTGGGTCATCCAGCATGACAACGACCCGAAACACACAGCCAGGGCAACTAAGGAGTGGCATCTCAAGGTCCTGGAGTGGCCTAGCCAGTCTCCAGACCTGAACCCAATAGAAAATCTTTGGAGGGAGCTGAAAGTCCGTGTTGCCCAGCGACAGCCCCGAAACCTGAAGGATCTGGATGGAGGAGTGGGCCAAAATCCCTACTGCAGTGTGTGCAAACCTGGCCAAGAACTACAGGAAACGTATGATCTCTGTAATTGCAAACAAAGGTTTCTGTACCAAATATTAAGTTCTGCTTTTCTGATGTATCAAATACTTATGTCATGCAATAAAATGCAAATTAATTACTTAAAAATCATACAATGTGATTTTTTGGATTTTTGTTTTAGATTCCGTCACTCACAGTTGAAGAGTACCTATGATAAAAATTACAGACTTCTACATGCTTTGTAAGTAGGAAAACCTGCAAAATCGGCAGTGTATCAAATACTTGTTCTCCCCACTGTACTTCCAAAGTTCAAAATGGATTAAGTACAACAAAGTCAAGATATTGGAGTGGCCTTCACAAAGCCCTGACCTCAAATTTGTTGGCAGAACTGAAAAGCGTGTGTGAGCAAGGAGGCCTACAAACCTGACTCAGTTACACCAGTTCTGTCAGGAGGAATGGGCCAAAATTGTTATTAGGATTAAATATCAGGAATTGTGAAAACTGAGTTGAAATGTATTTGGCTAAGGTGTATGTAAACTGTACATAAAGGTAACTGCCAAAATAAAGGAAACACCACCATAAAGTGTCTTAATAGGGCGTTGTCCTCTTGCTCAGTTGTGCACCGGGGCCTCCCACTCCTCTTTCTATTCTGGTTAGAGCCAGTTTGCGCTGTTCTGTGAAGGGAGCAGTACACAGCGTTATACGAGATCTTCAAAAACAAGGACATTTCTAAGTGACCCCAAACTTTTGAACGGTAGTGTACTTAGATTGCATCAATATGAAAAAAACAAGGGGTAATTTAGGACAGGGAGTGTTCGGGAGGAATAGAAAGCAGCATATTATACAAGAGTCGGCAGCGTGAAACAGAGTGGGTCTTTGCGAGGATGCTGGAGACAAGAGTCCCTGGTGCTTTGGGAGCTTTGTCATTTTTGTCACCAACTTTCCTATTTATCATTCCTGTCTTGTTCTATCTGCTCCATGCTGCTCTCAAAGTTATTCCTATTAAATCACATGCCCTCAGATTACTTTTATTCCATCTGACTGCAGTCTGGGCTTCTTACACGGACCTGACATTTATGCAGAATATATTGTATCTATTGGGGAAGGCATTTGGGACTGCCTTCAGAAGCTGTTTTAAAGACCCTGTCTACACCTAGTATCTAAAAGAACTCAAGTAAAATCATATCATATCATGGACATGGCATTCATCCAGAAGGTTGTACTGTAAGTAATTTTCTTCACCTGTTAATCTTTAGATGATATCATATAAAATAACTTTTCAAATCCCCTATATTTTATATTTTAAAATATATTTTATGACTCAAATGAGTCCATGTTTCCTTTGATTTTAGGGACAATACGTCCTCGTCCACCCTTAGTCAGCCGGATCTGACACAATCAAATCAAAGTGGAAATATCCAGTCAAACTGAATGGGACCACAATCTGACACAGCACACAGACATAGAACACAATAACAGGGGTAGGCCGACACTAGCCAGAAACATCTGTCAGCAGTTTAAGTCTAAATAAATTCTAACATGACAGCAAGCAGTGACCAGTACATAAGGTTGAACACAAGTATTGTAGTGAACAAGTAACTAACTTAATAGTTACCATTGAATAGAACAGCTGTAGCACTATTTTGCAGTCTGCACTTGTAGCACTAGTGTGTGTGTGTGTGTGTGTGTGTGTGTGTGTAAGGGACTATACCAGATGGCTCTGTGTGAATGTGTTTTATTGATGTTGATCACAAACCTGCCAGCTTATCAAAGGGGACCTTACGTACTGTACCTAGATGCACGGCTTGTCTATAAAACGATCCCATAGAGAAATTTGATATGGTAACCTGTGACAAAATGCACCTCCTTGTATTGACGGGTTATTTGGTTATGATACTGACCTACAATAATTACCAATAGGCCTAAAGAACAATCTCCTAGAACATTCTAATGGGTCAAACCACAAATGCTGCACTCAGGTTCTATTGCGTTCCCCCTGATTTCACATACCTGCACGTCACCCAGAGGGGAGGAGGAAATATAGGTGCAGGTCATTATAGGCCCATTTTCCCACACTTCTCCAGGTGCTTAATTACATAGCTAATTTCCGCCACAGAGGACAGTCAGACACAGACTTGTTAGCCGAGCCTCATTATTTTCCCACTCTCTCCTCTCTCTAATGTACTGTCAGTGTCAGGCAGGTCGGTGGCCACAGGGGCTAGTGGGAGACCAGCTTCATGCATTAACCCTTTACTGCAAGCACATTGTTGCCCTCAGGCAACAGAACAGCCTTTTGCCCCCCACCCCCCCCATGTAATATATATTTTTTCCTACACATGACAATATGTGATGACGTCTGTAAACAATCCAATGAGGTGCAGAAGTTGATATGACGAATCAATTGGGGGAGGGACCTTCTTTCAGGAAGTGCATGATGTGAGTGAACAGTAAGATACTGTACATTTCATTATTTTGTTTAAATAGAGATAACTTGAAGATAAAACATATGAAATGTACTCGTGTAGGAACCTTTAAAGAAGCATATTTGATAGGTTTTGAACATATTTAATTTGTCAATTTAAATAAATATATATTTTTGTTGCCTCAGGGCAACATTGTGCAGTTAGGCTGCTTTTCAGGGCAATATCATACTCAGCGAAAGTAATGTAATTTGATGTAAAATTATGACATTCACAGGCAATTCGAGGCAAATTTATGGTGAAATGATTGTCTTTCCACTTCCGTATTATGGCCCCAACAGTGCTCACTGCAACATTCAGAAGCTTAGAAATGCGCCTATAACCAATGACATCAATATGTTTTGCAACAATTAGGTTGCGAATGTCTTGAGACAGCTCTTTGCTTTTACCCATCATGAGATGTGTCTTGTGTGACACCTTGGCAATGAGACCTTTTTGTAGGCCATCAGTTGGGACTGAACCAGCTGATATTAATTTGCACTGACAGGGCTGGATTGCTTTTTAATTACTGATAGTTTTCAGTTGTTGTCTTGGCTTTCCATGCCTTTTTGAACCTCCCTTTCTTCATGTGTTCAATACTTTTTCCCTGTGTCATTTCACATTATTACACATAACTTAATTTCTGAACTTATTTGTTTTGGTTTCTTGGGTTACTTGGGTTGTTACCAACATCTGGTGAAACTTTCATGTCAATAGCACCTTTGGAAATATATTTACTGAAAAAAATGGTGACGTGTTCAATACTTATTTCACCCGCTGTATGTGCACATGGCGCGTTTCTATGTTTTGTAGTAAACAAATATAGAGGAAGATAAGTGTTTCTAATAACATTATTATTTTTATTTCAACCTTTATTTAACTAGGAAAGTCAGTTAAGAACAAATTCTTATTTACAATGACGGCCTACACCGGCCAAACTCTGACGACGCTGAGCCAATTGTGCGCCGCCTATGGGATTCCCAATCATGGCCGGTTGTGATATAGTCTGGATTTGAACCAGGTTTTCTTTACTGACACCTCTAGCACTGAGGAGCCCCAACATCATTGGTGTGCATCATGTGATTTTAACCAATTATGAGTAGGCTTTACTACTAATTGCCTACTAATTCTGTACTAATTGGTTGATGATGTCATTGGAAACACTTACCTTCCTCTATATTTTATACTACAAAACATAGAAATGTGCCATTTTCACATATGTTGATGTTGGGATGGTGCTGGAGACTGAATACGAAGTTGAACAATTTTGAAGTTTAATCAGTAAATATACGTTTTTCCTGTGTTTTAGTAGCCTTATGGCACAGCGTTGCCCTGAGGCAACAACATGTTTTCTGGTTGTGGGTGGTAAAAATGATTAATACATCAGAAAGCCTAAATCTTCCCAAAAAATAGGATGGTTTTTTCATGAAAATACAAAATGTATGCAGTAGAAGTAATGAACAACAAGGTCAGAGGTAACCATCAGAGCTGGCCTGGCACACCGCTAGCAGGTGGCGAGACGGGGCTAAGAATATACTTTGGTTCTCAGCCACATTATGGCACTGTTATTATTAACAATGGACAAATCTGTAAGGACAGACTGAGAATTCAAACAAATGGTTACCATGCCTTTAGACGAGATTTAATCGTGATTAAAACATACTTTAACGAAGTTACTATGGTCTAATCATTTCATGTCCCCCTCCTCCATTCCTCTATCATTCCTCTCTCGTTCCTTTATTCCTCTGTTTATTCTAGATAATTACCTGTGTGCAGCTGTTTTCTGAGTCACTGGTTTACAAGACACTTATTTATGACGTACAGTAAAGCGGAGCTGAGAGACTGTGGGTGTGTCCCAAACGATACAGTGTACTACTTTTGACCAAAGCCTTATGGGAATAGGGTGCCATTTAGAATTCAACCATTGCACTAGGAGGAATAGTAAGGATAATTTCTTTTTACTAAATGTACAATTTCAAAGTTGCTCCAAATGTCAAATTTAGAAGATTAAGGTCTAAGGTTTTGGATAGGGTTAACTTAACATTAAGTTTAGGCACTCATGGTTATGGCACAGTGGTCAAACATTCCACATGGTTATGGCACAGGGGTCAAACTTTCCACAGAGGGCTGAATGTCTGCAGATTTTTGCTCCTCCCTTGTCCTTGATTGATGAATTAAGGTCACTAATTAGTAAGGACCTCCCCATACCTGGTTGTCTCGGGCTGCAGACACTAAGCCCTCCATGGAATCAGTTTGACACCCCTGGGTTAAGGTAAGGGTTAAGATTTGGGATAGGGTTAAAACAAAAAAAATTGTGCCCACCACTGGGATTGAACATGCAACCTTCTGATCCAGTGTCATGGGATTATGCTCATTTGCAATTCTCTTTCACAATGCCCTAGCAAAACCCAAGCCTACTTGATGGTAATAGTCCTCACTGTTGCCCCTAACTGGCCAGTTTTGGAAGCATTTCCCGACGTCCTTAGGACATGGATCGACGTCAAATTTTGAAGTCACTCTCGAGCTATTTGCCTGATAAATAATGTAGGCGTGACAGATAGTGGGAAAGCAGGAGACTGGAAAGAGCAGCGTATTGATTAGTGGGAGAAGGATAATTATTAAGAGAGAGAAGAGGAACCCTTAGGTAAGTCTGTAATGCCAATATAACCTTAATGGTAAGCAGCAGACACGTCTATGTACCAAGAGAGTTCTCAGAAAGCCCGCTACGACCTCCCACGAGACATCAGACATGCAAAAGGACAATATAGGAGGAAGGTGGAATCCTATCACACCGGCTCCAATGCTCGTCATATGTGGCAGGGCTTGCAGACGATAATGTATCACAAAGGGAAACCCAGCTGTGAGTTGCCCAGCGATGCAGAACTCCCAAACGAGCGATGCAGAACTCCCAAAAGAGCTAAATGCCTTTTATGCTTGCTTTGAGAAATATAGCACTATGCCTTGTGTGAAAGCCCCTGTTTTTACGGATGACTATGTCATCTCGCCCTCCGTGGCCGATGTGAGCAAAACACCATCATCAAGTTTGCTTAAGACACAACAGTGGTAGGCCTGATCAATGACTGAGATGAGGCAGCCTACAGGGAGGAGGTCAGAGACTTAGCAGTGTGGTACAAGGACAACAACCTCTCCCTCAAGGAGCTGATCGTGGACTACAGGAGAAAGAGGGGAGAGCACGCCCCCATTCAAATCGATGGGGCTGTTGTGGAGCGGGTCGAGAGCTTCAAGTTCCTTGGCGTCCATCACTAAGGACTTAACATGGTCCACACACCCGCACAGTCGTGAAGAGGGCAAGGCAGTGCCTCTTCCCCCTCAGGAGGCTGAAAAGATGTGGCATGGGCCCTCGGATTCTTGATTTGCTGCATCACCGCTTGGTATGGCACTGGGGACAACCTCCCTGCCGTCCATGACCTCTATACCAGACACCCAAGACATAGATTTTTCACTCTGCTACCGTCAGGCAAACGGTACCAGAGCATTACATCTTTTTTTTTACTCCCAAGCCATAAGATTCCTAAATAACCTGACAGCTAAATAGTAAATTAATGATACCCAAACTATCTGTGCTGTCTCAAGCTTGCACTGACCCTACGCACTCTCACTACCATAAACACACTCACTCACACACACTACATTGACACTCCCGCACAAAACCCACGTATATGTACATACACTACACACGCACGCACACACACACACACACACACACGCATACCGAGACAACACAAACACACATACATAGACATTACACATACACACACTTTTACACTCATCATTTGCTGCTGCTACTGTTTTTTATTTTACTAGTCACATTACCCTGCCTTCTTGTCTGCCTCAAAGACCTCGTACCTCTGCACATTGATCTGGTACTGATACTTCCTGACTCAAATGATGTCAATTAGCCTATCAGAAGCTTCTAAAGCCATGACATCATATTCTGGAATTTTCCACGCTGTTTAAAGGCACAGTCAACTTAGTGTATGTAAACTTTTGACCCACTGGAATTGTGATATAGTGAACTATAAGTGAAATAATCTGTCTGTAAACAATTGTTGGAAGAATAACTTGCGCCATGCACGAATTAGATGTCCTAACCGACTTGCCAAAACTATAGTTTGTTAACATGAAATCTGTGGATTGGTTGAAAAATGAGTTTTAATGACTTCAACCCAAGTGTATGTGAACTTCCGACTTCAACTGTAGCTCCACATTGATCTGGTACTTATACTTCCTGTATATTGTTCCACATTGATCTGGCACTGATACTTCCTGTATATAGCTCCACATCGATCTGGTACTGGTACTTCCTGTATATAGCTCCACATTGATCTGGTACTGATACTTCCTGTATATAGCTCCACATTGATCTGGTACTGGTACTTCCTGTATATAGCTCCACATTGATCTGGTACTGATACTTCCTGTATATAGCTCCACATTGATTTGGCACTCATACTTCCTGTATATAGCTCCATTCTTTTTATTTCATTCCTACTATTTTTTTTTTTTTACTCTCCATCGTTGGGAAGGGCTCGTAAGTCTACACCATTTGGCTCATGTGACAAAATAATAATGTATTTGCTTTGATTCAAACAGATACCGTTTAGATTGCATTTAATCACAGGAACATGTATTACGCATTGTACACGTTTTAACGTAATGTTGTCTTATCGAAACATAAACCATTCCAACATGACATATTGTGTGTACAAGGCAGCTTCTCTTCTGAAATGATATTCCAATTTGCGAAGAAGCAATTGACTATCCCACTCATCACACACGTCTGATCTTGTGTTTTCACCCCCGATAGGCTAATTCATCCTCTAGCATGTCTGATTGCCCCCGCTTTAGAGAGGCACGCCACCTCTGCAGTGGATTGATTATCGATCCACTCAGCCTCACTGTGATAACCTTTACAGGACAATCTTTAGAGAGGTTAATTTCCATAAGGGAGCCATTAATCCATTCAGATAGGTTCCGCCTTGGCCGCCGCCCAATGGACTTTCTGCCAATGCCTACAAACCAGGCTAGAACGCTACCTGGTGAGTTATATCCCAAGTGAATTCCATAAAGAAGCTGGCACCTGTAGGTCCCCATAGAGTATGTAAAGACCATCGAATAGTAGTCAAGCACACATCGGCTCCGCTCCAATTTCCAAATTAGCATAATATTTTGAATGCATGCCCCATACATTGCTTCTTTCTTAGTCATATGGTAGTATGATAGATAGATAGATAGATAGATAGATAGATAGATAGATAGATAGATAGATAGATAGATAGATAGATAGATAGATAGATAGATAGATAGATAGATAGATAGATAGATAGATAGATAGATAGATAGATAGATACTTTATTGATCCCAGAGGGGAAATTTCTTCGTCAAGCAGCTACGAAAAAACACAGGGCAGGTGCAAAATGCCAGAACAAAAATACACAAAAGACAGATACATGATACATGATACATAGCCAGGTCGCAGTTGTAAATGAGAACTTGTTCTCAACTGGCCTACCTGGTTAAATAAAGGTGAAAAACCTATAAAAAGACATTGCATAGTATGGGTGGATGGCTGAATATGTACACTATACATTGTTAATAGCAATAGCTAAAAGTGCGTATGTTATGATATACGTGAGGGTAATAATAGTTTACTTAATATACAGACTGGATAAATGAACAGATAAGTGAATATTTGCATGGTCACATTAACTGTACAGGTAAATGACAGGAAGAGGTACTTAAATAGCTAAATGTGCGTATGATATAATTTATGGTAATAATAATAATTTCCTTAAAATACAGTCCTTAGTGCAGGTTTTGATTACAGATAAATGCACATGATATACTAAAAGCAATGAAAGAATATACAACTGACAGGAAACTAATATGCATTCCTGAGTGAATTACTATGTAAGTTCAGTCCAAGAATGACTTACAATATTGCATGTGATATGATATAACAACTGTACATGAATATGTACAGTGGGGAGAACAGGTATTTGATACACTGCCGATTTTGCAGGTTTTCCTACTTACAAAAATCCAGAAAATCACATTGTATGATTTTTAAATAATTAATTTGCATTTTATTGCATGACATAAGTATTTGATCACCTACCAACCAGTAAGAATTCCGGCTCTCACAGACCTGTTAGTTTTTCTTTAAGAAGCCCTCCTGTTCTCCACTCATTACCTGTATTAACTGCACCTGTTTGAACTCGTTACCTGTATGAAAGACACCTGTCCACACACTCAATCAAACAGACTCCAACCTCTCCACAATGGCCAAGACCAGAGAGCTGTGTAAGGACATAAGGGATAAAATTGTAGACCTGCACAAGGCTGGGATGGGCTACAGGACAATAGGCAAGCAGCTTGGTGAGAAGGCAACAACTGTTGGCGCAATTATTAGAAAATGGAAGAAGTTCAAGATGACGGTCAATCTCCCTCGGTCTGGGGCACCATGCAAGATCTCACCCCGTGGGGCATCAATGATCATGAGGAAGGTGAGGGATCAGCCCAGAACTACACGGCAGGACCTGGTCAATGACTTGAAGAGAGCTGGGACCACAGTCTCAAAGAAAACCATTAGTAACACACTACGCCGTCATGGATTAATGTGATTTTCTGGATTTTTGTTTTAGATTCCGTCACTCACAGTTGAAGAGTACCTATGATAAAAATTACAGACTTCTACATGCTTTGTAAGTGGGAAAACCTACAAAATCGACAGTGTATCAAATACTTGTTCTCCCCACTGTATATACAGACCTGAATGAATAAATAAGTCCTAAGTGAATGAGTGATTACAGACCAGAGTTACTCACGGATGGATGCATAATTGTTAAGCTAGTTCCTAACACCCCAACAGTTCCAGGACTATGTTGCCGACGGCACGGCACCCCGGTGAGGCATTAAATAGTCTTAATAGCCGCCGTCAGTAAGGACCTCCAGTAGCGCTCTCTGGCACACCGTGGTGGGATCAGTCTGTGACTGAAGGTGCTCCTCTGCATCATAACCATGGCATGCAGAGGGTGGGTGACGTTGTCCATGATTGCCAGCAGTTTGGCAAGGATCCGTCTCTCCGCCACCTCTTCTAGAGTGTCAAGGCCAATCCCCAGAACAGAGCTAACCTTCCTGATCAGCTTATTTATCCGAGAAGCATCACAGCCTTTATGTTGGCGCCCCAGCACACCAAAGACTGGTAGAAGGTATGCAGTAGTTTACTGCACACGTTGAAGGAAATGAGCCTCCTCAGAAAGTAGAGTCGGCTTTGGCCCTTTTTGTACAGAGCCCCGGTGTTACCAGTCCATTCCAGCTTGTTGTCCATATGGACTCCCAGAAACTTGTTTGACCCAACCATTTCCACATCCATCCCCTGTATATGGACTGCAGTCAGTTGGGTCTTGGTTCTCCTGAAGTCCACCACCATCTCCTTTGTTTTGCTGATGTTGAGCTGAAGGTGGTTCTGCTCACACCTCAACACAAAGTCATTGATTGTGCTCCTGTACTCCTCCTCCTGCCCACCGACTGATGCACCCTACAATTGAGAACTTCTGTAGGTGACACGTTTCAGAGTTATATCTTAAGTCTGAGGTGTAGAGGGTGACACTGCCCGTTCTGACACACAGCTCTGTAGTCGCACAAATTGTGGCTTACCGGTCAGGTAGTCCGTGACCCAGGACCCAGGTGGAGGTGGGGAGGGGATCGCTGATTGTCTCAACAGAGGTGTAGTGAGCAAAGTGGGGGTGGGACAGCCGTGAGGGTGTGTGGCCTGGGGAGCTGGAGGGGAGGTGGACAGGGCCAGTATCGAACCTGTTAAAAAATTGGTTCAGCTCATTGGCTCTGTCCTGGGTCCCCTCCGTCTGCCCACTGTTTTGAAGCCAGTGATATTTCTAATAGCCTTCCACACCTCTCTCACCTGGCTCTGCCTCAGCTTGTCCTCCATCTTCTCCTTATACACTCTACGCCCCTCAGCAATCCGCAACTTCAACTCCCTCTGGACGCATTTCAGTTTATCCTTGTCCCCCTCCTTGAAGTCCCTCTTCTTCTCATTCAGCAGGGCCTAAACCAGGGTTTATTATTTGGAAAACAGCGTACCTTCCTGGTGGGTACAGTGTTGTCTACACAAAAATTGATATAGTCCGTTATGCAGTCAGTAAGTCCATGAATGTCATCCCCATGAGCCTCATAGAGTACATCCCAGTCTGCTGTTTCAAAGCAGTCCTGTAATGCCTCATTCGCCTCAGGAGACCATCTCCTAATGGTCCTAGTGGTCGCTGGCTGCTGTTGGACCAAAGGCCTATAGAGTGGAGTGAGGTGGACAAGGTTGTGATCTGATCTACCGAGGGGAGGGAGTGCAGTGGAGTATGCATCTTTCACATTAGCATATAACAAGTCCAGAGTTTTGTTATTCCTGTTTGGGCACTTCACGAACTGTTTGAACGTGGGCAGCAATGAAGAGAGAGATGCATGGTTAAAATCTCCCGAAATGGCAAAGAAAGCACTGGGATGCGCTGTCTGTAACCTCGCGATAACAGAGTGGATGACGTCACACGCTGTGTTTGCGTCCGCAGAGGTTGGGATGTAAACAATAACAGCAATGGCCGCCGTGAATTCCCTCTGCAAATACTAGGGTCTCAGGCTAACAGCTAACAGCTCAATGTCCGGGCTACAAAACTGTTCCTTAAGAGTAATATGTTTCCGATTACACCATCTGTTGTTAACTAATAAAGCCAGCCCTCCTCCCTTACCCTTACCGGAAGAAACGCTATCCCTGTCCGCTCTGATGGTCCGGAAACCGCAGATAGTTACGTTCTCTATGGGGATGTTATCATTCAGCCATGTTTCAGTAAAACACAATAGGCTAGCTTCACTGTATTTTCTTTGCCCATGGACCAGACCCTCAAGCTCGTCCATCTTGTTATGTAGCGATCTCACGTTGCCCATAATGATAGACGGTATAGCCGGCTTGTATTTCCTAAGCTTTGCTTTACACTTCAATCCCGCCCTGCGTCCACGGTGTCACCTTTTCAACTTGTCCGGAATATCAAACTTTTCCCTGGGATGCAGCAGCGCTGCGTGTGCTAAATCCAGGATCTGGGCTCGGTTGTAAATAATTGAGGACTCGCGTGTACGTTCGGCGCTGAGAAAAATAAAAAGTGCCTCAGTAATAAAAAGGACAGCTAAAACCTTCGTAAAACAATAGCACTCCATAATCCTGAACTATTATCGTTCAACTGTTGCAAAAAAATTATTGAAAACCTCGAAACGAAAAACATACTAAAACAACAATTAACAAACAAACAATGGGAGCTGTTTAACAGGCGACCACACAGGGCGGCGACAATCTCTCACCAAAAATGGACATTGGAAAAGTCAGGTGACCCCTTATAATCTCATCAGCTCGTCTATACACCACTTTTGAGGTAAGAATTCAAAATGCCTGACAAAATTAGATTTTTGGGTGAGCTATTTTCTAATAGGTATATGATTGTAGTTAAGTGTGCAGGGCAGGCATCACTTGTTTATTCGTAGAAGATGTAGTAACTTCTATTTATCCAGAGAGGAAGCGTATGGGAAGGTCAAGATTTGACATTTACTGAACAGTTCAACTCTCACTGCTGACATCGCCTGCCTTGGCCTGCTCTGATTGGATAGGACAGCAAGGCTTCTTATCCAATGAGAACCAGCTATGGCCGTGTGTGGTCATGCAATTTCCTCATGTATCCCATGAAAAAAGTATGTTTTGAATTTTCTAGGCATATTGTAATAAATTATTGGTATATGGATTAGACCTTCTTGTTTATCCTGTCCACCAATAAACTGAATAAGACTATGGCTTTGACATGGATTTATATGGGCATGGCGGGACTCCATGCTAGGGAACTGTGTCTAGACATGTGCCTCTAGACATCAGCCAGACAAGATACCTCTCTCTGCTCCTCTTTAGTCACTTGTGCATGCATGTGTGCATACTGTGTGTCTGTGCGGCTTGCATGTGCCCATGCCCTTATCATTGTGTGTATTTGTGCAAATGTATGCACTTGCCTGTGTATGCACTTGTCGTGCCTAAGCCATAATTTCTCCTTGAATACACACTGCAGTAGCTATCTGAGTGTACGCACCCAGCCAGCAATCTGTATTAATGACCCTAATGCAGACCTAATTGCTTTGCCAGTGTTTAAATGTCAAGTACCATGCAAATGCAAATGGTGTACTTGTGCTTGTTGCTTCAAGTACAATGTAATGTGTAAAGGAGCAGCATTTGAACAGCCACAAGTAGTCCTCGGGACGCGAGTGTTGAAATAGTAATTTGATTTGTATCTATGTCAAACCTCTCCACAGTACTTACGGTTCGGATATACAGTGAGTGTACAAAACATGAAGAACTCTTTCCATGACGTAGACTGACCAGGTGAATCCAGGTGAAAACTATGATCCTTTATTGATATCACTTGTTAAATCCACTTAAATCAGTGTATATGAAGGGGAGGAGACAGGTTAAAGATGGATTGTTAAACCGTGAGACAATTGAGACATGGATTGTGTGTGTGCCATTCAGAGGGTGACATTTCAGAAATGTATCATATCTGTAGTCACTACCTGGTAATTTATGTATCCGTATTTCTCAAAGAATGCATACTTTCAATAGCTATACTTACATGATACTGTATGTAAAATTCATCCTCGTATGTCTGATGATTGAAAATGGGCTAAATCCAACTCACGATTAGTCATCATATAGAGAAAATAAGATGTCTACATAGGTCTATCTCAGGATATCGAATGTGTCAATATTCGGCCATACCATGTATGATATCCAAAAGGAATCCCAAAATGATTTGTGCATGAAAGAAAAATATGGATTTCAAATTATTGTGCTGAAAACGTAGAAATGCATCAGAAATCGTCCTTATTTTCAGCGTATCAAAAAGCATTCCGTTAAACCAATGAGTGTTAATTTAACACCTGAATCAACAATAGAAATGTTGTGTAAGATAGCGTATAACTCTGGTATTAAAGGACACATCGACTACACGTACAGCATCCATCCACAATCAGTCAATGGAATACTGCTCTGACTTCAGCATGCGGCACTGTGAAAATTCCTCATCCCATCTCCTGATCAGATAGATGATAGCCTCTATCTCTGTACTGTAGTTGATTACAACACTGTAGAGCTGTGTGTGTGGGGGGGGGGGGGGGTGGAGGGGGGGGGGGCTTGTGTGTATTGTGCTGCCACGTACTGTATGTCAAAGTATCTCTGTATCTCACCGCTGCAGATGGCTCTGTACTCCAGCACTTTGGATTGAACCGTTTAGAAATTACAGCATTTTTTGTGCATAGTCCCCCCATTTTAGAGGACCAGAAGTATTGGGACAAATTCACTTATGCGTGTATTAAATATTTGGTCCCATATTCCTAACACACAATGATTACATCAAGTTAGTGACTCTACAAACTTGTTGGATGCATTTGCTGTTTGTTTTGGTTGCGTTTCAGATTATTTTGTTCCCAATAGAAATGAATGATAAATTATGTATTGTGTCATTTTGGAGTCAATGTTATTGTAAATGAGAATAGAATATGTTTCTAGACACTTCTACATTGATGTGGATGCTACCATGAGTACATAAACACAAATATCATACTCCCAAGACATGCTAAACTCTCACCATAAGAATAACAGGGGAGGTTAGCATTTTTTTGGGGGGTATGATATTTATGCCTCTGTAACTTTCTCACTCATCCTTATTCACGGTTCATTCAGGACTATCGGTAATCATGGTAGCATTTCAAATCCAAAGTGCTGGAGTACAGAGCCAAAACAACAAAAATGTGTCAGTGTCCCAATACTTTTGTAGCTCACTCTATATAGACATGCCACAGTCCTTTAAATCAGTAGCATGTATGTATATTAGGAATGTATATTATAACTGGCATTATACTGTTCAAATCAAATCATGATGATTTTATTTGATTCATTATACAAATGTCCTTCTTTAACCTGTCTCCTCCCCTTCATCTACACTGATTGAAGTGGATTTAACAGGTGACATCAATAAAGGATCATAGTTTTACCTGGATTCATAGTTTCACATGGATTCACCTGGTCAGTCTAAAAAGAGCAGGTGTTCTCAATATTTTATATACTCAGTGTGTGTGTGTGTGTGTGTGTGTGTGTGTGTGTGTGTGTGTGTGTGTGTGTGTGTGTGTGTGTGTTTGCCTGTGTGTGTGGTTGGGCATCTACATGTGTGCGCGTGTGTGCGTGCATGCGTGCATTTGTGTGTGTGTGACTATCAAGTTTGGGCCATCTAGCACACAGTGAAGTGTTATCTTGCAGTAAATGTGTATGGTAGTTCTATCTATATTGTTTGTATGTGAACCCTGCCCCCATCCAGATGTTTCCATCCAGTTACAACGTGTTGCAGTGGAAATTAGTACTGTACCAGCATGACATAATGGCACTGCTTATTGCGCAATACTGGATAATAATAGTTCTAATAGTCATGTGATTCAATATACTGTATAAACTCTAGCTTATCTCCTGACCTCTGACCTCCACCGGATAGGCACTGTGTCTGATTAATACCTCTTTTGCATCACTATGTTATTACATGGTGACCCTGTTGACATGGGTTAGTGTCCCCAGACGTACAGCCGGATGGTATTATCCGCTGGATAACATGACGTTAATTCCCATGTACTACTGATGCATTATAAGGTTCAAAGGTTAATGCTTTTAAAATAATGTTTTAGAGATAGTAGTGTTCATTTGTCAATATACCTAGGAAATGTTAAATTTTTATGTTATGTTTCATGACATGAATTAGTGAATATGTTCTGGTATTACTTAGAACTAACACTAGCTACCTGATATGAAATGGAACCTTGTAGTGCTTGTTCTAATTTAATGGATCCCCCCGCATCATACACTCTGATACAGTACATTTGAACCTCAGGGAATCCTGAGACAGGAGAAACCAATGGAGACACAAACACACAGAGGCGCAGGCAGTTACACACACACACTCACAGCAGTAGCCCTTTCCTGCAGTCAAATGACCTAGTGGCCTCATGGTTGGAATGTTGTTAATATAACATTATTTTTAAAAACCTGCTGGAAATCGAGTGTTTCTATGTCAACCAGTTTTGTTATATTTCAGTCTTCTGTGATGTATAAAGTGTAATATTTTTTATATTTTATATATTTCAACTTCTTTTTTTTAAGCCCATAACCATGTGTGTGATGTTTAAGACTACCAAGAAACACTCGGTGTGACCCTGATTTAGCCCACTGCAGTAAAAGGTTAAGTCCTCTCAGCGGTACATTGCGGCTCTGCAGAAAATTTACATTTGAAGTGAGTGTGAGGCTGCAGAGATGCAGGGATGTCAGATAAATTGAGAGACTTTAATTGCCAAAGTGGGCTCAGAGGAAAGAGAGCGGGAGGGAGGGAGTGGGAGAGGGAGGGAGTTTAAAAGGAGGCACAGAGATGTTATGCCACTGATGAAAAATGTAAGTTTCCAATACCAGGGTACATTTCTAGATAGATATTGCATTGCTCGTAAAGGGATAAAGTGTCATAGATGTGTATGTACAGCAGTTATCCCGAACCCATGTACTGTATAATGGACATGGTACATCTTCTCAATCTGCTAAATTCAACTCACGCTAATAAGCCTCTGGTTTCAATCCCATCTTTGGGCCTTGTGTGGTTAGTGTATTGGGCATCTTGAAGAGAACATAATATGACTGTTTAAGACAGCTACTGTATGAAAAATGGCTCTGGATCTGTGGGGTTATCTTGGAAATACAGGTACGTTTTTTACCTTGTGTCCAAACTGACTTCACTGGTTACATCACAGATGTGTTTTTATTCCTTTTTTCTCACCTATCTGATAATCTCTTCCCATCTCTTTCAGATTCGGTAAGACACACACACACACTTTTCTCTCCTACGGTATTACTTCCTCTCTTTTCAGGTCTTTCAGATTTGGCTAATGTCTGCTCAGTCAGATCAAAGTTGTGCGTATACTTTTTTATCGAGTTATTCATTCACTGTGCAATTATTTTTTGTTTGGCTGTGCTCTTGCAGTAACATTGTTTGTCAGCGACGTTCACACTCGACTGAATAAGAATGGTAGTGCCCATCGGCCTTCAAGGCTGGTCAACCAAACCGCAAGGGACCTAAATTCCTTTCATTGAGAGTAATTCCACTCACAAAGCAACAATAACAGTGGATTGTGAGATGACAATGCCGTCTTAGAATTCCAGTTATAAGATAAGGGCAGAAAAACACTGTTGATTGAATACTATTCTGTATTAATTTAGAGTCCTAAAGATACACTGGTGTCAATTTCACTGCATTTGCCTTGTTGAAAGCTATCACAACTGAACAAGGCAAGTAGTACACTGGAGAATTGGTTCTTAAATCCGTTTTGTTCTACTCTGCTTTCCAAAACCCTATTGTGCCGACCTGAACCAAACTGTACTGGCTCTGATATTTTATTTTCAGCAACTGTGGTGCATGTGTAGCCAAGTTAGCTCAGTAATACTTAGTTTGGCTCAGCTTGGTTCAGCTTTGTAGTGTGAACAGTCCTACATTTTTCTGTTTTCAGCCGGTGGCCTAAACATGCAGCAGTGTCAATATCAGTGCATTTACCTGCAGTGGAACTTAACTGCAGTTAAGAAATTAAGCTGTAATGTCATGACATTCGGACATGATTATCTGACGCACAAAGCAGAACATGCTACCCGAGTCGTATTCTGACCTTTAAACATGCTTCAATGTTCATTATCAGTGGTAAACTGTAATTCAGAAATAAAAGTTATAATGTCAGTTATAAACTGGGTGGTTTGAGCCCTGAATTCTGATTGGCTGAAAGCCATGGTATATCAGACCTTATACCACGGGTTATGACAAAACGTTTGGTTTTACTGCTCTAATTATGTTGGTAACCAGTTTATAATAGCAATAAGGCTCCTTGTGATATATGGCAAATATATCACGGCTAAGGGCTGTGTCCAGGCACTCCGCATAGCGTTGTGCCTAAGAACAGCCCTTAGCCGTGGTATATTGGCCATATACTACACTTCTTCGGGCCTTATTGCTTAATTAGACTTGTTCAGTTTGAATTATTATACAGTACGTTTGGTATGTTCAAATTCTGTAAATTCAGCGCAGTGCTAGATTCAGGCAGGTGAGGGTGAAGGGAGTGAGTCTTAGAGAGGGATAGAGAGACAGAAAGATAGAGATAGAGAGACAGAAGAATGAGGGGGTGGTCGATCACTTCCTCTCTGAAGCAGAAACTGGGACACAGTCTCCATGAATGTGTGTATGTGGGTGTGCGTGTGCGCGTGGCCCGTCACTACACAGGAAACCCAGTGCTCGGAACCCTGATTCTCTCTCCCTCTCTCGCTATGATATAGTGTCATCGTTAAAATGCATTGATGCCATATCATACCATAACGCCGTCAAAGCCGCTCAAAACAGATTAACGTCCTGTGAATTGTGTGATAAAGCTAAACATCTTGTTGGTAGACAACAAAACTGTTGTCTACCAAAGTCAACCTAGTATGTCATCAAAAGTGAGGCATTTTATTTTAGATGAATCTAATCTCTAATAAACTGTTACTGTACTGTCAGGCAAAGCAGTCAATTGCCTGTTTATACAGTACGCATTTGTCATATCCCAGCTTTCATCTTTTGAATATTGGATTCTGAAAACTGAGTCCAACTCATGCTTCTATGGGCTGGAGACGAATGTTGACAGCCACTGTGTCTTTGTGTGTGTGTGTGTGGGTGTAGGTGTGTGTGTGTGTGTGTGTGTGTGTGTGTGTGTGTGTGTGTGTGTGTGTGTGTGTGTGTGTGTGTGTGTGTGTGTGTGTGTGTGTGTGTGTGTGTGTGTGTGTGTGTGTGTGTGTGTGTGTGTGTGTGTGTGTGTGTATGTGCGTGCGCGCGCGTGTGCTACGCTTTTTATCTTTCCTTTGTGTGTGCGTGTCTTTGAAACCCATTTGAGAGGACTTTGTCAGCTTGTTAGAGGCAGCAGACGGCTTTCCCCTGACGAGAGATGACTGGCCAATCTAGCTGGGATCTTAGTCTCTTGACACCAATATGGCCCCAATTTACAGATCAACACTACAGCAATGGGCAGTGGCTGGTTGGAACACACAGGCTTGGATCTTAGGAAGCAAGGCTGTTTGAAAGCCATTGATCCAGGTCTAGGCTTAATGTGTGTGTGTGTGTGTGTGTGTGTGTGTGTGTGTGTGTGTGTGTGTGTGTGTGTGCGCGTGTGTAAAAGTGTGTGTACCAGAAGTCCCCACAAGGACAAGTGGGGACATTTTGCCGGTCCCCACAAGGAAAATTGCTATTTTAGGCTTAGGGGTTAGGTTTAGGGTTAGGGTAACAATTTGGGTTAGAATTAAGGTTATGGTTAGGGTTAGGAGTTACGGTTAGGTTTAGGGTTAGGAGTTAGGATTAGATACACAGTACCAGTCGAAAGTTTGGACACACCTAATCATTCAAGGGTTTTTCTTTATTTTTACTATTTTCTACATTGTATAATAATAGTGAAGACATCAAAACTATGAAATAGTAACCAAAAAAGTGTTAATAATATGTAATAATATGTGTTATAATAATAATATGTTTATTAATATTTTAGATTCTTCAAAGTAGCCACCCTTTGCCTTGATGACAGCTTTGCACACTCTTGGCATTCTCTCAACCAGCTCCATCAGGTAGTCACCTGGAATGCTCTTAAAGGAGTTCCCACATATGTTGAGCACTTGTTGGCTGCTTTTCCTTCACTCTGCGGTTCAACTCATCCCAAAACATCTCAATTGGGTTGAGGTTGGGTGATTGTGGAAGCCAGGTCATCTGATGCAGCACTCCATCATTCTCCTTCTTGGTCAAATAGCCCTTGCACAGCCTGGATTTGTGTTTTGGGTAATTGTCCTGTTGAAAAACAAATGCTACGCACAAACCAGTTGGGATGGTGATTCGCTGCAGAATGCTGTGGTAGCCATGCTGGTTAAGTGTGCCTTGAATTCTAAATAAAACATGGACATTGTCACCAGCAAAGCACCCCCACACCATCACACCTCCTCCTCCATGCTTCACGTTGGGAACCACACATGCGGAGATCATCCGTTCACCTACTCTGCATCTCACAAAGACCAAAAATCTCAAATTTGGACTTTTTCCACCGGTCTAATGTCCATTGCTCGTGTTTCTTGGCCCAAGCAAGTCTCTTATTCTTATTGGTGTCTTTTAGTAGGTGTTTCTTTGCAGCAATTCGACCATGAATGCCTGATTCACACCCTCTGAACAGTTGATGTTGAGATGTGTCTGTTACTTGAACTCTGTAGCATTTATTTGGGCTGCAATCTGAGGTGCAGTTAACTCTAATTAACTTATCCTCTGCAGCAGAGGTAGCTCTGGGTCTTCCTTTCCTGTGTCGGTTCTCGTGAGAGGCAGTTTCATCATAGCGGTCAATGGATGGTTTTTACTACCTCACTTGAAGAAACTTTAAAAGTTCATTTCTCTGTGCTTATTTCAAGCTGTTCTTGCCATAATATAGACTTGGTATTTTACCAAATAGGGCTATCTTCTGTATACCACCCCTACTTTGTCACAACACATCTGAAACGCATTAAGAAGGAAAGAAATTCCACAAATTAACTTTTAACAAGGCACACTTGTTAATAGAAATGCATTCCAGGTGACTACCTCATGAAGCTGGTTGAGAGAATGCCAAGAGTGTGCAAAGCTGTCATCAAGGCAAAGGGTGGCTACTGATAATTTTAGGGTTAGGGTTTTGGTCTTAAGGTTAGGCTTAGGGTTAAGTTAAGGGTTAAGGTTTAAGGTTAGAGTTAGGCTTAGATTTAGGGTTAGGGGTTATGGAAAATAGGATTTTGTATGGGAATAAATTATTTGGTCCCCACAAGGATAGCAATACACTGTGTGTGTGTGTGTGTGTGTGTGTGTGTGTGTGTGTGTGTGTGTGTGTGTGTGTGTGTGTGTGTGTGTGTGTGTGTGTGTGTGGCTGGAATAACAGTGTGCAGACCATTTAGGATCCAGCATATATTCATATTTTGATTGTCATTGTGGACATGAAAGGAAACAGAGTGCCTAATGAGCACATTGTCTACTTGCGACAAACTGACTAGAAAAGTTAACCATTAGACCTAGATTTGTGTATGTCACATTTTCTGTAGCCATCCGAGTGCTGTCTAGTGACAATATGCATCACTTGTAGAGTTTGCTTTCAAAAACAATGCTAGCAAGCCATTTGAGGCAAAGCTAGTGTGAATACAGCAGAATCCCAGTGCAGGACTATTTTCTTTGAGAACCTTGGAGCGGCTATGATTTCTCCATCCCTCTGTGTGATCGTCTAGCTGTGTGGCGCCGTCAATTGACCTTTGGCCTTTGAAATGTGAACCTGTGAAGAGGGGGTCTACTCAGGGTTTTGGCAGGTGACCTAATGGTTAAGAGCATTGGATCAGTAACCAAAAGGTTGCTGGATTGAATCCCCGAGCCAGCTAGGTTAAAAATCTGTCGATGTGCCCTTGAGCAAGGCACTTAACCCTAATTGCCTATGTAATTCACTCTGGATAAAAGCATCTACTAAATTACTAAAATGTTTCTCTGTTCCTCTCTACTGAATAATTTATTAGCCATGTCCTAAATCAGCAGTGTCATCCATAACTAGACACTGGAATAAGGAAAGGAAATACAATTAATATTAAAGAAAGGAAATAAAACAAGGGAAGAAATACAGTGGGGAGAACAAGTATTTGATACACTGCCAATTTTGCAGGTTTTCCTACTTACAAAGCATGTAGAGGTCTGTAATTTTTATCATAGGTACACTTCAACTATGAGAGACGGAATCTAAAACAAAAATCCAGAAAATCACATTGTATGATTTTTAAGTAATTAATTAGCATTTTATTGCATGACATAAGTATTTGATCACCTACCAACCAGTAAGAATTCCGGCTCTCACTGACCTGTTAGTTTTTTTTTAAGAAGCCCTCCTGTTCTCCGCTCATTACCTGTATTAACTGCACCTGTTTGAACTCGTTACCTGTATAAAAGACACCTGTCCACACACTCAATCAAACAGACTCCAACCTCTCCACAATGGCCAAGACCAGAGAGCTGTGTAAGGACATCAGGAATAAAATTGTAGACCTGCACAAGGCTGGGATGGGCTACAGGACAATAGGCAAGCAGCTTGGTGAGAAGGAAACAACTGTTGGCACAATTATTAGAAAATGGAAGAAGTTCAAGATGACGGTCAATCTCCCTCGGTCTGGGGCACCATGCAAGATCTCACCTCGTGGGGCATCAATGATCATGAGGAATGTGAGGGATCAGCCCAGAACTACACGGCAGGACCTGGTCAATGACCTGAAGAGAGCTGGGACCACAGTCTCAAAGAAAACCATTAGTAACACACTACGCCGTCATGGATTAAAATCTTGCAGCGCACGCAAGGTCCCCCTGCTCAAGCCAGTGCATGTCCAGGCCCGTCTGAAGTTTGCCAATGACCATCTGGATGATCCAGAGGAGGAATGGGAGAAGGTCATGTGGTCTGATGAGACAAAAATAGAGCTTTTTGGTCTAAACTCCACTCGCCGTGTTTGGAGGAAGAAGAAGGATGAGTACAACCCCAAGAACACCATCCCAACCATGAAGCATGGAGGTGGAAACATCATTCTTTGGGGATGCTTTTCTGCAAAGGGGACAGGACGACTGTACCGTATTGAGGGGAGGATGGATGGGGCCATGTATCGCGAGATCTTGGCCAACAACCTCCCTCCCTCAGTAAGAGCATTGAAGATGGGTCGTGGCTGGGTCTTCCAGCATGACAACGACCCGAAACACACAGCCAGGGCAACTAAGGAGTGGCTCCGTAAGAAGCATCTCAAGGTCCTGGAGTGGCCTAGCCAGTCTCCAGACCTGAACCCAATAGAAAATCTTTGGAGGAAGCTGAAAGTCCCTATTGCCCAGCGACAGCCCCGAAACCTGAAGGATCTGGAGATGGTCTGTATGGAGGAGTGGGCCACAATCCCTGCTGCAGTGTGTGCAAACCTGGTCAAGAACTACAGGAAACGTATGATCTCTGTTTATTGCAAACAAAGGTTTCTGTACCAAATATTAAGTTCTGCTTTTCTGATGTATCAAATACTTGTCATGCAATAAAATGCAAATTAATTACTTAAAAATACTTGTTGTTTTAGATTCTGTCACTCACAGTTGAAGAGTACCTATGATAAAAATTACAGACTTCTACATGCTTTGTAAGTGGGAAAACCTGCAAAATCGGCAGTGTATCAAATACTTGTTCTCCCCACTGTATGTGGTATCCGTTGTAATGTGCAAATGCTGCACAATCAGACCTGGTTAGCCTTTTCTCCATTTGGTTTTGACTGGTCAAGTTCTAGTAAAGAGATCATGCACTAAAACTAGAGCGTGCAGTTATCAGGATCAATTGGAATTAATTTCCATTAATCTGTCAGGCTCTGGCCATAGAGAAGCTCTGCTTCCCTATAGTTCTATGGTCAGAGTCTGGCAGATCTATTATTTCTACGTCTGTGTGGTGTTGTGTGTGGGATCCCTAATTAGAGGCAGCTGCTAGGCATTACCTCTAATTAGGGATCTTACTTATATGTCTATGTTCCACTCCCTTGGCGTGGTTCATTGTTAATGTTATGTTATGTTGTATGTCCCGTGTTCGTGCTACGTGTGTTCCTTATATTATATTGCATTTGTTATTTTGAATAGTTCGCATCCTGTATAGTTTATTCGTTAAATAAACGATGTCGAACTATCGCTACGCTGCGCCTTGGTCTCTCTACACACCCGAACGTGACACAATCAGAATTCTCATGCACTCAAGATGAAATTGTACCTTCGACTGTGTATTTGTACCTTCCAAGTGTATTTGGCCTGGTTCGTCCCATTGAGATTGTTATGTCTTTTGCTGGTGTTTCTCTCTGCTTGCTCTGGAACTGCAGTGAAGTGTCTGTTAATGTGAGTGTGAGTGCAGTGAGGTGGAAGCTAAGGAGATAGAAGGAGAGAGCAACTGAATGTGGTGCAAAGCATTGAGGGTAATAATACATAATCAAGGGAATGTTAGCGGGGACAGATACATCATTAGGAGGGAGTACATCAACTGGATTGATTAAGAGTATGAACTCAGTCTGTATTTGGTTGAGAAGGGAAGTAGATGAGACTGCGCATTCGTTTGTGCAAGTGTGTGTTTGCGTGCGCACAATGTGTGTGTGTGTGTGTGTGTGTAGTCTGAGGATTGTGTTAAAAATCTAAACACATCTAAAAGGTCAGTACCCTCGGGATGCTATATTGAAAGCTTAAGTGCTTCAGATCGCCAAGCACTTTAAAAGCATCAGTACTTTTTTGCCACCCACCTCTCAAAAATAGATATCCTCCTTGATAGACGTAGAGAGAGAGAGAGAGAGAGAGAGAGAGAGAGCGAGAGCGCAGACATATAAAACATGGGTGAGTGTTAGTAGAATCAAATATGCTGTACAAAACATGAATATACTAATATTGCGTTGCATACCCTTTTTGCCCTCAGAACAGCCTCAATTTGTGGGGGCATAGACTCTACAAGGTGTCGAAAGCATTCCACAGGGATGCTGGCCCATGTTGACGCCAATGTTTCCCACAGTTGTGTCAAGTTGGCTGGATGTCCTTTCGGTGGTGGACGAATCTTGATACACACGGGTAACTGTTGAGCGTGAAAAACGCATCAGTGTTGCAGTTCTTGACACACTCAAACCGTGGTGCCTGGCACCTATTTCCATACCCTGTTCAAAGGCACTTACTGTAAATCTTTTGTCTGCCCATTCACCCTCTGATGGCACACATATATGGCACACATACACAATCCATGTCTCAGTTGTCTCAAGGCTTAAAAGTCCTTCTTTAACCTGTCTCCTTGCCTTCATCTACACTAATTGAAGTGGATTTAACAGGTGACATCAATAAAAGATCATAGCGTTCACCTGGATTCACCTGTCTTGGAAAGAGCATGTACATTCAGTGTATTTGACCCTTTTGCACTTTCAGCCATAGATAATCGGGACATTGCCTTATCATCCACAATACTGACTGTTTGAATACTCTCAGAATACTAGTTTTCAGTAGTGTCTAGTTTTTCAGTCTTTTTGAGTACTCTCAAGGAATTAAGTTGATGTCTCCCTTTGCCACAGTGATATTCGTCTTTCTCAGTCATTATCTTATTCAGATTTTTTTTTACAAAATAATTCCCTCTACCCTCAAACTGTCACATTTGTCTGAATGTGAAGTGTGGCGAAGGAACTGAAATCAGTTTGCTATCCAGTGCAATTTATGCTTGAGATGTATTGGAGAGAATAGCAAAACATATTCTGCTGTAATATTCAGACAATAGCTTCAGCTTCAAAGAGCTTCTCAAGGTTTCTAGACAAAACTATGTTACGGACGTCATAAGACGAGCCTTGTTAGAAACATGTTTGTTTATCAAGGATGCCATGTTAGCACTTCAAATAGAAAAGAGTGAAACTTTTCCCGTAAAAAGTGTACTGGGGATTCTTCATCAAGGTTAATGCCATGTTGATGTCGTTTGATAAATAGTTGTGGTCTGCCTCATCTGTGGTAATAGTTACAGTGACACTTATAAACTACTTATCAAATTAAACTAGTTATGTGTTGTAAAATTCTTCATGATTGATATGATTACAGGCCCTAATAAACTGTTTATATATACAAGTATTCTGTATATAAATAAATAAACATAATATATTTTGTGATTTACAATCTAGTCAGATAATTAAGGCTATTTGATAATGGTTTATAAAAAAAAAAAATAGTGCTACCATACGAGGATTTGATAGGTTATGATCTTTCTAGAATGGTGTTACAATGGGTTTGGAACGGGGCTTGGAATGGGCTTGGAATCATCCAGTGTTCTCCAGCTGGCTCCAGATCCAAAGATTAGCGGATGTTGGCTGTCAAAACAACAGCTTTTTCCAAGTCAAGAAATGTATTACTTGACAACTGTGGGCTTGATAGGACTGGAGTGGCCAGGGGATGAACCGAATATCACTCACATCCACGCACACATGAATGCACACACGCACGCACGTACACACACACACACATACACTGGACTAGACTGGGACTGCAGTTTACCTTTGAAACGATTTGCTTTATCCGTTCATCTGACTGCCAAATGCTTTAAGTGCCCCATTAAGTATTTTTTTTTTTAGATTTTAAAATCACTGTATGTCTAATAAATCACAGTGTGTGTTTATTTATGAAAATAACTCCAATATATATTTGTATTTCCCTGAGACTCCTTTGACCATTGAAACGCTCAGTCTGATCGTGTGTGCTGCTATAGCCCCTTGCTTTAGCTACTGTCATGGAGTTTGCTAAATATTTATCATAAAGAAACTGCTAAAACACACAGGTACTAAATCAAGGTGACTTATGAAGATGAGGACCAAGAGCTAGAGAGGAAGTGTGGTGATGTAATGTCCACAACTAAAGAATCATTGTGGAATCTGAAAATACACTTATCCCAAAAGTATGATGGTGTACTTACCACGTGTGCATCCTTAAATAAAGGACCAGGTGTGTAGATAACTAAGTGTGTCATTGTAGCAAAGTATTTATAAACCAAAAGTCTGATCTCTTACACGTTTAGTTCATTTTTGTTCTATTATCTATAGATTCTATTCTGTACAGTATGTTATAATTGATTTTGGCCTAATAGGCCTGCCATATTCCCACGTTCAAGGAGCATTCCGTTTTGATTGGATTATTTTTGCCTAAAAGCCTAGCAAGAGTGGCCAAAAGGCTGTTTAGCATCCCCAGTGGCTCTGCAAGTGTGGAGAGGATATTCTCCGATGCTAGCCTGCTCTCCAGGCACCATCGCATGAGCCTGAAGCCGCAGACTGGCCAAACTCGTGTTTCTAAAAATGACTTCTAAAAATGAATTCGAAGTCACTAATACGTAATTTCTCGTTTAATTTGTATTTACTTCTAAGTCACTCAATATGCTAAATTTAAAGACTAAAATGATTGAATACAATGTTTTTAAAATGCTAACTGCTTTATGTCCCAACCAGCCTATTGTGTCACACTCGCAAATGCTTCACAATGTATTTCTTTGTAGGCTATAGCCTTGAAATAACTGGTTTGGTTTCAATACTTCAAAACCAAATGGTAGGCCCAGGTAGTCACAGAAATAGATGGGTGTTGGTGATTTTAATGAATAGAACGAATTTGATGCAGCATTTTATTTTTCCTGTGAGCGCAGAGCGTGTTTTTAGCAGAGCAGTTGGAAACGACATGGAGCACCAGAGCTTGCGCACCGCTCCATGAGCTCAACTTCGCTCACATGCTCTGGAATGAACACACACAATCATGCCTGCACGCACACACAATCTCTCTCTCTCTTTCTATACATACAATATACATTTCATTAATACCTATCATTTTCATAGTCTTCACATATCCTTGCCCTCATATCAACTCATTCGCTGGTGTCTCTTTGTGTTTACGCTCCGTCATCTCTCCTCCTTGGTAATCAGTCGAGTTCACTGAAGCCCCTTCGTCTGCACCCACCATTGACATTACTTTTATATGTATGAGAACAGGTTGCCGTTGCGAATGCAGCTCAGCTTTTTGGAGGATGACCTTTTTCCATGGATTAATAGGCTTTATGCCGGCAGCATTAATAAAACATTTCTTAGTCTCCTCTCTCTCGGTGGTTGTGAACAAATGCTCTGCATATTAATACTGGTCCTCTCCTTCCACCAGCCCCCTCTCACCTACACTTACTCTACACTCTTAAAAAAAAGGTGCAATCTAGAACCTTAAAGGGGTCTTCAGTCGTCCCCATAACATAATCCTTTGAAGAACCCTTTTTGGATGCAGGTAGAACCCTTTTGGTTTCCATGTAGAACCCTTTCTAGAGAGGGTTCTACATGGAACCCATAAAGGGTTCTACCTGGAACCAAAACAGTCATGGACTGTTCTCTCTGCTACCGCACGGCAAGTGGTACCAATGCACCAAGTCTGGAACCAAAAAGACCCTGAACAGCTTCTATCCCCAAGTTATGTCTTGAGTCAATAAGTATTCAACCCTTTTTTTATGGCAAGCCTAAGTACTGTAAGTTCAAGAGTAAAAATGTGCTTAACAAGCCACATAATAAGTTGCATGGACTCACTATGTGTGCAATAATAGTGTTCAACATTGTTTAATGACTACCTAATTGATGTACCCCACACATACAATTATATGCAGTGGTGTAATGTACTTAAGTATCTTTTTGGGGTATCTGTACTTTAATTGACTGTTTATATTTTTGACAACTTTTACTTTTACTTCACTACATTCCTAAAGCAAATAATGTACTTTTTACTCCGATAAATCCACGATTATCGAAAATTTCTATAAGCATTTTGCTACGGCTGGCCATGCTTTCCACCTGGCTACCCCTACCCCGGCCAACAGCTCTGTGCCCCCGGCAGCTACTTGCCCAAGCCCCGGGCATCGACCTGGCCAAGGCTTTCGACTCTGTCAATCACTGCATTCTTATTGGCAGACTCAACAGCCTTGGTTTCTCAAGTGACTGCCTTGCCTGGTTCTCCAACTACTTCGCAGACAGAGTTCAGTGTGTCAAATCGGAGGGCCTGTTGTCCGATCCTCTGGCAGTTTCTATGGGGGTGCCACAGGGTTCAATTCTTGGGCCAACCCTTTTCTCTATATACATCAACGATGTCGCTCTCGCTGCTGGTGACTCTCTGATCCATCTCTACGCAGACGACACCATTCTGTATACATCTGGCCCCTCTTTGGACACTGTGTTTACTAACCTTCAAACAAGCTTCAATGCCATACAACACTCCTTCCGTGGCCTCCAACTGCTCTTAAATGCTAGTAAAACCAAATGCATGCTTTTCTATCGAACGCTGCCCGCACCTGCCCACCGGACTATCATCACTACTCTCGACGGGTCCGACTTAGAATACATGGACACCTACAAATACCTAGGCGTCTGGTTAGACTGTAAACTCAACTTGAAGACTCACATCAACCATCTCCAATCCAAAATTTAATCCAGAATCGGCTTCCTATTTCGCAACAAAGCCTCCTTCACTCATGCTGCCAAACATGCCCTTGTAAAACTGACTATCCTACCGATCCTTGATTTCGGCGATGTCATTTACAAACTAGCCTCCAACACTCTACTTAGCAAATTGGATGTAATCTATCACAGTGCCATCCTTTTTGTTACCAAAGCCCCATATACTACCCACCACTGCGACCTGTATGCTCTCGTTGGCTGGCCTTCATTATATATTCGTCGCCAAACCCACTGGCTCCAGGTCATCTATAAGTCTTTATTAGATAAATCCCCGCCCTATCTCAGCTCACTGGTTACCATAGCAACACCCACCCGTAGCATGCGCTCCAGCAGGTATATCTCACTGGTCACCCCCAAAGCCAACACCTCCTTTGGCCGCCATTCCTTCCAGTTCTCTGCTGCCATTGACTGGAACGAATTGCAAAAATCATTGAAGCTGGAGGTTCCTATCTCCCTCACTAACTTTAAGCATCAGCTGTCAAAGCTGCTTATCGATCACTGCACCTGTACATAGCCCTTCTGTAAATAGCCCACACTACTACCTCATCCCCATATTTATTTTTATTATTTTTCGCTAATCTTGCACTCCAGTATCTCTATTTGCACATCATAATTTGCACATCCTTCATTCCTGTGTTAATGCTAATCTGTAATTTATATCACCACTATGGTCTATTTATTGTCCCACCTCCTAACCTTATTGCATTTTGCACTCTGTATATAGATTTTCTATTGTGTTTTTGACTATGTTTGTTTACTGTGTAACTCTGTGTTGTTGTTTTTGTCGCACTGCTTTGCTTTGTCTTGGCCAGGTCGCAGTTGCAAATGAGAACTTGTTCTCAACTGACCTACCTGGTTAAATAAAGGTGAAAAAAAAAAAAAAACTCAATACATTTTCCTTGACAGCTAAAACTACATGTTACATTTCAAATGCTCAAGCAGGACAGAATAATGGCACCTATCAATATAACGCTTTGTCATCCCTACTGCCTCTGATCTGGTGGACTCACGAAACACAAATACTGTGTTTGTAAATTATGTCTCAGTGTTGGAGTGTGCCCCTGTCTGTCCGTAATAAAAAATAATACGAAAATCGTGCCGTCTGATTTGCTTAATATAAGGAATTTGATGTATAGCATTTACTTTTACTTTGTACTTTTACTCAAGTATGACAGTTGAGGACTTTTTCTACCACTGTACTTAAGTACAAATAAAACCAGATACTTTTAGACTTTTACTCAAGTAGTATTTTACTGGGTAACTGTAACTTTTAATTGAGTAATTTTATGTTAAGGTATCTTTACTTTTACTCAAGTATGACAATTGAGTACTTTTTCCACCACTGATTATATGTAAGGTCCCTCAGTCAAGCAGTGAATTTCAAACTCAGATTCAACCACAAAGACCAGAGTTTTCCAATGCCTCACGAAGAAGGGCACCTATTGGTTAATGGGCAAAGAAAGAAAGCAGACATTGAATATTCCCTTGAGCATGGTTAAGTTATTAATTAGACTTTGGATGGTTTATAAAACACCATTTACTACAAAGATACAGGCATTCTTCCCAACTCAGTTGACAGAGAGGAAGGAAACCGCTCAGGAATTTCACTATTAGGCCAATGATGCCTTTATTTATATATATATATATACAGTGGGGAGAACAAGTATTTGATACACTGCCGATTTTGCAGGTTTTCCCACTTACAAAGCATGTAGAAGTCTGTAATTTTTATCATAGGTACTCTTCAACTGTGAGTGACGGAAAAAATCCAGAAAATCACATTGTATGATTTTTAAGTAATTAATTTGCATTTTATTGCATGACATAAGTATTTGATACATCAGACTTTCAGCTCCCTCCAAAGATTTTCTGTTGGGTTCAGGTCTGGAGACTGGCTAGGCCACTCCAGGACCTTGAGATGCTTCTTACGGAGCCACTCCTTAGTTTCCCTGGCTGTGTTTTAAAGGGTTGTTGTCATGCTGGAAGACCCAGCCACGACCCATCTTCAATGCTCTTACTGAGGGAAGGAGGTTGTTGGCCAAGATCTCGCAATACATGGCCCCATCCATCCTCCCCTCAATACGGTGCAGTCGTCCTGTCCCCTTTGCAGAAAAGCATCCCCAAAGAATGATGTTTCCACCTCCATGCTTCACGGTTGGGATGGTGTTCTTGGGGTTGTACTCATCCTTCTTCTTCCTCCAAACACGGCGAGTGGAGTTTAGACCAAAAAGCTCTATTTTTGTCTCATCAGACCACATGACCTTCTCCCATTCCTCCTCTGGATCATCCAGATGGTCATTGGCAAACTTCAGACGGGCCTGGACATGCGCTGGCTTGAGCAGGGGGACCTTGCGTGCGTTGCAGGATTTTAATCCATGACGGCGTAGTGTGTTACTAATGGTTTTCTTTGAGACTGTGGTCCCAGCTCTCTTCAGGTCATTGACCAGGTCCTGCCGTGTAGTTCTGGGCTGATCCCTCACCTTCCTCATGATCATTGATGCCCCACGAGGTGAGAATTTGCATGGTGCCCCAGACCGAGGGAGATTGACCGTCATCTTGAACTTCTTCCATTTTCTAATAATTGCGCCAACAGTTGTTGCCTTCTCACTAAGCTGCTTGCCTATTGTCCTGTAGCCCATCCCAGCCTTGTGCAGGTCTACAATTTTATCCCTGATGTCCTTACACAGCTCTCTGGTCTTGGCCATTGTGGAGAGGTTGGAGTCTGTTTGATTGAGTGTGTGGACAGGTGTCTTTTATACAGGTAACGAGTTCAAACAGGTGCAGTTAATACAGGTAATGAGTGGAGAACAGGAGGGCTTCTTAAAGAAAAACTAACAGGTCTGTGAGAGCCGGAATTCTTACTGGTTGGTAGGTGATCAAATACTTATGTCATGCAATAAAATGCAAATTAATTATTTAAAAATCATACAATGTGATTTTCTGGATTTTTGTTTTAGATTCCGTCTCTCACAGTTGAAGTGTACCTTTGATAAAAATTACAGACCTCTACATGCTTTGTAAGTAGGAAAACCTGCAAAATCGGCAGTGTATCAAATACTTGTTCTCCCCACTGTATATATATATATATATTTTTTTTTTTACCTTTATTTAACTAGGCAAGTCAGTTAAGAACAAATTCTTATTTACAAAATGGCCTACACCGGCCAAACTCGGACGATGCTGGGCCAATTGTAGGCCGCCCTATGGAATTCCCAATCACAGCCGGTTGGGATACAGCCTGGATTCAAACCAGGTTGTCTGTAGTGACGCCTCTAGCACTGAGATGCAGTGTCTTAGACCACTGAGCCACTTGGGAGCCCCAGAGTTTAATGGCTGTCATAGGAGAAAACTGAAAATGGATCAACAACATTGTAGTTACTCTACAATACTAACCTAAATGACAAAGTGAAAAGATGGAAGCTTCTACAGAAGAAAATATTTTCAAAAACATTAATCCTTTTTGCAATAAAGCACTAAAGTAAAACTGCAAAAAATGTGGCAAAGAAATTAACTATATGTTTGGAGCAACACACTGAACCATATTTTCAAGCATGGTGGTGGCTGCATCATGTTATGGGTATGCTTGTCAGTATGCTTGTCACTGGCAAGGACTATGGAGTTTTTTTAGATAAAAATAAACAAAATAGAACTAAGCTCAGGCAAAGTCCTAGAAGAAAACATGGTTCAGTCAGCTTTCCAATAAACACTGGAGTTGCTTATCAAGATGACATTGAATGTTGCTGAGTGGCTTAGTTACAGTTTTGACTTAAATCTATGATAATACTTGTAAATGGTTGTCTAGCAATGACCAACAACCAACTTGACAGAGCTTGAAGAATTTTAATAAGAATAATGTGGAAATATTGTACAATCCAGGTGTGCAAAGCTCTTAGAAACGTACCCAGAAAGACTCACAGCTGTAATCGCTGCCAAAGGTGATTCTATTGACTCAGGGGGTTGAACACTTATAAAATATATATTTTTATACAAATGTTAAAAATATTCTTCCACTTTGACATGGCAGAGTATTTTGTGTAGATCGTTCACAAACAAATTATAATCAAATCCATTTTAATCCCACTTTGTAACATAACAAAATGTGGCACTGTAGCTAAGTTATCATTACTCATTGTGTATTTATTCCTTGTGTTATTATTTTTGGTAGTACCTTTCTCTTTTCTCTCTCTGCATTGTTGGGAAGGAACCGTAAGTAAGCATTCCATTGTTAGTCTACACCAGTTGTTTACGAAGCATGTGACAAAATACAATTTCATTTGGTTCTCCTACTGTATGGGGACATACTCTCACTCTCTCTCTCTCTCTCTCTCTATCTCTCTCTCTCTCTCCCTCTCTCTATCTCTCTCTCTCTCTCTCTCACATTCATTCTGTGGTGACTGGAGTGATTATGTTGGTCTGAGCGGTGCTGGCCTCTCTGTCTGTGGCCAAGGTCAATTATGGCTGCCCATTTAGAGCACTGCGAATCAGGATGCCGGGGAGCCACTGATGTGGAGAGGCAGGCAGGGGGATTGAGAGGGGAGAAAATCAACCGTTGTGTGCCTCAGAAATGATTCGATTTGCCGCAGGTGTAGAGGGGTGTGCCCCGACCTCATAACTCTGCCAATGTCACCCTTCTCTTTACAAACATTATCTCAAATTCTGGTGGCTCTCCAGCAACAGCTAGCATTATACAGTGTGCCTTGCCAAGTAAATGTATTTTCCCTGCTGAAGTTGTAGAATACTAGCCAAACACTATTTGAACTGTTAATTGGCCTTAGATAATTAATAGCACATTGTTCATCGGAGCCATTATTGGCTGCCTAAATAAAACTGCCCACCTATTTTGAAATGAATCTTGAAATGCATCAAACCATAATGTAACACTTTGAAAGGGAATATGTCATATGTTGACTCATGATCACAGGAGACATTTATGCAATTACTGGCAAGACATTATTATTATTTTTTTAAATACTAATCTGTTTCACTTGTCTTCCTGTTTACATTGCTATAGGAAATGACCACCACCGGTCCTTTTCTTTAAGCGCGTATTACTCTTTCAGAGCACCCCCTTCTCTGTTGCCATAGCAACTGAGTGCAAAGGTATGTGTCATGTTCTGCCACCCACCCACCGAAAAAAAAAGAGAAAACAGAAGAAGAAGAAAACGGCCTGTCAAAGAAAGCACAGGAGCTGACAATGTGGTCCAGAGGTTGTCTCTCCTTAATAAAGTTTGCAAGCTGCGGATTAAATCCAAGACAGCCCCTGACACACACTCATCACCTCACAGCTCATTTACAGGTTGTGTAGGTGAAATTAAATAGAGCTTTCCGTTACGCCCTCGCATATCGACCAAACTCACCAGACACACACACATGCACACACACTGAAAGCAATAAACTGGTAGGGTGTGCCGTCCACACTTATTCACCTGAAAAACAAGATGGACGTGCATGCCAACGCCTTGACTGGTGTATTAAATACCACAACATTTAAATTATATATTGCCGTATTTCTATGTCTCTATCCTCAATTTAATTTTTGAATTTGTCAGTCTTCTCGGAATCAATTTGGTAACCAACGTTTTATATTTATGAACACAATGTTATAATGGCCAGCTGAAGTGGACATCAATATTTTCTATCCAAGATTCTAACAATGCATCAGAAATGAAGTAAACAGAAAGAGGAGAGGCTTAGTTTCAAACTGATTTTTAAGCATCCCCTCATGAATTTAATGAACATGTTTTAAAAACAGAAAAGAGGACGTATGTCTGTTTGGCTTTGTTCACTTTCCCAATACAATCATCTGAAAAAACTGACTGTGATGAGCGGAAGACAACAGAGAAGCTGGAGATGTAATCAGCGCCACACAATGCGTCTGAAGAGGAGTCATCTTCGAACCACTATGATTATCGGTGACTGACAGTGTTTGTAGCCAAGAAACCTTCTCTCCCCCCGCTCTCCGCAATTCACTAAAAAATCATTTTACTTTTATGAAAGTATTTGCTTCCAAGAAACCTTCTCTTTTTCCCACCCCATGTCACTCACTTTGTTCTGCCGCTCTCGGGTAGTTGGAGAATCGTACGGTGTAAGTAATCACCGCTCTGCTCAACATGGCCTGCCGCTTAAGCGATCTCACTGATTTCAGTGGCCAGTCAACCAGCAACGAGCCATACCTGACGAGGAAGATGTGTAATTAATTACTTAATTGAAGTGACTCAGGGAAGCGTGAAGGTAAAAACCTATTTGGCTTTGTAATCGGCTCCGAGACAGAGTTTGGCTCTGAAAGCAACGTTTCAACACCGTTTTACAAGACATGTTTTGAGGAGAGCATGGGATCTGGTCCCAAAAGAGACACTTGGAGCCGGTTAAGCAGGTGAAACACCCGTTGCAGATGTGCTTATTGGTTGAACGGCACAGTCAAAAGTCACTGCTTCCTCTTGCATTCAGATCTGTTGTTTTGTTGTGAGGTACGGTACTCTCATATTGTGGTGGTAATATAGATACATACTGGTATGCTCCTTCCAATTGATATTCCACCTCTTATTGGTATGACTGTTATTTGACACTGTGGATATATCCTTTGGTTGCACAGGATGAAGCCATGGAGCTTTTACTTCCACTACTGCAAAGTGGTCAGTATCGTTCTCAACAACTTACCTGTATCGCGGAAGATAAGCACTATAGCGTGATTGAAATTCAAAGGTAATTACCAATTGAGGCGACAAATGCAGCGTTTACCATGAATGCAATCTCCACAAATGCGGGCAACGTTGCCTTTAAATGTAAATCGCGCTATAGTGCTGATCTTCAAAGACATGGATTGAATCTAGGCCTAAATCAATACTCACTCCAATGAACTTGTATCGTCCCACTACCTCAATCCATTATATTTTTCATAAGATGTGTAGCCCATCTGTCCTGAGTCCGTACAGTGTTAAAGACTTGTGCTTTCCACCTGTACCCCAGGAGACGGGAAGAGACAGGCCCTACGTCTCTGACATCTTGCACATGATAAGCAGTCCTTTGGAAGGAGACGTCTGACACAAAGTCTTTTGCCTGGTGTAGTTCAAAGAGTATTGTTGTGAGGGCAGGGTTGTGGTATAGCCTCTTACTCCCACCAGGGGGAGTGGAGGTGCCACAATCAGGCCCTCACACCCTAACTAGGGGAGCAATAATCCTCAATCAGAGACAGCTGTACAGGATTGTCTCTGATTGGGGATTGTATTTAAGCTCCCCACACATCCACCTGTGTGTGGATCATTGTTCGTGTCTGCCTTGTGTTTTTAGCACGTAAGTTACTTTGTATTTAGTTTCAGTCATCTCCTTTTCTGTTATTTTGTGCTTCGTGAGTACAACTCCAAAATAAAAAAGGAATGACGCTCCACCAGCGCTCCGTGTATCGTCCCATTAATCCGCATCGTGACAATTGTATTTGTTTCATATTAAATATGCCTCCTAGCCCCGATTGCTTGGATCTTAATCTCTTGAAGGGATATTTCACCCAAATTACAAAATGACACATTGCTTTCCTTACCCTGTAAGCAGTCTATGGACAAGGTATGAAAGCAATCCATGCTTTGGTTTTATTTCCTTGGCACTGTTTCCAAATGCTAATGTTTTAACATTTGTGGCACAAATCCCAATCAAGTCATGGTACTGATATTAACCATTTTCAGGCATCATCAAGTGTTTTTTTTTGCACATGACCTGCCATTACCACAACAACCACCCAAAAATGTAAAGGAAAAGTGACAGGAAATGAGCATTGCATTTATGTGCTACTTTAGAGGTAACCTAACATAGAAGGGGTTAAATTAAATGCCTGAAATGAGATCCCCTACATACTGGTCTTGATGAGAAGAAAAAAAACTTTGGGGGGAGGTTGTCTTCTGCACTTTTCAACCAATCCAGTGAATGTGCAAATCTGATATGGGTCACATGTAAAACTGAGTGTGGACAGTCTGAAAAAAAGATTGGGCAGTTCCTGTGAAGTGTTGGAACAGTGTCTGTTTCCGAATAACCATACTTGTATCCTAAATAGTAGGCCATTTGAGTATGTGACAGTTTAATAGTATGCAACATTTTGAAAATCAAGTATACTTTAAATGCCCGGATGTCATACACATTTCTGCTTTGACAACAGCTGATCAATTAGATATGGGTATGCGCTAGCGAAGTCAACGAATAGCGGGAAACAACTCAATCACGCATGACGCATTCTCAGTATGCGAAAATAGAATGTTTAATAGTATGCAACAGTTAGAAAATCGAGTGTGGTTTAAATGCCAGGATGTTATACTCATTTTGGCTCTTCATGTAGTAGAATTCGATGCACACTTTTCCACAATTCATTTTGATAGGCCCTAGTTCTCTTCAAGTAGCCAAACAACAAACTAGGCTACTTAATTGGGAAGATGCCCAAAGCTTCTGCAGTGGTTCAAATGTAGGCTAAGTAGTTTTTGTTCTCTTTAAAATCATCACGAGTATTGTTACATCTTTGAAAACAGAAGTATTATTATATTTTATTTTTACTCAAAGTGGATTTCTGTTTCCTCACTGAAACGTGTTTCTTATTCTCTTGGCCTTCGTCAGAGCTTTTAAACTAAATAACCCTGTTTTGATTTCTGAATGTGTCTGCACTGGGGACTCGGCGGTGGCTCCATTATTGATGTCATGTTAATCAGGCCTTTTGATTTGAACATATGGATTGTTTTAGTTTTGTAGGCTACCTATTTAACTATTTCATTTATGGATCAAGCCTTAGCAGGCATTCTAGGCTATTTGATTTAATTTATATATGTTACAGCACTTATGTTTCACTAATAACTATGTTAAAATGGAACAAAATTATCTGTTTCTCTCTTCAGTCCTTTTTAAATAGGGTAGATTAACTTGATATGGTCTACTACGGTGTAGGTCGAATGTGATAGTCTGCCTATAACTAGCTTGAGTAGGCTTATAACTCCATTCCTATTTTATTAGAGTTTAATTAATCAAATGGGAAATGAGCTATTATCAGGCTGGTTAATCTACCCACGCTCAGCCCCACCCCACCAACTCAGCCAATCAGGTATTGTACGTGCCAAATAGCATGCAACGATGAGTAAAGGTATGCAGTTTAGGTATGTAGTACGCTATTATGGGTATTCGGGCACGGCCACTGAATTGGACTGGTTTCAAATCAAATCCAAATCAAACTTTATTTGTCACATGCGCCGAATACAACAGCCCTTAACCAACAATGCAGTTCAAGAAAGAATATTTACCAAATAAACTAAAGTAAAAAATATTAAAAAGTAACACAATAAATATTAAAAAGTAACACAATAAAATAACAATAACGAGGCTATATACAGGGGGTACCGATACCGAGTCAATGTGTGGGGGTACCCTATGGGACTCACGGTCGGATGTGATACAGCCTGGATTCGAACCAGGGACTGTAGTGATGCCTCTTGCACTGAGATGCAGTGCCTTAGACCACTGCGCCACTCGGGAGCCCAAACTCGGGAAAAGGTGTTGTCGTGCCCTATTCACGACTGTCTTGGTATGTCTTGGTATGACCATGATAGTTCGTTGGTGATGTGGACAGCGAGGAACTTAGTTCTCGACCCACACCACTACAGCCCCGTCGATGTTAATGGGGGCCTGTTCGGCATGCCTTTTCCTGTTGAGCTCCTTTGTCTTGCTCACATTGCCGGCGGCTATTAGACTATATAATGCCTCACCGGGGTAACATAGATCTGGAACTGTTGGGGTGCTAGGACCTAGTTTAACAATTATGCATCCATCCGTGAGTAACTCTGGTCCGTCAGCACTCATCCACTCAGGACCTATTTATTCATACAGGTCTGTATATACATACTCATGTACAGTTGTTATATCATATCACATGCAATATTGTAAGTAATTATTGGACTTAACTTACGTAGGCATTCACTCAGGAATGCATATTAGTATCCTGCCAGTTGCACCTTTTCTCATCGCTTTTAGTATATCGAATGTGCAATACGTGCAGTTGTCTGTAATTAAACCCTGCGCACTATGGACTGTATTTTAAGGGAATTACTATTATTACCCCAAATGATATCATACACACATTTAGCTATTAAAGTATCTCTTCCTGTCATTTACCTGTACAGTTTGTGTAACCACGCAAGTATTCACTTATCTGTAAATATAACTGTATACCTAACTGTACAGCTAATTTAACCATGCAAAATGTTCACTTACCTGTTCATTTACCCAGTCTGTCTATTAAGTAAACTATTATTACCCTCGCTCATATCATACGCATTTTTAGCTACTGAAGTATTTCTCTGCCATCAACCTGTATAGTATAGTTAACCATCCAACATCCACCAATGTATAGTGTACATATTCAGCCAACCACCCATACTATGCAATGTCTCTTTTATAGCTTTTATTTTTTTGCACTCCAGATATCTTGTATTTCTATACTTTTTCATACTGCCGCTCTATGTATCATGTACCGTGTATCTGTCTTTTGTGTACTTTTCGTTGTGGCATTTTGCACCTGCCCTGTGTTTTGTTGTAGCTGCTTGACAATGAAATTTCCCCCCCGGGTGATAAATAAAGTACCTATCTATCTATTGAGGGAGAGGTTATTATCCTGGCACAACACTGACAGGTCTCTGACTTACAGGCTGTCTCATCGTTGTCAGGGAACAGGCCTACCACTGTTGTGTCATCAACAAACTTAATGATGGTTTTGGAGTCGTGTTTGGCCACGCAGTCGTGGGTGAACAGGGAGTACAGTAGGGGACTAAGCACGCACCCCTGAGGGGCCCCAGTGTTGAGGATCAGCGGGGAAAGGGCAGTGTGGAGTACGATTGAGATTAATTCAGGTCAATTTGTGACAGCTTTCTGATAAATGGTGGGTGTGTATTGGAGGGGGTATTTGTTTTTCACCTCTGTTAGACAATCATCGATCTTTGCTAAGTGGCGTGCCATTCACCTCTGCTAGTGTTAGTACTTCAGTCTCCCCTAGTTTTTCAGCGGCAGCTGTAAGTGGTGGTCTTGTCGCCCCAAATGAAGACTGTCTGCCTAGTTGTTCTGGGGAGTTATTTGAGGAAGGCTTCACACCACTCTCTCACTTAAGTATCTTACCTAGTTATTTTCAGATGTTCATTTTGGTCTTTTGTAGCTTTGTCAAGTATGTGTGTGTTTTCTATCCCTGTTTGCTCCTCTCCCTGGCAGCATTTGGAACTGCCAATCGGCAGTCAACAAGGCTGAGTTCATCTTTGTCACCCTAAAGTCTTTAGACTTTTTAACCAAGACGGGGATATGGATTACCCCATAGAACACTGCTACTCCAGCTGTCTCAAAGTCCGAGAATATCTGGTCGTCGCGGTGGTGTCACAGGGCTACTAAATTCTCCTAAATGGAGATTTTCTCTTTTCACCCTCTCCTCATTTGAATTCCATGCTGTCGCTAGGCAGGTTTCCAATGACCTAGGTTTATTCAACAAAAGCAATGTCGCAATGGAAACTGCAGATGTAGGAGACATATACTAAGGATCGAATACATTTGTATCCGTTCAAGGGTGGATTTTACTTTTGTCAAATGTTCTTTATTTCTAGAAATTATAGAAATGTTGTTTTCCGAATGGATTATGATTGCGAAATAATTTTGAAGGTACGCGGGGCACGTGATGTTATCAACTATAAAGCTTCACTACACATTTATTTCTAAATGCCTACTTCTTGCAAAATCAATGTATTCATTGGCACGGACCGTGGCGATAAGTAGGCACATGAGAATGATTAAACATGGCAAATATTTGTCAATTCTTGCATTCTATCCATGTTGGCTTTTGCGGGCTACCCTGATACATGAAAGATAGGTGGGTAGGGCATACAGGCTGCCGCCACTTTTTTAATGCGCAATTCGCCTTCTAGGATCATGGAAACACTTCAACCACATAATTTTTATTAAACATTCTAGTTGTTTTTTTTTGTTGTTATTTAAGGTGCAACGTCATTACGCCCAGCTGTTTTTATTGACACAAGTTCAATGGAAGTGCACCATGGCAGGCAATTGTCGCATCTAATTTCTATGCAAACTTTCTAAATGTCGACGAAAGATCACTGAACAAATTAATGGAAACATAGCTACTGTCACTTGTCCACTCAAGTCTAACATTGTTGTCATCTATCGCCCACCAGGTGGCCTTAGAGTTCCTCAATGAGCTTGACACCTCGATAAGCTCATTTCCAGACGATGGCTCACCACTCATTGGTACTGGGCGACTTTAACCTCAGGACACCTGACTTTGACAAATTTCTTTCCACCTCTTTCTTTCTCCTTCTTGTCTCTTTTGACCTCACCCTTTCCCAGTCCCGTCCCACTCACAAGGCAGACAATACACTGGACCTCAGCTTTACTAGAGGCTGTTCGCCTACTAATCTCACTGCAAACCCCCCCTCCAGGTCTCTGATCACTATTTTTTTTTCCTCCAACCCTAGCCACTCAGCCCCTTCCCAGATGGTCATGCACCGTCGCAACCTTCGCTCTTTCCCACTACTCTCCCCTCTTCTATCCTATCATCTTTCCCTTATGCTAAATCCTTCTATCCCCTGACTGCCTCTTCAACCATACTCTCCTCCCTTTCTGCCACCTTTGACTCCCATGGTCCCCTTTCTTCCCAGCCGGCTCAGCAACTCCCCTCCTGCTCTGTGGCAGGAGGGGAGTTGTGCATGCTCACAGAATAGGGCTGATGGGAAAATGGAGGGAAACTGAACTTCAGGAGTACCTATCATCCTTCCACTGCCTCTTCTCTACCTTCTCTTCCTCTGTCTCTGTTCATCAGATTCTCCTCGCCACCCTCTCTGGGCTGGTTGTCTCAGGCTCTGCACACTCCTGGATTGCATCCTACTTGGCAGGTCGCTCCTACCAGGTGGCATGGAGAGGATCTGTGTCCGCACCACATGCTCTCACTACTGGTGTTCCCCAGGCCTCGGTTCTCTTTTCTCTGTATACCAAGTCACTTGGCTCCATCATATCCTCTTATGGTCTCTCCTATCATTGCTATCCAGCTGACACTCAACTACTTTTTGCATTCCCCCCGTCTGACACGAGGTGGCAACAGGCATCTCTGCGTGCCTAGCAGATATCTCAGCTTGGATGTCGGCCCACCACCTCAAGCTCATCTTCGACAAGACAGAGTTGCTCTTCCTCTTCCTACCTCTCCATCACGGTTGACAACTCCACTGTGTCCTCATGCTAAGAACCTTGGCGTGCCCTCTGCAGACATCAAAACAGTGACTCGCTCCTGCAGGTTCATGCTCTACAACATCCGTAGAGTACGACCTTTCCTCACACAGGAAGTGGCACAGGTCCTAATCCAGGCACTCGTCATATCCTGTCTGGAATACTGCAACTCTCTGTTGGCTGGGCTCTCCACTTGTGACATCAAACCCTGCAACTTATCCAGCACGACGCAGCCCGTCTTGTGTCCAAGTTCTCCCATCTCACCCCGCTCCTCCGTATACTCCATGGTTTCCAGTCAAAGTTTGCATCCTCTTCAAGACCATGGTGCTTGCCCCTCTCTACTTTCAGGCTATGCTCAAACCCTACATCCCAACCCGAGCACTGCGTTCTGCCACATCTGGTCTCTTGGCCTTCCCACCCCTACAGGAGGGCAGCTCCAACTCAACCCAGTCAAAACACTTCTCAGTTTGTAACCTGGCTGCCTTAAAATTCTATGTCAAGTCCAATCGGGGGTTTGTGTTGAGGAAACTTAATCTAAAGTTATGTGAATGTGTTAATGTTCATTTGTTAAAGGGCCCTGTTTTTCAGTAATTTTTTTATATCTTGCCATTTCATCTGCTACAATTAAGTGTGTAATTCTATCTCTGTGAGGGATGTGTGTGTTGAGTCAGGATTGGCTACTGAGAGAATTGTAGCCCCTCCCACCAATTTGAGTTGATTGAATACAGGTGTATATGTGTTTGTGGGAGAGAGGCAGTATGATGAGTTGAAAGCAAGGATAGAGGAGAGCATGTTTGCTAGATTTTATGCTCTTACCTTGTTTTAGCATTTTAGCTCATAGCCTGATTTTCATTTTTTGTTGTATTTATCTATTATACTCCATTTGGGTAAAACTGTTCCTGACTTCAAGAAACCTTTTTATATGCACAAGGTAATGGCCAACTTCGTCACAAAGTGGAACTGACAAATTTGAATGTATTAACTTGTTGAGTGAATTTGAATTTTAGTCCAATAAATGCCCATAAACGGATTTTTAGTTTTTGTGCTAACAAAGCTATTCGAGTTGTTTTGATAAATTACCAAGTGGAGAGGACAAGTATTTGATTGTCAGAAAAACAAAACTAGTAGTTGTTTTAACTTACCAGTTTGTATTCTGGCTTAGAATGTCAAGTTGTCAACTTCCTAAACAGTTGAAACAACTGCTTTAAAAATAAAGAATGTCTGAAATGATGTCCACTTCCTTTGGTCAAATTTTCTGGACAGACAGGATAATACAAATGACTTGTGTGCACATAACCCTGAATGGCTCAGTTTCAATACTTATGGTTTTGTAAGAATAAGCTCAATGATTACTTACCAATGTTGAGATCATGAAGCTTACTCATATATTTATGAATTGCCTAAAGTATTAAACGGCAAACAAGTGTAAAATTGGAAAATCAAGACTGTGTGTGCCCTATAGCGAAGTCTGTATAGTAGTTAGGCACACCTCAGGTCTTGATCAAGTTCAGGGGGATCCTCCCTCAGGAAGTGTGGAAGGCAGAGCAAAACAGCATATCTTCATGTTTGGTTGGAGTTCTGCAATGATAGATAGAGAGTGGGTGTATGTGTGTGCATTCCATATTACCTGGGTCCAGTTTATCAGTGTTTCGCCTATAGAATATGATTAAATGCACAGAAATAGAATGAATATATATTTGGGGAGGGTTGGCGTCCCCATGGAGGTCAGGCCCCCCAGATAGCATATTATCACTGCAAAATGTTATCCCAGCCTTGTGGCAAAGTGTATAGAATAGCAGGAAATTAGCTCAGGGATTCTTGAAAGTCTTTATAGTTCATATTTGTTTATTTTGTTGCATTAGTTAAGCTTAAAATGTTCATTTCCATCTTGGCTCTATGCCTGGAATTGCCCTTGTCCGGAGAAAAGGATCCCAATTTTTGTCTGAAACTGAAAAATTATCGTATGGAGTTTCTTGCAATAGCCCTCTGACCTTTTTCTCTCTATACTTTAATTCCTAAAAGATGTGTCTGGAGATTTGTCTAAAATCCTGAATTAATCATGAATGAGCAGGGTCAGCTATACCATAAGGTCCCCTTATTCATGTCCTCATTACATGTATTGCAACAAGACCACTCATGGTCTGTAAAGTTCTCTACTTTTGATACATTTAAATAAACAATGTTGTAATCACCATGGTCACAACCATACACTGTCAACTCCATCTGCCTGAATTGTGGTTCAAATATGTTACATTTAATTGGGTTTTAGAGTCATAAAGGACAATCAGACTTGTGAATAATATTCCTAGCTGTGTATTGCCACTTTCCATGTTATCTGTTGTCTGTAACTTGTGAGGTGTGAAACACTTTGTTTCTTTTATGTGTTTTGTTGCTTTTTGTGCTATTGCTCTGTCTGTGTGCTATGTGTTGCTTGTCCTATGTTGCTCTGCATGTGCTCACTGCTCATTGTTTCACTGAACTGTTATTGTAATTGTTTTTCATAACCTGCTCAGGGACTACTAAGCTATATGGAACTGTTTTAAGAAGGTCATACCGAGGATAATTTAGCAATTTGATTTAGAATTTTAAGACCTCTTGATGTATCCCCCAAAGATATTTGATCAAATAATTTTTGGCCTTGCTGCTATTAGCCCATAAAAACACATTGGATTACGGACTACATGGAACAACAGTAACCCCCCCAAAAAAAAATCTAAAGGAAGTTTGTTCTGAAGTGTCTTTATTTTGTATTTTTTGCAGATGTATTTAACCCCTTAATTTTGCACTAATTGGTCTCCATACACTATATTCTTAATTTTTTTTACCTGGACTTTCAGACGAATCGTGTTCGTGAGAGTCTCACCTTTCCACTGAGTGGTTATATTAGTGTGTAGGCCGAACCGTTCGGACGATACAGATGATTTTGTGAGAAGACCAATTTTAGGGATTTCTCATGGTCTGACAAACACCGCTCTAGCTCTGCCACCTTTTACCGCAGATGCAGAATTGCGACATAGGCGGATGGGGTGGATTGAGACGCATCCAATGCAAAAAAACTCTAGCTTAAACGGACAGATTTGTATTATGCTAATTAGATTTCCGCAGGGGCACGGACCTCGACTTTACCGGGTTTTAATAGTGCTTATTAAACAAAACAAAAATAAGTATGGAGATTTATATTACACATTTGAATAATCTAATGTTAGAATTAATAAATCAAGGCCTTTAAACACTTGTTGGACAATAATTGTAAAAATGCCTTTTTATGGTGTCTGAAGGAGTTGACATAAATCCAGTTAGTTGCATTTTATGAAGATGTATGTTTATTTATATAGGTTGTTCCTTTACATGGTGGGATAGCTGATACTTTGGTCTATCAAAATATATATTAAAATGTTGTTCATATTAAGACAAATATTTGTGGGGATAAAGTTCCCTAAACTCTAAAACAGCAACATTTTGATCTCGGCCTCATGGTAAAATGTGTAAAATAGCATGATATTAGCTATACAACTGCACATTCTTCTCTCTGCCCCATGGCAAAATATGTTTATCTATACACTGACACACACACTGATACACACACGGGCAGGGACGACACACACAAACACACTCGTTATGATGGGGTCAGGCATTCAAGTGCATTTTGGTGGATATCTGATGAGTGTAGATGGATGCAAGGGTGTGTGTGTTTGAGTTATGAAGGTGTGTGTAAGTTATAAAGGTACAGGTAACTGCCAAAATAAAGGAAAAACAAGATAAAGTGTCTTGATAGGGCGTTGGAGCACAACGAGCCAGAACAGCTTCAATGCACCTTGGCATAAATTGTGTCGGGAACTCTATTAGAGGGATGCAACACCATTCTTCCACAAGGAATTTCATAGTTTTGTGTTTTGTTGATGGTGGTGGAAAACATTGTCTCAGGAGCTGCTCTAGAATCTCCCATAAGTGTTCAATTGGGTTGAGATCTGACTGAGACAGCCATGGAATGTAGTTTACATCATATTTTGGACGTTTAGACTGAAATTGTCTCGCTTGCATCCCATATTGGGAGCATATCAGACCATGTTTATAGCAGAAATAATGTGGACTGCCTTTCTCTAATGATTTGCTTGAAGGTTTGTTGAGGCGATGCGTTTTCTAACCAGCATAAATACCAGACGGATGCCCATCCAGAGAAAAATCGCTTCGCTCTCTGTTAATACATTTGAATGCAAGACTGTTACATTAGTTTGAAAGATAGCCTTAACGTTAGGCTATTTACTGTATTATAAAAGCACTTTGTGCCCAGTGGGTAGTTGGCTAGCCTTAGCAATTCAAAAGACACAGTTAGCTAGATAGCTAGTGCTATTAAAATCATATATTGATGGAGACTGTTTCTAATACCGACTCAAAGTGTGGTAATGGTGATGTACTCACCCAATGCTGAAATTCATGCTTAGATGACTGCCGAATCGAACGACAGGGAACTCGAGAAACAAAGATGGTGGATAAATTCAATTTTCATAATTTAAAGGGCCTCCTGAGTGGCGCAGCAGTCTAATCAAAACAAATAAAATCAAATTGTATTTGCCACATGCGCTGAATACAACAGGTGTAGACAAAGTGAAATGCTTACCTACAAGCCCTTAACCAACAATGCTTTAAGAAGTTTTAAGAATAAAATGAAAATAAAAGTAACAAATAATTCAACAGCAGCAGTAAAATAACAATAGTGAGGCTATATACAGGGGTACCGGTACAGAGTCAATGTGCGGGGGCACCGGTTAGTCGAGGTAATTGAGGTAATTTGTACATGTAGGTAGAGTTAAAGTGACTATGCATAGATAATAAACTGAGAGTAGCAGCAGCGTAAAAGAGAGTCTGGTGGCCTTTTGATTAGCTGTTCAGGAGTCTTATGGCTTGGGGGTAGAAGCTGTTAAGAAGCCTTTTTGACCTAGACTTTGGACTCCGGTACCGCTTGCCGTGTGGTAGCAGAGAGAACAGTCTATAACTAGGTTGACTGGAGTCTTTGACCATTTTTAGGGCCTTCATCTGACACCGCCTGGTATAGAGGTCTTGGATGGCAGGAAGCTTGGCCCCAGTGATGTACTGGGCGGTACGCACTACCCTCTCAAGTGCCGTGCGGTCGGAGGCCGCTGAGTTGCCATACCAGGCAGTGATGCAACCAGTCAGGATGCTCTCAATGGTGCAGCTGTAGAACCTTTTGAGGATCTGAGGACCCGTGCCAAATCTTTTCATTCACCTGAGGGGGAATAGGCTTTGTTGTGCCCTCTTCACGACTGTCTTAGTGTGCTGGTGATGTGGACACCAAGGAACTTGAAGCTGTCAACCTACTCCACTACTCGATGAGAATAGGGGCGTGCTCTGTCCTCCTTTTCCTGTAGTCCACAATCATCTCCTTTGTCTCAATCACGTTGAGGGAGAGGTTATTGTCCTGGCACCAGACAGCCAGGTCTCTGACCTCCTCCCTATAGGCTGTCTCGTCGTTGTCTGTGTTCAGGCCTACCACTGTTTTGTCATCGGCAAACTTGATGATGGTGTTGGAGTCGTACCTGGCCATGCAGTCATGAGTGAACATGGAGTACAGGAGGGGACTGAGCACGCACCCCTGAGGGGCCCCCGTGTTGAGGATCAGCGTGGCAGATGTTTTGTTACTTACCCTTACAACCTAGGAGTGGCCCGTCAGGGAGTCCAGGATCCAGTTGCAGAGGGAGGTGTTTAGTCCCAGGGTCCTTAGCTCAGTGATGAGCTTTGCGGGCACTATGGTGTTGAAGGCTGAGCTGTAGTCAATGAATAGCATTCTCACATAGGTTTTCCTTTTGTCCAGGTGGGAAAGGGCAGTGTTGAATGCAATAGAGATTGCGTCATCTGTGGATCTTTTGGGGCGGTATGCAAATTGGAGTGGGTCTAGGGTTTCTGGGATAATGGTTTTGATGTGAGCCATGATCAAAGCTACATCTACGGGTCGGTAGTCATTTAGGCAGGTTACCTTGGTGTTTGTGGGCACAGGGACTATGGTGGTCTGCTTGAAACATGTTGGTATTACAGACTCAGTCAGGGACAGGTTGAAAATGTCAGTGAAGACACTTGCCAGTTGTTCAGCGCATGCTCGGAGTACACGTCCTGGTAATCCATATGGCCCTCCGGCCTTGTGAATGTTCACCTGTTTAAAGGTCTTAATCACATTGGCTACGGAGAGCGTGATCACACAGTCGTCCGGAACAGCTGATGCTCTCATGCATGCTTCAGTATTACTTGCCGTGAAGCGAGCATGGAATTAATTTAGCTCGTCTGGTAGGCTTGTGTCACAGGGCAGCTCGCGGCTGTGCTTCCCTTTGTAGTCTGTAATAGTTTGCAAGCCCTGCCAGATTCGACGAGCGTCGGAGCCGGGTTAGTATGATTCAATCTTAGTCTTGTATTGACGCTTTGCCTGTAGCATAGCAGGATTTCTTATAAGCTTCCGGGTTAGAGTCCCGCTCCTTGAAAGCAGCAGCTCTAACCTTTAGCTCAGTGTGGATGTTACCTGTGATACATGGCTTCTGTTTGGGGTATGTACGTAGGTCACTGTGGGGACGACATCATTGATGCACTTATTGAGGAAGCCAGTGACTGATGTGGTGTCCTCCTCAATGCCATCGGAAAGAATCCCGGAACATATTCCAGTCTGTGCTAGCAAAACAGTCCTGTAGCTTAGCATCTGCTTCATCTGACCACTTTCTTATTGACCGAGTCACTGGTGCTTCCTGCTTTAGTTTTAGCTTGTAAGCAGGAATCAGGAGGCTAGAATTATGATCAGATTTGCCAAATGGAAGCGAGGGAGAGCTTTGTATGTGTCTCTGTGTGTGGAGTAAAGGTGGTCTAGAGTTTTTTTCCCTCTGGTTGCATATTTAACATGCTGATATAAATTTGGTAGAACGTGTGTACAGGTGTACGGAGTTTCCTCCAACAAATTGGTGCGGCTGGCTTCCGGGTTAAGCATGCATTGTGTCAAGATGCTCTCGACCTTCGCCTCTCATGAGTCCGTAACTACCAATTGGAGATTAAATTGGGGAGAAAAAGAGGGTAAACAAATATTATATATATATATATATAATAAAAAATTATAATAATCCAAATTGATGCCCACATACCTGTAGTTTCTAGCATTCACTCGTGAGACATTCAGAGATTTCATTATAGTTGAGTCAACATGTATTGTTTAATTCACTGGGCAACATTACTCATTGAGTCAACTTCCCACCATTTTCTGAATTGTTTACTCAATGAAGACAAAGAAATCATGTCAACAATTTCAGTTGAATTGACTATTTTTCAGTTGAATTGACTTTGGAAAATTAGCTGAAACAACTAAAAGGCTAAGTTTCCATTTTGAACCCCCACAACATTAGCGCTACTAGCAGCTCTCACTAACCAACTGCGCTGGTTAAATTCTTCTGGTCTGTATGCAGTCAACGGAATCCCTCTGAGTGTTCAATTAAGGAGACTGAGAAGCTCTCCAAATACAGCTGCCAGCCTGTGCCTGCCTTACCTAATGCAATTTCATCTGATTGAGCCAGTCATTAATAAATTCACCCCGACTGGTAGTTAAGCCCTGGCAAGAGTAATTTAACACAGCGCTAATAACCTGCTATTACTCAGTGATGGGGCATGTCGTCGGAACTTCACGCTCACCCCATAAATAATCCCCAGGGTGAAGCTGGGAGAGTTATGAGCAAACACTTAAACGGTGGAAAGACCACCTCATATTTATTAACTACATCAAGCCCCGCTCATAAATGCCTAGCTTAGGGAAATAGCAGGGGAGAAGATTAAACATCAGAGAGAAAATGGGATTTGAGGGTCTATTTGTGGGGGAGAGTGATTGGTGTCAGGAATTAGCACAAGCTATAAACATAACATAAGGTACAATACCCCTAATAACCCATTGTTAACAGCCATTGGAAGGAGATATGTGGACCCATTAGCGGTAATTTACAGACCCGTTCAAATATTTTTCGATCTCACATGACTGGATAGGTGTAAGCTAAGTAGTGGGGTGTCTTACATTGACCTATGCAATCATGTCAGCTGTCAATATACTCTTAGGAAGGAAGGAAGGAAGGAAGGAAGGAAGGAAGGAAGGAAGGAAGGAAGGAAGGAAGGAAGGAAGGAAGGATCCTTTTGGAATTATTCAATCAGGGCCTTTGTACTGAATAGGCCTTAAGTGAACTCCTCCAACAGAACTTCTCGGAGCCTGACCAGGCATTTATTAATATACCCCAATGAAAACCCTTTATTTTTAGACATGTGGGGCGGACAATGCAGGAAAGCTCTTTATTACCGTCCTGTTCTCTTCAGCTTAAAGAGATGAATGGGGGTAAAGCGGAGAGAGATTTGGTGCTCCGGTGTTCATTTGTCATTGAAAAAAAGGGGGTGTGAAGGATGGTGAGGTCTTTGGATTAGCTAAAAAGTTGTTTGCACAAAGTATTACAGGTGGCCTGGAGGGTAGGAGCGTTGGGTCAGTAACCGAAAGGTTGCTCGATAGAATCCCGGAGCTGACAAGGTAAAAATCTGTCGTTCTGCCCCTGAACAAGGCAGTTAATCTACTGTTCCCCGGGCGCCGAAGACGTGGATGTCGATTAAGGCAGCCCCCCCCCCACACAACTCTCTGATTCAGAGGGGTTGGATTAAATGCAGAAGACACATTTCAGTTGAATGCATTCAGTTGTACAACTGACTAGTATCCCCCCTTTCCCAGATGTAATGAGTGTATTTTCATGACTCTTTCCTGGGTGTTTACTAGCACAACATACACACACATATAATCTAGCTAGAGGCATTTGGTCAAGGAGATAGCACAAGTCTTCAGGTTTTAGGCAAGGTTATTCAAACTACTTTTGTTACATTTTCTAGGGGGAAGCAAGTGTCAAGTGGAGACATGAAGGATAGCATGGACTGTGCTGGTTTTGGGGTGATTAGGTCAAAGCTTAGCAGCAGGTGTATTCTGGTGGAACATGCTAAACCTCTGAACACCTGAAGTTAAGGTGAAGGAGAAAGTGTGTTTGTCATTTTGCCACCACCACAATTGTCAGACATGACCGTAGCGAGTTAGACTGTCTGATGGTAGATTTAGCTGATTTAGCTCAGGGCACTGGAGCACTTGTACTCTTCAGGACATGTGGAAAATGTGTGACACTTTACCTGGGTAGGCACTTTCTATGCCTTCCGTAACATTAATATGTACACTGCTAGCATGAAACAAATGTGAGATTTGTCTTTGTGACCTCTGGATATGGCTACATGTTCAAACATTAATAATGAATGGGATCATTTCTCTTTTTTCACGTGCTTCATTGTTTCCTGTGTACATTTTAATACATAGTGCACTTCTTTTCCCAGAGCCATATGTGATAGTGAACCACATATTGTAGGTGTAGTGAACTATATGGGGAATAGGGTGGGACCTTTATTGGACAGCTGTGGAGAGGAGAGAAAGTTGGAAGGGTTCCCAGCAAACTAGGAACAATCACAGAACATTAGCTAAGATTCCCATTAAGTTCTAGTTATTGTTTTATCTAACATTAGGATAACATCCCAAAAGCATTAAAATAATGTTTTTGATTTAAAAATATATATATTTTCAGAAAATGAAATATCCTTGGAATGTTCTCCTAACATTCATTAAAATGTTGTGCACATCTGTAACAACCACCACAGAACATTCCCCAAAAATTCTCATTAGGTTTCCAGGTAAGGAACAGACTAAATGTGTTCTGGGAACGTTCTTGCAACATCAGGCACATGTTTTATACAAACATTGTATAATGATCAGCACAACTGGACAGTTTTTGTCTTATTGAGAACATTTGCCGCAACCTAACGAATGTTCTGGCAACTTTCACAGAACCAATTTTGGATTGCTGGTTAAACTCCGGGATTGAACCCGGTCACCGATGGGGAGTTATACATGTATTGAGATCGGGGAACGTTACCACACATAGACATGACACTTAACCTGTCTTCTGTCTTTGCAGGAGCTCTTTACAGCTGAATGCAAGTTCAAAGAGTCTGTGTTTGAGAACTATTATGTGATCTACTCGTCGATGCTGTACAGGCAACAGGAGTCAGGGAGGGCTTGGTTCCTGGGGCTCAACAAAGAGGGCCAAGCCATGAAGGGGAATCGAGTGAAGAAAACAAAACCAGCTGCTCACTTTCTGCCCAAGCCATTAGAAGGTAAGCAAACACCACATAAGAGTCTGATTTGTGTTCGTTAGAACAAAACTGTTTCAGGGGCATTAAAGTAGTATAAGCAAGAGAGCCACAAATATAGTTTTTTGTTGTTTTGTGATGAGAGGCAATATGTTGAACTGAAAAGTAGGGCATTTACTGTATATCTGCTGGACCTATTTCAAGGTTAACCTTTGCAAAACATAATTCTGTATCTTCTACTGCAGTGGTCAACAACCGGTCGATCGCGATTGACTGGTCGATCTCCAAGGCATTCCTAGTCGATCGCCAAACATTTCCGTAAAAAACCCAATGATAAAGCCTTGTGTTCCTATTTATTTTATTCATCTTGGGCTTTTGGCGGTAGGTACACACGATTCAGCTGCCCTGCGTCTGCGGTAACGTTACAGGCATAAAAGAAAACTACAGCAAAGTAGATACTGTGAGATTTCAAAACGTTTAAAACCATGACTAGAGAGAGACTGTCAACGAATACAGCAAAGAGCAGCTTTTTGTATGAGTGAGTTCATGTTTAAGTTCTTACTCAGCACTGTCAACACTTTGTATTCAACAAATGCATGCTCTTTCTATTTCCATTTAGCGCAACAAGAAGCACTGCAGCAGTAATGAATGAGTAGGACAGTGTAGCGATTGGCTTGGGTCTTTTTTAATAGGAATATTTCGCATTCTCTGTTCATAGGAGTAACAACATGAATTTCTGCATGAAATAATGCAGTGCGACTCGAGTTTTGCCATCAGCTGGAAGACGGTGTCCCTTTTTGGTCAGTGTCAGTGGAGGAAAGGGACAGCGGAGGGATGTTGAGAGGCGGACCCTCCGTCTGCTGCTCTCTCCCTCCACTGACACTGATCAGCCCCGTAATTATTATTATTATTTTTATATAATTTAAATGTATAGTCGCTCAGCTGTGCCTTGCAAATAATACAACAACCTGATCTGTTACCGGTAAAGCCTACCTCAAATTGTTAAATATAATTTTAAAAAATGGCCCAAACAACAATGCATTGGCAGGGCAATATGAGGCGATAATGTATTGGGTCTATAGCTTACTGCACAAACCTCATTGCTACAGTACAGTTTTTTTGCATATGCTTACATTTTTTAAGTCATGTTTAAAAAAAAAAATCAGAGCGGTAGATCTCAGAAAGTGATCTTCACTCAGAAAAGGTTGGTGACCACTGTTCACTGGAAATTATTTCTTCCTGGCTGAGATCAACAGCAAATTAAAACATTTCTGACTGACAAAGCTAGTAATTTACTAAAGTTACCGGAAACTTCTGTAATGTTGGTAATCTATGGCAGCTTTGGTATAAAAAATTATGCATTCATATATGGTATTATTATTTTGTATATCTGTGTCCATATTGTCCATGGGTTTCTAGTGGATAGACCATATGGTTCAAAATATTATAGCCTAATTAATTTTTTTTAAAGCATCTAATCAACATAATAACATTATTTTCAATTAACTCTGCAACTCCTCCAACTTTTTTCACAACTACCATCAGTTTGGCCCCAAAACATTTATAATAAATATAATAAAAGTGGGTAAAAAAATAATATATATATATATATATATATATAAAGGATATATAAAGGATATTTCATGCTGAAACCCTCATATTAAACACCAATGGTATTCACTAAGTTTATGGATTTTCATTTAGGAACATGTTTTACAGCTTTGCCATTCTATTTCTTATTTTAAAATCATCTTATTCGATGTTTTTTTATATAAACTGATTATCCTTTGGGGGGTGGACCAGTCTTGATATACATGGGAAACTGTTGAGCGTGAAAAACCCAGCAGCGTTGCAGTTCTGGACACAAACTGGTGCGCCTGGCCCGTTCAAAGGCACTAAAATATTTTGTCTTGCCCATTCACCCTCTAAATGGCACACATACACAATCCATGTCTCAATTGTCTCAAAACTTAAAAATCCTTCTTTATCCTGTCTCCTCCTCTTCATCTTCACTGATTGAAGTGGATTTATCAAGTGACATCAATAAGGGATCACCTGGTCAGTTCACTTCCCTTCATTCACTTCCGGAAGTTTACCCGAAATTCCTTCATCTTTGGTCTGACAGACGTTTATGTGACACCCATAATGCATTGTATAATGTCAACAAACATGGCGCTACACATAGCTGGCAAATAGCTTATCTCATCATAAGCAATACAGCCTTCAAAAAAGTATTTTACACACATCATAGGTGTCCATTACAATCTATGCAATAATCGGAATGCATTATTTGTCACCAGTACTTGAAAATGTGAATAAACTGTAAACACATCTTGCTCCGTACATACAATCTCTATGCTACAGTAGAAACGACAGCACGACCTACAGAAAATAAGACACTTACTTTAAAAGCAACGCACACATGTCCAAAGTTATTATTTGTAAGGAAAAAAACAAGGAAGGCAATGCGAGCGCCAACCAGAAAATGTTCCAGTTCATGCAAGACTGTGCAAATGTCTGCACACTGGATCTGCGGGAAACAAGGGGGAGGTGTGTGGGCTCTCCTCTGGTTGAAGAGAGAAAACGTTTGTCCAGCGCAGTAAAGCCGGTGAAACGGTCTACTTCTATCTGAATTAATGAGGAGGTGGACAAACACCTCAATTCAAACAACTGTTAGAAAATAACATTTTATAGAAAATCATTTGAAATTGCCAAATTCAAATACAGCCTATAGATAATTAGTAGGCAGCGCGTTTTAACTGTCCTGTTGCGTAACAACTACAGTTTGGAACAGTGAGAGCATTCTGACGTCACGCGCATTAAACAACTCACTCTGGGGCGACCGCTAGAGATATTTGGAGCTAATGTATGAAAAGGTTAAATGTATGGGCCACCTATTAGGCAGGGTTTATGTTTATATCACCAGAATCTTACACAGGTCATAATCATGTAAGCCATCACACGCCTGCAGGTTCACAATACCACATTTCAACCTCCACACCCCCGGGAATGACCATCCCACGCATAGACCCTGTCACGGTAGTGTCTTTAGAGGGAACAAGTCTATCTGACCATGCCCCCTATCCTGTTAATCCCACCCTGAGTAACCACCCACTGCTACACTGAAGTATGGTTATCTTCTCCTTGAAGTATAATTTATATTTATCATTCCCATCCATAATTCACAGGTTGACATATAGCACAGAGGGTAAGGTACAAGCCCTGTCTTTGCGGCCATGAAATGTTGATGCTTTATGGTGCGTCTACAGACGCCCACATCACTCTCCTCTCTTCCCTGGCTGATTTAAACATGGAAGCCTCCGGGAACCTGTACTGCACTGTCATGACAGTGACACAGCTGCAGTGCAGGGAGCGTAAAGTGCAGGATCACAAAGGCTTTTGGCCACATTCAGATTGGGGTCTGTAGAAAGGAGAGGATGAGAAGGCAGCAGCCACAGGCTAAAGAATGTGTTAGACATTTTTGGGGATTTTTCTCCCCCTTTTTGCCCCTTTTTGGTCTGGAACAAAATCAAATAGAAGCTTCTGCATCAACAAGACTTAAAACTGATTAAATCATTAATGCTAGCAGTCATTAGTGAAAAAGGAGCAATGTGGTTAGTTTTACAAGTTATTGATTTGAAAAGAGGAGAAAGAGTTTTTGCTAACAAAATCTTCCCTCTCTCCTCCATTCTCTCCCTTTCTCTTACCCTCTCTATCTCTCTCTCTACCCTCTCTATTCATTTCTCACCTCTTTTTCTGTATCACCTTTCCTTGCCTCCTTATCTCCTCCCTCACAGTTGCTATGTACAGAGAGCCATCGTTGCATGATGTAGGAGAGACCAAAGCGCCCAAGACAGCCGTCCCTCCCAGTAAAAGCACAACCGAGCCCCCAGTGATGAACGGAGGCAAACCAGTCAGCAAGCCTACTACTACTACAACTACTACTACTACTACTACTGTTACTGCTGCTAAGCCCCCCACATAGCCACAAGTTTGTCTGTGTGTGTGTGTGTGTGTGTGTGTGTGTGTGTGTGTGTGTGTGTGTGTGTGTGTGTGTGTGTGTGTGTGTGTGTGTGTGTGTGCGCGCATGGGTGCATGTGTGTGTTTGGCGGGAGGGACGGACATGATGGAGTCAGGGATTTTCCCTACCGGACTCCAAACCTGCACCCTCTTTCTTCTGTGGATCAGATCCAGCAGTCCATCTCTTTGCCCTTCCTTCCTTTCTTCTTCTTCTCTCTCTCTCTCTCTCTCTCTCTCTCTCTCTCTCTCTCTCTCTCTCTTTCTCTCTTTCTCTTTAACTCATCAATGGTGGATCTATCCAGAAGGGTAATCGCCTCAACCCCCTCCCCGCAAAACGGAAGGAAGAGTGACTCTGACCATGGAATCCATAAGAATGATGTTTGTTTCACGGCCACATGTGGTACCTTGCTTGCTGACGGTAACCCAAGACCACCCCCTCTACTTATATGCTCTGTTGCAGCGGTGTTTGCGATTAAGATCTATTTTCTATACCACAGTGCACCAGCTATGTTCTGGGGTAGATGCTGTACAGATATAGTATAAAAAAATAATTGTTTGCTATCTTCTATTTTCTACAAGTATGTTCCTGTCTCTTTCTCTTTCTATTCTCACATTTTTCTCTTTGTTGAGTAACTTAGAAAAAAAAATATTTTGCAGGGGGCAGTGTGGGGTTTTGTAATACACACATTCATGCCAATGTATACTCAACACACACAGACACATTGACACTGACATACACTCTTCTGCCCATACACAACGCATACACACACACACACACACACACACACACACACAAATAAGATGCCACCGGTGGCTTGGTTCCAGGGACTCATTTAGGAAGTCTGGTGTTTGGAGAGCACTACAGATACGCACGCACACACACACAGCATTTAAGTTTAGGGGAGAGCCAGAGTCTCAGGCTGCGTGTTGCTTTTTTAGGGCTTGATAAACACTGGAGGATAGCCCACACAATCATAGCTGATGAAGTGCTAATTACCCCGACTGCAATCAATGCGAGGAGCCCACACACACATACATACACAGATGTGCGTGTGTGTTGGAGAACGCTTTAAGAAGTGGTGTATAGATGTATACATATCACAATCCGATCCCACCAGCGGTGAGCTCTGCCTCGTTCAGTCGGTAAATAAGAACCTGAAATTTATTTTATTTTAATTCTTATTTCAGAGCAAGTGCTCTAGGAATATCTATAGGCCTTGTAGGCCACAGTCCCTCACTCGCTGATTTCTCTGAACAACGGGCTAGGCTAGTGGCTGAGACTGAATGGGTCAAGCCCGACAGCGGCAGCCATTTTACATTCACGTTTACTCGAGGTTCGGCTGCATCCCCATTTTGTTCAGCAAACTAAAGCATGGGTAAGGTTGGTATTGTGTTCTATTTTTCTTGCAGAAGCAATGCAAGAGATGGCTTATATTATAACGTTTTCACTGTAAAATAAAAAAAAATGTAACTTTTTAAACAACTAAATATGCTGAGATATTACGAGAGGATTTTCTCCTAGCTCAGCATGAAGAGTCCAGTATCGCCTATTACGCGCCTGTTTAGACCTTGATCCCCAGCATGCCAAAACATATATCCAGTCACGACTGGGCCTAAGGTGTCTCACCCACCAAACACATCCAAACACTCAACAGCCCACAGAGATTGATTCATAAAATGACCGAAGCATCCAAGAAGCCAGAACATCTAACGATACCACAGTTGTTACTGTGTAGTACAACGGCAACAGCAGCCGACTGCATTCTGATTCGATTTTTCTTTTTCCATTTTTGTGTTTTTTTCACTGTGACTTACCATAGGGTTCATTTTCACAAAAATAATCCCATTGACAAATTGATTCTCTGCTGGCCTTCTTGCTGAACCTCTGAAAGGTCTTGATTGATGTCATTTTGGATCTTGTGTTCATATGAATCAAGGTTTTGGGATACCTAGAACCATTTACATGCATGTTTTTCCACAAAGTACTATGGCAGGGTTCCCCAACTGGCGGACCCAAGTTTTCTGAGCAAAAAAACATTTTTTTTAATGTTATTGTTGGACATAATATATTGTAAAAACACCAGGAAATCAGCTCCAAGTGATTTTAATTTGGGAAATCCCTAAGTATTCCCATGCATAATAGAGAGACGTGATCGTATACAAATGTAAGCAAGGTTTGACATATTATTATCTGTTTAGGCTTCTTGCGGTCAATTTGTAATCTACATTTCCCTATTATTTGTCATCATGTTCCAGCCCCCCTACCATCCGCTCAATAAAATGACTCCTGGACTATGGGATAAGGGAAAGGTACTGTTCAGACCCATGCGAGTGAGAAGTTGTTTGGAAATAGTTTGGGACTCGAATTAGCATGTTGTTAGGCACACTCCTACTTCCACTGGAGCTACTTCACTGCACTTTCTGTTTGGAGTCCTGATCTGATCATGACTGTTAGCAATTTATCAACCGTTGTCTGAATCTATTAGCTGATTTAATTCTGAACTCGATTTACAATTTTCACGATAGCTAAGATTTAGAATGTTGATAAGTAGACTGAAGCTACTGTATGCTGCTAAAATTGCAAATATATTAAGAGATTTATTTGCTGATATAATTTTCCAGAGTTTATTGGGATTTTAAGCCCCTATTTTCTAGAGGATGTTGAAGCACATTTGCTAGTTAGACTTAAAAACACTTGTCTGTACAAAGTTACATTGATGCTATTATAACAATGCCGTAATATACAAAAAGGAGCTGAAATAATTGTAATTATCTTTAGGGCAGGTGTCCCCTCCTCCACATTACACCCATCAAGCGCCCCAAATGGCACCCTATTCCTTACATAGTGCACTATTGGCCCTGGTCAAAAGAAGTGCACTAAATAGGAAATTGTGTGCCATTTGGGACGCAGTTCCAGTAATTTCCCTACATCATAATGAACTCTACATGCTGGGCTACCCAAGCCCCTGCAGACTAGTTGACTGGTTCTTCAAAAGCTGAACTTTATTTTTGTAAATGACTGTGTATATGTGCATCTGTTTTTCTCTCTAGCCGCCATCTTGTTTTGTTTTTGTTTACTTTGTTTGTTTTGTTCCTACTGTATATGGGTCGTGTGTGATGTTGTTTTTCTGATACTTCCAAAGTTTATTTTCCCTTTTCTCTCTCTCTGTCAACTAATTTGTCAAAATGTAGTTGGAGAGTTTTTTCTCATCGTTTGCATGGGGAGAGGATGGCATTGATGAACTGCATGTAGTAGGGCTATGTGTATCAAGAACTGTTGGTATGTACCGCTAATGTTACATACATATATGCTACGAGTTTGTCTGCGCTGTACAGTTTGTTTGTTGTATACATACATACAATAAATAAAAGATTTATATAAAGGTGTGACTGTATTGTCAGTAACATTGATGCAATATAATATGCAGTATATTATTGCACCAGTCATTTTGATGGGATAAATAAAATGAAAGGTTGGCTAGTACTAAAAAGCATGAAAAGGCCAAAGTAGAATTATTTACATTACATGTTTTCTTTACTGTTTCCTATCAATCATGTTTTCAGGTAGAGGTTGGGCTCTCGAGTCAATGCAACTCACGCCCCCTTAACCACCTTCTGAAGTTACATCAATACCCAGCATGGCACTATAGAGCTACGTTTATTTTTATTTTTTTTCCAACCGCGACATTGACCATTTTCATGACATGGCGTTCACGGGTAAGGGGAAATTGCCATGAACCGGTTGTAAAAGATTATGATGGTTGTGATAGTTTTCAGCGATAATAGGCACTATTAAAATAATTCATATTTAAATATATACAATTACAAGTGTGCCACTTGGAGATATGTATGTCATGTTATAACAGATTTATACCCACGTATGATTATGGTATTTTCATTGTTTTCCATGCAAAAAATGTTGTGTCACGCGGTACATTCAATGTTTCATTATTTTAAAAAAACAAATAAAACGCTCAAATGATACTCTTGACTGTGAGTGCAGAGTGTTCTTTGTGTCTAATTTGTGAGGAAGCACTTTTTACCCAAAAAACACACCACTGGTGAGAATACCCCAAATGGAAATTATCATCAACACATACACATTATCATCATCATCAGCACACACAGACTATGTATTCAGAAAATTATATTAATAATAAAACATTTATCCTTTTGTTTTCAATGTTTGGATTCTGTTTATGCACCTGCATCTTATTATGTGTAGCTTTCTGGAATATGTAAGCATTCTTATATAAACAATTTTCATACATATAGTTGTATTGGAAACATATAAAGGGTTACATGGTAAAAAAAAAAAAACATAATTTTGCTTCAAAAGTTTTTTTTTCATGTATACAAAAAAAACATATGTTTAATAAAGATTATTTGTAACCAGTACAATGAATGCCGTTATAAAAGTGATATGCAGAAATCTGAATGAAGAATTACATCCCAGTTTGGTTGGCTTCTTTTTTATCCTCCTCTCCATCACTCTCTCCATTTCTCTCCTCCCTTTGGTGTTTCACACCTTTTCTGATGGCACAGTCTCTTTGTGTAGCTACTGAAATGTTCTGTGGTGTTAGTATTCAGTTCCAACCCAGATCTCACAGGCGTTCCCCGTCCAGCCATCCCAGCAGTCACAGTTGCCGCAGTTGCACACCCCATTCCCTGCAATAAGAGGTGAGGTGAGAGGAGAAACTGTGAAGCGACTGAGCCACCTGACCCATCATGCCTGCCTGACCTTTCTTAACTAGGTTCCACTCTTCATACCCTGAACCTCTTGACAGAGTTCCACGATGGGGGCTTGAGCTAGGCTGAGGTCCTTAAGAGCTCTCTTAGGTTGCTATGGGGATGCTCTAAAGTGGGATTACATTCTCAGTGTGAATTATTTTTATGAAGCCATTACATAAGGCTCAGTCAAAGACAAAAGTAATGAGGTAAAAATAAAATAATGTGTGTGTGTGTGGTATAAAATATTGAGATAGCCTCACAGATCATCAACACAGTGAAATGGTCATAGGACATCACAATATTTGTGTCTTTAATATTGGGGCTTATAGCTTAGAGTTTCCCTGTATCGACAAGAGAACACAGGGGAAATTAGTGTTATTTCGGACCAAGTCTGGTCATGCAGTGAGCGATTTCATTGGGCTGCGGGCAGGGCGGATCAGGGCAGGACAAATCACCTCATCTAGACTCTCAGAAGTGGAGTAGTGTTGTGTGCTATGCCTCCTAGTTGGGTATTAAAGCAGCGATAGATGGGGATGGTGTTATACTGAATGGAGAAACCTAAATATTTGTGTTGTGCTGTGTTTTACATTGTATCATAAAAATTTAAAATAAACATTCACACATTGTGAATTCCCACTTCTTAAAACTACAGGGTCCTGGATGTTCTGTCTAGAAAATATATTTTGACAAATTTGGGCGATAGCCCCGACCAATACTTTAACCCAGGTTTGAAACCAAGTCCCTGCGACTGTCAGTCCAACACCTTAACCACCAAGAGGTCTGTACATTTTTACAAGGTCCTTAGGTTCTAAGGGTCACTACAATACAAGGAATTCCCTACATGATTACACAAGCTAGCAATGAAAACTGTGGCCACGGTATTGTGATATCTACCCTTAATGTGATTTACCAGAATGACTATTAAAAGCATTTAAATAATTTCTGTAACACAAATCCGACAAAGACAATTAGATGTTTCTGATGTTGACTGAAGGTTCTAATTTGTGTCACTGGTTTGCACCCTCGTTATTGTCTCTAGGCTCAAAGGGTGCCAGCATTATCATCACTGGTGCATGAAATGAACCAGCACGCATTCCCAATACATTGAATTTCCCACGTCACTTATGAATTGTATGCATAATGAGAATCTCCTGCTTTGAACAATCCATTAAATTCCCACATGTGGAATAACTCATCCACAAGCTTAGCAGACAGATGTTTGCGTGGATCTAATTATAAAAGGTTGAGTGCATTGTACTGCCACCTTGGGAAGAGGGGGAGTAACGGAATAATGACTTTTATTCGTTTTGATTTGCATAATTTTTGAGAAGTCACTTTTCACAGTGAAACATGAAAAAACACAATTTCAATCATCCTCATTTATATGGTAATTGTGACATATGTCCTAATAATTAATATGCTAAACAGCGACATTTAACCAACATATTTACAAATTCCCATTCGCATTTTTCTCACTTGTTTTTAATGAATGTTTGTGTGGATTCTGTAGTCACAGCGTTGCTTTGAGTGACACTATGACTGACACAGGAGTCATGAAGCCAATAAGAGAAGTACTTCTAAACAGCTGTCCAAATGCCTGCTGCCCTGAGGAAATATTAATGGGGGACTTACTCGATCCCACTTTAAATGAAGTGCAGCTTATAAAATCTTCATAAAGCCTTCATAAACACAACATAAATGTGTTACAAATCATCTATAGCCATATGTCATGCTCTATAAAGGGTTCATAAATGTAGCATAACTGTGTGACATAACCACCAATGTCAAATGTGACATAACCCACTAAGTCAAATATGGGTGGAATAAGCACCGATTAATAAAGGCCTTATAAATCATATTTAATTGAGGCTTCACATAGCTGAGGCGTGGGAGCCCGACGAGCCAGCTGAGGCGTGGGAGCCCGACGATCTGGCTGAGGCTTGAAAGCCTGACGATCCAATTCTGTTTTGTCATTTGTGACTCGTTTCAGGAAACTAGGCATATGTCGTGGGTCACTACTTCACAGGAGAGCCATTTGAACGTAAACTCTTTTGGGAGCAAAATGATTTTTTTTGCAGAAATGCCTTCTGGAACATGTGAACTTTCACGTGCCCCAATAACAAACTTGTATGCCATCTGTAAATACGAATAAAATTGTTAAATCACAAGTCTAGTTGGTTAAGCCACAGAAAAGGACAGAAACTTTCCAGCCATGATTAGATGAGATAACGAGTGGGCTGGACATGCAGAGAGATGAGTTCGAATTGGTCTGCCATATAGCATGCTTCTGTCTATTTGAGCTGGTCAGTATGGGTAGGTAATCCTGTCTAACGAGCTGCATAAGTGTTGCTCTCCACTTTCTGGAGGATTGAGTTTTGAATTCAGTGGAATTAGAGTATGATAGCAAAAGAGATGGAGAAAACACCTGTCTCTGGATTACATCTTCAAACTAAGGCAACCATGGCATCTGTGTCAGGGAGACGCGTCCATCATGCATGCTGTCTAGCTAGCTACATTTTCAGATATCACACGTTTCTAATTTAGACAGAAAGTGGTTTAATTTCAAGTTAAAGTGTACTGTTAGCTAGCTAGCTAACGTTAGCTGGCTGGCTCAATAGCTAACTTTACGTGTATGATCTTACTATTTGTATCTCAGAGCCATTTGCTTGGCTTGTTAGAGCTTAATGTTAACTAGCTAACCTTGAATCTGGTTGCTTAGCTACCTGCAGATTCATACAAGGAAGTAATGTCATGAGTTGGGATTATGGTTAATTGTTTAGATAGCTAACATTAGCTGGCTGGCTCGCTAGTTACCGTTACGTGTAAGATCTTATTATTCATATCTCAGAGCCATTTGCTTGGCTAGTTAGAGCCTAATGTTAGCTAGCTAACATTGAACCTGTTAGTTAGCTACCTGCAGATTCATGCAGGGTAGTAACATCATGAGATTATGGATTATGGTTCATTGTTTACATGTCTTAACAAAAGATTCCCTATATGCAAGTAACCATTTCTTAAATTCAGTATGAGTATGCCAGAGCGCAGAATAACTGATGAATTTACAAACATACAACACCTGTTGAATATGGCCGGTGTCAGTAAGCGTTGGCAAAAAAGCATCATTCAATTGTTGCCAGCAGCACAGTTACAGTCACCAACGCTCTGAATAACATGAAAACAGCCTAACCAGCTGTGCTAGGGCGAGTAAAATGGTCAGTGGCCACTGACCATTTTACTCGCCCTAGCAGAGCTAAATAGGCTTTTTTCATGTTATCCAGAGGTAAACAATGAATCATAGTCCCAATTTTGTGTCTGGAAGTAGCTAGCAAGCTAGCCAATGTTATCCAGTTAGCTTGGGTACTTGACTGCCGTTCTGAGGTCTGAACGCTCAGATCAACCCTACTGATCGGCCAGAGCGTTCAGTGTGTGCTCTTAACGCTCTGAGAGCGAAATGAGATCGATGGGGCTAAAGCTTAAGATGTGAATGATGCTGTAGTCAAAGAAGAGCTCTTCAGTAGGTACCAAATGATTCAAAGGCCATTTCTCAAAAGTGAGATTACATGTTAATCAACTTTCAAAGCAGAATTACTGTCCCATTGTTCCCGTAAATTCAGTGTATGATATACCATTGTGTAGCTCTATGTCTCTGCTTTTATCCAATGCAAAAAATACAATTTCAAATTTTCATAATCAAGGCGGTCGGTCACAAACGCCATTCGATCCGTATTATAATATTCCTCTTACATTTACAAATCTCATGACGTGTCTATGAGACATGGTTCTATCTAGCGGGATTTTTATGGACAGATTGAATTTACTGTGGGGGAGGGGCTCATTAAAAATCCCCTAGATACAACCACGTCTCATAGTCACATGAGATTATAAATGAAAGAGGAATATAATAATACGAATCGAATCTAATTTGTGACCGACCTACTTGATTTGGTCTTATGTAGCAAAATTAGAAATTGTGAATTGTGATTTTTACATCGTTCACACCCTCTTGAGCTTTAGCCCCACCCATCTCGTTTCGCTCTCGGATCGTTCAGAGCGCACACTGAATTCTTTAGGTTCGGTGCTTTCAACAAGGTAAGTGTTTCTTGGAGTAACATCGTCCCCAGGCTATTGAGCACACAGCACGTACACTATATATACAAAAGTATGTGGACAGCCCTTCAAATTAGTGTATTTTGCTATTACAGCCACACCCGTTGCTGACAGGTGTATAAAATTGAGCACACAGGACTTTTTCTATTTCAGCATGACAATGCCCCCGTGCACAAAGTGAGGTCCATACATAAATGGTTTGATGAGATCTGTGTGGAAGAACTTGACTGGCCTGCAAAGAGCCCTGACCTCAACCCCATCAAACACCTTTGTGATGAATTGGAACACCGACTGCGAGCCAGGCAAAAATCGCCCAACATCAGCGCCCGACCTCACTAATGCAGTTGTGGCTGAATGGAACTCAGCCAACATCTAGTGGAAAGCCTTTGCAGAAGAGTGGAGGCTGTTATAGCAACAAAAGGGGGACCAACTCCATATTAATGCCCATGATTTTGGAATGAGATGACAAACCATTCAAAGTTGGCCTTAGTGGGAGTGACCATAGAATTCTATAGGAGTGACCTGAGTAAAGTATTGGTCATTGTCACTAGTTAATACAGTCAAAAAGTCATAATTAAGACTAAACCCTTCTTAAAATGTAATTTTAAACCTCAACTTAGCTAATGAAGGCCAAGTTTGATGCGTTGGTCCACCAGACCTTCCGCACATTTGGGTGGAAGTTTCTGGAAATTATATTAGGTGTGATGTGACTAACATGACTTCACTTTAGAGCATATGCCATCCTTCAGCACAACCACACCCTTCATAAAGCAATGTTTATATCATATTCGACATAGTGGGTTATGCCATGTTTAACATTGGTGATTATGTCACATAGTTATGCCACATTTATGAACCCTTTATAAAGCATGACATATGGCTATAGATTACAACACACTTATGCAGTGCTTATGAAGGCATTATGAAGGCTTTATGAAGCCTTTATAAGCTGAACGTAATTTAAAGCGGACCATGAACTCTTAGCACTTCTGGATGAGAGATGGGTTGGGTCTATTTCTTTCTGCTCTCTCTTTTCTCCTGTTTTTCCACTCTCTCGTTCTCCCTCTCTTTTCTCTGCCAAGGCCATTATCGGCGGTAAAATTGGGCCTTGGACAGAGGCTTTAGGTGTGTGTGTGTGTGTGTGTGTGTGTGTGTGTGTGTGTGTGTGTGTGTGTGTGTGTGTGTGTGTGTGTGTGTGTGTGTGTGTGTGTGTGTGTGTGTGTGTGTGTGTGTGTGTGTGTTTGTGTGTGTGTGTGTGTGGTCTATACCGTACCTGTGCAGATGAGTCCGTCGTGCTTATCACACTCTCTGTCGTCACACTCACAGTACTCCCCAGAGACCCACCAATCCTGAGGAGATCCAGAGCAGATACACCGGCCACAGTGACACGACCCTGCCAGAACACACATGCACATTCACACAAACACACAACAACAATGGACGTTCAAGCAAAGCAATCAACAAAATAATTACAGTTATAAGAACATTAGAATAGATTTGTGAGGACAAGGTACTCTGTGCTCACAATCATAGCGCATTGTAGCCTGAACCTTTTTAAATTGTGACTGAATTAAAACATAAGACAGGCTGGTTCCAAACAAAGGGATGTAGTTTGGCCATGCTTGTCCACCCCTTTAGTATATCACATCAGTTATATTTTTACCTGGAAATCGCCCATCACTGAAAAAGTCTGTCCTCCTTTGAATCCCCCTGTACTTCCTCTCCTGAATAACAAAAGCACTGTCCTTCCATTTCTCCCATCAGATTTTGCTACTGCGTGCTCTTGTGCTCCTTAAGGGCAGTGAGCGACGGGTTGGATAATAAGATGTTAAATGCTTGGAGAAAAGCAGGCAAGCAGGCAGACAGACCCGGGAGAGGCCTTTTCAGCCTCCGCTATTTATCCCTATAGACTACCCACTGGGCACAGACGTCAGTTCAACGTCTAGTTTTGATTTACATTTGGTTGAGTTGCCAACTAACATGAATTCAATGTGAAATCAACAAAACATTTCACCATGTCATTGGATTTAGGTTAAAATGTGGGTGAAAAAAATACAAAATGCCCTTACGTTGATTACTTTTTGTAAATCCAGTAACTTTTCTGTGTTGATTCAACGTCATCAACTGAAGGATGGCAGTGAGAGTTGAAGGGTTGGCTCAACTTGAGTCGCAGGTTAACGTTTTTTGTCATTAATCTTTTTCTGGAGGCAGCTCTGCAGAGTGGTCACTAGCTGGCACAGCCACAGTCATAAAATAAGCTTTTAAACCTAGCCCTAACCTTAACCGTACCCTAAGGGGAGAGGAGAGAATTATGCTTGTGTCTGGGTGCAGAGGAGCATGGTGAAATATGCTCATCTCCATTGTGCAGCCTAAGAAGGTGTGAGACCAGAGGGTGAGGATGTCCTAAGATGGACAACATACTTTTAGTTTAGTATATCACTGCCAGTACTCCATACTCCAGTAATCTCCATGCACCTGACATTTGGCTAAAATCCCAGTGTGACATGCAAGTGGTTCTTTGGTTACATAGCTGAATAGAGTATACGGCCTCCAACACATGATGATATAGATATACCCAGTAGACTTTTCGGGGCCCTAAGCGGGATTGGGGCCCCCTAGCACCAGGACCTCCATGCCCGTCCCAATAAAATATTTAAATATTAATAATTTATTTGACCGAGACGCATGCCGACTGAAAGACACATCAATCTCAGATAAATCATCTAAGCAAGCAAAACAGCGCTCCTCTGTGTCAGTATGTGTAGCCCATGTATCTGATGCTGTCTGGACGAAAAGAGTATGGCATGTCATACTGTTTTTGTCCAGACAGCATCCGATACATGTATCTACATATTAAGACAGAGGGGCGCTGTTTTGCTCTCTTGGACGCTTTCTCCGGTAAAATAGTATTTTGTTATCCATACAGTACAGCCTGCTCCTCTCTTTCTCCCGATAGTTGAAGGTGTCGTGCCCAGATGATAATCCCCCCGATTATCACCTCTGGAATTTAACCCAAACTATACTGAAACAAATTTCACATATAATAAAATATTAAATCAATTAAGTAAAGAATAATGGAGGAGAAATGGGGAGAACGAGTAGGTGGATGAGTGAGAGAAAGCGAACAATGCATCATTCTGTAATCACCAATTGTGAATGAAGAACAGGGCGTGCCATTCTATTGTGTTGATCTATTCTAATTATATTCTCAAAATGGTATGTACCCTATATCAGTCCACCGAATTCAAGCAGGATCATCAGTCTGCTCTGGCCTACTGTGAGAGCGTGCGTAATTTACAATGAAAACGACTCAGATGGTGTGGAAGAAATGAATCACGGCATCGCTAATGATTATTCTTCTGACTCTGAGCCTCAGCCTGAGCCTACACCTCTGAGGCTTAAGCACATTTTTGACTCTCATATTGACACTTCATTATAATACCATTATAATGGTATTAACGCTTATAATGATGTTCAGGCTACTGATGTTTTCATGATTTGACCGTGCATCTTGCTGAACATGTGTCTTGGTGGTTGGGGTATTCTAATGTTTGCTAAGACCTTTATAAACACAACCAAATGATTATTTTCGCGATAGCATACAGTGCATTCGGAAAGTATTCAGACCCCTTGACTTTTAACGTTACAGCCTTATTCTATCTACACACAATGCCCCATAATAACGAAGCAAAAACTGGTTTTTAGAGATGTTTGCAAATGTATAAAACGTTTAAGACTGAAATATCACATTTACATAAGTATTCAGACCCTTTACTCAGTACTTTGTTGAAGCACTTTTGGCAGCGATTACAGCCTCGAGTCTTCTTGGGTATGTCGCAACAAGCTTGGCACATCTGTTTTCAGGTCTCTCCAGAGATGTTAGATCGGGTTCAAGTCCGGGCTCTGGCTGGGCCACTCAAGGACATTCAGAGATTTGTCCCGAAGCCACTCCTGCGTTGTCTTGGCTGTGTGTTTAGGTTGTTGTCCTGTTGGAAAGTGAACCTTCGCCCAGTCTGAGGTCCTGAGCGCTCTGCAGCAGGTATTCATCAAGGATCTCTCTGTACTTTGCTCTGTTCATCTTTCCCTCCATCATGACTTTCATCAGACCGGAGAAACTTCTCATGGTTTGAGAGTCTTTAGGTGTCACGGATGGGTGTAAGGATAATTTAATAAAGTAATATGCTCAATGACGAACTATACAAAAGAACAACGATATCATAAACGTAAACACACTTACTTTCAACGGACAATCATACAATGACCCACACACAGGTGTGGGACAGAACAACTTAAATAGAATCCCCAATCAGAGACAACGCTTCGCAGCTGCCTCTAATTGGGGATTCAACACAAAACATAAACATAGATCTAGAGGAGCCAAAGGGCTCCCTATGGCCAGAGCCTGACAGTACCCCCCCTCTAAGGCGCGGACTCCCGACCGCGATAATTACATTTTAAAAAATTACTATAAAAAAAAATGACATGGGAGGGTTGGGTTGGGGAGGGACAATTCACTTCGGTGGCGGTTCTGGCCCCGGTGAAGTGGACAACTTCCTCCCTGACGTGAGTCTGATGAACAGTCCTGGAATGGGACCTGGTGTGGCGAACGGCTCTGGCCATGGAGCGTGGCAGACGACCGGGCCCGGACTGGGCACCGGTGTGGCAGGTGGCTCCGGCTCTGGAGCGGAGCAGACGACCGGTCCCGGACTGGGCACCGGTGGAGCGGACTGCTCCGGCACTGGAGTGGAGCAGACTTCCGTACCTGGACTGGGCACCGGTGGGGCGGACTTCTCCGGCATGGGAGTGGAGCAGACGACCGGACCCGGACTATTCACCGGTGGAGCGGACTACTCCGGCACTGGAGCGGAGCAGACGTCCGTACCTGGATTGGGCACCGGTGGAGTGGACTGCTCCAGCACTGGATCGGGGTTGGACGGCAGGTCCTGTTGAGGCCCCGGTCCAGTGGACAACCCCAACCTCGGGGCAGGGCTGAACGCCGTGCCCAGATTGGGTACCGACGCAGAGGAGGGTTCCAGCCATGTAGCTGGGCTGGTTGCCGGCCCCGGACTGGGCACCGGTACGCTGAGGGGCCCCTGCTCCAATGCAGGACTGCACGCCGTGCCTAGCCTGGGCACCGACGTAGTGGAAGGTTCCAGCCATTTAGCTGGGCTGGCTGCCAGTGCTGGACTGGGCACCGACACGCTGAGGAGCTCCTGCTCCAAAGCGGGACTGAACGTCGTGCCCAGCTTGGGCACCGACGCAGAGGAGGGTTCCAGCCACATAGCTGTGCTGGCTGCTGGCTCCGGACTCTCGACCGTCACAGGAGGCGCCGGGCTCTGGACAGTCACGGAAGGCTCCGGGCTCTGGACCGTCACGGGAGGCTCCGTTCTCTGGACCGTCACGGGAGGCTCCCTGCTCTGGACCGTCACGGGAGGCTCCGGGTTGTGAACCGTCACGGGAGGCTCTGGGTTGTGAACCGTCACGGGAGGCTCCAGGCTATGGTCCGTAGTAAGAGGCTCTGGGCTGTCTCTGGAGGCTCTGGGCTGCGGACCGTCACGGGAGGCTCCAGGCTGCGAACCATCAAGGAAGTCTCTGGACTGCGGACCACCACTGGAGGCTTTGTGCATTGGGGCGTAGCTGGAGACTCCGGGCTGCCGGCCATCGCTTGAGGCTCCGGGCTGCGGGCTGTCACTGGAGGATCCGGGCTGCGGGCCATCGCTGGAGGCTCCGAGTTGCGGGCCGTCGCTGGAGGCTCCGGGCTGCGGGCCGTCGCTGGAGGCTCCGGGCTGCGGGCCGTCGCTGGAGGCTCCGAGTTGCGGGCCGTCGCTTGAGTGTGGGGGCGTACCGATGGTCTGGTGCGTGGAGCTGGCACTGGGCTTACCCGACTTGGAATTGGCGCAGTTGGGCTGGTGAATGGAACCGGAATCGTAGCTTGGGGAAGCACAGCCTTCACAGGTTCAGAAGCGTTCTCCCGTGGTTTATACGAAGGAGACATCCGCTCCGTCACGAGTGCCAATCGGCGATCGAAGTCTTCTTCCTCCTCTATTCTCTGCAGGAACGGGTCCCACTGCGTCTCAGGGGGAAGAACAATCCAGGCTCTCCACCACCTCGCTTGTTCCTCCCGTGGTCGATCGAAAAATCTCTCAGGTCTCTCTCTATTGTCGACCATTGGAGGACGAAGTGGTGGGTGATCCTCTTCCTCCCGATCCTGATGCTGATCGTTACCTCCTTCCTCAGATGGAGAATACAGGGGTTCTTCTCCTCTCCGCTCCGACTCCCCATAATAGCGCTGCTTGGTCTTGATTTGGTGGATCATTCTGTCACGGATGGGTGTAAGGACAGACCAAGGCGCAGCGCAGTGATAGTTCGACATGATAATTTAATAAAGTAATATGCGCAATGACGAACTGTACAAAAGAACAACGATATTATAAACGTAAACACACTTACTTTCAACGGACAATCATACAATGACCCACACACAGGTGTGGGACAGAACAACTTAAATAGAATCCCCAATCAGAGACAACGCTTCGCAGCTGCCTCTAATTGGGGATTCAACACAAAACATAAACATAGATCTAGTTGACCTAGATCTGTCAGGCTCTGACCCTGGCTATCTAGAGGAGCCAAAGGGCTCCCTATGGCCAGAGCCTGACATTAGGTGCCTTTTGGCAAACTCCAAGCGGGCAGTCATGAGCCTTTTACTGAGGAGGGGCTTCCGTCTGGCCACTTTACCATAACGACCTGATTGGTGAAGTGCTGTAGAGATGGTTGTCCATCTGGAAAGTTCTCCCATCTCCACAGAGGAACTTTGGAGCTCTGTCAGAGTGACCATCAGGTTTTTGGTCACCTCCCTGACCAAAACCCTTTTCCCCCGATTGCTCAGTTTGGCCTGGTGGCCAGATATAGGAAGAGTCTTGGTGGTTCCAAACTGTTCTTATGGACCTTCAATGCTGCAGAAATCGTTTGGTAACCTTCCCCAGATCTGTGCCTCGACACAATCCTGTCTCGAAGCTCTACGGACAATTCCTTAGACCTTTTAAAAAAAATTATAATGTTAGAATAAGGCTGTAACGTAACAAAATGTGGAAAAGGTAAAGGGGGATGAATACTTTCCGAATGCACTGTATGAAATCTATTAATTACACTGTCAGAATGACTGCTCATTAGCTTGAAGGGGGGTCTCTCCTTGCCTAATGGTTCTAGCATTCAGATATCGTGCCCACCTATGTAAATCAAATGCCCATACAACAAATTAGTTCTGGTGCCGGCCCTACCTACCTGGGTGTGTGTCACGTTCGGGTGTGTAGAGAGACCAAGGCGCAGCGTAGCGATAGTTCGACATGTTTATTTAACTAAATGACGAACTATACAAAATAACAAATGCGATAGAACTAACGTATAACACACGTAGCACGAACACGGGACAACATATAACATAACAATGAACCACGCCAAGGGAGTGGAACACAGACATATAAGTAGGATCCCTAATTAGAGGTAATGCATAGCAGCTGCCTCTAATTAGGGATCCCACACACAACACCACACAGACGTAGAAATACTAGATCTGCCAGACTCTGACCATAGAACTATAGAGAAGCAAAGCTTCTCTATGGCCAGAGCCTGACAGTGTGAGGGCGTTGTTCATTCTGCCTGCTACACCTACCCTAATCTGTGTGATCAGATCTTATGGAAAGCTCTAATCAAATTGTCTACACAAATCAATGGAGTAGAAAATAATTGAAATGAATATTATGAAATAGTGCAGAGAATAGACACAAAAAATAGATGGAAATAGAAATGAAATAAATGTAATAGAATGAAGGATAAAACAATGGAACCTTTTCCATTGCACATGACTCCATCGGCGGTCTCACACAGCTCTTTGCTCTGAGCATCAGTCATTTTGCATGTCCGAGGGAACGAGCACAACTTCCCGAACCAGCCGTCACCACAGATACACCGACCGCATGAACAGAAACCATGACCTGGTGGGAGACAGGGTAGACATACAGTATGTTATACAATAGAAACCATTAGAAGCCATTACCTGGTGGGAGACAGGGTAGACATACAGTATGTTATACAATAGAAACCATTAGAAGCCATGACCTGGTGGGAGACAGGGTAGACATACAGTATGTTATACAATAGAAACCATTAGAAGCCATGACCTGGTGGGAGACAGGGTAGACATACAGTATGTTATACAATAGAAACCATTAGAAGCCATGACCTGGTGGGAGACAGGGTAGACATACAGTATGTTATACAATAGAAACCATTAGAAGCCATGACCTGGTGGGAGACAGGGTAGACATACAGTATGTTATACAATAGAAACCACTAGAAACCATGACCTGAGGGCAAGGATGAAAGTCATGCATCTACACAAGCTGAGACCATGACCTGGGGTGAATAAACAGATGTGAGACACAGCAGAAAAACATTCACTGTAGACAAGCTTAGGAGGACCTATTGTACCTACACAAGTCTCTCTCTCTCTCTCTCTCTCTCTCTAGTGCACTTGAGGGACATAAACAGCCTAGACACTACTAATGTCCTCTCCTCAAGCAATTTCAGAGGGAGAACAACAAAGCCAGTCTCAGCCACCCTGTCTCAGACAGTGCGTGCTAATTTGCTGAAAGAGCTGGTTGCTTTCTGTACTGGCCTAAAGGGCCGACAGCACGCACAAAACAACACACACAAATATAACAACATTATTTTTCCGAGAGGGAATTTAAATGATGGCCGAGCTAACATTCCACTCTTCAAACACATATAAAATCTTTATGAATGTTGTTATCAGTTTAAAATGTCTGGTTGTACATCTACCGCGGTGAACAACCAAACCTTCGGAGAAGACATGTCATTTTGAAACACCTTGAAGAACGTTGGATCCAACACGGACCCTCAGTCTGATAAAGAGGATGAAGAACTTTGGATCTATGTCACTATGACTTTGGCTACGAGTCTGACTCCGACTCTCAGTCTGATAAGTGGGAGCCTATGTGTCAGGCTGTGACTCTTGAGTCTGAAGACCAGTTTGAAGAGTCCAGAGAGCTGGGCCTCTACCTCTTCATAGAGCCCATACCCTCCCAGCCATCCTCTAGCACTCTTAGAAAAAACGTTCCAAAAGGCTTCTTCAGCTGTCCCATTGGAGAACCCTTTTTGGTTCCGGGTAGAACCCTTTTGGTTTCCATGTAAAACGCTGCCTGGAACAGGTTCTACATAAAACTGAAAAGGGTTCTACCTGGAACCAAAAGGGTTATACTTTGAACAAAAAAAGGGTTCTTCAAAGGGTTATCCTATGGGAACAGCCGAAGAACCATTTTAGGTTGGAGGTAGCGCATTTTTTTTGTGTGCAGTGCAGTGACCAGGAATGATGCCCTGAATCACGCTGAGGTAGAACAGGCTGAGATGGAGTGCAACCAGCTCCCACAATCTTATTGCAGACTTTATCCACGTTTCCAAACGTCATTTCGAAGTTGCTCCAAACGTCAAATTCTGAAGTGTTTTTGTTGCTCCTGCTGCTCTGTATCGTTCCACTTCTACAAATGTCTAATTTAGAAGTTAAGGGTTAAGTTTAGGGTTACGGTTTAGGATAGGGTTAAAACATTATGTTTAGGGACTCATTCCAAATGGTTAAGGTAAGGGTTACGGTTTCCTCTCTAGGTTTCTTCCTAGGTTTTGCCTTTCTAGGGAGTTATTCATAGTCACCGTGCTTCTACATCTGCATTGCTTGCTGTTTGGGGTTTTAGGCTGGGTTTCTGTATAGCACTTTGTGACATCGGCTGATGTAAAAAGGGCTTTATAAATACATTTGATTGATTAAAATATTACTTTTAGGAACTAATTCCAAATGGTTAAGGTAAGGGTTATGGTTTGGGATAGTGTTAAAACATTATGTTTAGGCACTCATTCCAAATGTTTAAAGTACTGTATGTTCTTAATGTGGGCCTTGGTCACATTGCACTCCCTAAGCTCCCTCATGTGCTCTTAACAATTGATCTGAATTACTATCTAAGTACACTGTAAAAAATGATTTTATGGCAAAGTAAATAAAACAGGAAAAATCATGTATCTTTTGCTAAGAATCATTTTGTAAAAATGAAAACTTTAGTATATTAAGTAAATCCTAATTATATACTCAATTTTTACTTGTAAATATTAGACATCCAACAGACAAGTAAAATTGACTTCTGACTCTCTGGCATATTTGCATGCATTAATTAAGTACTTGAAGCAAATAAAAAAAATCAAGTAAAATTTACGTCCTTGAAGAAAGGAATCTGCGCATGCGCGGAAAGAAGAAAACCCGTGATGATAGAGGGATTTCCAATCTCCACTCCATCTGCTCTCGACAGGTAAGCAACAGTAAAAAACTGCATTATATTATGGATTTTAGATTAATTTAACGATTGTGTTGTCATCACTTCAGTCTATACATTTGAAAAGTTTAGTGTTCTTAAGTTAAGAGACGTGCTCCAGAAAAAAAGTTCACGGAGACGGAGAGGCAGAAAGCACTCTGTTTATTTTCTTTCTTTTACAAAAGCACAATGTTTTATTTCGATTGTAAGTGGACACATAAAAAAGTAGACATTTAACAGTTTATTTTTTCATATTTCTTAAGTCTGTAATCTGTATGACCAAAAATGACTGAGCATTTTGAGGTAACGTTATGTGAAGAAAAAAAATCGAGCAAAATGCCGACCCAAGACGGTTAATGACGAGTTAGCTTTGTAAGACGTTAGCCATATTTTTTTCTCAGTAACGTTATATACTGCGTTCACACCATGGAAACGGAACCGGAGACGGAGAGCCAGTGGTGTCCATTGTGCTTGAAGAAAGCAAGGTCCTATCGAACTGTGGAAATACTGCGAAAGCTTGTGCTCTCCTGATGGGACTGATATACGCCTTAAATCTTCAGTATCCCTCCAAGCTGAAGTACACTTTTGAGGTTTTTCAGAAACTGTTTCTGGATCTTGATGGTCTGAAGCTCTCTCCTAAAGTACGATCTTTGAAAAACAAGCTGCTTGCTTGAAATATTTCCAGAAGCATTTATCTGCCTTGTTGACTCTTGCTCCAAAATGTGCATTGTGTGCAACCTTTACATTTATATTTGTTGTTAACATAACAGATGTGTGCAACTGAGTTGATAATGGTTGCCGTCATTTGATAAAACTGTTTTGTACAAATGTTTTTACATGTACAAATTACATGATTTGTATTTCAGTTTTTTTATTAGCTTAAAAGGGTTTCTAAATGTATTGGGTAAGGACTTAATGAGTTTCCTTTTTAAGGGTAGGGGGTGGGGTCTGGTTAGCAGGATTAATTTTTGACAGCAGTTTGCTATGTAATATTTTGATACTGAAATTTAGAAAGAACTTTACATGTTTTTGTACTGTGAATGTTCATAAGCATTTATCTGCCTTGTTGACTCTTACCCCAAAATGTTCATTGTGTGCAACCTTTACATTTTATATTTGTATTTGTTGTTTACATAAAAGATGTGTGTGCAACTGAGTTGATAATGGTTGCCATCATTTGATAAAACTGTTTTGTACAAACTTTTTTACATTTACAAATTGCAGGATTTGTATTTGTTTTTTTATTAGCTTAAAAGTCTTTCTAAATGTAATTGGGTAAGGACTTAATGAGTTTCCTTTACTTCATTTACATGATTTTGTACTGTGAATGTTCATAGGCATTTCTTAATAAATTACTCTGAACTGCACATTGTCCCAGTATTATTTTGTCACATTATAAGAGTAACATTTAATTTAAAATAATTACCAGCACTGCATAAAACAAGTAAAATTAATGTAAAATATCAAGTGGTTTTACTTAATTCTATTAATTATATCAGATTTGTAAGTAAAAATTACTCAATATAATTCAACAGGCCAAGTTATATGTACTTATTCACTTTGTTAATTTTACTCGGCTTAGTTAAGTAGATTTACTTAATTTCCATAAATGTGAAATTTACTTGAAAAATATTCGTGCAAAAACTTGCCAAATAAAAATTGAGTAAATTCTACTTGTTGTTTTTCTCAGTGTATGGTAAATCTGAACTATTAATAATGAGTGATTTTAATATTGATTGGAGGACGCCAGTGTCAGATTAATATTAAAATAGGGATGTGGCAGTCATGAAATTTTGTCAGCTGGTTATTGACACGCAAAAGACTGCCGGTCTCACTGTAATTTACCGTTAATGAACACAAACACGTTTAGCATCTCCAGGCCCCCACCCATACAAACCGCTGAAAACCAATTTAATGTACACCATCACAATAAATCCATTATTTATTTTAGGTATAAAGAAACATTATTATATGAATAAAATGTATTTCATAAGAACACAATATGAGTTGGCCTACTGTATGTTATCTGGCTATGCTCAATGCCATAGGCTGAAGGCTTGTTCATTGAGCAGACAAGATGTGCTTAAAAGTCCCTTGCCATTATTTTATTTTAAATGATTTAATAGTAAGAATAATATAATTGAACTTAGCTGAATAAAATCGAAAGTATATTTTTCCCGTTACATAGTGAGTGTGTGTATGAAGTGTCTATATTGAGCGTAAAAGTGATCATTTGAAACAGGACCTGCACACTAGATTTAGAGTTATTTGGCAACTTTAGTTGTGAATGATACAAACCTTAGAATGTCTTAGAAATCAACATATATGACCTGCATGATGCGACTATAGGATATTGATCATTTGATAAAGTAACAGAAGAAGTTTGTGCTCTGTTCCTTGTCTCAGGCTGCACAGCTGTTCTCTCATCAAATTATCATATTTTCACCCATCAGATTATTCTCATTTAATCTTGTCTTTACTAATATGTCAAATTAGTTTCAATTTAGAATGGACTATTATTAAATGGGCAGGAACAGGGGCAGGGGAAAAATACATGTATGCACTCGAACAGCGAATTGATAGCGAATTGAGGCCGCACGCTTTCTGGTCCGTTTTGCAGGCTTATTTGGTTGCATAGCGGAGCATGTGCTTAATATGAGCAGGTGAGAAATAAATATAAGAAACTATTTACACTCCACACATCCACCACTGTTTGATGAGCATGCTCTCGCTGCGCAACAGGTAATATTCCGCCCAAACTCTCTATCCCATGGGCTCTCCAACCTTGTTCCTGCAGCTATACTCAGTGCTTAATTAGGGAAACCAAGTCAAATCTGTTCTGGAACATCGATAGTAACATGTTTTCGCAAACAAAACATACATCACTAAACTGTTGACATCCCGTCTGCGTGCTTGAGAAAGGAATACATGAGAGAGGAGGAGATGAAAATGCATGGTGGTGAGGTAGCCTATTCTGTATAGCTAACGTTTTGGTCTCCCAAGTGACACAGCGGTCTAAGGCACTGCAACTCCGTGCTAGAGGCGTTACTACAAACACCCTGGTTCGAATACAGGCTGTATTACAACCGGCCGTGATTGGGAGTCCCTTAGGGCAGTGCACAATTGGCCCAGCATCGTCTGGGTTTAGTCGGTGTAGGCCATCATTGCAAATAATAGTTTGTTCTTAACTGACTTGCCTAGTTAAATAAAGGTTAAATAACATAAAAAAATGTGTCACCCAATGAATTATGAAAATATAAACAACTCCCTATTAATAGGCTATTAAAAATACAAATTCACACATTTAGGCTGGCTGTAATCTGACCTGCACAATCAATGAACCAACAGCATTCTCTCCCAGACTAATGCATAGACATTTTGCAGTCACATAAATTAACCAGTCCATCCAGTATGCTAAGTAATACAGTCCACACTCAAAAGGCAATTACTCTAATTTTGGACTATAGGCTAGACCAATTATGTACCAAGACTTCTTACATCAGTTTTGTTTTATGTTTTTCTACCATGCATAATATGCGGTAGGCTATGTATTGTATGATGGCACAATCATCATTTTTATTCCTTTTTTTTTTTCAGGCTTGGGCTTATGCATAGGCTCTAATATGTGTATGGTTGTTTTCAATTAATCATCAACTCGATTTGTTAGGCTTTGAAACAACATCCACAGAAAACATGTTTACACTGTTTCAGCCTGCTGTTGAACTTCTTTCTTCAAATTGATCATCACAGTGAAGTGAATAGGCTGTTTTGATGATAAGTGTTTGATGTGATTTTCCATTGCATTTGCATTGATGTCAGAGTGGTTAGAGGGACAATAGAGTCCTGTGTACCAGGCCATTAGAAGCTGATGGTAGTTAGCTAGTTGGGTACTACCAAAGCATGTCCAGAGTGCATAAAAGGAGATTACTGTGACTCAGCGGTCACATGGAATTTTACTGTGGTCATGACTCATGACTGCTGGTGTGGCAGTAATATGGTCCCCGCAACTAGTCACTATAACAGACCTAGTCGGATACGCTGTGTCACGGCTGGGTGTAGGCACGAACCAAGGTGCAGCGCTGTAGTGGTTCAACATCTTTATTTAGAGGAACCAAAAACAATAAACAAAGGCGCAACTGCAACGTGTGTGTGCTCAAAGCACCTACGCACAAACAATATCCCACAACACAGGTAGGAAGGCAAGCACCTTAAATAGGATCCCCAATTAGAGACAACGCATAGCAGCTGCCTCTAATTGGGGACCAAAACACAAATTAACCATAGAGTTGCCTAGAACTCTTCTGTCAGGCCCTGACCGTGACAAACATAGTGAAGCTAGAGGCCTCCATACGGTCAGGACCTGACATTACAAACCCCCCCCCCCCAAAGGTGCGGACTACCGGCCGCAAGACACGGAACACCCACGGGGGGGGTCAGGGAGGGAAACTGGCGTCTGTGGCTACTCCGGCCCCCTGACGCAGGACGCAGCACTGGGTCAGGCGGAGGCTCCGGCGCAGGAATGACACCTGTTTGGAGCCTCCCTCTGTCTAGTGCCCAGTCAGGGTCCGGCATCCAGTCCAGCTCCTGGAGCCAGCTCCTGGAGCCAGATCCGCCGCCGGTCCCGGACTGGGCACCGGCGCGGAGGGAGGCTTCGGCCCTGGAACTGGACTGGCCGCCGGTCCCGGACTGGGCACTGGCGCGGAGGGGCTCCAGCCCTGAAGCTGGACTGGACACCGGGCCTGGTCTGGCAACCGGCGCAGAGGGAAAATCCGTCCCTGGAGCTGCACGGGACGCCGGGCCTGGACTGAGCACCAGCGCAGAGGAAGGATGGTCCCGGTGCAGAGGGAAGCTCCAACCTCTGAGCTGGACTGGACGCTAATCCCGGACCAGGCACCGGTGCAGAGGGAAGCTCCAACCTCGGAGCTGGACTGGACGCCGGGCTGGGGACCGGCACTGGAGCCAACGGGCTGGGGATACGCACTCGAGCCACCGGGCTAGAAACCGGCTCTGGCTCCACCGGGCTAGGAACCATCACTGACGCTACCGGACCAGGATCCGGAAATGGAGCAACCAGGCTGGGAACACGCACTGGAGCTACCGAGCTGGGAACCGGCACTGGCGCTACCGGGCTAGGAACTGTCACTGGTGCAACCAGGCTAGGAACTGGTGCTGGAGCAACCGGGCTGGGGACACGCACTGGAGCTCTGGTGCGGGGAGCCAACACAGGACGTACTGGGCTGGGGATGTGCTCTGGAGACCTGGTGGGGGAAGCAGGCACTGGACGTACTGAACTGGGGATGCGCTCTGGAGACCTGGTGCATTAAGCTGGCACAGGACGTACTGGAGATCTGGTGCGGGAGGATGGCACTGGGCGTACTGTGCTGGGGTTGCACATTGGAGGTCTGGTGCGGGGAGCCGACACAGGACGTACTGGACTGGGAATGCGCTCTGGAGACCTGGTGCGGGAGGCTGGCACTGGACGTACCGGACTGGGGATGCACTCTGGAGACCTAGTGCGGGGAGCTGGTACTGGACTTACCGGACTGGGGATGCGCTCTGGAGGTCTGGTGTGGGAGGCTGGCACTGGACGTACCAGACTGGGGATGCGCACTGGAGACCTGGTGCGGAAGCTGGCTCAGGACATACTAGGCTGGGGATGCGCACTGGATGTCTGTTGTGGGGAGCCGGCACAGGACGTACCGGACTGGGAATGCGCACTGGAGACCTGGTGCGGGAGGCTGGCACTGGACGTACCGGACTGGGGATGCGCACTGGAGGTCATGTGCGGGAGGCTGCCACTGGACGTACCAGACTGGGGATGCGCACTGGAGGCATAATCCACATCCAACGCCTCATCGTCGACCCCCTCCCATTTCTGCCGGAATTCCTCCATGATCCCATCATAATATCATGACAGGAACTCTTCCTCATCCTTGTCCTTCGCTCCCCATAACAACTCTTCCTCTACCCCCCACGAGGGTAGTGGCACTGGTTCCTCTCCAGGCCTCCCTGACCAACCCCATAGCCCCCCAGCCAAAATTTGTATGCGGGTTCCTCTGGGCTACTTGCTGGGTCTGTCCCTTGCCTCGCCGACGGGCTCCACGTCGCTGCTACCATGAATCCTGTGGTGGTTCCAGGGTAATACAGTGAAGCCCCTCCTCCTCGGAGTCAGTCCCTTCACCATATAGCGCTGCTTGGTTCCGTTCAGGTGGGATATTCTGTCACGGCTGGGTGTAGGCACGAACCAAGGCGCAGCGCTGTAGCGGTTCCACATCTAGATTTTGAGGAACCAAAAACAATGAACAAAGAACAAAGGCGCAACCTCCAACGTGTGTGTGTGTGTGTGTGTGTGTGCGTGCGCTCAAAGCACCTATGCACAAACAATATCCCACAACACAGGTGGGAAGGCAAGCACCTGAAATATGATCCCCGATTAGAGACAACGTATAGCAGCTGCCTCTAATTGGGGACCAAAACACAAATTAACCATAGAGTTGCCTAGAACTCTCCTGTCAGGCCCTGACCGTGACAAACATAGAGAAGCCAGAGGCCTCCCTACGTTCAGGACCTGACACGATGAAAGATATTTGCGCTGAGATAAATCTGTATACACAGCCGAATCCTAAAGATTCATCGAAATCTACCTTGATTGGTCTTATTTTGACTAATAGCCTAATCCAGATAAATATTTTTTATTGATTTATTTTAGCAGGCCTGTCAGTTAAGAACCAATTCTTATTTACAATGACAGCCTACCCCAGACAAATTGTGCACCTCCCTATGGGACTCCCAATCACAGCAAGATGTGATACTGCCTGGACTCAAACCAGGGACTGTAGTGATGCCTCTTGCACTGAAATGCAGTGCCTTAGACCACTGCGCCACACGGGAGCCCAAATATGTTGCTAATGTAGTTTCCCCACTGGAATTTAGTGACCATTGCCCAGTTGTCTGTGTTAGAGATGTGAGAATGCATACATCTAAGCCTCCTGTCATCACTAAGAGGAACCTTTTTTTACATTATGTTTATTTTAGTGACCTTGATTGTATCTCAGCTATCCCTGAACCTGATTTAGCTTTAAGCTTTTTTGTAAATGTCTTCAACACTATTGTAGATAATCATCCCCCCTTCGAAACTCTGAGAGTTGAATGTAGATTGAATGCCTGATTCACTCCTGAATTACCTGAAGTCATTCGTAAGATAAATGTTTCCTGTGTCAAGGCCAGGAACATAGGATTAGACCTGGATTGGCAAACTTCAAGGTAAATAAGGAATCAATGTATAAAACTAATCAGAAAGGCTAAATCTGATTATTATGGAACCACTCTTTCTGATTGTAAGATGAATCCGGGCTAAATTCTGAAAAACTGGCAAATCTCTGAATGGTTGTCCTTCCTCCTCTCTGCCCCCAATCTGGCCCCATTACAGACAAAAATGTAATAATTGTTGCATTTAATTGTAATTTTTTAGATTTTTTAATGAGCGTCTAGCCCTACTATCTCTAAAAGCCAAATTATGCTTGATCCAAAAATGTGGCCGGAGGGTTCGTATGGAGGGTGTGATACAATTACGGAGCCTCCGTAATTTGCAGAGGCCAAATCAAGTTCTGTACCACATGGCGTGTGCCTCTCAAATTTTGGATCAATGAGGAGGGCTCCGTAAAGCGCTGTATATATTGACATGGTTGGTTGACAGTAGGTGAGGGCGGGATGTCCTGTATAAACACAAACTCACTTCCTTGACAACTTCCTTCACAACAGCTCTGCTCTACAGCTCTGTGCTGCTCTGGGAAGCGTAAGAAGTGCTCTGACTTCTGCAGAGGCCATATCCCCGTAAATGCTGCACTGTCAATGCAGACATCGGATTGACCATGCAGCGCCTTTAAGAGTGGGTTGAATGATGATTTGGAACTTTTGAATATTGATTTAGAAAATGGAAGTCAAGTTTTTGCATTTGGGCAATTCAGAGTAAAAGAAGTCCTTGATGACTTACTTGCTATAGAAAAAACATCCACAGGGGCTGTTCAACTGCAGCCGGGAATGCTCAAGTGTGCTGCTCCCCTCATTGCTGGCTCAGTAACCCATATCTTAAATCTAACATTGTTATCAGGAAATATTCGTATAGTATGGAAAACAGCGTACGTGCTACCACTCCATATAAGGGCAGGGATGGTAGTGACCTAGATAATTATCGTACCATCTCCAGGTTTCCATGTCTACCTAAGATTTGCAATTTTTATTGAACAAGTTGTCCTCGACTGGCCTGGGCTCTGACGCCTGCTCATTGTTTCATGATTATCTTAGTGACAGAACTCAGGCCATCGCGATTGATGAGTTAGAATTTCTTGAAGTACAGTACATAAAGGTGTTCTGAAGGAGTTGATACTAGGACCTGTTCTTTTCAGTTTTTATATAAATGCTATTGGTCAATAACAAATGTACATTTCATTGATACGCGGATGATACTATTATGTACGCAATACTGTTGACCTGGCTGTGACAAGGCTACCGATTTTGCAACTGTACAGGAAGCCCTTACTGTTCAAAACTTGTGCTTAATACGGGCAAAACTAAATAGATGCTGTTTTCAAGTTCAAGTTCTCGTAAGATTTTCTCAGATGGATTACATCTTCACTCATCGGATGGTTCTATAATCAAGCAAGTCCCGCATAAAAATACCTTGGTATTTGGATTGACAATGATTTAATGTTTAAAAAACATACAAATGAGCTTGTTAAGAAGCTAAGATTTAAAGTGGGCTTTTTTTAATAGAAACAGATCTTAACTCTCTAGTCAGCAGTAAGCAGATTCTACCTGTTCTTGATTATGGTGATACTATTTATCAAAGTGCAGCTGCCACTACTCTTAAACCCCTTCATCATAGCGCCCTTAGTTTAATGACATAATTTCCAAAAGGTTGGCTAAAGTTTGGCTAGATCTCTTGTAAGTCACCGGGGTAAAGACAGTTTCAGGTTGGATATTCAACGGATATTTGCGCTTTCAAACCTAAATAGCTTTCAAATCACTTGAGCCACAGACTCCAAATAAGGGTCATGATGTTGGAAACATTGCGCACAACATTGCACAGGTCTTATTTTCACGATTAGGACATTAATTATCGCACACTCTGTTGTTTGTCTACTTTCATCTCACGCTATTAGACTTAAATCTGCAATGTCTATTAACCTGACAGGAAGGATGGGTAAAGACTCACATGTGGCTGCACAATACAAATTGAATATCGGGAACAGTTCGTCTGAGACCCCTGCATAGATAATATGTACTGTATTGTAACACTACCTGCAGGATCGCTTTGTTCTGTATGCAAAAGTGCTGACATGCCCTGTGTTTATTTGATGGCTGACTATAAAGATTGCCATGTTTTCTTATCAGATCAGAGATACTTCGGTAGAGGTTATATGTTCTGCCAATGGGTCTGTCCATTTAGGAATGTTGTGTGTATTTGTGCAACAAAATCCAGAACTACCCTGAACCTTTTCTCCAAAATACCTTTCTTTCTTCTCTATCAACCATAGACCCTTGTGTTTGGTTCAACAGGCCTCATATTCTTCACCAGTGGTATATTTATTTAAAATGTGTGCTTATGTAAGGAGGCCACTAGTACTTCAAAGACCATTAGTTATTTTACAACCAGCAGATTTCTTACGTCCAATTTCTTGAATAAACCCGTAAACTTTCACATCTGAGTATTTGCGGTAATCTTATTTTGTCATAAATTATTAATTATTCTATATTACTTCAAGAGTGTGCAAAGCTGTCAACAAAGCAAAGGGTAGATATTTGAAGAATAACAAATCTAAAATATATATTCACTTTTAGGGTTACTAGGTGATTCCATATGTGTTGTGTCATAGTTTTGATGTCTTCACTTTTATTCTACAATGTAAAAAATTGTGCAAATAAAGAAAAACCCTTGAATGAGTAATATTCCAAACTTTTGACCGGGGGTGTAGAAGATACATACTATATCCACTGCACACTTCTTAGGTGTGTAATTGACATGACCAAGGAGCTATTGAAATTCCAAACTATGAAACTATAAAATTAATGTAAAAACATGTGTGATGAAAATGGACAAACTAAAGGGTGTGTAATGTGTAGGCCCACTGAGTGTACATTCTGAACCTTGTTTGAGTCCAGTAGGTCACATGACCAAGGAGCTATTGATTTTTTTAATTATGAAAGATTCATAAGATTTACCCTATGTTTGTTTCGATTGGATGCTTTGAATTATGTGTTTGTTTTAATTGACTGTGTTTTGTATCTTAATGTGCATTTGATATGTATATTTACATTTCTGTTTATCTAGACTTGCCTTTTGTATGTGCTTGTTTTTGTATTGCGTAGCGCTCATTTGTAAAAAGAGACTATAGTCTCAAAATGACTTCCTTGTTGAAATAAAGGTAAATAAATAAAAAGGGGTTAAAATAAAAAAAACAGAGTCCATGACTGGGACCAAACACACCACCTTCTGATCCAGAGTCATGGGATGTGAACATTGCTCCAGCTGTTGTGTATCGTTCCCTTTCTCTAAATTTCGAAGTTAAGTGTAAACTGAGGAAACCAATCGGAAGAGACAGAGGGTGTAATGAGAATAGGGACTCAACTCAACTGGCATCAACCAATCTCCACAAACCTTTCAGGTAGTCATGGAGGGTGAGTACTGTTTCATTGCATGTGGTTGAATTGACTAATTGTATTGCCATTATACTGTAATTTGTCTAATGTCATCATATTCACTTAATACAATGTAGTACACCTGCAATCTAAACTGTCATTTTGTCTCATTGTCCGTGGCTGTAATTTCTTGTGATTGGATTTGCAAATGTAGCAACAAAAAAAAATGCATCTGATTCACACTCTAAGGGCTTGATTAAATCTGTAGCGCTGAAGATCTGAGTTACACCATGATTGAAATTTAAACGCAGTGTCCCGCGTTAGCGGAGACTGCATTCATGGTAAATGCTGCATACAGTGTATGTCGGCTCAATCGAAAATTACCTTTAAACTTTTACGCTGAACTTCTGCGATACGGATTGAATCGAACCCTAAGCTAATATTGTTTAAAATCTTCAAATGTTATTTAAAAAATGTATATACACAATATATACAAAGTATGTGGACACCCCTTCAAATTAGTGGATTCGGCTATTTCAGCCACACCCTTTGCTGACAGCCATGCAATCTCCATAGACAAACATTGGCAGTAGAATGGCATTACTGAAGAGCTCAGTCATTTTCAACGTAGCGCCTTCAAATCTGCCCTGCTACAGCTGCCCCGGTCAACTATAAGTGCTGTTATTGTGAAGTGGAAACGTCTAGGAGCAACAACGGCTCAGCCGTGAAGTGGTAGGCCACACCAGCTCATATAATAGGACCGTTAAGTGCTGAAGCACGTAGAGCGTAAAAGTCGTCTGTCCTCAGTTGCAACACTCACTACCGAGTTCCAAACTGCCTCTGGAAGAAACGTCAGCACAAGAATTGTTCATTGGGAGCTTCATGAAATGGGTTTCTATGGCCGAGCATCGGCACACAAGCCTAAGATCACCACACGCAATGCCAAGCGTTGGCTTGGAGGGGTGTAAAGCTCGCCGCCATTGGACTCTGGATTAGTGTAAAAGCACAAAGTGTGGTCCATACAGAAATTGTTTGTTAAGATCGGTCTGGAAGAACTTGACTGGCCTGCACAGAGCCCTGACCTCAACCCCATCGAACACCTTTGGGATGAATTGGAACGCCGACTGCGAGCCAAGCCTAATCGCCCAGCATCAGTGCCAGATCTCACTAATGCTCTTGTGGCTGAATGGAAGCAAGTCTCCGCAGCAATGTTCCAACATCTAGTGGAAAGCCTTCCCAGAGGAGTGGAGGCTATTAAAGCATGATTTCTGAATGAGATGTTCGACGAGCAGGTGTTTAAATACTTTTGGTCATGTAGTGTACTTAAAAAATATGTGAATACACTATAATAAAAAAAAGATATACTGAACAAAAATATAAATGCAACATGCAACAGATTTTACTGAGTTACAGATCGAATTAGAAAATCTGTAAATTTAAATACATTTATTAGGAATTAATCTAGGGATTTCATACAGATATCCATCTGTTGGTCACAGATACCTTTAAAAGTAGGGGCGAGGATCAGAAAACCAGTCAGTATCTGGTGTGACCACCATCTCCTTCGCATACTGTTGATCAGGCTGTTGACTGTGGCCTGTGGAATATTGTCCCACTCCTCTACAATGGCTGTGCGAAGTTGCTGGATATTGTTAGGAAATGGAACACACAGTCGTACACGTCGATTCAGAGCATCCCAAACATGCTCAATGGGTGACATGTCTGGTAAGTATGCAGGCCATGGAAGAACTGGAACATTTTCAGTTTCGAGGAATTGTGTACAGATCCTTGCGGCATGGGGTCGTGCATTATCATGCTGAAACATGAGTCGATGGAGGTGGATGAATGGCACGACAATGGGCCTCAGGATCTCATCACGGTATCTCTGTGCATTCAAATTGCCATCGATAAAATACAATTGTGTTCGTTGTCCGTAGCTTATACCTGCCCATACCATAACCTCACCTCCACCATGGGGCACTCTGTTCACAACGTTGACATTAGCAAACCGCTCGCCCACGTGGTCTGCGGTTGTGAGTTTCGTTGAACATACTATCAAATTATCTAAAATGACGTTGGAGGTGGCTTATGGTAGAAAAATGAACATTAAAATCTCTGCCAACAGCTCTGCTGGACATTCCTGTTGTCAGCATGCCAATTGCACGCTCCATCAAGACTTGTTGTTACAAAACTGCACATTTTAGACACCAGCACAAGGTGCACCTGTATAATGATCATGCTGTTTAATCAGCTTCTTGATATGCCACACCTGTCAGGTGGATGGATTATCTTGGCAAAGGAGAAATGCTCACTAACAGGGAGAAATAAGCTTTTTGTGCATATGCAACATTTCAGGGATCTTTTATTTCAGCTCATGAAACATGGGACCAACACTTTACATGTTGCGTTTCTAGTTTTGTTCAGTGTATATACGCAACTGGGGGTAAATGGCTGTTAGATTTGAATCCACAGGTATCCACCTTGTGTGACCATACAGATTTGTATGTGACCGAACACAGTACATTAATTTGATGCAAAAGTTACTGGCTTGTACTACACCATAGAAAAATATAGATTGGTTTTCTGATGAGATTCACAGATGTACTCCTTCGTCGGATCAATGTTTAATTATTTGCACAGTTATTTTTTTATATATTCATTCAATCAATCTCTCGACGTGCTATAAAATTATGAGCTAGTGTAGAGATTTTACCAGCCATGGTAACAAGGGTGTGGTACACTACGAGGTTACAGACCTGGGTTCAAATACAGATGTATAATCTTAATTTGATCACTCTGTTATCGCAGAGAATTTTCCTGCGCAGCAGAAAATCCAAAATGTTAGTTTATTCGAGGTTAAAAAAAGAGTTTGTAATTTCCATTTAAAAATCCCAGATTAGATTTTCTCTAATGAAAAATGTATCAATCCCCAATTACATGATACACACACACTTAAGCAAACTATGCACACACACACACAAGCGCATGTAGACACAAAAATACAATCAGGGCTTTTATCAGGCCTGCCAAAGCCCAGGGGGAGAGCAAACCTTCCAACAATTAAATGCCATTCTCTGGCAACACCTTCCTCGGAGCCCATCCACACATACTTTCTCTCTCTCTCTCTCTCTCTCTCTCTCTCTCTCTCTCTCTCTGAATCACACCATTTAAATAACTCATGTGGCGGATCAAGTTAGTTACTCTGTCCAAGGAATGGTGACTAGGGTTGGAAAATTCCAGGACCAACAAGGATTTCTGGAAAACCTGGGAATTTATTGAAAGTTACCTCCCTCCCTCCGTATCTGTTGTGGTTTTTATCATATATGGAAATTGACGCATCAGTTACTGTAGCATTGTAAGGAGGGAGGGGGAACTGTGGCTTCAAAAGGGAATGAGGAGGAGTTTGTCACAATCGGTGGGGAGCGAGTCAACTCGGTGCGGCAAGCAGGTTGATGCCACGCATGGCTGCTCCAATCAACCGATCTGGGAGAGGAGTTAATTGCTTTGGAGGGAGCAGCACTTCCCCAGTCCTTACAATTAGACTGCACCTGCCTTTGCTAACACAATATTACACAGGCTTATAGACCCCGTGATGAGGGGTGGTACTGGGGATTTAGACAAGGCGTGTATATGAGGAGGGGGTTGGGGGGTGTGGGGGGGGGGGGGGGGGGTCTGTGTGGGTGTGTCAGGAGGGATGGATGATGTAAAGGGAAATAAAAAAAGAGAGGGAGTTGTTTGGTTTGTTTTTTCACGAGGCAGTCGTAAAATAAATATTTGTCACCTATCAAGTATCTCCTAAGATACTATCTCCAAATAATGTATGTTAGTGAGACTGAGTTAGAATCATATCCATCTCTTCTCAAAACGGTGTGGCTGTGGGTAACGCAGACATCACGCTTGGCTATATCAATACTAACCCTTTCCCACAGTAACAGATTCAGCCTAAACCGTGCATCCTGACAATTAGATTCTATTACCTTTTCTGGTAGCACTCTATTTTCCAGTACTATTTCTACTGGTATTTAACTGCTAACTGATAGGAAAATATGTGGCAACAATGGATGTTTTGCCCTGTGGTACTTGGCTGTGGTACCTGGCTGTGGTACTTGGCTGTGGTACCTGGCTCAACCACTGTGTGAATCAGAATGAAGTTCAGAGATGAGATAAAGGCGGGGTAAAAAGAGAGGGAGGGGTAGAACGGAGGGATGGAGGGAGAGAGAGTGAAATAGTGGGAAAGGAGAGGGCAGCCTGAATCAGCACTTCACAAACATACACAAAGATTTCCTCAGGCTCCAAAGTTAACAATGTAAACGGTGTTAGGCTGACACGAGTCCTGTGAAGATGGAAAGCATGTGTGTGTGTATGCATTTGTGTGTACGTGTCTGTCTGTCTGTGTGTGTGTTCGTTTCTTCTTCCTAGAGGCCCCAACAGCCCTCTATGCCATTGTCACTTTGGAAGGCAGCACAATGAGCCCCAGTAATACACAGGCATTAATATTGCATTCCCCCTAAAGGAGAGAGTTATCCTCAGATGCTACAATGCACCACTGTTTGGAAAGGGAGGCACAGCTCACCAAAGCATATCTTTCAGATGTGTGTTTATGTGTGGGTGTGTGTTTGCGTGTGTTAGTGTGTGTGTGTGTGTTTGTTGTGTGTGTGCGTATGTACAGTACGTACAGTATGTGTGCATGTGTGTTTGCATGCGTTAGTATGTGTGTGTGTGTGTGTGTGTGTGTGTGTGTGTGTGTGTGTGTGTGTGTGTATCTGGGTACTGTTTCAGAGTGGATAATTGAGACAGTACTCATAAGAGTTAAAGTGCTGTAAACAAACCACTTCCATGATTAATAGGACCAAGAGGGAAAGTGTCACTTCCACTCTCTGTGTTGGCTGATGTTAACTCTTCCTTCATTCTTTATCTGCGCGTGTGGGTGGCTATCCTCGTGGGTACCGGAAATCCCCAAGAGTCTCCACAAGGATAGCAAAACAAGGACAATTCTTCCTTGTGTGGACATTTCCCAGGTTCCCTCGAGAACAAAGGCTATTTTAGGCTTAGGGGTTAGGTTGAGGGAAAATAGGATTTGTAATGTAAATACATTTTAGGTCCCCACAAGGATAGTAAAACATATGCTCTGTATGTCTATGTGTGTTTGGGTGTGGGTGTGTGTAGGAGTTGCGTTTGTGCATGCTGTGTGAATGCGTGTGTGTGCACGTCTGTATGTGTGCACGCCAGTGTGTGCATGCATGTGTATGTGTGTATGAGCGTCATTATTTTCACAACTGCCACCAGTTCGGCGACAAGAAATACACACATAGTAAAATAAATAAAAGTGTGTAGAAAATACATCAATGATATTTCATGCTGAAACACTAAATAAACACCAGTGATATTCACTAAGTTAATTGTTTAAGATTATGTTTTACAGCTTTGTTCTTCTTCTTTAAAAAAATATATATTTTATGTGATATGGCCACACAGCGGGCCAGAGATATTTAGAGACCCCTTTGATAATCTGAAGTACCAAGAAAGGCCACACTGATAAATAAATAATCCCCCCTCCCTCTGACTTTCCCTCTCTCTCTCGCACTTTCTCTCTCACTCTTTCCCTTTCCTTCTCCCTCTCCCGCCTTCTTTCTCTTCCCTTTCCTTCTCTCTCTCATTCTCTCTCCTCCTACCTCTGTTCCATGGCAGCAGCAACAGGAAATGTCAATTCCAATCCAGCCTCTAATTCCGAGAGGTGGCGTGTCTAAATGGCCCAAATTATGAGCACAATCTTCCCAAGAGTAGAACGTAGAAACTTCAAAGGCTTCCAGAACAATTCAATTCAGATATTCAGAGTGTGTCTGGGATATCAAAGGAGTTAGGAAGGATAAAATTGCATTGCTCTTTATAATCAGTCTTCTTGACGTGGCTGTTTATTTAGTCTGTGTGTGTATGTGAGTGCGTTCTTGCATGCAAGCCTGTATGTATGACACTGTGTGTTTATGTGTGAGCGTGTATGCCTGTCTGCATGTGTGTGTGTGCATGCATGTGTGCGTGCATGCATGTGTGTGTGTGCATAGGGTGACCGTATTACCGCCACACCGACGGTCACGATTCATGACTGCAGTCAAATTCCAAGTGACCGTTAAGTCACGGTAACTAGGTTTCTCCAAGCTCTAAGGCTGCTGATGGTCATTAGTAGCCTACCGAACTTGCTAACTGCCTGGTACTCAGCACTCTATTGTCCCTCTAATCACTCTGACATCAATGCAAATGTTTTCGAAATCAAATCGAAATCAAATCAAACACTTCATGAGTGCCCATGAGCTCCTGTTGCACAACATTTCTATAGTCTATTAAAAATAGGAGGATCCCATCAGCTTTGTATAGGCTAGGCCTACTATATTTATTGATCAACTTTCCTAATATTAAGCACGTTGCTTCTCTTAACGACAGGAGTATATAGCCTACCTGGCTGGCATGAAAATGAACCTTGGGAAAATCAAATCAAATCAAAATGTATTTGTCACATGCGGCCGAATACAACAGATGTAGACCTTACCATGAAATGCTTACTTACCTTAACTTACCTTAACTTACCTTACCTTAACCAACAATGCAGTTCAAGAAATAGAGTTAAGAAAATATTTACTAAATACACTAAAGTAAAAAATAAAAGTAACAGTAATTTGTACACGTAGATAGGGGTAAAGTGACTATGCATATTCAATTTAGGAAGTCCGGGTGGGCATTTAATTAAATGTTCAGCAGTCTTATGGCTTGGGGGTAGAAGCTGTTAAGGAGCCTTTTGGATCTAAACTTTGCCCTCCGGTACCTCTTGCCGTGCGGTATCAGAGAGAAAAGTCTATGACTTGGGTGACTGAAGTATGTGACAATTATTAGGGCCTTCCTCAGACACAGCCTGGTATAGAGGTCCTGGATGGCAGGAAGCTTTGACCCAGTGCTGTACTGGGCCATATACACTACCCTCTTTAGCGCCTTATGGTCGGATGCCGAGCAGTTGCCATACCAGGCGGTGATGCAACCGTTCAGGATACTCTTGATGGTGCAGCTATAGACAATTTTGAGGACCTGGGGACCCATGCCAAACCTATTCTGTCTCCTGAGGGTGAAAACATGTTGTTGCGCACTCTTCAAGACTGTCTTGGTGTGTTTGGACCATGATAGTTTGTTGGTAATGTGGACACCAAGGAACCTGAAACTCCCGACCCGCTCCACTACAGCCCCGTCGATGTGAATGGAGGCGTGTTCGGCCCTCCTTTTTATGTAGTCAACAATCAACTCCTTTTTCTTGCTCACGTTAAGGGAGAGGTTTTTGTCCTGGCACCATCACAACTAAAGTGGCCAAATAACATAAATAATTAAAATTAAGCACATTAATCCACTTTACAACCGTTGCAGCACCTAATTGGCATATATAGGCAGCGTATCAAATCAAATCAAATCAAATTGTATCGGTCACATACACGTGGTTAGCAGATGTTATTGTGGGTGTAGCAAAATGCTTGTGCTTCTAGCTCCTACAGTGCAGTAATATCTAGCAAGTAATATCTAACAGTTACACAACATATACCCAAATACACATAAATCTAAGTAAGGAATGGATTGAGAATATATACATCTACAGTACTGTTCAAAAGTTTGTGGTCAGTTAGAAATGTCCTTGTTTTTGAAAGAAAAGCACATTTTTGGTCCATTAAACATAACATCAAATTGATCAGAAACACAGTGTAGACATGTTGTAAATACTATTGTAGCTGGAAACGGCAGATTTTTTATGGAATATCTACATAGGCGTACAGAGGCCCATTATCAGCAACCATCACTCCTGTGTCACGTTGTGTTAGCTAATCCAAGTTTATCATTTTAAAATGCTAATTGATCATTAGAAAACCCTTTTGCAATTATATTAGCACAGCTGAAAACTGTTTTCCTGTTTAAAGAAGCAATAAAACTGGCCTTCTTTAGACTAGTTGAGTATCTGGAGCATCAGCATTTGTGGGTTCGATTACAGGCTCAAAATGTCCAGAAACAAAGAACTTTCTCCTGAAACTCGTCAGTCTAGTCTCGTTCTGAGAAATGATGCTATTCCATGCGAGAAATTGCCAAGAAACTGAAGATCTCGTACAACGCTGTGTACTATTCCCTTCACAGAACAGCGCAAACTGGCTCTAACCAGAATAGAAAGAGGAGTGGAGCAAGAAGACAAGTACATGAGAGTGTCTAGTTTGAGAAACAGACGCCTCACAAGTCCTCAACTGGCAGCTTCATTAAATAGTACCTGCAAAACACCAGTCTCAACGTCAACAGTGAAGAGACGACTCTGGGATGCTGGCCTTCTAGGCAGAGTTGCAAAGAAAAAGCCATAACTTCCTCTGTCCAGTGTCTGTGTTCTTTTGCCCATTTTAATCTTTTATTTTTATTGGCCAGTCTGAGATATGGCTTGTAGGCTATGTGTGGAAGCCAGGAGATGCTAAATGTGTTGATGTTAATTAACGGTCAATTACTGTGAGACCGGCTGACAGCATTTCATGACAGCATGTGTGTTTAGGTCCGTAAGTGGCTCTAATTAGTCTGTAATGTGCCTGTTAACACTAGAAAGGCAGAGAGCGTCTTTATTTTCCTAAATAAGTCTATATAACACACTGTAATTGTTAGAATCTTAATATCACAAAACGAAATGGAGTTATAACCAGTTTATGGAGGTAATTTTTTGAATGGTTTTCACCAATTGCCCCTTCTTCTCCCGAGAGTTGATGGTGCCGTGTCCAGTTGATAATCACTCTGATAATTATCTTGAAACTGAACGTAAATGATATTGAAATTTCACACATATGGGTGAGCTGTTGAACAATGGGAAGCAGACATTGCATAGAGAACAAGCCTGGTCGGCACCATGAACAAAGCGAGACCGGAGCTCCCTCCCTTTACACAAAATAAGGCACCTGGACAGCAGCTGTACTCGACAACAGCGCTGAAGAATATCAAGACAACACTCACACGTTACCAGTGTTGGGGAATTATTGAAGTACATTTTGTACTAGCTTGGTGGTAGTTGAGCTAAATTCAAAAATCTAGGTAGTGTTTTCAGTAGTTAATTACTTTTTTTGCCATCAGTAGTTAACACTACTTTTTTTGCAAAAATAAAATATGGGCAATAATCAGACCTGTCTAATTCTCACTTGAAACATAATGTTTGTGTTTAATAGGCTAAATAACACACTCTGTTAACATATGACCCCAAAGTGATTTGTTTGTGCAATTTGTAGTCTGTGACATTTTTTTACAAAGTAGTTTGGATGTAGTGAACTACTTTTTCAAAGTAAATTTAGTTTTAAAAAACTATATTTTTCTTAAGGTGAGCTTTAGTGTAGCTTAACTTCTTCCATTGGGAAGTAATTGGTAGCTTGGTAAACCATTTTTAAAGAGTAGCTTCCCCAAAACTGCACTTTACCAATGCAAGGCAAGAAAGATTTGTGTCATGTGCATCATGCATCTGACAGTTGCCATTGACAGGAACATAATAAAGAGAAAACCAGAGACTATTACTCACTACAACCGAACAAGATATGTCAACATTTCATAATACGCATCGCCATTTATAGATTAACTTCTAACCTTTTCTACTTTATTCTATTCCATTAGGTCGGTGTGGATGTTTCGGATCAAATGGCACGGCTGTACTCTGTGAAAGGAGGAACTCGCCGCTGGCCTGTCGCTGTCTTCTACGACATGCTTGACTTGGCTGCTATCAACGCCCACTTGTTGTTCAAGCCGTGCATGAACAACACCATTAGCAGAAGAGACTTCTTCATGAGTCTGGCACACAAGCTACTTGAGCGATATATAAGGGCCAAAGCAGCAGCAAAGGTTCCACACAAGCCATTGTGCGAGCAAAATTGTGCACAGCTCCCAGCGAGGAGAAACTTGTGGGAAGTGTTGCAAGCAATTGAAAGTGACAAAGACTTATGTCAACTGTTTGTACAAGGGATAACAGCTAAAAGAGATCCAACTGATCCCATTGTGTGAAGACGCACACCATACTGTAAGCATTAGCGAAGCCACAAAATAATGTGTCCAATAACGGACAATAGTGGACTATTTTTGACTGCAGTCATATCAACACATTTATTATAATGCCATTATTGCTTTTGTGATGATTTTCACTATTCACAAGCACACTTGGCGCTTATACTGATGTTAAGGCAACTGATATTTTCTTAATTTGATCGCATGTCTTACTGACTGTGCTTCTTGGTAGTTTGGGTAATTGTTATTTGTTTTGTCGTGCTACTGTGTTCCAAGGCACATGCTTTTTGTTTTATAGTTGTGACAAGGGCAATCCACCAAAAATATTCTGTGTTTTTAGTGGTTATTTGTTTTTACATATCATAAACTAATGAAAATGTTATTATGCTCTTTCAAATATATATATTTTTCTATTATAATGTTACCTAAGACCTTCATAAACACAACAAAATAATAATATAAAATAGAGAATGGCTTTTCTAATGTTACGAAGGACAGCATGATTGCTTACGCTAAGCCACATTGCTCTGCCATTTATAGGCCACCTTAGTTAGACACTCCATGGTAGCTTTAGCTACTGGCTCAAATGCCTGTACTGGCTCAAAGAGAGAAAGAGAGAGAGAAAGAGAGAAAGAGAGAAAGAGAGAGAGATAGAGAGAGAGAGAGAGATGGAGAGAGAGGGAGAGAGAGGTTTGTATGTGGTATCAGGAAGTATCAGCTAATCACTCAGCCATTCAAGAGACACACACAGGTAACTTCCAAGACTGAGTACAATGGAGCATACACAATTACACATAAGTGCATAACAACCCTGCCTTATCGATGATCTCTGTGGTCATCATGGCTGCCTGCGCCTGAGAGGGTGTGTGTGTGTGTGTGTGTGTGTGTGTGTGTGTGTGTGTGTGTGTGTGTGTGTGTGTGTGTGTGTGTGCACCCTCACCTCCACATATCTCCCCGTTGATGTCCTCACACTGGCGATCGTCACACTCACAGTTCCTCCCATGCACACGGGTGTCCCCTGGGGGATGGCAGGTACACTGGCCACACTGACACAGACCTGGAACACAGATAGTACACAGCTGTAAAGGTGGCAGTGTTATTGTCATATGACAGAGAAGTAAACTCTAAAATACAGTTTTTTTTCAAGAACAATTCTCATGTTGTTTTGTTAAAGGAGGATTCAGTGATGTGACATTCTCAAAAACAGAAGGGCAACATCTTGCTTACAGAAGACAACAACAACCACTATTGGCTCTTGAGGTAAGGGCACCTTTAGGCCAGATTCCCCTAATATTGGCTATTGAAGTATGTCCATACCTAAACGGAGCAAAATATTATTCCAACTGAGGTTATAAATTGGGAAGAACCAATAGTCAGTTTTAGGAGATTGAATTGTAGTCTGCTTTCAACTGCTTTTTAATGACTCATAAATCATTCATTTAACAACAATTACATTGAAACATAATATGACAACATTTTGGGGGTGCAGGGGAAATAATCAGTTTTACAGTTTCTATGACATAATAGTAATGCATCTCAACAAGGGCATGGACGAGCCAGGACTGTATTCACTAGGAACCAAATGGAAGCAAACAGAATGAAACGGGGACTACTTCAACATTTTACTTCGGTATGCTATGGTGTGCCCTAATAAATACACCACCGTTTTTTGACACCCAGAAGGCTTTGAAAGGAGGAGAGGGAAAACGGCAACAGAGACAATCCCAGTACAAAGTGCTGTCTATCCAAAGCAAACTGCTAAAGCAAACAGAGTTGTCATAAATACAGGCTACAGAGATTATGGAGTGTATTACCGTGTAGATTACGGAGCGTTTTGCCCTTTTAATTACGGAATGTGTTGCCATCTGTTAGCTGTCAGTCAAACTGCGCAAAAGTGAAACCAAAACTAACCTTGACGGTTAAATTTAAACATTCATTCTGAGATTTTGTTTAAATTTAGGAATTAGGGCTACTGAAAACTAGCTGTTTTTGGCGGTTTAAAAATACATTTTTAATTGGTCTATTAATCTTGATCTGACAGCAATTTTAATCTGGTTTGCTATGTCTGTATTCATCATATTGTTATTACTTTTGTTATATCTTTTTATTGGCTTTTATATCTTTTATATGTATTTTTTATTTAAAATAGTTTTGATACATGTGCAGTACATTCTACACACATTTTATATACACGGCACTTCTCTCTTCACAGTATTCACAGTACATAGCAAGAATATACTGTAGTTTATTGACATACATCGCATCCAGACAGACAGTACCTAAACACATGCCGTATACAATATATACTGTGTTTTTAGCCATAACTATTATAAAACATGAGCTTTTAAACATTAGCTTTTAAACATGAGCTTTTAAATCCACTCCTCAGCTTTTGGAATTGGTTATTTATGTCTGAGGAAGAAAAAAAAGAAATGTTCAACCCATGTTATCTAGTACATAATGCAAGTATAATTAACCATATATCATGGTGAATTCATGACATGTGAATGAACAAGCCTTTTCATACTTGGTCTTGGGCTTGGGCTTCCAAGGGCTTGGCCTTCCAAGTGTTGCAGTGGTCTAAGACATTGCATCTCAGTGCTAGAGGCTGCACTACAGACAATCTGGTTTGAATCCAGACTGTATCACAACCGGCTGTGATTGGGAGTCCTATAGGGCGGCGCACAATTGGCCAGCGTCGTCCGAGTTCGGCTGGTGTAGACTGTCATTGTAAATAAGAATTTGTTCTTAACTGACTTGCCTAGTTAAATAAAGGTTAAATAAAAAACAAATAAATAAAAAACATGTCTATATACATGCTCTTTCCATGAAATAGACTGACCAGGTGAATCCAGGTGAAAGCTATGATCCCTTATTGATGTCACTTGTTAAATCCACTTCAATCAGTGTAGAGGAAGGGGAGGAGACAGGTTAAAGAAGGATTTTTAAGCCTTGAGACAATTGAGATATTGATTGTGTATTTGTGCCATTCAGAGGGTGAAGGAATGGTCCAACACCCAAAGACCATCCAGCTAACTTGACACAACTTTGGGAATCATTGGTGTCAACATGGGCCAGCATCTCAGGGGAGCTTTTTCGACATCAACGAAGATCATCTACCCCAAATATTTTTTCTTTACTCAAAATATCATCACTTTAGTGATAGTGAAAATGTGTGACATTTGTGAACATCTAAATCAAAATGTTTGCCATTTAAACATTGTGTCAACCCTATCAATAAGGGGAGTTGCGCTCTGAAAAGGTAGCTTTTGCTTGTTTTTACTGATGTGCTTTTTATGTCTGTCTCCGACTTACATTTCATGGGAGAACTTTCACACAAAATTACTTCTTTACTTAGTTTAGGTTTAAGGAGTGTGTAGGTCACATTCTGTACCGTACAGCTATATATATATATTTTTATATATATATTTTTGTTTGGTTTTTTTTGTTTTTTTTTTGTTATATATTTAGAATCACCTGCTGAAGTGGAATCCAGCAATCTCTGTGTCATATCTGTGTCGCAAGCGAATCAACTAGACAAGCAGCTTTTCTAAGGACAACCACTTTGATGTATTTGTATTTATTAGGGATCCCCATTAGCTGCTGCCAGCTACTCTTCCTGGGGTCCAACACATTAAAGCACTTACATTACATATAAAACTAAAGATAAAACATTACATCATATAACATTATTACACCACTACATATCCACAATGTAAAATGTGTCTGTACCTTTGTGTGTGTCTCTTCAAAGTCCGTTGTTACACAAGGTGTATTTTTGCCTGTTTTTGAAAATCTGATTCTACTGCTTGCATTAGTTACCTGATGTGTAATAGAGTTCCATGTAGTCATGGCTCTATGTAGTACTGTGCGCCTCCCATAGTCTGTTCTGTTTTTGGGGACTGTGAAAAGACCTCTAGTGGCTTGTGGGGTATGCATGGGTGTCCAAGCTAGTATTTTAAACAGACAGGTACTCAGTACTTTAGCTTGTCAACACCTCTTACAAAAACAAGTTGTGAGGAAGTCAATCTCTCTTCCACTTTGAGCCATGAGAGATCGACATGCATGTAATTCATGTTATATCTCTGTGTACATCCAAGCGCCAGCAGGGCCTGTAGGACCATGTTGTGAGCCAACTGCAATTTTCCTAGGTCCCTCTTTGTGGCATTTGACCACACTACTGAACAGTAGTTCAGGTGCGACAAAACTAGGGCCTGTAGGACCTGCCTTGTTGATATTGTTATTAAGAAGGCAGAGCAACGCTTTATTATGGACATACTTCTCCCCATTTTAGCTACTGTTGTATCAATATGTTTTGACCATGACAGTTACTCCAAGCAGTTTAGTCACCTCAACTTGCTCAATTTTCACATTATTTATTACGAGATGTAGTTGAGGTTTAGGGTTTTGTGAATGATTTGTCCCAAATACAATGCTTTTAGTTTTGGAAATATTTAGGACTAACTTATTCCTTTCTACCCATTCCAAAACTAACTGCAGCTCTTTGTTAAATGTTGCAGTCATTTCAGTTGCTGTAGTAGCTGACGTGTATAGTGTGGAGTCATCCGCATACATAGACACACTGGCTTTACTCAACGCCAGTGGCATGTCGTTAATAAAGATTGAAAAAAGTATGGGGCCTAAACAGCTACCCTGGGGAATTCCTGATTCTACCTGGATTATGTTTGAAGAACACCCTCTGTGTTCTGTTAGACAAGTAACTCTTTATCCACATTATAGCAGGGGGTGTAAAGCCATAACACATATATTTTTCCAGTAGCAGACTATGATCAATAATGTCAAAAGCTGCACTGAAGTCTAACAAGACGTGGCAAAGAGGAGACGAAAAATATTGTAATGTTGCAGCCGACCACTCGATGGAGCCAGAGACATGTTTATTCGACAGAGAAGCCTCTGAGTGTCCTAGGACTGTGTAGTCTTTTGTGTTTGTTTATTTTATTTAACGTTTATTTTAACTAGGCAAGTCAGTTTTGACTAATAAAACGGTGGGAGAATAATAAAATAAGTAATGTAAACATATTATCAGTAATTATCAGTAAATCTAGTGCCCAAAATAGTTATACAAAAAACTGTAGTCTTAAGAGGTTTTAACTAATTTAATTTGATGTCACCAGGCAGGCCAAAACTCGCTGAAATTTCAGGTAGTCTTTTCAAGCAGCTCTTACACTAGAATGTGACTAGGGGAAGCAATGATCCTCAATCAGAGACAGCTGTACAGGGTTGTCTCTGATTGGGGATTGTATTTAGGCACCCCACACATCCACCTGTGTGTGGGTCATTATTTTCAACAGTCACAGTACCGTAAGTGTGTTTTGTTTTTGTTATTTGCACTGTTGGTTTTGTTTACATAGTTCGTGACATTTGTGTTTGTATTTAAAATAAACAATGTCGAACTATTGGTCTCTCTCTACACCCACAACGAGACCAAGAGGCGCAGTGGAAAAAGTAAGCGACGGGCAAGGAAACAACCTGGAGCCCAGAAACCCCAAACAGTTGGGGGTGGTCGGGGGTAGACGGGGAGCAGTCCGCTCCACCGGTGCCCAGTCCGGGTCCAGCCGTCTGCTCCGCTCGAGTGCCAGAGCAGTCCACTCCACCGGTGCCCAGTCCGGGGCCGGTCATCTGCTTCGCTCCAGTGCCAGAGCAGTCCGCTCCACCGGTGCCCAGTCCGGGGCCGGTCGTCTGCTTCACTACAGTGCCAAAGCAGTCCGCTCCACCGGTGCCCAGTCCGGGGCCGGTTGTCTGCTTCACTCCAGTGCCATAGCAGTCCGCTCCACCGGTGCCCATTCCGGGGCCGGCCGTCTGCTTCATTCCAGTGCCAGAGCAGTCCGCTCCACCGGTGCCCAGTCCGGGGCCGGTAGTCTGCTCCACTCCAGTGCCAGAGCAGTCCGCTCCACCGGTGCCCAGTCCGGGGCCGGTCGTCAGTTCCATTCCCATGCCAGAGCAGTCCGCTCCACCGGTTCCCAGTCGGGGTCCGGACGTCTGCCCAGCTCCAGAGCCGGAACCACCTGCCACACCGGTACCCAGTCCGGGTCCGGTCATTTGTACCGCTCCAGGGTCGGGGGCTCCCACACCAGGGTCCAGACAGGATTTGGAGCTTCGTGGGAGGACTGAGGGGGAAATCACTGCGCTGGGGTCCGGACTGGACCGGGCGTGCAACGGTGAGGTAGGAAGGGAGCAGCCTTCACTGCCTACGTCAAGTCCGAGGCCGGGGCCGGAGCCTCCACCAGCAACCGCCCCAGTACTCCGCCCTTTCCCCCCAGTATTGTTTATACCATTTTTTGAGAGGGGGGATTATTTGCGGCCGGGAGTCTGCACCTTAGGGGGGGGGGGGGGGGGGGGGTTACTGTGAGGGCTTGGCTGTGGTTAGACCTTACTCCCAATAAGGGGAGTGGTAGGACCACAGCCGAGCCCTCACACCCTAACTAGGGGAAGCAATGATCCTCAATCAGAGACAGCTGTACAGGGTTGTCTCTGATTGGGGATTGTATTTAGGCAGCCCACACATCCACCTGTGTGTGGGTCATTATTTTCAACAGTCACAGTACCGTAAGTGTGTTTCGTTTTTGTTATTTGCACCGTTGGTTTTGTTTGCATAGTTCGTAACATTTGTGTTTGTATTTAAAATAAACAATGTCGAACTATCGCTGCGCTGCTCCTTGGTCTCTCTCTACACCCAACCGTGACATAGAAGTGTAAAAGAAGTGACCTAAACGACTTTGAGATTGATATGATTGTTGTATGGCCGGATCTAGTATCTAAGAAACGGGCGCTTTTGTGGACTTTTAATGCACGACAGTGTCTAGGGTTTACTAAGAATGGTGCGACAAACAAAAAAATGTTCACCACTAATGACAATTGTTTCCCTGAATTGTCCATCAGGCTGTTGTTGTGTGAACAACTTCCTAAATTATGATTGGTTCTCGTATGCGAAGTTGGCAATAATAACAAAGACATTAGCAATACAAAACATCTTCACGTCATTGCAACTGATATTTTTGGGGGATACTGATAAGGTAAGAAGAAGGAGGACTCCATTTTTGCAATTTCTAAGCAGTGTCCTTCAAAAAACATGATGAAATCACATTTATGGGTCAAATACTATATGTTTCTCCTTTAACCTCTTAAATCTAAAGTCCCCATATTTGGGACCCTATTAGTTACTCAATGGTATGAGAACGGTAGCCCCTATCTGCAAAAGCAGGGTGTCTACAGAAAGTTGACTGTCTTGGCTATTGATCTGTATCTTAAAATCTTTGGTGTGACTTACTACCATATATGGGCATACGAATGTATAAGGTGAGGCTGAGCCGATGACCTAATTTCAAGATGGCTGCTACCTACACACCTAAAGCTGTGACTCCACAGATCATGAAGGTGTCTTATTTGTCTGCCTGTGACCTACCATTATTGATCACCCCGAGAGTCAAAATATTTATTTTACAAAACGTTTTCACCAAACAGCAAATATCTTACAGGTAAGCTTCAATTTGGTCTGTGTTTGAGCTACAGCTACATTGGGGGTAGGAAATGAATCATTAGGTTGGTAGGAACACATCTAGCCTATTGCCAATGTTATTGATGATGCATGACTTAATAGCAACATAGAATGTCCAACGAGTGACTATATCTTTGCGAATCAAAAATATGAAGTTGCCTCCTTACACGGCCGTAGTTATAAATTACACAGGGGATTGGCTACTATGGCACCTTGACAGTCTTGTAGCCAATGAGATAAGCTTTCCATGGATATGCAGTTGACCTGGGTGGGACAAAGCAAAGCCTAGAACCTTTTATGCGTAATGCAAACTTACTACCTGGCTCAGAGACGAGACGCACCGAGCACGCTACAATACATTGTAAACTGATTTAATCGCTTTAGCATAAAATATGGCTTCTCAAGGAGGTAAAACAAGTAAAAAAATAAGAATATCGAACAGGAAGCATAAAAGAAGGCAGCTATGAATAAGCATACCAACATAGATGCTTTGAATAAAATACTGGTCGGAATTTGGAAACAGATTGCTTTCTAGAAGGATTGGATCCACTTTTGGATCTGTAAGTAAATTATTCTCATGACTTTATATAGCTAATTTACTATATGTATTTCACTTTTTTATAAGCTGTCTGCTTTATGTGCTTTGGATTTAGTTTACATAGGTCTATGTAACAAGTAATGTCAATGTTAAAGAATTGCAAAGTAGTTATTGTCTATGTTTCATATTAGTTCACTGTTTGCTGTTCTAAGTTTCATCCTTGTAACTTTGGAGAGGCCACTAAACTCTCATGGCCGTTGTTTTTTTGTGGTTCTCACCTCTGCCTCTCCAAAGTGTTACTGTTTGCATTGTGTGTGGCCTTTACACCTTCTATGTGAATCACTGTACAGATAAAGTTTAGGCTTGGTGTTTTAGTAATTTTTGTAAATTTAGTCAACTGTAATTCTGTGTGTTTTACAGCAATGTTACCACAGAGTGGAGAATGCAGAGTATTTGGATTATGACATTTCGGAGTCACCACCCCTCAGAAAGCACCCCGGCCGGTCAAGGTCTTAACACCCCGTCTGATGGTTCAGAGTGGTTCATAGACTTCTGTCCGAAATACCAATACCAGTTTGCTTTTTGTTTCTTGGCAGAGAGGGACTGCTTCAAAGACTATCATGACATGCACAAGCTACGGTGAAAGTGAAATCTAATCATCTACACCTGGGATGTAAAATGAACACTAATGCCATTTGTAAATAGTTCAGCTTATTTCTATTTTTGCACCTTTTTTAGTGAAGGCCACGTGTGTAACCAACTTTATGTTTGATAACACATTTTTATGTTCAGTATATCTCTTGCTTTTATTTTGTTTTTGTGAACAGTTCACTTGTATGTGGGACCAATACATTGGATATGCCTAAGATAAACGTTCAGGCACTTTGGAGAGGTTGAAAAAACCCATGGATATCCCATGTATGTCCCCCGACACCACCACAATGTTTGAGAGAGGTTGATATGGTAGAAATTGTGTTTTTATAGTGAACAATAACTTGTAGGCACATCCAGTGTGCATTACCACATTCTGACACTTTGGAGAGGTTGAAAGGACACTTGAATGTACCCTGGATACCCCAAAACACCACCACAATGTTTGAGTGAGGTTGATATGGTAGAAATTGTGTTTGTATACTGAAAAAATAGCATTTAGGGATTGTAAATATGCAATAGCACTGGAATTATCTAATTTACAGACGTGTGCCACTTGGAAACGTCTCGTGACCACACCTGACACCACTTACTAAAACATCTGCCCATTTCTAGTTGTTACAGGTCTATCAATCCCATTTTCTTTCTGATATTGTTCATATGTTGTGGAAGCCATCTGATGTGTTTCCAGCTCTGGGCATCAATACTTCACATATAGCTTGTCAATGAAAGATTACTTTCTAAATTAAAAAAAACTGTTAATTTGTGTGTGCTTGATCTTGTGTATTTTGAACTATGTAACTCCTATCTATCTTCTGATAATTTCCTCATTTCCTCATTCTTTCCAAATATACCACGTTTTGGCATGTCAGAAATCATGTAATTACACATGAATAGCAGTTACTTTTGGGTATGTCTATTTAGGCGGAAATCAAACATTTTGCCATTACATTTAAGTGGTTAAATCAACAATCTTAACAGATACCATTAGACTTTGGTAGGTCAGTGAAGTGTGAAAATAGCAAATTAACTTCAGCTTTGAATTGGCAGTTTAATATGTACTGTATGTGTTGACATAGAATCAGTCCTGTCTTGAAATGACCAACAGGTGTGATCTGGCACACTGGACAGACACACACCAGCACACACAGACCCATTCACACACATGCCACTCTGTAATTAGACAGAGTAACCTGCAGGCAGTGGGTAGTCTGACAACCTCTCCAGCCATCCTTGCTGATAACACACCACTGTCTGCTCTGGCCTCATTACCCTAGCAACCACTGATGTCACAACACACCTGCCTTATCAATTATGTCTGCAGTCCTCATGGCTGCCTGCGCCTGAGAGAGGTGTGTCTGGTGTGTGTGTGTGTGTGTGTGTGTGTGTGTGTGTGTGTGTGTGTGTGTGTGTGTGTGTGTGTGTGTGTGTGTCGATTGTTTACCCTCTACACTAACCAACTTTCCAAGGATTTGTTGTCTACCTGAGTGTGTATATGTGTGTGTGTGTGTGTAAATAACACCTTCACTTCAGCAACAAGTGAATGGGGGGCAGTCTGACTCACTTTGCCCCTGTTTGAAGATGCAGTGGACAGACCAGTGAAGCCTAAACATAGTCAGTCGTCCACAGACACTCTACGTCACACGTCACAGATATCGATGGTGACACTAAGGAGTGGACCAAAGTGCAAACAAGCTCCACGGTTTGTCAGTGGACTTAAACACAGAAAACTATTCCCAATAGCTACAAATAACAAACAACAATAGACATACCAAGCAGGCAAAACCAGTTGGAATGACGTCATATAAACCCATTTCTGGTTTCAATTACGTTCTAATGATGTTATAATGATGTCGTAATGACAGCAGCCAGTTTCACCTACTGAGAGGCTCATTATCTGGTCACTGTCAAAGCGTCAACTATTTTCCTACTTCAGAGCTCAAATAGGTTAAAAAACAGTTTAGCTGCAGCCGAATCTCTAACAATTAAAAATTCCTTTAAATCATCCTTTCATGCCGGATTGTGACAGGCCTATGGCCGACTTCACACAAAACATGATAAATCCTGTGAAATAGTCCTGTGTGCCACATCACAGTGGTCCTGTGTGCCACATCACAGTGGTCCTGTGTGCCACATCACAGTGGTCCTGTGTGCCACATCACAGTGGTCCTGTGTGCCACATCACAGTGGTCCTGTGTGCCACATCACAGTGATCCTGTGGTGCTAATGGAAAACATGTTGGGCTAAAGCATTCCATTGACGGCCCAACCTCCTATCTGCCACGCAGAACCTTCCTCACAAGTTGTCTTCAGACAGCTTGAAAACTTTTTGTCACTCTCCTGTCTTCCCAAACTCTGCGATGCTAAATCTGATTTATAAATAGGCCTACTTGGAGGAGTGGGGGGGGATCTCTCTCTCTCTCTGCTCATCAAGCGGAAACAGAGGCCCGCTGTGTGTGTTTGTGTGAGCCTGATCATTTTATACCCCTGGTGTGTGTGTTGATGCATAAACCCACTCTGAAAAACACAAAATATATAGAAAAAAAGAGAATGAGTCCAGATGTTAACAATGGGTTCCCAGGGACCCTGAAGAGAAACTCCTTGTTTGTCAAGATCAGAGTAATGTCAAAAACAGAACATATACTGCCATGTGAGTTGAAATGAGGGAAATAAGAGTAAGCGAGAGAAAGAGAGAGAGAGAGAGATTGAAAGAGAGACTTAGAGTTGAGTAAGAGGCATTGACCCTGCACCTGTGTCTTGGGCTGGTTCACAAATGTTTCTGACTGTGATTGGCCATGCGTTTCAGCACCATCTGTGAGCACTGTGTCCTTTCAAGGTATGGAAGTATTAATGGTACAAAAGCAGGGGCGGACTGAGACAATAATTCGGCCCTGGCATTTTATCCACACCAGCCCACATCACTTTGCGCACCGCCAACTCACCTTTTTTTGCCTCCCAGTTGTGCTGTCTATCTGTTTCAGCATATTCTCTGCTGTCACTCTGTGCTTCGTCTTGTTCTCTGTCGGTCTGTCTGTCTGCCAACAGTCACTGACGTTTGATTTTGTTAATTTTTAAAAATCAGCCCCAAAACAAGCTATGGTCTACTCCTTCCCTGACTTTTCATTTACAGAATTTGTCAGAATTTTTAAATCACAAACAGAAAAATATTTAGAGCCTTTTTACCGGTATTATTCACACCTATTCCTATCTTAGACAATGTGCTGTTTTTTTAAAGCCAGGTTTTACTTAAAAATAAGCTTTTACGGGACTGTTTTATTTACTGTAACTCTATTACTAATCACATTTATTGTAAGGGAAACAGAAGCATGCTATGTGTTGCAGGGGGCCTTTAGAATAATGCTAAACATATCCAAAACTTGACTATCTGTGATGGCTTGGTTGTGGTAAGGCCTCTTACTCCCACCTAGGGGAGGAGAGAGGCACACAACCAAGTCATCACACCCTAACTAGGGAGATTATCATCCCCAATCAGAGACAGCTGTCTAGCGTTGTCTCTGATTGGGGATAGTATATAGGCTCCACACATTTCCACCTGTGTGTGGATCATTGTTCGTTTGTGTTTGTCTGCACTGCCTGCAGCCACAAAAGTAAGTCACTGTGTTTTTGTTATAGTTATATTTTTTCACTCTCCTTTTTATTTGTTTAATGCCTTTTCAAATAAAAAGGATGACACTTCACCAGCGCTCCGTTTACCGTCCCTTATATAATGCGCACCGTGACAGAATGATCCACCACCCTGGGACGCAACGGGGGATTACTTTGGGAGACATCCTCCTCGGTATGGGGAAAATTACCGAGGAGGAACACTCCCATTATCGTGCGGTGGAGGAAGGCTGGTGTCCGGAGCAGAGGCGCCGAAGACGGGGGAAACGTCACCGGGCTAAAGCGAAGGACCAGCTTGGAGCCCAGAAAAACCCCCAAACTGATTTTGGGGGGGGGCTATGGGGGTGGTCGGGGATCGAGGGAGAAGAGCCCCGACCACTGCACTCGTGGGGGTTCCAGGAGGAGCCCCTACAGCCGTGGGAGCAGAAGTACAGAGAGGAGTCGGAGGAAGACGACGACGATGTGCTTCTGTTCCCTCACTCGTGGGGGTTCCCGGAGGAGCCCTCACAGGATGGGGATTGGCGTTGGAGTAGGGACGACAGGCACATTCGTGCTCCAGCGTCAGTTCCCAGTCCGGTGCCTCCAGCGCCAGTCCAGAGGAGGAGGAGGAGAACGACTCAGCGCACCAAACCATCGGTGCGCAACAATAGCCCGGTACGGCCCGCGCCTGCTCCGCGCACCAGCTCTATGGTGCGTTTGCCCAGCCCGGCGCGACCCGTGCCAGCTCAACGCACCGACCCAACGGTGCGTTTCCCCAGCCAGGTACAGCCCGTTCCAGCTACTCGCACCAGACCAGTGGTGCGTTCCCCCAGCCCGGTACGGTCTGTGCCTGCTCCTCGCACCCAACCTATGGTGCGTTTCCCCAGCCCGGCGCGACCCGAGCCAGCTCAACGCACCGACCCAACGGTGCGTTTCCCCAGCCAGGTACAGCCCGTTCCAGCTACTCGCACCAGACCAGTGGTGCGTTCCCCCAGCCCGGTACGGTCTGTGCCTACTCCTCGCACCCAACCTATGGTGCGTATCTCCAGCCCTGTGCGACCCGTGCCAGCTCCTCGCACCAGACCTATGGTGCGTGTCCCCAGTCCAGTACGCCCCGTGCCTACCCCTCGCACGGAGGCTACCGCGACGGTCGCCACCACAGGGCTGGAAACCCTCTCTGCGTCGGTGCCCAGGGTGGGCACGACGTTCAGCCCCGCTGTGGAGCAGGAGCTCCATAGCGTGTCGGTGCCCAGTCTGGGGCCGACAGCCAGCCCAACCACAGGGCTGGAAACCATCTCCGGAGAAGGTCAGCTGCCCGAGGTCCCCGGTGACGGTCAGCTGCCCGAGGTCCCCGGTGACGGTCAGCAGCCCGAGGTCCCCGGTGACGGTCAGCAGCCCGAGGTCCCCGGTGACGGTCAGCAGCCCGAGGTCCCCGGTGACGGTCAGCAGCCCGAGGTCCCCGGTGACGGTCAGCAGCCCGAGGTCCCCGGTGACGGTCAGCAGCCCGAGGTCCCCGGGGAGGGTCAGCAGCCCGAGAGCTCCGGGGAAGGTGAGCAGACCTGAACCTCCACCGGAGCCCCATCCGGGTCCGGCCGTCTGCGTCACTCCAGTGCTGGAGCAGTCCGCTCCACCGGTGCCCAGTCCGGGGCCGGTCGTCTGCGTCGCTCCAGTGCCGGAGCAGTCCGCTCCACCGGTGCCCAGTCCGGGGCCGGTCGTCTACGTCGCTCCAGTGACGGAGCAGTCCGCTCCACCGGTGCCCAGTCCGGGGCCGGTCGTATGCGTCGCTCCAGTGCCGGAGCAGTCCGCTCCACCGGTGCCCAGTCCGGGGCCGGTGGTCAGCCCCTCTCCAGGGTCGAGGGCTCCCACACCAGGGTCCAGACAGGACTTGGTAAATGGCGGGAGTACTGAGAGGGGAACCATCGCGCTGGGGTCCGGACTGGACCGGGCGTGCAACAGAGAGGTAGGAGAGAAGCTACTCTCAGAGCTTGCGCCACGCCCGGAACCAGAACCGGAGCCTCCACCAGCAACCATCTCAGTACCCCGCCATGTCCCCCCTAGTTTTTTGGACATTTTTTTTGTTTTTTCCTTTCAGGAGAGGGGGGATTTATTGTGCGATCGGGAGTCCGCACCTTGGGGGGGGGGTACTGTGATGGCTTGGTTGTGGTAAGGCCTCTTACTCCCACCTAGGGGAGGAGAGAGGCACACAACCAAGTCATCACACCCTAACTAGGGAGATTATCATCCCCAATCAGAGACAGCTGTCTAGCGTTGTCTCTGATTGGGGATAGTATATAGGCTCCACACATTTCCACCTGTGTGTGGATCATTGTTCGTTTGTGTTTGTCTGCACTGCCTGCAGCCACAAAAGTAAGTCACCGTGTTTTTGTTATAGTTATATTTTTTCACTCTCCTTTTTATTTGTTTAATGCCTCGTGAGAACATCTCATTTCAAATAAAAAGGATGACACTTCACCAGCGCTCCGTTTACCGTCCCTTATATAATGCACACCGTGACACTATCCAAGTTCATGCGTGTCAAAAACAAATTATGCCAGTCAGCTTGCACAGCCGGCCCATCGAAAGTACACCAAAACTATACCAAAACTAATTTCACACTTACTGTAATAAGAGTTAGCCTATAGACAAGATTACATTGACAATAATCTGATGAGTGACAATATTAGGCGTATCAGTTGTCAAATTGTACATGAACAGATGAGCTCATCTTGTAATTGTAAAGATGCAGGGAAAGGAGCATCACTTTATCAAATCCTCCTTCAGAGTCAAATGCAGGTAAATCATTGTGATTTCTATATAGTATCTGAAAGAGTATATTCTGCAGTTTCGATGACATTTACACTGTATTAACTCTCAAAATTCAAGAGGTGCAGCTCTTTTTCCACATGACCACTCGCACAGCAGCATTGCTCTGGCTACTAAGCAAAAACGAGTAACATAATAAACGTACAATTTAAATATGCTATTCTGTCGTCAATGGATGAATGGGTGATAAAAACCAGAAAGAAACTGATAATGGTCCATGTGACTTCAGTTAAGTTTTGGTTAGCCGCCGATGTCGAAACCAAGTACTTGTTCAATGGCTTTCCATAATCTGGGGAAAGATGACACCAGGCTAGTGGGTGAGCGACTGTCTGAGGCTGTGGGTTTGAGACTTGTGGAGCCTTACATGGGCAAATGCAAAAATGTGACCATGGACAACTTCTTCACATCAATTTCCCTGGCAGACAAGTTGATTGCAAAGAAGACTAGCCTGCTCGGAACAGTGAACAAAGGCGGGAGCTGCCCCTTCTGCGCAAAACAACATACCAGCAGAGAAATAATAAATGAGTGTTTGCATCCTCAGCACCATGCATCCCACTGGATCTGCCATGTGAGCTTCATTAGAACCACATGAACGCCAAGAAAGAAGCTACAGTCGCCAAGCAGGCCGCCAAGGCAGCAGGTCCTGTTCTCCCCGTTCCCCAAGCACCACAGCTCCCACTCAGGACAAAAAAGACATCAATCAATATGCACATGAAACAAGGCCCATGAAAACTGTGTGAAGTGCAACCGATTTGTTTGTGGGGGCTTACTCACACAAAGCCCCGAAGCTGTGTGCTGACTGTGGACCCGAAGCGTAAAGAGAAGACGCGATTGATACGATTGATACAAGCATTTTGCTACACCCGCAATAACATCTGCTAAACATGTGTATTTGACCAATACATTTGATTTGATCTGTAAAGGCACGGGTATAAGGGCACAATACAGTGTATGATACAAATTACTGTTTTTATCTTGTCATGAATATATTTCCACAAATATATCTTTATGCAAAATATATTTTACAATTGTTCAAGCACTGGTGCTTTTGTTTAGGAATACAGCAAATAATTTCACTTATTATTATTATTATTTTTTTAAATGTTATTCTACTTTGTCAAAAGTAATTACTATAACTCTATTACTAATTAAATCTACAAATAAAGTTGTTCAAATGGATTACTCTAATGTTTTTATTGTAATGGAAACTAAACTACTTTATAGGCCTATGTTTTTTCTTGGACTTTGTAGAATTTTACAAAACATATCCTTGATGCTATCCAAACAAATAACTGTTGTTCTTTTTAATTGATATATTTCTATGAATATTTCTTCATGCGATTAATCCATTTTTTAAGGGCTGGGTTGTGGTGAAGCCGTTGACTCCCACCAAAGGGGGGGTAGTAGAGCCACAACCCAGTCCTCACATCAGGTAGGGGAGGTAAATGATCCCCAATCAGAGACAGCTGTATAGTGTTGTCTCTGATTGGGGAGAGTATTTGGCCATCCTCCACATCCACCTGTGTGTGGATCATTGTTCGTTTGTGTTTGTCTGCACTGCCAGCAGCCCACAAAGTAAGTCACTGTGTTTTGTTTAGTTTCTCAGTTATCTCCGTTTGTTTATTTAATGCTTTGTGAGTCCAACTCATTAAATAAAAGAGGAATGACACTCCATCAGCGCTCCGTGCATCGTCCCATTACTCCGCACTGTGACACATTTACTAGTTTTCAAGCATGTTTGCGCACCTTGCAGGTTGATATGCATCTGATGCATATGCTGAAGGAGACGCCCGGCAACGGTCTTTAGAGGGTACTTATATGCTGAAAGGCCAGGCGGTTCTAGTGTTAAGCCGTTCTAAAATCCAAGCTAATGACTTAGGCTATATTGCAAATTAGTGATCTTTCTATGTTCATAGGCACACTTTCTGTGTCGGAGCAGGTCTCTTTGCTGATGCCGCGACTGACTTTGAATGTGAGTTTGCGTGACCTCAGCTCAGCTTATCAGAAAAACGCCCGTTGCACACTGATCAGCCAAAGGGCCATTATATATTAGTATAACAGAAATTTTGCAAACCTCAACAGGCCCATGTCACCTTTTCATTGTTTTATTTAGATGTTTCATTTTTTGGGGGGTGTCAATTTCGACTAGCTCACCCAACTAAAAAATGGTCCAGCCCATTTGTCAGAATTGCCAGATGGCAAATCCGTCCCTGTACAGAAGGAAGTCTAATAGATGCAGGCCTATGATGTAAGGACCTGCTATTGTATTTCTGCACTGCCATACAGAACCTGCTCTATTTTCTGTATAAGTACATGACAACATACTGTAGTTTGCCCCTAACTTGATTTTCAACCACATACCCTTTACTGGCCTTTTAGGAGGTCAAAAACGAGTTCTGATTGGCTGGGCACGGCTCCCCAGTGGGTGGGCCTATGCCCTCCCAGGCCCACCCATGGCTGCGCCCCTGCCCAGTCATGTGAAATCCATAGATTAGAGCCTAATTTATTTCAATTGACTGATTTGTAACATTGAAATTGTTGCATCTTGTGTTTGTATTTTTGTTCAGTATACATTTACCCTAATCCTGACACTCTTACATGGCATCCTCTTTTCCTCTCCTCTCCTTAAAGTTCACACAATTACTGGCTTCTGGGACTATTGTCCACCTTGATAGGAAGCTGGTGGAGGTAAACACACAGGCGGTCTGTCTCTCACCTGGCCTTTCCATGCCTAGCATTCACACAACCCTTCAATCAGCACAGATGAGGGAAAAGGTCAGAGAGAGAGAGAGAGGATTCGCTAAACACTGCCATTCAAGACACACACACACACACTCTAATGATAAAAACACAATTTGTCAATGAAACACATACATGTAGACATAAATGTCTCAATCAATCAAATTTATTTATAAAGCCCTTTTTACATCAGCAGATGTCACAAAGTGCTATACAGAAACCCAGCCAAAAAACCAGCAAGCAATGCAGATGTAAAGGCAGGAACCTAGGAAGAAACCTAGAGAGGAACCAGGCTCTGAGGCGCGGCCAGTCCTCTTCTGGCTGTGCCGGGTGGAGAGTATAAGAGTACACATCCATTAAGGCCAGATTATTCTTCAAGATGATCAAACGTTCATAGATGACCAGCAGGTTAAAATAATAATCACAGTGGTTGTAGAGGGTGCAACAGGTCAGTACCTCAGGGGTAAATGTCAGTACCAGACTACACTCAATCATAGGACCTACTGAAGAGATGAGTCTTCAGTAAAGACTTAAAGGTTGAGACCGAGTCTGCGTCTCTCACATGGATAGGGAGACCATTCCATAAAAATGTAGCTCTATAGGAGAAAGCCCTGCCTCCAGCTGTTCGCTTAGAAATTCTAGGGACAATAAGGAGGCCTGCGTCTTGTGATCGTAGCTTGCGTGTAGTTATGTACGACAAAACCTTGAAATCAGCCCTAGCCTTAACAGGAAGCCAGTGTAGAGAGGCTAGCACTGGAGTAATATGATCACATTTTTTGGTTCTAGTCAAGATTCTAGCTAGCAGTCTTGTTTAGCACTAACTGAAGTTTATTTAGTGCTTTTTCCGGGTACCCGGAGAGTAAAGCATTGTAGTAGTCTAATCTAGAAGTGACAAAAGCATGGATTAGCTTTTCTGCATAATGTTTTGACTTTTTGCAATGTTACGAAGATCGGGAAAAAAAATATTTCCTTGAAATATTCTTGATATGTTCATCAAAAGAGAGATCAGTGTCACGATTTGAAGAGACGGGACGAGAAGCAGATCGTTGGTGAAGAGACATTCCTTTTTATTTAACTTGTTCTTACTAACAAGTACCAAAAATAAACAAGGAGAGTAGCCAAACCGTGAACTGACGTGAAACATACACATACAAGAACCCACACCCAGGTGACAGACACAGGAACTTAAATAGAATCCCCAATTAGAGACAATACGAGACAGCTGTCTCTAATTGGGGATGGAAATCAAACCACCACCAAATACACCCTGTGAGGAGCTCTAACCGCGGCCCTCCAACTCCCCACAAGAGGGAGCCAGAGACAATGCCACAGTCAGAACCTGACAATCAGGGTCCGGAGTAACGCTGAGGTCCTTCACAGTTTTATTTGAGATGACTGTACAACCATCAAGATTAATTGTCAGATCCAACAGCAGATCTATTTGTTTCTTGGGACCTAGAACTAGCATCTCTGCTTTGTCCGAGTTTAAAAGTAAAACATTTGCCGCCATCCACTTCCTTATGTCTGGAACACAGGCTTCCAGAGTAGCCAATTTTGGGGCTTCACCATGTTTCATCGAAATGTACAGCTTGGTTTCATCAGACCAGAGAATCTTGTTTCTCTTTAGGTGACTTTTGGCAAACTCCAAGCGGGCTGTCATGTGTCTTTTACTAAGGAATGGCTTCCGTCTGGCCACTCTACCATAAAGGCCTGATTGGTGGAGTGCAACAGAGATGGTTGTCCTTCTGGAAGGTTCTCCCATCTCTGTCAGAGTGACCATTGGGTTCTTTGTCACCTCCCTGACCAAGGCCCTTCTCCCCCGATTGCTCAGTTTGGCCGGGCGGCCAGCTGTAGGAAGAGTCTTGGTGGTTCCATACTTCTTGCATTTAATAATGATGGAGGCCACTGTGTTCTTGGGGACCTTCATTGCTGCAGAAATGTTTTGGTACCCTTCCCCAGATCTGTGCCTCGACACAATCCTGTCTCGGAGCTCTACGGACAATTACTTCGACCTCATGGCTCAGGTTTTGCTGGTTTGCACTGTCAACTATGGGACCTTATATAGACAGGTGTGTGCCTTTCCAAATCAATTACAATCAATTTAATTTACCACAGGTGGACTCCAATCAAGTGGCACAAAATAAACATGTTTCCACGCACTTCTAGCTCTGCGCCTCGTTCCCTCACCACTATAAGGTATTTCTGTTTTTTATTTGTAATAAATTTGCAAAAAATAAATAATGTTTTCTCTTTGTCATTATGGGGTATTGTGTGTAGATTTATTTTTTATTTAATCCATTTTAGAATAAAGCATCAATGTAACAAAATGTGGAAGAAGTTAAGGGGTCTGAATACTTTCCGAATGCACTGTAGGCCAAGGTTTTTTTTTGTTTGGCTTTTTCAAGAGAGGCTTTATTACTGCCACTGTTAGTGAGTATGGTACACATCTAGTGGGGAACTCTGCTTTTTAGTTATCTTTGCGACAGTATCAAAAATACATTTTGGATTGTTCTTATTCTCCTAAATTAGGTTGGAAAAATAGGATGATCGAGCAGCAGTGAGGGTTCTTCGATATTGCACGGTACTGTCTTTCCAAGATAGGACTTCCAGTTTGGTGGGGCACCATTTCCATTCCAATTTTCAGGAAGTTTGCTTCAGGGTTTGGGTATTTTCTGTATACCAGGGAGCTAATATCTTTTTTTTTTAGGTGTGACTGCATCTAGGGTATTACGCAAGGTTAATTTTAGATCCTCAGTGAGGTGGTTTTCCTGTGTCCTTGGGTAGGTGGAGGGAGTCTGGAAGGGCATCTAGGAATCTTTGGGTTGTCCAAGAATTTATAACACAGCTTTTGATGATCCTTGGTTGGGGTCTGAGCAGATTAATTGTTGCGATTGCAAACGTAATAAAATGGTGGCCCAATAGTCCAGGATTCACAATATCTGTTCCACAGGACAAAACTAGATCCAGGGCATGACTGTGGCAATGAGTAGGTCCTTAGACGTGTTGGACAAAACCCACTGAGTCAATGATGGCTCCGAAAGCCTTTTGAAGTGGGTCTGTGGACATTTCCATGTGACTATTGGGGTCACCAAAAATGTGAAAACTATCTGGCATGACTACAAGGTCTGATAGGAATTCAGGGAACTCCGTGAGGAACGCTGTATACGGCCCAGGAGGCCTGTAAACAGTAGCTATAAAAAGTGATTCTAAATATATTTATATATGAGATTCTTCAAAGTAGCCACAATTGGCATTCTCTCAACACATCTGCAATACTCCCACACCCACACATGATTAAGCAATCATAACATTACTAAACAGCAGCGAATGTGTGAAATTGTTTTTTGAAAGCAACTGAATGTTCTTATGATGAATTCTACAGTGTATAAAATTGCATAATGTATTCAACAAGTTGATTTACATATACATAAAGCAATTGTTGTCTGTATGAAACATGATATTTTGGTTAATGAAAATTACCAGTAGATATTGGAGACCTGGAAAACTGGTACGGTATAAGGTTTGAAAGAGAGTGTCAGTCTGAAAGCTTCCAGAAAGACAAAATTCTAAAACAGAGAGAAGATGAGCTTCACTGAAGGATATAATAAACCTTTCGTTACGAATCACTCTCCTGCGCTTGGCTCCGATTCCTCTACACACCCCCTTACAGAATAACACACTACTGACTTGTTTGCCTACTAGCTTTATGAGCTTTATCTATAGTTTGATGTATGACCCACATGTTATATACAACATTAAATGGCCACTGCCAATTTAGCCTGCTCTAGCATTGGCCTACCACACCACATGTTATTGCATCCTATCCTATGTTATTGCATCCTATCATTAGCATAATGGGGATGACTGGTAGATCGTATTGAGCCCTGGGCTGAAGTTTGTATAAGTGCTACTGCTATCAAATTTTGTATAACTGCTACTGCTAGCATTAGCAGGTTTCCATTGACTCAGGTTTATTTGACAAAAGCAATGTCGCAAAAAATACATTGCGACGTGTAATGTAAACGGCAGCTATAGGACAAATGTTTTCAAGATAAAAATGTGTATCCGTTCGACGGGGGGGGGGGGGTGGATTTTTATTTTGTGTAACTTTCTTTATTGCGACAAATTATGATGGAAACTGTTTTTCGAATAAATGATTAAATACTTTTACATTTATGCAGGGCACGTGACTATAAAGGTCCACCCCACATTTTACTATAAAAATCATGTTTCTTTGCAGGACAAGGCTTGTCTTGACTTTCAAGAATGCCTGAATTGCTTCACTTTGCTTTTCTGGTTGCATGGATGCAAGTTTCACCATCCAATTATTTCAGAACTACAGGAGTGCAATTTTCACCATGGCACAGACCGTGGCAATATGGTGGCACATGACAATTATTAGAATATGGCAAATATTTGTCAATTCTTGCATTTTATCCATGCTTGCTTTTGCGGGCTACCTGAGACATGAAACAGATAGGTGGGAGGGCATACAGGCTGTCACCGATTTATATACCAATTTTCACAAATGGATAATGGAGACACTGCAACCACTTTATTTTTATGTGACACTAGGTTTTTGCTGTTTTTTTTGGTGTGACATTATTACGTTCAGCTGATTTTATCAACACGACAGTTCAATGGAAACACACAATTGTAGCATCTGTTTTCTATGCAAAAAATCACTGGACAAGTTAATGGAAACATAGCTACTGCCTCTATTTCTTTTGTTTGCTCAACTTTTTTCGGTCAGTGTTACCTGAAATTAACATATTTAGTTGGTCCAAACTTAACTCCAACATTAGAAAACATAGACAAAAATTCAGTCAACTTAAAATGTGTTTGCTCAAATTGTCTCATATGTTCATTCAACTAAAACTTATTTCCTAAAAAAGATTGTGGAACTAGTTAAACACAATGCTTTTAACAAACAATGTTTTTAACTTACACATTTGACACACTTTGCTTATATAAGTAAATAAAATCAATGATGAGAGAATAGTCAGATTTACTAATAATGGACACACATGGTGACATAGCAGGAAGATCAGCATGCCATGAACCAAAATGTTGTCAGTTCAAATCCCAGGTTAGGACATGTTTGAATAATAATAACTGTATAAATGAACATGCACAATGTAATCATGTATGTCAACGTGTGTCAAATATGTAAGTTGAAAACATTGTATGTTAAGAGTAATGTGTGTGTGTGTGTAAACAGTTGCACAGCCATTTTTAGTTAAGATACCCAAATAATTATTTATACTTGAATTAACACATTACCTTAATTTTTGCTCATGTTGGAGCTAAGTTTGGACCAACTAATTCCTTTTAGTTACGGTAACACTTGGATCGAAAAGTTGAGTAAAAAAAAAAAAGGCTGTGGAACCAGTTATTTAATAATTATAGTAGTTGAAACAACAATTATTTGTCTTCTTTTTTTTTACAGTGCGGATCTTTGTCAATATACAAATGTGAAAGACCTGTTAATGTTTTGTCAGTTGATCATTTGCAAAGAAAATATAAAGCCTTAGAAGCTTTAAAATCATGTCATAGAAAAAGTAATTATGTAATCTAATTTTCCTGGACAAACTTATTATTTTGTATTTTCACAAAACAATATTTTCTCATGTCCTTTGTTTGAGCACAATACTGTACATTTTACCATTTGTCACGATTGTGTGTGGGGAGAGACCAATACGCAGCGCAGGGATAGTAGTTCGACATTTCTTCTTTTATTAATAATATGTATATTCGTATAGACCCATACTATGTAATAAACAAAACCAAAATGACGAACTAAAATTACACAAAACAAACAGACTAACGAAAGTCACGTTCACAAAAACACACCAAATGAACGGACGTAAAAAGCACACTTACTTCACCGTGACTGCGACATACATCGATAACAACCCACACCAGAGTGAAGGACAGACTCAACATATATGGGATCCCTAATTAGAGACAAAGGGTAGCAGCTGCCTCTAATTAGGGATCCACCCAAAACCCACAAAGAAACAGAAAAGAACGACACTGTCAGACTCTGACCATAGCTACATAGAGAAGCTAATAGGCTTCTCTATGGCCAGAGCCTGACACCATTTGGAATTACCGATGAGGAGTTTATAAACAGAACATATAAGAGCAGGGAATATACAATAAGAGGAGGGACTCCCATTTATAGTATTTGGAAAGACCAGAAGAAGGGGTCTATTTCTGCACCAGTGTCACGACTCCCTCCGAAGCTGGCTCCTCTCCTTGTTTGGGCGGGTTGTGGTGCTGTCCCAACGCTCGGGCACGCCACCCAAGCTCCGCCCCTGTGCTTTATTCTCAAAGAAGCTCAGCTCGGCGTAGCAGAACTATGACGTGGGTGATCGGGAGCTGTTGGCTGTTGTCAAGGCCTTGACAGCGTGTAGGCATTAGCTTGAGGGGGCTTAACACCCTTTCCTCGTCTGGACTGACCACCGCAACCTGGAGTACATCCGGGCAGCGAGGAGGCTGAACCCTCGCCAGGCCAGGTGGGCATTGTTTTTCACACGTTTTGATTTCAAAATCTCGTACATCCCAGGTACTAAGAACGTGAAGGCAGACGCACTGTCCCGGCTGTACGACACAGAGGAGAGGCTCATAGAGAACACCCCCATACCCCCGACCTCCTGTATTGTGGCGCCGGGGGTATGGGCGCTGGATGCGGACATCGAGCAGGCATTGCGTACAGAGCCAGCTCCCCCTTCATGTAGCTGCCTCCTCCCCTTGTTTGGGCGGGCTTCGGCGTTCGTCGTCACCGGCCTACTAGCCACTGCTGCTCCCCTTCCATATTCCATTTGTTTTGTCTTGTCTTTACTCACACCTGGTTCATATCCCCTCATTAGTCTCTGTGTATATCTACCCTCTGTTCCCCCCATGTCTTTGTGTGTTATTGTTGATTGTGAGAGGTTGTGCTGCGTTTTTTCGGTGGTATTCTCTCCAGGATATTCCCGTGTTTTCCAGGTATATATCTGATCATTTATTTTTGTGTTTGACATCCAGAAAATCCGTCTTCTCATGAAAACATCTGTAGCATCCGAAAGGTTTGGGCTACAGACTAATACAGTATGACCCATTTATAGAAATATGTGACTCTCACAAACACATACGTCAGTTGCTTTGCTGTAGCACACAAGACTCGTCTGAAGGTAGCCCGGTACAAGTTGGCCATAAGCAAACAAGAAAATACTAAGGAGGCGCTCCTAGTGTCCGGTGGTTTTCATGCAGGAAAACTGAAATCCGTCTTACTTAATTTCTACCATCTTGTCACCTGTGCAATTAGAGGCGAAAAAAACTCTAGATCACCTTTACGCCACACACAGAGCTGCATATCTGACCATAACTCTCTATCATCCTGATTCCTGCTTACAAGCAAAAACTCAAACAGGAAGTACTAGTGATGTGCTCATTACAGAAGTTGTCTGATGAAATGGAGGCTAAGCTACAGGAGTGTTTCGCTAGCACAGACTGGAATATGTTCCGGGTCTCATCCAATAGCATTGAGGAGTTTACCTCATCAGTGCGGCTTTGGATTGCAGGAAACAGCCGCACTGAGCTAGAGCTGCCACTTGTTAAATTCACTTCAATCAGTGTAGATGAAGGGGAGGAGACAGGTTAAAGAAGGATTGTTCATCCTTGAGACAATTGAGACATGGATTGTGTATCTGTGCCATTCAGAGATTGAATGGGCAAGACAAAATATTTAGGTTTCCTGTGTGTATCACAAATGGTCCACCACCCAAAGCCAACTAGACACAACTGTGGGAAACATTAGAGTCAACATGGGCAAACATCCCTGTGGAACGCTTTCAACGCTTTCAATAGTTTACTGAGCTTTCGACATATCTCTCAGATATAGAAACAACACTTCAAAACATACTTCCTTTTGATTTATTTTATTTTTTTGTTTTTTTTGCCACGTTATTTAATGCGTTTCTATGGGCTAATAGCCAACTAGCTCTCATAGTTTCACGTCAGAATTAGACGATCTTCATGTTTCTTAAACGTCAAGTTTGGAAGTTCTTCCAAATGTCAAATTTCAAAGAGTTTAGGCATTAACTCAGAATTTGTAAGGTTAGACATTAACTCTGAATGGTTAAGGTTTGGGATAGGCTTAAAACAAAAAAAACATTCTATTCCTGGATTTGAACATCCAACCTTTGTACCCAGAGGCAGATGCTTACCCCGATCTGCCATCCCCATCCACAACACCATAGCAAAACCAAAACCTTCTTGAAGGTAACAGCGGTCACTGTTGCCCCTAGTGGCCCGTTTCCACGTAATCTCCTGACGTCCTCAGACATGGACGGATGTCGAAAACTGACTTGTATCAAGGGTGACCTGGCTGCTAATAGCAGTAAGGCCAAATTCAGTGTTTCATCAAATATTTGTATTTTTTTATACATATACTTACAGTGGTCCTAAAAATCTAAATAAAATAGCTAAATTATACTTTGTATGACCATCTTAAAACAATTCCATAGGTTAGCTTAGTAAAAACCCAACCCCCAGGCCCTTAGACCTTAGTTAAATCTGTCCCAATACCCTCACAAACAAGTGTTTAAATACTCCAGCAAAGTTGTGTCCTTTAATGTGGTGTCAGCTCTGTTACCACTAGTTTTAGTGTTACAAAACACTTCATTTTAACAGTGCAGGGACTGGTTTAGAGCAGGGACACCAGGCTTGTGCAATTAATGATCAGGTAGAACAGTAAACCAGCAGTACTCCGGACCTCGTAGGCTAAGATTTGAATACCCCTGCTCTAGAACAATGAGAGAAAGACATGATTCTAGAACATTGAAAGGAAGGTGAGACTGTCAGGAGATAATATTCTAGAACTTGAGGTTCTAGACAACTGGCGAAGAAGAAAAGATTCCAGAAAACAGAGAGGAGATGAGATTCTGGAGAGCGTTCTTGGTGCCGTACTCTGGGACATTGTACAAATGATTGCAAATTTGCTACTATTGTGATGCAGATGACTTGTTCATAAATTACTGCTCATCACTCCAGGCTGGGTGGTAAACGTGCCTTTTTCTCTGCCTGGGTGGGTGGATCCATCCCCCTCTGTGATTACTACAGCAAACTATTAATCAGGATGCATTCATCACATGCCGTTAAACAGGAAACATATGGAATGAGAAAGTATCAGTGGACTATTCAGGCAGTATATAAACAGATATAGACACTTCACTCTAATGCTTTTTAGAGATCATTCATTCCATTCCCATTTCATAGATGGTTTCCTTAGCACAGTATTCCTTAGCACAGCCTTTCTTGGAATGCTAGGCCAAACCTGTCCTCGTGACACACTAAAATAGCACATAAATAACATATCATCTTTAATGTCATGCAACATTTGAAATGACTACAGATTTAAATTGAGCATATGTCCACCAATTACATCTGCAAAGCAGTATTAGGTTGTCTTTCAAGTATATAATATGAAAGTTAGTTTGAAGGTGTTCAGTTTCAATACTACATACTTCAGAGGGCACATAAAGGAATCAGCAGAAAAACGAAGCAGGTGTTTCCTTGAGGAAATACCACAGTAAAAAGAAAGTGATATTTGCAAGCATTTGACTTCTGTCTTTCAGGAAGAAAAACTCAGACGCTGCTGTTTCCACTCAAGTCCTGGACTGTACCAGCTGACCTCATACATGTCTCTCTGAGCCTTTCTTTCTCTCTTTCTCTCTGTTTCTCTCTCTATTTCTCTCTTCCAACCTTTCCCCTTCTCCTCCTCCACTCTTATCTATCATGTCTCCACACCTCCGTATCGTTCCCTTTCATTCTCTTTCTCTCGTAATTCCGAGTTGGATGACCGTTCAAAATTATTTTTCCCAGTCGGAGCACGTTCCCTGTTGTATTGGACGCACCATCAGTTACGGCTTCACATATGAACCGGAAAGGATCGTTTGTAGCCCCATCCAGTGACCTTTCACTACCGGAGTGTTGTTGTTTTGGGTTAACGTCAGCTAAGTAGCTAGCCTTTTGAATTACTTATTTGGTGTAAAGAAATGCAGTTCTGAGGCAGATGGCTCGTAATGAGCATGACTGGCTACTACTCTGAACCATGTGTGGTGAGTTTTCCAGTGTCTACATGACTCAGGCTGGTTCCTAGAGTAGCCCTCTACAAGATCGTCACCAGACTCCATCTACATCAACCATCTCCCTGCATGTAAAGCCCTATAAAAGGTATTATGCCAATTGCCAATCTCTGGAACACCTTTCTAACATCTATATCTCCTCACGTACATGAATGTGCCGGTGAAGCATAGGAAATAAATGGTAAAGCCTTATTTTTGTCAGCGAAAAGGGGAACTTTATTAGCCAAGTAGAGCACAGCAAAACATTTCAGCATAACATACAGTAGCATACCATGTTCTCCCACTTCTTTTTCACCCATACAGCTGACAGCTGCCCCTCCAGCTCACAGTCCTTCACATAGATACTGAAAATACCAAAACATGAGCAAAGTAGAGTTGTGTGAAATTTCTGTCGTTGGCTAGACTGTCACATACTTTATCAAATTGGAGTGCCAAGGTAAAACAGTAACGAGTGCAACTAGCTAGCTAACTAGGTTAACGTTAAATATGAAGTTGTCGCTCAACAGCAAGTAATTGAGGAGTAGTTGAGGAAGGAAAGGAGTAGTTGAGTGTCATCCGCATAGCAATGATAGAAGAGAGCATGTGAGGATATGACAGGCCCGAGCGACTTGTTGTAAAGAGAAAAGAGGAGAGGGCCTAGAACCGAGCCCTGGGGGGCATCAGTAGTGAGAGCACATGGTGCAGACACAGATCTTTTCCAGACCACCCGGTAGGAGCGACCTGCCAGGTAGGATACAATCTGAGATGCACACCCCTGAGAGGGTGGAGAGAAGGATCTGATGGTTCATAGTATCGAAGGCAACAGATAGGTCTAGGAGGATGAGAACACAGAGAGAGTCAGCTTTGGCACAGTGGTCTCAGTTGAGTGATTTGCCTTGAAGTCTGACTGGTTAGGGTCAAGAAGATCGTTCTAAGAGCGATAACAAGAGAGTTGGTCAGAGACAGCACGCTCAAGTGTATTGGAAAAAAAGTAGTTTTTGACGTCAGAGGAGTCGAGTGTTGGTTTCTTGAGGAGGGAGCCATTTTGAAGTCAGAGGGGATGCAGCCAGTAGTCAGGGATGAGTTGATAAGGGAAGTGAGGAATGGGAGAAGGTCTCCAGAGATGGTCTGGAGACGAGAGGAGGGGATGGGATTGAGTGGGCAGGTTGTCAGGCAGCCAGACATCACTAGTCGCAAGATTTAATCTGGAGAGAGAGGGGAGAAAGAGGTCAAAGCTTAGGGTAGTTCTGTGTGAGTGAGACCAGTGGACTCAATAGCCTGAGTGAAAGAGGAGCAGAAGTCCTCCGCAGAGAGGGAGGAGGGAGAGGGAGGAGGTGGAGGATTAAGCTTTACATTTTTAGTGATAGAAAGAGGCTTTAGCAGCAGATACAGAGGAAGAGAAGGTAGGGATGAGGGAGTGGAAGGAAGATAGGTCCTCCGGAAGTTTCGTTTTCCTCCCATTTCCGCCCCGCTGCCCGCAGCCCTGTTCTGTTAGGAGCGGCCGGGAGGAAAGAGGATTTATGGATCAAATGAATTGTTATTTTGCACAGGGCAATTTTAAATGTCATTTTGTAGCTAATTAACTCTCGCAGTACAAGTTACAAGCTACTTTTTCAAGTGTTTTTTCTAGTGTCTTTCTCAAATTGTCTTACTCAGTTTGTTTTGTGCAATACTTCATACACCCGGCAGAACTATAGGAATATGAATTACTGGGTACTCACCATCCACCCAACCTTCCAGAATTCCCGGGGACGGCAAAACAATGTTATAGTCTCTTTGGTGAGACCTCGTGCTGCCTGAAAGTCCTACCGGAGAGAAGGAAGCGGAGACGCCAACATAGAGGCAGACGTGGTGAGGTCTTCGTGAGAAACGTACAGGAACTTGCAAGCTTCTGCTCTCCTGACTTAGAATACTTCTCATGGATGATCGCCATGGCTGTGTCAATCCCGCTCCAAGCCAACACCAAACATGCTCTCAAAGATCTTCATTGGAACCTAAACAATCTCTGAATACCCGGAGGCAGCTTTCATTGTTGCGGGGGACTTAACAAAAGTAATTTGAGGTCCGTGCTCCCGAAATATTACCAACATATTGACTGTCCAACATGCGGAAATGCGACACGTGATCATTGCTACACGCCTTTTCGACACGGGTATAAGGCCCTCTCTCGTCCTCCTTTCAGCAAATCTGACCACGACTCCATTTTTCTTCTCCCCGGCTACAAACAAAGACTCAAGAGGGAAGTTCCGGTGGTCAGGTCTGTACAGCGTTTGTCCGACCAATCAGAATCCACGCTCCAAGACTGTTTTGATCACGTGGACTGGAATATGTTCTGGGTCGCCTCTAGGAGTTTACATCAATGAATTTGCCGACTCAGTCACCGGACTCATCAAAAAATGCATACATGATGTAATACAAAGTGTCATTCAAAACTTTTCAAAACAAATCAAAAACTGTGGATTGATGGCAGCATTGTAGGGAAACTACAGGAGAGAGATTCTGCTTATAAACACGACAAAGTGACAGAGGACAATAGTATGGTTAAACAGCACAAATACAACCTAGGCAGATTGTTCAAGATGGCAAAACACAAGTGTAGGAACAAAGTGGAGGAGCAATTCAGAGGACATCCCGGAAAGCTAGGCCACGTCATGGACACCAACACTGCCCTATCGGAAGAGCTAAACACCTTTTTATCATACTTAGGAGGTGTCTATCAATCTCTTCTAAGCAAATTGGGTTAAAGTGTGGGTCAGAATTAGCGTTCTAGCTTGAAACGTTAATTCATTCAAAATGCATAGAAGGCAGCTGATGTTATTGTGATCTAGTCATGTGTATTGTACCAGTTTCAGACCTAAACCCTGGGTAAAATGTGTAAACATTGAGTCATAGTCTATATCAACGGGATACTTTGTTCTTTTTGCTTTTACAAAATTGGAGTCAACTAACTCAATCGAGGAGTTGAGAGTGGACTTGTTTGGGGCCGGCACACAACTAATTAGACATTGTGTCATTTGACCTGGTAGAATCACTATGGCGTTAGTACTGTAAGTCCCCCCACGGCGAGCCAGGGGAAAGCAGGGTTAAATTTAGCAGGGCAGAACAGAGTGCAATGTTTAATTGAACGGAAATGGTGCTGTTCTGAATTCCCAGTTGAAAAAACGTTGTGATTATGGTGGCCGATTGTATGTGGCACACCCACAAAATGGAAGCAAATATACCTCGAAGACTGTTGAGGAATGGTGTGCACCATTGTTTGAAAACGTGTCGTTCTGGTCAAACCATCAAAAACCTTAACAAAATGTTTAATCAGCTGAATGGACCCGTGTGGTGTCGTTTCAGGTGCTGAATTATACAGCCGAGGCAGAGCCAACCGTGGGACCTTAGAGACCCAACCCGGACCAGCTCTGCAACACCCACAAACACCAGCCTGTTCAGTTTGTTTATTTGGGCCCTGGCAGCAGTGACCAAGCCAACGGCTTTCATTAACCCATGGAAAATATAAGGAGCCTTGAGACCAGGCAGGTTATGTTCCTCTTAATGAAGCGAACCGCCAGCGACAGGAAACCCTCCAGCATTTAACAGTTCAATTCAATAAGGGCACGTCAACCAGAATTACTTCGAGGGTATAGCGCCATGCGTTATGTTTGTTATTTTTCTGACACCAGTCATGGCCTAGATGGTAAAATGTGGGAACAATGTCAGTTTCCTTCAGGGATTTAAAGACAAGGTAGCGCCAAAAGAACAAACAATGGAATATGTCAGAAAGGCACATTGAAAAATGCCCTACACATGCGAAGATTGATTAGAAGTGATGTGTAATCGTACTGTACGTGTGTAAAGCGTGCACAATTTACAGGACTCCTGAGAATAAGTGCAATCCTAAAGAAATTAACTACAATCCTAAATTGTGAACTGCCTCTAGGAACGGAAGCCAAAATGTGACAGGCAGTATTGTTGCCAGCTTGTTGGCACATACCCTTTGCAGAGTTAGAATATTCTAGAAATATGTAAGTGGGTACACGTGTATCAGGTGCGAGTTTCCCCAGATATCTGAACTCATACAGTAACAGGGAGATTTCTGAGGTCCAGATTAGATGCATGTAGAAACTGTCCCATTACGGAGAATATCCTAGCTCCGTATCTGAAATTAAGGACATGCGTATCTGGAGCAAACCTTATATTTAATAAAATATCCCCTTATATTGACCCTTTTCGCCCAGCGACTACAGTGCAAAACCGACCAAAAGGACATGTCAAAACACTAAACCATTTATAAGGTTTAAGACTTCCTGTCACTCTAATCTGTCCCCTGTACATTCTAATTTGGTGGGGCACTTTAATTATATACGAGTTAAATTAGTACAGCATTCTCACTCATGGGTGCAAAATATAGTTTCTTACAAGGCACACCTCAAAATATGTTAATTAGCCAGAAACAACAATACCATGCACCCAATAGTGGTCAAAAGGTCTTTGGCGCACCAAAGATACGGTACGGTACTGTAATATACGGGGTGGAATTACAATACCATTAGAAATACAGCAATTCTTTCCCCGCCCACAACATTTTCCCACAATGCTACAGTAAAACGTTTCAGAGTATTTTACTGTTGATAATACAAAGAATTACCATATATTTTTTGTTTTCTGTTACAGTGTAGGCTACTGTACAAGTACAAGACATTTGCTACGCACAAACAATTACCATGATGCAAATACAACATCCCCACAATGTTTGGATCTCATTCGATTTGTTTTGTATCTAAGTGCATCGTATTAGTCCATTTAAAACGCACTGCTATCAGCAATATTGGGCATTGGTTTCATTTATTACTTCAGTGAGAGACGGGTATAAGAATCACACCCAGAATTAGGAGGTCCCAAGAAAACAGGCTTCCTCAGTCCAGAGGGACGGTTAATGAAGCATATAGTGCAGTGTAATAAATCTATACACATCGACCCAGGCCAGTACTATTGAGAACAGCCCCTACCCTGACTCACACTGTAGCTGGCCAGCCATTCTCATTAGACACACACACACACACACACACACACACACACACACACCATGGGTGGTCGGTGCTGTTTAAGATGAGGAAGATTTTATTTTTGTTCATGAGCATGGCCTTATTTCTATTACAGCATGTTGGATGACTGTCATTCATATTTCATTCACCCAGCTCAACGTAACATCGATAGGTTTGGGCTACTACATGATACTCTAATTTTCACTGTACCCATCATGACTGTCAGAGGAAGGCCCTATAAATTGCCAAAGACTCCAGGCACCCTAGTCATAGACTGTTCTCTCTGCTACCACACAGTTCACTTTCATAGCAGCCACGCTGTATTCCTTCTCGCATATACACGCTCTCCTCATCTAACCCTTTTCCTTCACTTGTGGACTTCAGTGCACAACACATCAGCTGCCTGTGACCAGGCGAAAAAACCTTTCCAAGCCGAACTTTCATGACCGCTAATTGCTACACACAGCCTACATCGTTGCTACATCATAGTAAACTAGAACTACTAGAACTGCTTCAATCATGCAGTACAGTGTACAGTTAAAAAGCAGTTTAGCAGTTACACCGGCAGGCCCGTGGCAATAAAAAAAAAAAGCTTACCTTGACTTGGAAGAGTACCAGTGTTGGATAGCCATAGCCAGCTAGCTAAGATAGCATCTGTAATGTTTAGGCACAACAGTGCTGTAAGACTGATAATTGTTTACGATGACACGTACCTAATATGGGACCTCATGGTGGATCTATAGTACTACAGTTTATGGTCAGTCAACCACTAAATGTGTGTGTGTAAGCCATGCAACGCTTCTAGATAAATAACCATCAACTCGATCTGTGTCTGGACATTATTTTATTATTCATATCGAACATATGGAATATTACAGCATCCCTCTCTGTTTGAGCTGGGTGTTTGAGTAGGTTAAACTAGCTAGCTACATAAGCAGTTTAGCAGTTACACCGGCGGGCCCCGGTGACAATAACTTAATAAAACCAAAAGCTTACCATGATTTGGAAGAGTCCCAGCGTTGCATAGCCATAGCCAGCTAGCTAACATAGCACCCCTTTCTGTATGAGTGGGCAAAACTAGCTAGCTTCTTTTGCTAGCTAAGTGAAAGTGAAAGTTTAAAAAATACAACCAAATATAGCTGTCTCTCTCTGTCTCGCTTCTCCTTAATTTTGGAAGAAATTAAAACGGTTTAACTATTGTCTTTCTCTCTCTGTGAGTCAACTACTCACCACATTTTATGCACTGCAGTGCTAGCTGTATCTTATGCTTTCAGTACAATATTAATTCTCTGATCCTTTGATTGGATGGACAACATTTCAGTTCATGCTGCAAGACCTCTGATAGGTTGGAGGATGTCCTCTGGAAGTTGTCATAAGTACTGTAAGTCTATGTGAATATATTTAGTATAGTTTTTTTTTTATTGTTTCACCGTTTATTTTTATGAAGGTCCTCCTCTTCCTCCTCTGAGGAGCCTCCACTGGCACACACACACACACACACAGCCTTGCATTAGCCAGTAAACTGAAAGGGAGACACCTGGCATCCCCTCAGTTCTGCTAAGATCCCAAAACTAGGCACAGAGGGATTCCATGTGGACCGGTGTATAGTTGGGCTGGTTTGCTCAGTTAGATTGAGTATGGTGCATCAATATTTGAAACTATAAACACAATTTCTTAAAAACCACATTGAAACCATGGTGACAAGAAATTATTGGAAGTATACTGTACTGTGCTGTACTGTCGTTTTCTGTACCTCGTCCGAAGCAGGGCATGTTAGATGTTCCCTTGCACTTCTTCAGGCTGCTCTCCAGAGACAAGGAGCAGGACAGAGGGTGTTCACATTTCTTCCCCGCCCAGCCTTCCTTACAGTCACACCTTCCACAGTTACACTGGCCATGTCCTAGGGGAGAGGCAGGAGAGTGTAAAGATTAAGGGATTGGGGAGAAGAAATGGAAAATAGTGGAAAGATGAGGTAAAGAAAGAGTGTGCGTAGATGGGGCGATTTGGGGTTGGGGGAAGGGGATGGAAGGAAGAAAAGAGAGGTAGAGAAAGAGGGGAGCGAGCGAGTGGCAGAGGGAGGGAGGAAAAGGGACAGCAAAGGATGAGGGAGAATTTAGTGTTGAGAGGGAAAGGTTTACTGTGTTTTGACAAACAAAACACCATAAACAAATCATAGGAATATACTTTATCATCACCAATAGAAGGCACAGTGAGAGCATCCATTACATTTGCCCAATAAATTACTAAAACCACCTTCCCCACAAAAACACTTTGGGAAGTTACATATGAAACAGCATAACTTTGTATGCCTGTAAAGTTTTACTGTTGTATTAAAAACAGACGGAAGAGTGTTTTTGGTGTTGGCCATGTGCATGTGATCTCAGGGTAATCCTGAAGAACAGAAGTGGGTGGAGTGTTTTTCTTGTCTCAAACTGTATTATTCCACCCAACGCCCAATTTCTAAAGCTGAATCAGCTGGACTTTAACCAAGAACAGAATGTATCCAGTTTCTAAAGTTCATGTAACCCTCACAAAGATATTTGGGTTACCATGACAAAGATGGTGTAATATAATGGTCTATTTTGTGTCCATGTTGTTAGTTGATGTTACATTTTGTTCAAAATCACCCTTGCAATCACCTTAAAAACAAAACATTGCTATGATTCTATTGTTTGCACAACTCTTCTCTCCTGTGTTTTGTTTGAGTGTCTGATGCTTGCATGCCCTTCATTTCTTGTGGAAAGATTCTTGTGGACAGATGAAATGACTAACGTAAAATTGTGATTACAAGCAGCAGTTGTTCCTGGTTTTGTGTTTTGGTCGTTGATTATTTGGATGAATCAGGATTGGGCGAAGGTTGTGCTTAAACTGGTGTGGTGCGCTGATTATTATAATTTTTGTAACCTTTATTTAACTAGGCAAGTGAGTTAAGAACAAATTCTTATTTACAATGACAGCCTAGGAACAGTGGGTTAACTGCCTTGTTCAGGGGCAGAACAACATATTTTTACCTTGCCAGCTCAGGGATTCGATCCAGCAACCTTTCAATTATGGGCCAAATGCTCTAACCACTCGGCTACCTGCCGCCCAACAGCCGCTCCCATACCGGGAGTTGATGATGATAAACAGTTTCCACTAGATTCCACAGCGACATAGACAAAATTGGATGTCATGTGCCTTTTATGAAAACAGAAATTAATTAAACAAAAAGGTACTTTTTGGCCATGATAAACACGGATGAAATTAGCGGAAGGGAGGGGTTTGGCTGTGAGTTTCTGTTTGCAAGGGAGGAGACTTTACTTACTTCCTTTGCACAAAGGTAATCACCATTTTTAATGGCATTCCCCACAGAAGTAGAACAGGAAACTAAAAACTTTCACAAGATAATTTTACTTCTGGGTAACCGAGATTAGCTTGACCTTATAGTTGCCCTATGTAAGTACATGTTAACATTGTTTTAACATGGTATTAAAGTGACATATAGAATGCATTACATTTGAGTATATCAGACCGAAGCGAACACAGCCAGTTGACATCCTGTCTCACCTGAACAGAAGTCGTCAGAGTATCTGTCGTAGGTTGTGTGACAGCTCCTCTCGTCACACTCACAGGTGTCCCCGTGAATGTCCCCCCAGTCCCCTGATGGATCCACGTCATAGCATGTACACTCCCCACATACGCAGGTTCCTATATACACAGAAACACACACAGAAAATAATATTTTTGTTTATGCACCACAGAGATCAAACAATAGAGGACCTATGGGAACTCAAAGAAAGTCAGAGTGACTACAAACATGATTTTGTTTTATGGAAGATTTTAGGCAGGGAAACCTTATTGAACACGCAAGGGCAATCCTGCCTCTGCCTCTTGAGTTTAAGGATTAGGACGTTTGCTGAGACAGTTTCACTTAGTGACAGTAACACAATCAGAGTCTGGCTGAGAGGGTAGGCAGACTGATTCCCCCTGAGTCTCAAATCCTTGGTAGAGACCCCCGAGTGCAGACTACTGACAAGAAAAGCCCACAGCTATAAGAAGATAGGAAGGACTGGGTTTGGGCAGGAGCATAGCAATAGCCTTAGTGAGCATAGCAAGGGACAATGGCAGGAGCCTACGTATGGGTAAGGCAATGGGCAATAGCAGGGGCAATGACAGAAGCAAATGCAGCAGCCTAGGTAGGAAAACAGCAAAAGGCAATGGCAGGAGCCTAGGGGTAAGGCACTGGGCAATGTCAGGAGGAAAAGCAGGAGCCAAGGAAGGGGCACGACAATGAGCAATGTCAGGAAACAGGATCACAGGCAGGGGGAGGAGGATAAGATTAAGTAGAGTATAGGCAGATGTATGGTCAAGCATGATCAGGTGTGGAGGTAATCTGTGACAGTGGAATAACCGTGGTCCACTTGACTATTTTTCCATTTCCCTTTTTCTATCCATCTCTTCCTATGCCCTTTCTCTATCCTCCTTCCCACTCCCTTCTAATTTCCTACCTCACATACCTCCATCTCTCTCTTTCATTCTTTTCCCTCCAATGAGTCTAAGCCAGGGTTCCGGTTGAGCAGATGCCAGTGGAAATCCCATTTTCTCTTATCAGGCGCGACAGGACAGGACAGGGGAGCCCTGGGGGAGCCAGGTCAGTTGGCAGGCCTCTTAGCTGGGGCAGACACATGGCAGACTTGGCCTCTGGCCCTGGATCTCCTCCGCCTACCACCAACCATGGAGCTCATGCGTCCCTGGCTGCTGTTTCATACCACTAACAATGCCAATGTTCTAAAAACATGAATACAAACCACGAGTCCGTTTAAACCTGGACCTACATATCTCTGAGATATACACTGAGTGTACAAAATGACATGACATAGACTGACCAGGTGAATCCAGGCGAAAGCTATGATCCCTTATTGATGTCACTTGTTAAATCCACTTCAATCAATCAATAGTTTTTTTTACATTGCTTTCAAAGAACACCATCTTTGTCTTTCTCCCACCAAGAGAAGCTATGTATGATTCCTATAACCCCTTTTCTTTAAGAGCCATGGTGCACATGTTGCCATTGAGCTGAATTTCAATAAAATCATCAGGATCAAATCATTTTGTACATGTATCCATTTATTTTATCAATGTTCACATTTAGCCCAGCAATATTTCTGAATGTTGAGAATTTCCAAAGCCTGCCAATTTGGGGCATAACATTAGAAGCAATTAACAAACAAGGTGATTCAGATGAAAGGAGTGGGGTAGTTGTCAGCACCCGCTTTTGAGCACTCATTTATCGGGATCCAACTATATCGATGCATATGTTTCTATTACTAAGGGCTTGTCTCTCTCTTTCTCAGTCTCTGGGCCAGATGTACGTACGTTTGCGAACGCAGCGTTAATAGCGCCATGGCCAAGACGCAGAAAGCGCTTGATGTGAAACCGCAGTGTGCTTGTTATGTACCAAACCTGCAGTTCATCAGGTAATCAGCACCTGTCCCCACCCACTATACCGTAAATTGCGCGTATTTAAACGCACAATTGAATGGGCCTCCTCCTCTCTTTCCATCATGGATCAGCCACCAAGTCAGGCAAAACAGCAAAAACAAAAATTTAGCGATAACGAGGTTGATCTGCTTGTTCATGAGGTAACAGAAAATTTAAACATCATACAAGCCCGGAATTCCACACCCACACAAAAGAATGCCATCTGGACCGAAATCACAAAAAAGATCTATGCAATATCCTCGACCCGCAGACAGGTGGAAGAGGTAAAAAAGAGGTGGCAGGACCTCAAACGCCGTACCAAAGAAAAAGTTGCATTTAACAGGGCACAGGCCAGGAAAACTGGTTCAGGTCCCCCAGAAGTGCGCGAATTGACCACTGTTGAAGAGGTTGTGCAGCAAATGCTGGTTGCTGAACAGGTGGAAGGCGTGGAATTGATACTGCTGAGTCCACATTAGAAAATGAAGGTAAATCTGATTTAAGATTAAATAGTCGTGATTGTATATGGACTTTGTTGTCACATTTATATTTATTTGATTTATATCTAGCTAGAAAGCGCATTTTCAAATGTTGGTGCTACTGCACCGGCATCCTGTGCAACTTCCACCTCGTCTCTACCCTCTGCACCCGCACGTAGGATGAACATGGATGACGTGGATGAAATGCTCTTGACTGAGCAAAGGGGCCAAACGAGGGCGCTACAAAAGATATCTTCGGATGTGCAGCAGATGGCCATTTCCATCAGGGCTGTGAGGCGCCACAGTCAGCAGGTAAAAGACCTTGGAATGACGCGAGCTGTCACAAGATTATGTCGCCAGCAGCAGGAGACCAACAACTGCCTCAAGGCGATCATTGTAAGCATGACCGGAACCTCCAACCCTGCACCACCCAGCCCTGTGCCATCCCGACCTGCGCAACCCAGACCTGTGCCATCCCGACCTGCGCAACCCAGACCTGTGCCATCCCGACCTGCGCAACCCAGACCTGTGCCATCCCGACCTGCGCAACCCAGACCTGTGCCATCCCAACCTGTGCAACCCAGACCTGTGCCATCTCCAACTATACTGAGGCGAGGTCTCAGAAAGAGAAAAATTAAGTCTGAACACACACAGTCACACTAACAAAAGTCTAACATTGCTGTTTGTTTAATGTATATTTCCTCTTTGTAATAGCGAAAATTATTAGTTTTTTTCACATTTAAAGTGAAAGTTCTAGTTTGTTTATGGTTGAATCATTTGTTTTATATGGATACAATATAAATTAGCAGCGGACATTTAAATATTTTTATGAGCCAATGTCATATTTTGTGTGAATTTTGTTAAGTTGATCCAAGGTTTTCTTTTTTCAGTGATCAACCAGCTACCAGAGATAATAAATGTAAAACACTTAAACCAAATTACTGCTGCCATTTCACCAGGAGGCATATGCCAGGAAACTCGCTTCCTAAATTACACCTGCTTTTAAGAGGCGGAGAATTTTCAGCGCAAAATAAAGGCGCGCTTTCACCGGCTTTTTCTGTACATAACCATAATTAGGCGCAGTTTACGCTTCCCCTCCCATCTCTTTATGTGACACTCCCACTTTCCCCTTGACCATCCCATGAATGCATATGCATGACACGAAAAGCGCATTTTGCCATTTTCAGTTCCCCGGCAGTCTGCGCTTTCATCTCGGTGCGTCCCGTTCGTACATACCTCGCCATGGTTTTATGCGCACTTTGCGAAACAAATACCCCTGAAGTGGGCGCAAAAGCGTTAGTACATCTGGCCCTCAGTCTCTCTCTCTCTCTCCTCATTCTATAGAATAGGTAAGTGGAGTGGTAAAAGAGCAGTTGGCGTGTATTCACATTGTGTCAGCAGTCCACTTGACCACAAATGATAAACTCTGCTCTGTGGTCGAGTTCAGTCTATGTTCTCTCTCTCTCTCTCTCTCTCTCTCTCTCTCTCTCTCTCGTCATAGTTTTGGAACTGTGCCAGAGGTAACCCTCAATCTCATCTGCACCTGTCAGTTAGGTAAGTTATACTGAAATGAGGTCCTCTCATCTGTTTAGTCATACACAGTCCCCGTCCCCCTGCTTCATCTCTGCAACAACAATCAACCTCAGTAACTAAGACGACGATTGAATTCTCTCAACATCTAGATGAGACACTGAGAGATGTTTTCTTCTGTTTTACATTCTCCCTATATGTTGCATCTGCGCTCACTTTCTAGCTCTCTTTATCTCGCCATGTCCTCTGCACTTCCTCAAGTCTGCCTGTCTGCCTCTCTCACTCTCACTCTCTCAGAGACTGTGGGACTGACCTCTGTTGCTGCAGATCTTGCCATCCGGAGACGTGCATCTCCGCTTGCTCTCCCACGGGCTGATGTCACACTGTAATTCACATTTGTCTCCATGCCAACCGGCCGCGCAGTAACAGTTGCCACAGTAACACTGGCCATGGCCTGGAAGCAGAACAGAATTCAACAGTCACACCTTTATATATCATACAACAACAAACCTGTTACTATGGCAGACATGTTCTGCATTTTGAATATAATTATTTATTCATTATTTCATTTTATAATGCATATATGATGGGGACAATGCATGTGTACATACTGTGTGTGTGTTTATTTATAAACTGGGTGGTCCCAGCCCTGAATGCTGATCGGCTGACAGCCGTGGTATATGAGACCGTATACCACAGATATGACAAAACATTAGTTTTTACTGCTGTAACTACTTTAGTAAGCCGTTTCTAATAGCGATGAGTCGTGCCTAAGAACAGCCCTTAGCCGTGGTATATTGGCCATATACCACACCCCCTCGTGCCTAATTGCTTAAATATATATATACAGTGGGGAGAACAAGTATTTGATACACTGCCGATTTTGCAGGTTTTCCCACTTACAAAGCATGTAGAAGTCTGTAATTTTTATCATAGGTACTCTTCAACTGTGAGTGACGGAATCTAAAACAAAAATCCAGAAAATCACATTGTATGATTTTTAAGTAATTAATTTGCATTTTATTGCATAAGTATTTGATACATCAGAAAAGCAGAACTTAATATTTGGTACAGAAACCTTTGTTTGCAATTACAGAGATACGTTTCCTGTAGTTCTTGACCAGGTTTGCACACACTGCAGCAGGGATTTTGGCCCACTCCTCCATACAGATCCTTCAGGTTTCGGGGCTGTCACTGGGCAATACGTACTTTCAGCTCCCTCCAAAGATTTTCTATTGGGTTCAGGTCTGGAGACTGGCTAGGCCACTCCAGGACCTTGAGATGCTTCTTACGGAGCCACTCCTTAGTTGCCCTGGCTGTGTGTTCGGGTCGTTGTCATGCTGGATGACCCAGCCACGACCCATCTTCAATGCTCTTACTGAGGGAAGGAGTTTGTTGGCCAAGATCTCGCGATACATGGCCCCATCCATCCTCCCCTCAATACGGTGCAGTCGTCCTGTCCCCTTTGCAGAAAAGCATCCCCAAAGAATGATGTTTCCACCTCCATGCTTCACGGTTGGGATGGTGTTCTTGGGGTTGTACTCATCCTTCTTCCTCCAAACACGGCGAGTGGTTTAGACCAAAAAGCTCAATTTTTGTCTCATCAGACCACATGACCTTCTCCCATTCCTGCTCTGGATCATCCAGATGGTCATTGGCAAACTTCAGATGGGCCTGGACATGCGCTGGCTTGAGCAGGGGGACCTTGCGTGCGCTGCAGGATTTTAATCCATGACAGCGTAGTGTGTTACTAATGGTTTTCTTTGAGACTGTGGTCCCAGCTCTCTTCAGGTCATTGACCAGGTCCTGCCGTGTAGTTCTGGCCTGATCCCTCACCTTCCTCATGATCATTGATGCCCCACGAGGTTAGATCTTGCATGGTGCCCCAGACCGAGGGAGATTGACCGTCATCTTGAACTTCTTCCATTTTCTAATAATTGCGCCAACAGTTGTTGCCTTCTCACCAAGCTGCTTGCCTATTGTCCTGTAGCCCATCCCAGCCTTGTGCAGGTCTACAATTTTATCCCTGATGTCCTTACACAGCTCTCTGGCCTTGGCCATTGTGGAGAGGTTGGAGTCTGTTTGATTGTGTGGACAGGTGTCTTTTATACAGGTAACGAGTTCAAACAGGTGCAGTTAATACAGGTAATGAGTGGAGAACAGGAGGGCTTCTTAAAGAAAAACTAACAGGTCTGTGAGAGCCGGAATTCTTACTGGTTGGTAGGTGATCAAATACTTATGTCATGCAATAAAATACAAATTAATTATTTAAAAATCATACAATGTGATTTTCTGGATTTTTGTTTTAGATTCCGTCTCTCACAGTTGAAGTGTACCTATGATATAGGTTACAGACCTCTACATGCTTTGTAAGTGGGAAAACCTGCAAAATCGGCAGTGTATCAAATACTTGTTCTCCCCACTGTATATACTGTATGTATAAGCCTTCGGAAAGTATTCAGACCTCTTGACTTTTTCCATATTTTGTTACGTTATCGCCATATTCTAAAATGAATTAAATAAAAAAATAAAAACTCAGCAATCTACACACAATATCCCCTTAATGACAAAGTGATGACAGATTTTTTGAAATTTTAGCAAATGTATTAAAAATAAAAACAGAAATACCTTATTTACATAAGTATTCAGACCCTTTGCTATGAGACTCGAAATTGAGTTCAGATGCATTCTGTTTCCGCTGATCATCCTTGAGATGTTTCTACAACTTGATTGGAATCCACCTGCGGTAAATTCAAATGATTGAACATGATTTGGCAAGGAACACAACTGTCTATAAAAGGTCCCACAGTTGACAGTGCATGTCACAGCAAAAACCAAGCCATGGGGTCGAAGGAATTGTGTCAAGGCACAGATCTAGGGAAGGGTGCCAAAACGTTTCTGTAGAATTGAAGGTCCCCAAGAACAGAGTGGCCTCCATCATTCTTAAATGGAAGAAGTTAAGAACCATCAAGACTCTTCCAAGAGCTGGCCGTCCGGCCAAAATGAGCAATCGGGGGAGAAGGGCCTTAGTCAGGGAGGTGACCAAGAACCCAATTGTCACTCTGACAGAGCTTTAGAGTTCCTCTGTGGAGATGGGAGAACCTTCCAGAAGGACAACCATCTTTGCCACACTCCACCAATCAGGCCTTTATGGTAGTAAAAGTCACATGACATCCTGCTTGGAGTTTGCCAAAAAGCACCTAAAAGACTCTCAGACCATGAGAAACAAGATTCTCTGTTCTGATGAAACCAAGATTGAACTCTTTGGCCTGAATGCCAAGCGTCATGTTTGGAGGAAACCTGGCAGCATCATGCTGTGGGAATGTTTTTCAGTTGCAGGGACTGGGAGACTAGTCAGGATCAAGGCAAAGATGAATGGAGCCAAGTACAGAGAGATCCTTGATGACAACCTGCTCTAGACGCTCAGGACCTATTCACACCCCTGAGTCAACTTTGTAAAAGCACCTTTGACAGCGGTTACAGCTGTGAGTCTTTCTGGATAAGTCTCTAAGAGCTTTCCACACCTGGATTGTGCAACATTTGCCAGTAATTGTTTTCAAAATTCTTTACGATAGATAGATAGACAGATAGATAGATAGATAGATAGATAGATAGATTTGCTTGGTTAACTATACTATACAGGTCGATGGCAGAGAAATACTTAAATAGCTAAATGTGCATATGATATAAGTGACGGTAATAGTTTACTTAATATACATTCTGGTTAAATGAATCAGTAAGTGAATATTTGCATGGTTAAATTAACTGTACAGGTAAATGTACAGATATGTGAATATTTGCATGGTTACATTAACTGTACAGGTAAATGACAGGAAGAGATACTTAAATAGCTAAATGTGCGTAATTTAGTGCAGGCAAAATAAAAAAAAGGCAACACTCCCACCCCCAAACATCTTCCCATGGCTAAGTACCCATAACATGATGCAGCCACCACTGTGTTTGAAAATATTGAAAGTGGTAATAAGTTTTATTAGATTTGCCTCAAACATTGCAAACAAGATGCACAGTTTTGGAATATTTTCATTCTGCACAGGCTTCCTTCTTTTCACTCTGTCAATTAGGTTATTATTGTGGAGTAACTACAATGTTCGACTGAGGGATCTTACAGATAATTGTATGTGTGGGGTACAGAGATGAGGTAGTCATTCAAAAATCATGTTAAACACTATTGCACACAGAGTGAGTCCAGGCAACTTACTATGTGACTTGTTACTCACATTTTTACTCCTGAACTTATTTAGGACATAACAAAGCGTTTGAATACTTATTGACTCAAGACATTTCACATTTTTATTTTTGATTAACTTTGTAAACGTTTCGAAAAACATAATTCCGTTTTGACATTATTGGGTATTGTGTGTAGGCCACTGACAAGGGGTGAAGTATATTTCTGAAGGCACTGTATATTCTGTTGATTAGGTTCACCTTTAATTACAGTTATTACAGACACAGGTTGCATCCCAAATGGCACCATATTACCTACTGTGTATATATATATATGTAAATAAATAGTGAATAGGGTGCCATTTGGGACCCAGACACTGTCAATCTCTGTGCTTTGAATCGCCTGAAACTATTTAATGACTTTGTCTCTCACAAAGGACTGATGGGAAGAGACCATAATGTGTTTTATTCCAAATTAAATTAGCGAATGGTTAATTAAAGTTGACAACCAGAGGATCCCAAACCTTTCAGGAACCGTTAGGATAAGTATACTAACACCACAAAGTGATTAAGAAAACATTAGGTCAATCTTCAATTAACTTCGTATTAACCTTTTCACAAATGAAACTGTGGAATGTTTTCCCATTCACAGAAGCTTTACAGACTGCACTGTCAGAAGTGCATTTAATTGTGCAAAGCCTGGTCTTGTGGTAAGCTACCCGGCTGCTAGAACATACTTTACGTATGCCTCCCCATCGGAGACTGTGTTTCAATCCCGTGTCTACCCTTTGGACATTTTAGACAGGTAATCTATTGATTACCTGTCCAAAAATGAATATGGAATTCCACTATCTTTGATAAAAAGAAGTGTGTTTGATTTGCACAGGCACAGCATGTCCCAGATGGAGGGAGTTGACACTTGTTACTGGATTGCGTGCATTGGGTGACTTTTCAGCCAGGTTTGCTGTCAGAACTAAACGGGTGATGCCACAGGACTGCCAGTTCCTAAATCTAGTGTCAACTCCCTCTATGGAAGATGCTGCTGCTTCTGAATGTGTAATGTTGAGCCACTAGCTGCATTTGACTGAATCCCAGCTAGAATAACACCACCAGGGAGGGAGGAAGAGAGCATACCACAGCCCATATTGGAGACAGTTTCCATCAACTACAAAATTCCCAAATCCTGCATAAGGTCTATAACAATACAGGTATTTGTTTAAATGATATTCAAAACCAGGTCAGAAAAAAACATTTGATGATAACACAGTCTGTCTCAGTGGAAACCATGACATGTTTTGATGTTGGAGGACATATTGTACACTCTTAGAAGTAAATGTGCTATCCAAAACCTAAAAGGGTTCTTCGGCTGTCCCCATAGGAGAAGCCTTTGAAGAACCCTTTTTGGTTCCGTGCAGAACCTTTTTGGTTCCAGTCAGAACCTTTTTGAGTTCCATGTAGAACCCTTTACACAGAGGGTTCTACATGAAACCCAAAATAGTTCTGCCTGGAACCAAAAAGGGTTCTTCAAAGGCTTCTCCTATGGGGACAGCCGAAGAACCCTTTTTTTCTAAGAGTGTAGTGGCTACCTACAGCATACACAGGCTCAGGGGCGTACCTCCACACACCTCTCCGGTGTCCTCGTCCAGACATTCACTGTCGTCACACTCACAGAAACTTCCGGTCACCAGACCTCTGCCATCAGGGTTGTGACACATGCAGCTGCCACAGTGACAGGAGCCTGTCAGAGACACAACATCTGTGTGTGTGTGTCTGTGATGTGTGTGTGTGTGTCTCATCTGTCTGTCTGTCTTGATGTGATACACATTAGGGGGAATGGGGGAGGGGGGGGGGGGGGCTCAGCTGTGCAGATGTGCTTTGGGATGGGTTGTGTGTCTCCACGTGTGTGTCGGGGGCTCAGGCTGGGAAGCCTGCGCAGTGTTAGTGTGTGCATGTGCTTTAGGGCCGTAAGGCAGGGTGACAGCATGCTGTGACTGGATTTGCATTCACACATGCTGATCGGTCAGGCGACACACATACTCACAAAAACGCAGACACACACACGGTCACAGGCAAGATCGTTAGGGTTATCCACAGGTGGGTGTGTGGTCAGTCTGAAAAAAATATGCTTGTGTTTTCAGATGTGCATGCACGCCCATAGGGCTCTGCTCAAAAGTGGTGCACTATCTAGCGAATAGGGTATTTTGCCTGTGTCTGTGTAGTTTTAGTTGTGTACCTGTGCTCACATAAGAGAGAAATATTAATAGAGACAACCCAAGGATAATCATGCATGTGTCATGCCTGCTAGCGAGAAACAGAGAGGTGAGTCAATATAAAAGAGGTTAAGGTGCGACGACATAGTTGTCAGGCTCTTGCCATAGAGAAGCCTTTTGCTTCTCTATGTAGCCATGGTCAGAGTCTGACAGTTCTAGGTTCTGTGTTCTATGTGGTGTTTTGTGTTGGACCTCTAATTAGGGATCCAACACAAAACACCACATTGAACACAGAACCTAGAACTGTCAGACTCTGACCATGGCTACATGGAGAAGCATAGAGAGCCTGACAATAGTACAGTATACCTGCGTTGGAGCACACTACTCCCTGTGGGTTTCTGCACAGCTCCTTGCTCTTCTTGTTGGTCAGGTTACAGTCTTCCTGGTACTGGCAGGCCTCCCCAAACCAGTCCTCGTCACACTCACATTTCCCACAGTGACACACACCACGGCCTACAGGGGGAGGGAGATGGCAGGATCAAACGTTGTGCGAGGTGTAGGCCTAAGTTATAGCATTTAGGGACAACGGAGCGTTTTGATCTGCTGATGTTGAAGGCACCGCACATACTCTACACATTGAAGTTCTCACACGCAGACACACATTGTATTGCTAATGTGCGGACACACAAGTTCACAGACACTCACCTGAAGCACACACATAATCATACGTTACACATGTATGTGCACACGCGTGGTTGCTCGCGCGCATGCACAAACACACACACACACACACACACACACAACCTTGCATTAGCCAGTAAACTGAAATGGAGACACTTGGCATCCCCTCAGTTCTGCTAAGATGCTAAAGCTCTTCAGTCTAACCAGAGTCCGACAATCCAATTAACTCCTTATTACATACATTACACCAGTAAGCCATGACGATAAGGATTTATACTGCAGAGTATTCCTTTCAATTGTAATATTATTCAAATGTCACATCTTAAAACAAAGTGTGGGGAGAGAAGAGGGTTTAGGTAGAATGACATATTTTAAAAAGGCTCCCAGGTCTAGGCCGTCTTGCTCTAAAGGCAGACCTACATTAGATTGTGTAACTGTTGTAATAAGGCCAGCAGGATAATAGGCTTAACTGCCTCTGACACCATTACAGACATGATTGATAGACAAAAATAAAGATTTAAATTCTTCCTAATCAAAAAGGGTTCTGCTGTCTTAAGGTTGTCTCTCTCACACACACGTTCTGTCTCTCATTGATCTCCCCTTCTCTCTCTCCCTTTCTCTCACTCTCTCTCTCTCTCTCTCTCTCACTGATCTCCCTCTTTTACTCTGTTTCTCCTCACACACTTTCCCTCTCTCTTCCCCATTTTCTCTCTCCCTCTCTCGCCCTGTTTTAGCAGGTTAGGAAAGAATTCAGCAGATTACAAATTAGAAAAAAATAAGAAAATATGAAAAATGTATGTAAGTCGCTCTGGATAAGAGTGTCTGCTAAATGACGTAAATGTAAATGAAACATGACAACTTTGAAAAGGGAAGAAAATACCCAGATAGCACATAACGTTCTGAGAACCATATGCTTCTTAGAGTTTGACGAGCTTGGTGAGATTGGTTGTCCTTTCGTTATTTTGTATACAACCTTGTCACAACTTTCTGGGAATGGTGCATGATAGTTGCTTGGCTTTGGAACATTCTATGCACATTTAAGGAACTTGAGAAAAATTGGTATTTCATTACCTTAAGTTAAAAGAATGTTTCCTAAAAGTTCAAACATGGTTACATTTAATATACATTTTGGTAATGTTCTATGAACATTCTCCAACTGGTTTGACTTTGGGAATGTTCTGAAATAGTTCAGAGAATGTTAAGAAACAACGTTCTTCTGTGGATATTTCAGTTGTTCAACATAACGTTTACTACAGGTTCTTGTGGTTCTATTTAAAGTCATGTTCTCAAATTGTTTTCAGAGAACTTTAAGAAAACGTTCCATAAAAACCTTTGTAACGTTCAGAGAACAAAACTCTCTATATCTCAGGGCTCTCCAACCCTGTCCATGGAGAGCTACCCTCTTGTAGCTAGCCTGATTCAGCTTATCAACCAGCTAATACGGTTAGAGTGAAAACCTACAGGACGGTAGGTCTCCAGCAACAGGGTTGAAGAGCCCTGCTCTATTTTGTTAATTAAGTTTGTCAGGTGTGTTGGCCTCACCCACTAGTTGGTCACACCTGATCTTAATGAGTGCTTGTTTCCTTTGAAATGGGGTCTGTTTGAATAGACTAAAATTAACAGCTTTGAATGAGTAAAAAAACACGGCGTGTTAGCATAAGCTAGCTATTAAAAGTATTATTGAAACATGTTCTCGGAATGTTTATCATGTTTTAGGTAAGACACAGATACAGACAGTGTCGAAGTAACAAATGTGTATTACTAGTACAGGGGCAGGCAAAACGACAGGTCAAGGGCAGGCAGAGGTCAGTAATCCAGATAGGGTACTAAAGGTACAGAATAGCAGGCAGTCTCAGGGTCAGGTTAGGCAGAGGTCAATAATCCAGAGTGGTGGGGAAAGGTACAGGACGGCAGGCAGGCTCAGGGTCAGGGCAGGCAGAATGGTCAAAACCGGGAGAACTAGAAAACAGGAACTATAGAAAGACAGAAGCAGAGGGGAAAAGGCTGGTAGGCTTGATGAACAAAATGAACTTGCAACAAACAAACAGAGAACACAGGGATAAATACACTGGGGATAATGGGGAAGATGGGCGACACCTGGAGGAGGGTGGAGACAATCACAAAGGCAGGTGAAACAGATGTGACAACGCTATTTAATTACCTTCAAATAACCTCTAATTTCCGTTCTCAGAACATTAATAAAACCTCCAGGGAAGAATAGTGAAAATGTCTCAGAACCTCCCTGCAACCTAAAAATTTACATTCCCAAAACAGGCCGGCCAGGATGTCCTTGTCCCATCGCACTCTAGCGACTCCTTGTGGCGGGCCAGGTGTGGGCACGCTGACTTCTTTCGCCAGACGTACTGTGTTTCCTCCGACACATTGATGCGGTTGGCTTCCGGGTTAAACGAGCAGTGTGTCAAGAAGCAGTGCGGCTTGGCGGGGTCGTGTTTCGGAGGACAAGACCTTAACTACCAATTGGATGTAACAAAATTGGGGAGAAAAAGGGGTCAGGAAACGTATGGCTTCGTTCCCAGAAGCAATGGGAAAACAAAACTGTTCCCACAACTTCCAAGGAACTAAATGTGCAAGCTGGGTACATTATTTTAAAACACATTTTCCAATAAATGTGTAAGAAACCATATTTGTTGTGTGGTTTCACAGCCATATTTGTTTGAATGACTTGCATCTTCTGTATAACACATTTTAGTGGTGAATATTAGCTGTTGTTTACTGTAATCAAGTATATATTTTCCATCTCTGAAATTGAGGGCCCAAAACACATTTATGTATTCTGAGGGTTTGTGAAACTGCTTTGGCTGTGTACCATTACTCATAATTCTAATAGCTAAAGTGAGCAATTCATACAATGCAAACGAAGTTTGTTGACAAGTTATTATAAATGTTGCTCTAGTCGCGTTTTGCTGGGGCCTTGCGTGTCACACTCCATCATTCGTCTGCCTCGTCGATCATGGAAATGTGATGTCCTCTTCACGGGCTATCCATCAGGCCTTAAAAATAGGCCATGTCCTCATCACGCTCCTCTCATTACTGATCTGTCCCACCAGACTGCAGAAGAGGGGCTTTTTATACCCAGGTTATTTAATTGAATGTAGTGTTGTTCTATCCCAAACACTTATTTAAAAAATGCCTTGCAAAAAGTGGAAATGTCCACAATCACATGTCTCCATTCTATCCCATTGTTGCTTTAGTTGAAGCTCAAGTATTTACTGATTTGGTGCTCTTGTATTTTATTCTATCCTTCCTAGAAGAAAGGAAACAAATGCAGCACTAATCTTACATGCTAAGTATTTTGGCAATGTAGCAATCAAAAATAAGTAATTTACTAAAACAACTGAAAAACAACCCAAAAGTATGGAGAAATGTTTGTTATCTAGATGTAAAACAGATCAATATTATTATTCTTGCTATGAAGTACAACAATGGTGGGCAGCTGTGGACAGAATGTGCCCTGTGGGTAGCCGTAGAGCAGCTGTATTCTCAAAAAACACTATCTTCTCTGAGTGTTGAAGCTGTCATCACAGCTGTCAGCATATCACACACCAAACCCAGCCCCAGAATATGGCGTCCATCTGAATAACCTTCAACTGAAAGACACATTGCCAAGCCCAGGCAGGCTGAGGGTTCCACCATCAAAGCTGTACATGTTACTATATTATATTGAAGTGTTAGAACAACTTAATGACTAATTATACTGTATCTGATCAAATTATGAAAGACAATACAACAATCAAAAAGTGAGTGTGGAAGAGGTGAAAAAAGTATTGTTATCTATCAACAATGACAAGCCACCGGGGTCTGACAACTTGGATGGAAAATTACTAAATTGAAGATATGGCAAGTAGGAGTGGCAATATCGTCCGCTATTATCGCCACTCCTACTTGCCATATCTTCAATTTAAGCCTACTAGAAAGTCTATGCACTCAGGCCTGGTGGGAAGCAAGAGTCATTCCGCTACCTAAAAATAGTAAAGCCCCCTTTACAGGCTCAAATAGTCAGCCTGTTACCAACCCTTAGTAAAGTTTTGAAAAACATTATGTTTGACCAGATACAATGCTATTTTTGTCACACCCTGATCGGTTTCACCTGTCTTTGTGCTTGTCTTCACTCCCCTTCAGGTGTCACCAATATTCCTCATTATTCCCTGTGCATTTATACCTGTGTTCTCTGTTTGTCTGTTGCCAGTTTGTCTTGTCTTGTCAGGTCTTACCAGCGTGTTTTCCCATCTTCCAGTTTTCCCTAGTATATGTTTCCTAGTTTCCCCGGTTCTGACTGTTTCTTTCTGCCCTGACCCCGAGCCTGCCTGCCGTTCTGTACCTGCCTGACTCTGACCCGATTACGACGTCCTGCCTGCTCTGACCTCGAGCCTGCCTGCCGTTCTGTACCTTACTGTCTCTGCCTTGGATTACGGACCCCAGCCTGCCCTTGACCTGTCCCCTGTTTGGTCAATAAACATCTGTGATTCTAGCTGTCTGCATCTGGGTCTTATCCTGAGTTCTGATAGTACGAACTGGCCATGACTGACCCAGCAGACTCACTTCACAATGCTGTCTCCCAGCAAGGAGCCACCATTGGAAGACACAAGGTGTTACTGCAATGCCTTATGGAGGGACCATGACAAGGTGTTCGATATATTGCTTCTTCCCAACCTACCCCAGTGTCTCGAGACCCCCGCTTACCTCCCCCGGAGCGCTACGCTGGAGATTCTGGAACCTGCTGGGCTTTCTCTCCCAGTGCTCCCTCGTCTTCGAGCTGCAGCCTTCTTCGTCCCCCTCGGACCGCTCGAGGATAGCTTACATCATAACGCTGATGTCAGGGAGGGCACTCGCCTGGGCTACGGCGGTGTGGGAGCAGCAGTCCGCAGTCCGCAGTCTGTCTCAGGCTGGAGGAGTTTGTGGTGGAAGTTCGGAAGACGTTCGAGTCTCCGTTGTCCGGGAGAGAGGCTGCTCGTAAACTGATACAGCTTCGTCAAGACTCCCGTAGTGTGAAAGACTATGCAGTGTATTGTCACACGTTGGCGGCTGAGAATGCCTGCAACCCGGAAGCATTGTTCAACATGTTCCTTCAAGGATTATCGGAGGTGATCAAAGATGAGCTTGCAGCCCGGGAGCTGCCCATGGATCACGACTCCCTCATAGCCTTGACCATCCGGATCGATGGGCGGCTACGAGAACGTAGGAGGGAGAGAGAATCTGTTCCCTGGTGCCCTCGCTCGCCCTCGATTCCCACCTCGCCTCCGATGAATTCAGTAAAACCCAGAAGGCATTTCCGAGGGCACCAGGGATTATATTTCCACCTGTCCATTAAAAAGTCCAGGCTCATCAGTAGGTACGAGTACTATGGTGAGCCATACGGGGATTATCCAATCTTACTCGCACCCCTCTCCATGCCACCCTGTTATGGGGTGACCAGACCAAACCACTCCGGGTGCTCATTGACTCTGGGGCCGATGAAAGTTTTATCGATGCTACCTTTGTGACGGAGCTTGGTATCCCCACTCAGCCCCTTTCCATTCCCATGGACGTCGGAATATGATCCCTATCAACCTATGCAGTTCTTGCTCATCAAATCTCCCCATGTACCTGTGGTTTTGGGGTTTTCATGGCTCCAGAAGCACAATCCTCTGATCGACTGGGTTACTGGTTCTATCATGGGTTGGAGCCCGTTCTACAACGCGCAAGTCAGAAGCTTGGGAGAAGCCTTGGACCTCCAGGAGGTTTTCAATAAGGCCCACGCTACATCTCTCGCTCTGCATTGAGTTCTGCCACGCTCATTGTCTCAAGTCGACCCAACCTGTCCCGGGACGCCTTCCTGCAGGCTTGAGATCCTGCAGGCTTGAGAGAAGCATTGGATCTCTCAGCCATTCCCACGGAGTATCTGGACCTCCGGGAGGTCTTCAACAAGGCCCGCACTACTTCTCTCCCTACACATCGACCCTATGACTACGCCATTGACCTTCTACAGGGCACTACACCCCTTCGGGGGCGGCTTTACTCCCTGTCTGGTCCGGAGACCAAGGTTATGGAGGCGTACATTGAGCACTCTCTCGTTGCAGGGAGTATTCGCCCATCGGCCTCCCCCGCTGGCGCAGGGTTCTTCTTTGTGGAGAAGAAGGACAAAACCCTGCACCCATGTATCGACTACAGGGGCCTTAATGACATCACGGTAAAGAACCATTACCCTATACCACTCATCTCCTCAGCTTTCAAACCTCTTCAAGGAGCGACCATCTTCTCTAAGTTGGACCTTCGGAACGCCTACCATCTGGTTCGGATACGGGAGGGAGATGAGTGGAAAACAGCCTTTAACACGGCTAGCGGACACTATGAGTACTTAGTCATGCCATTAGGGCTGATCAACGCTCCAGCTCTGTTCCAGGCCCCTGGTTAACGATGTGCTCCGGGACATGCTGAATCAGTTCGTGTTTGTCTACCTCTACGACATCCTGGTCTTTTCCTGGTCAGCTCAAGAACACGTCCTCCACGCCCGAAAAGTGTGCGTTCCATCGTTCCACCATCTCCTTCCTAGGATACGTCATTGCTGTAAGACATGTACAGATGGATACAGACAAGGTGAGAGCGGTGGTGGATTGGCCTCAACCCACACCTAGAGTGCAGCTGCAACGTTTCCTGGGGTTTGCTAACTTTTACCACCGCTTCATCCGGGGTTACAGCATCCTGGCTTCCCCCCTCTCAGCACTCACCTATCCCAAGGTTTCCTTCACGTGGTCTCCAGCAGCTGACCGGATGTTCTCGAACCTCAAGCGTCAATTCACTAAAGCACCCATCTAAGTCCATCCGGACCCGTCCCGTCAGTTTGTGGTGGAGGTCGATGCCTCGGATGTCGGAGTGGGGGCCGTCCTGTCCCAGCGTTCTGCCCAGGACCAAAAGCTGCACCCCTGCGCTTTCCTCTCCCCTCATCGTACCCCTGCTGAGAGGGACTACAATGTGGGAAATCAAGAACTCCTCGCTGTCAAGATGGTGTTGGAGGAGTGGAGACACTGGTTGGAAGGGGCGGAACACCCATTCTTAGTGTGGACGGACCACAAGAACTTGGAATATCTCCGCACCGCCAAGCGCCTCAACTCTAGGCAGGCCGCCCAGGGTCCAATAACGTAAAGCCGGATGCACTCTCACGGTTGTATTGCCCCGCTGCTACTCCGTCTGACCCCGAGACCATCCTCCCTACCTCCTGTCTGGCGGCTACTGTCATCTGGGGTATAGAGAGCCTGGTCCTTAAGGCGCAACGTTCCCAGCCGGAACCCCAGCTAACCGGATGTTTGTCCCGGGCTCTGCCCGTTCCCCAGTCCTGGAATGGGGGCATTCCTCCAGTTTGACCTGCCATCCAGGCACCCGTCGTCCGACGACGCTTTTGGTGGCCTTCCTTGGTGTCGGATGTCTCCGCATTCATCGCTGCCTGCACAGCGTGTGCACAAAACAAGACTCCGCGGCAAGCTCCGGCTAGCCTGCTTCAACCCCTCCCTGTTCCTCATCGCCCATTTCGCTGGACTTTGTTACTGGGCTCCCAATGTCAGACAGCAACACTACTCTCCTGACTGTGGTGGATAGGTTTTCTAAAGCCGTCCACTTTATCCCCCTTCCCAATTTGCCCTCAGCCAAGGAGACGGCTCAGCTCATGGTGCAGCACGTCTTCCGGATCCATGGACTCCCGTTCGACATGGTCTCCGATCGTGGTCCCCAGTTCTCACCCCGGTTCTGGAAGGCGTTTTGCACCCTCATTGGGTCGTCGGCCAGCCTTTCCTCTGGTTTCCACCCCCAATCTAACGGCCAGTCGGAACAAGCCAATCAGGACCTGGAGACGGCCCTTCGTTGCCTCGTCTCCACCAAACCCACCACCTGCAGCCAGCAACTTGTGTAGGTGGAATACGCCCGCAACACCCTTCCCTGCTCAGCTCGATTGTTTCTTGGGATATCAGTCTAAGCTCTTCCCCGAGCAAGAGGAAGAAGTCAGCAATCCCTCTGCCCAGATGTTCATCCGCCGCTGTCGCCATACCTGGAGGAGAGCCCAGGCTCCTCTGTTGAAGACCACATCCAGGTATCGGCGACAAGTGGATCGCCACCGGACCCCTGCGCTAACCACCGCCTCGGGTATTCGAACCAGCGATCTTTCGGTTACTGGACCAACCCTCTAAAGCTAGGCTACCTGCCGCCCCAAAAGGAAAATTGCAATTGGCTCAGAACAGCGCAGAACAGCTGGCCCTTGGATGTACACAGAGAGAAAACATTAATAATATGCATGTAATTCTCTCCTGGCTCAAAGTGGAGGAGAGATTGACTTCATCACTACTTGTATTTGTGAGAGGTATTGACATGTTGACAAACACCGAGCTGTTTGTTTAAACGACTAGCACACAGCTCAGACAACCTTATGGAACAGAGGGGACTGTGAAGCAACACAAACATAGGCACAGACAAATGCATACACACACATGATAACATACGCGCTATACACACACGTACACATGGATTTTGTGTTGTAGATATGTGGTAGTGGAGTAGGGGCCTGAGGGCACACACTTAGTGTGTTATGAAATCTGTTATGAATGCATTGTGATGTTTTAAAAATATTATAACTGCCTTAATTTTGCCGGACCCCTGCGAGCAGCAAATGGGCATCCATAATAAATACAAATACAAATACTAGCCCGCTCCAACATCTTTTTGTGCTCTTGCCAACTCCATTGCTGTCAATGTCAAGACAAAAATGTCACTTTTTTCTATGGGGCCCATACAGTGGGGAGAACAAGTATTTGATACACGGCCGATTTTGCAGGTTTTCCTACTTACAAAGCATGTAGAGGTCTGTAATTTTTATCATAGGTACACTTCAACTGTGAGATACGGAATCTAAAACAAAAATCCAGAAAATCACATTGTATGATTTTTTAATAATTAATTTGCATTTTATTGCATGACATAAGTATTTGATCACCTACCAACCAGTAAGAATTCCGTCTCTCACAGACCTGTTCGTTTTTCTTTAAGAAGCCCTCCTGTTCTCCACTCATTACCTGTATTAACTGCACCTGTTTGAACTTGTTAACTGTATAAAAGACACCTGTCCACACACTCAATCAAACGGACTCCACACACTCAATCAAACAGCTGTGTAAGGACATCAGGGATAAAATTGTAGACCTGCACAAGGCTGGGATGGGCTACAGGACAATAGGCAAGCAGCTTGATGAGAAGGCAACAACTGTTGGTGCAATTATTAGAAAATGGAAGAAGTTCAAGATGACGGTCAATCTCCCTTGGTCTGGGGCACCATGCAAGATCCCACCTCGTGGGGCATCAATGATCATGAGGAAGGTGAGGGATCAACCCAGAACTACACAGCAGGACCTGGTCAATGACCTGAAGAGAGCTGGGACCACAGTCTCAAAGAAAACCATTAGTAACACACTGCGCTGTCATGGATTAAAATCCTGCAGCGCACGCAAGGTCCCCCTGCTCAAGCCAGCGCATGTCCAGGCCCGTCTGAAGTTTGCCAATGACCATCTGGATGATCCAGAGGAGGAATGGGAGAAGGTCATGTGGTCTGATGAGACAAAAATAGAGCTTTTTGGTCTAAACTCCACTCGCCGTATTTGGAGGAAGAAGAAGGATGAGTACAACCCCAAGAACACCATCCCAACCGTGAAGCATGGATGTGGAAACATCATTCTTTGGGGATGCTTTTCTGCAAAGGGGTCAGGACGACTGCACCGTATTGAGGGGAGGATGGATGGGGCCATGTATCGCGATATATTGGCCAACAACCTCCTTCCCTCAGTAAGAGCATTGAAGATGGGTCGTGGCTGGGTCTTCCAGCATGACAACGACCCGAAACACACAGCCAGGTCAACTAAGGAGTGGCTCAGTAAGAAGCATCTCAAGGTCCTGGAGTGGCCTAGCCAGTCTCCAGACCTGAACCCAATAGAAAATCTTTGGAGGGAGCTGAAAGTCCGTACTGCCCAGCGATAGCCCCGAAACCTGAAGGATCTGGATGGAGGAGTGGGCCAGAATACCTGCTGCAGTGTGTGCAAACCTGGTCAAGAACTACAGGAAACGTATGATCTCTGTAATTGCAAACAAAGGTTTCTGTACCAAATATTAAGTTCTACTTTTCTGATGTATCAAATAATTATGTAATGCAATAAAATGCTAATGAATTACTTAAAAATCATACAATGTGATTTTCTGGATTTTTGTTTTAGATTCTGTCACTCACAGTTGAAGAGTACCTATGATATAAATTACAGACTTCTACATGCTTTGTAAGTGGGAAAACCTGCAAAATCGGCAATGTATCAAATACTTGTTCTCCCCACTGTATGTTGATGGAGAACATAGGAAACTTGAAGTGTCAAAACTTGAATTTAGTTGCATGTTTGATGGATAAACAGATGCAAGGTCTGTGCATTTCATCAGTCTCTGTGTGGCCGGTGCCTAGTAGATAGCCATGGCTTGCTGACCCTCAGCTTATCTAGACCTGCTCCCTTGGTAGCAAATTCCCTTAGCCTTAGGGTTCCCAGATCCTTCTTTACTGATTGACAGATAGACCCAGCCAATGATACCTCGGCAGACAGACAGATACAGCCAATAAGGCCTTGGGAAAGGCTTTATCAAGCCCAGCAGGTATGGGAGCGATGCACCGTCACCGTCAGATAAACGGTTGATGCGGAGAGAAGCAATGAGTCATTCAGGAGGCTAATTTCAGTGTTTTTATTCCACTCACGTCTTTCCTGTCTGCTGATGAACGGCGGATATATCATTTAGATAGAGGTGAACAACAAAGTGGGCTTGTTTGAAACACAGTTGAAGATAATAATGAAGCAATCTTGAGTGATATAACCTACCGACTGTTCAGCTAAAAATGGACAAAGATGGTGATTCATTTTCATTCTTGTTATGAGCTACTCATTAGACTTTACCATGACACATCCAGCTGTATATGGAGTGGACTACAACACAGGGATATGTAATGTTCAAATTGCTCATGAAATTATCTAAAAAGAGAGAACACGACTCTAATTAAGAATCTCAAACTAGTTTATGATAATACAACCTCCACAAGAAAGCTTTTCACTGTTAGTCAACACCTGTTGTTTACGAAGCATGTGACAAATACAATTTGATTTAATTCAAGACTATCATACAAAAACGATGAGGATAATCTTTGAACGCAACCCTGTCTAGTTGAAACCCTGGTTCTGTAATGAGCAAATTAGGAAAACATTTTGAGGGCCTCCCGAGTGGCGCAGCGGTGTAATGCACTATATCGCAGTGCCAGCTGTGTTACTTCAGATCCCGGTTCGTACCGGGCTGTGTCGCAGCCGGCCACAACCGGGAGACCCATGAGGCGATGCACAATTGGCCCAGCGTTGTCTGCGGTAGGGGAGGGTTTGTCCCATCGCGCTCTAGTGACTCTTGTGGCGAAAGGTATATGTGTTTTCTCTGACACATTGGTGTGGCTGGCTTCCGGGTTAAGCATGCATTGTGTCAAAAAGCAGTGCGGCTTGGCGGGGTTGTGTTTCGGAGGATGCATGGCTCTCGATCTTCTCCTCTCCGGCTCTCAATCTTCTCCTCTCCCGAGTCGAGTCCGTACGGGAGTTGCAGTGATGGGACAAGAATGTAACTACCAATTGGATATGTGATGCTGAGAGTGAAACGGCTGCATGTCAGGTCGTACTTTAAGCAAGAGAGGAAGGAGACTTGTCTCAAGTAATAATACATTTTTACAGAAAACTGAGAAAGAGACCAGCGCCATAGATAGACAACGAAATGGAATGACAAGAACAAAAGTTAGTAATTCTAATTCCATGAGACCAATACGCATTGTGATGTTTGTTTCTTATTCATAGAATCCATGGGAAATAGCTGAATCTGAACTGCTGGAAAGAGAATTAGAATCCAAGTATATAATGGAAGGATAACAGCCAGGTACAGTTTTTTTTACTTCTCCAGTGCCTTCAACACCATTCAGCCCCTGCTACTGGGTGAGGAGATGAAGAGGATGAAAGTGGAAGCACCCTTAGTCTCCTGGGTCACGGACTACCTGACCGGTAGGCCACAATTTGTGCGACTACAGAGCTGTGTGTCAGAACGGGCAGTGAGCAACACAGGGACCCCCAGGGAACGGTCCTGTCCCCCTTCCTGTTCACCCTCTACACCTCGGACTTCAGATATAACTCTGAAACATGCCACCTACAGAAGTTCTCGGATGACTCTGCAATTGTAGGGTGCATCAGGGGTGGGCAGGAGGAGGAGTACAGGACCACAATCAGTGACTTTGTGTTGTGGTGTGAGCAGAACCACCTTCAGCTCAACATCAGCAAAACAAAGGAGATGGTGGTGGACTTCAGGAGAACCAAGGCACAACTGACTGCAGTCCCTATACAGGGGATGGATGTGGAAATGGTTGGGTCATACAAGTTCCTGGGAGTCAATATGGACAACAGGCTGGAATGGGCTGGTAACACCGGGGCCCTGTACAAAAAGGGCCAGAGCCGACTACTTTCTGAGGAGGCTCAGGTCCTTCAACGTGTGCAGTAAACTACTGCATACCTTCTACCAGTCTGTGGTGGCCAGTGCCATTTTTTTTGCAGTGGTGTGCTGGGGAGCCAACATAAAAGCCGGTGATGCTTCTCGGGTAAATAAGCTGATCAGGAAGGCTAGCCCTGTCCTGGGGATGAGCCTTGACACTCTAGAGGAGGTGGCGGAGAGACGGATCCTGGCCAAACTGCTGGCCATCATGGACAACGTCACCCACCCTCTGCATGCCATGGTTATGAGGCAGAGGAGCACCTTCAGTAACAGACTGATACCACCACGGTGTGCCAAAGAGCGCTACAGGAGGTCCTTCCTGCCGGCGGCTATTAGACTATTTAATGCCTCACCAGGGTGCCGTGCCGACGGCGACACAGACCTGGAACTGTTGGGGTGTTAGGACCTAGCTTAACAATTGTGCATTCATCCGTGAGTAACTCTGGTCCGTAATCACTCATTCACTCAGGACTTATTTATTCATTCAGGTCTGTATATACTTACTCATGTACAGTTGTTATATCATATCACGTGCAATACGTGCAAGTCATTCTTTGACTTTTTTTCATTGCTTTTAGTATATCGAATGTGCAATACGTGCAGTTATCTGTAATTAAACCCTGCGCCCTAAGGACTGTATTTTAAGGGAATTACTATTATTACCCCAAATTATATCATGCACACATTTAGCTATTTAAGTATCTCTTCCTTTCATTTACCTGTACAGTTAATGTAGCCATGCTAATATTCACTTACCTGTAAATGTAACTGTATATTTACCTGTACAGTTAATTTAACCATGCTAAATTTTCACTTACCTGTTCATTTAACCAGTATGTCTATTAAGTAAACTATTATTACCCTCACTCATATCATACGCATTTTTAGCTATTGAAGTATTTCTCTGCCATCGACCTGTATAGTATAGTTAACCATTGACCATCCACCAATGTATAGTGTACATATTCAGCCAACCACCCATACTATGCAATGTCTTTTTATAGCTTTTTTAGCAGTCCAGACTTCTTGTATTTCTATACTTTTTCATACTGACGCTCTATGTATCATGTATCTTGTATCTGTCTTTTGTGTATTTTCGTTCTGGCATTTTGCACCTGCCCTGTGTTTTGTTGTAGCTGCTTGACAAAGAAATGTCCCCCTCTGGGATCAATAAAGTACCTATCTATCTATCTATCTATCTATCTATCTATCTATCTATCTATCTATCTATCTATCTATCTATCTATCTATCTATCTATCTATCTATCTATCTATCTATCTATCTATCTATCTATCTATCTATCTATCTATCTATCTATCTATCTATCTATCTATCTATCTATCTATCTAAAGAGATTATGCAGAGTTTTATCAAAAATCCAAATTGTGTACATCACCACAGTGTCACAACATTTTTCATTACCATTGCGCTGGCACATGGCTGCAGTGTTCCAAAGGTCAAACGGTCTAATGAAACCTCCTTGTGACTCTCTGAGAAACCTGAACATCAGAGACCAGCTCTCTCCTCTCCTTCATAGACACACTGGACCCATTAGGTGAGTCATCATACGAGCACACAGTGCAGTGCATCACATCTGCATTAGAGCACATCAAAATATAGACCAGGAAGGAAAGAAATGGAGAATGAGGGACAGAACAGTGAAGGAGACTCTGAACCACCAAGCCTTCAGGAAAGAGGGAGAGAGGGAGAGGGAGAGAGAGAGAGAACTGAACACACATCTAAAGACCGTTCTGACGGAGCACAGCTAGGGCTGTCAATCAGCAGGAAAGGGATTTTCTCTTGCCCGTTTGCTCACTTTCCCCTTTCAACCAGAGGAGAGAGGAGGACAGGGAGAGATGATACAATCCACACAAATCATAAAGTTATAGATTCTTCCAGACTGGAGAGACATTTAGCTTTTTGCTCAAGGTCCTCTGGGGGAAGAGAAGGAGAGTTGGCGTACCAAAAGGGTTGACAGCATCTGACCTGTTAGATAAATAATTTTCTAGCGCAAAAAGAGTTGCTCAAAAGCCCAATGCAGACGTTTTTATCTTAACCCTCCTGCTGTGTTCCGGTCGCATTGGACCGATTTACAAGTTTTGTCTCTGATAAATGTACTTTAATCTGATTGTAATAAGGTTCCATGACTTTGGCCACACAGGGCATCTGAACACACAAAATACATTTTGATGATTTTCATTTCATTTTGGGTGTTTTTATTTAACTTTTGTACAGCTGGGGTGTTCCCGGTCAAAAATGACCGGTCATTAGAAATTAATTGGTGAGACTACAATTAGTGGCACAGGCCCATTCATCAGATGGACACACTTCCTCTCCCAGACCCCACATGCATGTGTGTTTGAGCACACACATACACACACACCTCACTTCCCTTCTTGGCTTCCATGGCAACCTCCACCAGAACCTTTCCCCAATAGAATCTTCCCCCACGGGAACCACACCTGTTGGCATTCTCACAAACAATCGCAACATTGTTTCAATAATATATAGCACTTTTCTTGCAGCTCTGGTATATAAAGCTTTTTTGAGGCCTTGATCACAATTCATTCTGTGGCAGCACAATGACAAAACGATATACTGTATGTGAGGCTCTTCATCATAACTTTGATCATGACACTGGTGAGGAGGAGGGAGGCCAGGAAACTGACAGTGACGATGCATTAGAGGAGGAAGTGTCAGAAGTTGAAGACAACACAGAATATGATCCAGACCAAGAGACAACCGATGTGGAACAATCCAGTGAGGAGGAAGAGGGCCCTTAATCAAAAACAAGTTGCATGAGCTCAGGTCAATGAGGCCTACAGGCCATAAATAGTAAATAGAAGTTCAAAACGTGTAATGTTCACAAGAACTTAAGTTGATGAAAAGATCTAACATATCATCAGGTGGCCTTTTCAAACAGCTCTTACACTAAAATACACACCTACTCATTCATGGGTTTTTCTTTATTTTTAAAATTTTCTTCATTGTAAAATAATAGTGAAGACATCAAAACTATGAAATAACACATATGGAATCATGTAGTAACTAAAAAAGTGTTAAACAAATCAAAATGTATTTTATATTTTAGCTTCTTCAAAGTAGCCACCCTTTGCCTTGATGACAGCTTTGCACACGCTTGGCATTCTCTCAACCAGCTTCACCTAGAATGCTTTTACAAAAGTCTTGAAGGAGTTCCCACATATGCTGAGAACTTGTTGGCTGCTTTTCCTTCATTCTGTGGTCCAACTCATCCCAAACCATCTCAATTGGGTTGAGGTTGGGTGATTGTGGAGGCCAAATAGCCCTTACACAGCCTGAAGTTGTGTTGGGCCATTGTCCTGTTGAAAAACAAATTGTAGTCCCACTTAGCACAAATCAGATGGGAATGCCGTACCACTGCAGAATGTTACTAAATTCTGAGAAGCATTTATTTGGGCTGCAATGTCTGAGGATGGTAAATCTAATGAACTTATCGTCTGCAGCAGAGGTAACTCTGGGTCTTCCTTTCCTGTGGCGATCCTCATGAGAGCCAGTTTCATCATAGCACTTGATGGTTTTTGCGACTGCACTTGAAGAAACTTTCAAAGTTCTTGACATTTTCCGGACTGACTGACCTTCATGTCTTAAAGTAATGATGGACTTTAATTTCTCTTGGCTTATTTGAGCTTGTGAGGGCTTGGTTGTGGTAAGGCCTCTTACTCCCACCTAGGGGAGGAGAGAGGCACACAACCAAGCTCTCACACATTAACTAGGGAGATTATCATCCCCAATCAGAGACAGCTGTCTAGCGTTGTCTCTGATTGGGGATAGTATTTAGACTCCACACACAGCCACCTGTGTGTGGATCATTGTTCCTGCTTGTCTGCTTCGTGTGTCAGAAAGCAAGTAAGTCACCGTGTTTTTGTTTTGTAATAGTTATATTTTTTCACTCTCCTTTTTATTTGTTTATGCTTCGTGAGAACATCTCATTGCAAATAAAAAGGATGACACTTCACCAGCGCTCTGTCTACCGTCCCATATATAATACGCACCGTGACAGAATGATCCACCACCCTGGGACGCAACGGGGGATTACTTTAGGAGATATCCTCCTCGGTATGGGAAAAATAACCGAGGAGTAACACTCTTATTATCGTGCGGTGGAGGAAGGCTGGGGTCCGGAGCAGCCGAGGCGCCGGAGACGGAGGACACGTCACCGGGCTAGAGTTGAGGACCAGCCTGGAGCCCAGAAAACCCCTCAAACTGATTTTGGGGGGGGGCTATGGGGGTGGTCGGGGATCGAGGGAGAAGAGCCCCGACCACTGCACTCGTGGGGGTTCCAGGAGGAGCCCCTACAGCCATGGGAGCAGGAGTACAGAGAGGAGTCGGAGGAAGACGACGACGATGTGCTTCTGTTCCCTCACTCGTGGGGGTTCCCGGAAGAACCCTCACAGGATGGGGATTGGCGGTGGAGTAGGCACGACAGGGACAGTCGTGCTCCAGCGCCAGTTCCCAGTCCGGTGCCTCCAGCGCCGGTCCAGAGTCGGAGGAGGAGGAGACCGACTCAGCGCACCAAACCATCGGTGCGCAACACTAGCCCGGTGCGACCCGTACCAGCTAAACGCACCCAGCCAACGGTGCGTTTCCCCAGCCCGGTACGGCCCGCGCCTGCTCCGCGCACCAGCCAAACGGTGCGTTTCCCCAGCCCGGCGCGACCCGTGCCAGCTAAACGCAACAACCCAACAGTGCGTTTCCCCAGCCCGGTACGACCTGTGCCAGCTAAACGCACTAGCCAAACGGTGCGTTTCCCCAGCCCGGTGCGACCTGTGCCAGCGCCTCGCATCAGAACAGTGGTGCGTTCCCCCAGTCCAGTATGCCCCGTGTCTATTCCTCACACGGAGCCGACAGCGAGGGTCGACAGCGCAGCTCTGTGGTTGGAGACCATCTCTGCGTCGGTGCCCAGGGTGGGCACGACGTTCAGCCCCGCTGTGGAGCAGGAGCTCCATAGCGCGTCGGTGCCCAGTCTGGGGCCGACAGCCAGCCCAACCACAGGGCTGGAAACCATCTCTGCGTCGGTGCCCAGGGTGGGCATGACGTTCAGCCCCGCTGTGGAGCAGGAGCTCCATAGCGTGTCGGTGCCCAGTCTGGGGCCGACAGCCAGCCCCACCAGAGGGCTGGAAACCATCTCTGCGTCGGTGCCCAGGGTGGGCACGACGTTCAGTCCCGCTGTGGAGCAGGAGCTCCATAGCGTGTCGGTGCCCAGTCTGGGGCCGACAGCCAGCCCAACCACAGGGCTGGAGACCATCTCTGCGTCGGCGCCCAGGGTGGGCACGACGTTCAGTCCCGCTGTGGAGCAGGAGCTCCATAGCGTGTCGGTGCCCAGTCTGGGGCCGACAGCCAGACCAGCTGCAGGGCTGAAGACCACCTCTGCGTCGGTGCCCAGGGTGGGCACGGCATCCAGCCTGAGGTCTCCGGAGAAGGTCAGCAGCCCGAGGCCTCCTGTGACGGTCAGTAGCCTGAGGTCTCCTGTAAGGGTCAGCAGCCTGAGGCCTCCTGTGAAGGTCAGCAGCCCGAGACCTCCGGAGAAGGTCAGCAGCCCGAGGCCTCCAGTGAAGGTCAGCAGCCCGAGGCCTCCAGTGAAGGTCAGCAGCCCGAGGCCTCCAGTGAGGGTCAGCAGCCCGAGGCCTCCAGTGAAGGTCAGCAGCCCGAGGCCTCCAGTGAAGGTCAGCAGCCCGAGGCCTCCAGTGAAGGTCAGCAGCCCGAGGCCTCCAGTGAGGGTCAGCAGCCCGAGGCCTCCAGTGAAGGTCAGCAGCCCGAGGCCTCCAGTGAAGGTCAGCAGCCCGAGGCCTCCAGTGAAGGTTAGCGCCACGCCACCTCCAGCGAAGGTCAGCGCCCCGCCACCTCCAGCGAAGGTCAGCGCCCCGCCACCTCCAGCGAAGGTCAGCGCCCCGCCACCTCCAGCGAAGGTCAGCGCCCCGCCACCTCCAGCGAAGGTCAGCGCCCCGCCACCTCCAGCGAAGGTCAGCGTTCCGCCACCTCCAGCGAAGGTCAGCGTTCCGCCACCTCCAGCGAAGGTCAGCGTTCCGCCACCTCCAGCGAAGGTCAGCGTTCCGCCACCTCCAGCGAAGGACAGCAGCCCGGAGCCTCCAGCCACAGCTCAAGGCCTGGAGCCTCCTCCACCGGTGCCCAGTCCGGGGCCGGTCGTCTGCTTCGCTCCAGTGCCGGAGCAGTCCGCTCCACCGGTGCCCAGTCCGGGGCCGGTCGTCTGCGCCGCTCCAGTGCCGGAAAAGTCCGCTCCACCGGTGCCCAGTCCGGGGCCGGTCGTCTACGTCGCTCCAGTGACGGAGCAGTCCGCTCCACCGGTGCCCAGTCCGGGGCCGGTCGTCTGCGTCGCTCCAGTGCCGGAGCAATCCGCTCCACCGGTGCCCAGTCCGGGGCCGGTCGTCTACGTCGCTCCAGAGACGGAGCAGTCCGCTCCACCGGTGCCCAGTCCGGGGCCGGTCATCTGCGTCGCTCCAGTGCCGGAGCAGTCCGCTCCACCGGTGCCCAGTCCGGGGCCGGTCGTCTACGTCGCTCCAGGCCTCTTACTCCCACCTAGGGGAGGAGAGAGGCACACAACCAAGCTCTCACACATTAACTAGGGAGATTATCATCCCCAATCAGAGACAGCTGTCTAGCGTTGTCTCTGATTGGGGATAGTATTTAGACTCCACACACAGCCACCTGTGTGTGGATCATTGTTCCTGCTTGTCTGCTTCGTGTGTCAGAAAGCAAGTAAGTCACCGTGTTTTTGTTTTGTAATAGTTATATTTTTTCACTCTCCTTTTTATTTGTTTATGCTTCGTGAGAACATCTCATTGCAAATAAAAAGGATGACACTTCACCAGCGCTCTGTCTACCGTCCCATATATAATACGCACCGTGACAGAGCTGTTCTTACCATAATATGATCTTGGTATTTTACCAAACAGGGCTATCTTCTGTATACCAGTCCATCCTTGTCACAACACAACTGATAGTCTCAAACGCATTAAGGAGGAAAGAAATTACACAAATTAACTTCTAACAAGGCACACCGGTTAATTGAAATGCATTCCAGGTGACTACCTCATGAAGCTGGTTGAGAGAATGCCAAGAGTCTGCAAAGCTGTCATCAAGGCAAAGGGTGGCTACTTTGAAGAATCTCAAATGTAAAATATATTTTGATTTGCTTAACACTTTTTTAGTTACTACATGATTCCATATGTGTTATTTTATAGTTTTGATGTCTTCACTATTATTCTACAATGTAGAAAATAGTAAAAATAAAGAAAAACCCTGGAATGAGTAGGTATGTCTAAACTTTCTATTAGTACTGTATATAAAACACAAGCAAATCACATTTTTGACTGCACTCTGCCTTTAAATAATCTTTAATGAATAAACCAAATAAAAGTGTCATTATAACCCATTTGGCAATATATCGCTACTTGCAAGACTAGATTACCATTATCATCTGCGAAGGTGAAGATCTTTATTCAGTAAGGAAGACACAGGGTTCACTCACTGCATCCGTTTATGCAACATTGCAAAACACCTTGATCTTGATGGGAAGGTTGACCTACTTGCAACAATTTCCAATGTTTTTAACATCTTCGAACAACATTTCACTCGCTAGCCTCATTCGATGATTACTTCAAGAATGAACTTTGCACATAATTCACATTCAGATCACCTTGAACGGGCTGCTAGTAACCTGTTGCGCCCTGGGTCTTACTTAGTGTGTCTGACAGTGGAAAAGATTAGGCATCACAGACGAGAGAGAGAGAGAGGAGCCAGGGATTTTACGTTGCTCATTTAAAAACAGAATAATCCTGCGAGGGAAAGGAAGAAAAAAAAAATCACTGTGAAAGGGATGGAAACATTGCCACGTCGCGTCTCCATAGGTCTGGGAGGACCACGTGCAGAACAAAAACACATTATACGAAAGGAATAAAATGTTTTAATTATGCATCAATTAAAGGTTACTAAACCAACAATGGGGAAAGTTAAATCAAGTTTTGGCTGTTTACATACATTGCATCACTAAATATGACATTATTCCAGGCATCCTCTCCTATTTTATGTTGTTTATACTGTTGTTGTTTTTTTTGTTGTTGATTGTATTAAACCAATAGTCAGAAATATACAAGGTTGCTGTCTAGGGTGTAAAAGCAGAGGACTGAAGTGGCAAGGATTATTGAAAAATTACAAAACTGCTATTTGGTCAAACTTTACGCCCCAAATACTACTCTACTTAGTGGGCAAGTCTCGAGGAAAACCCAGATGGTAGCCTATAACTGGACTTCTGTGTAAACGTTCATGTACAACTGCACAACTAAAAAACATACTGTAGATTACCAACAAACTTTAGACCATTATTTGTTCTAAGGAAAATGGAAAGGAGGCCCAAATGCTGCAGTAGCAGATTTCCCAAGTAATGGCAATTTATAGGGAATAGGGCGCCATTTAGGACTCACACATGATCCTTGGACAGCTCGGTAGAGTGCCCACCAGATTTAAATGGGTCCTTTTTGCAGACATAATTATGTAGCCCGGGGGATTTCAGGGAAAATTATGAATCTGCAACTCTTTGTATTATTGATATTAAATTAGACTACCATCATACTACTGTTATCCAAAAAATGCACGTTGTGTCTTTTTATTTGCAGATTGACAGAAGAGATAAGGACTTAATTCGAATCCCCCAAGTGGATTGAGATCGCAAAGGAGATACAGCAGTATATCTCTCAATCTTTTAAGAAATGTCATATGATAAGACATTTGACAGTAGAAATGACAAATAGCCCATTCAACATGCAAAACATACATGTATCTTGCTAATGAACATCTCTTGCAGATTTAAGCCAAATAATTCTCAGATAACTTCAACAGTGAGTCGCTACAGTTGCTACTTGTTGCTTTGGCTAGTGGTACATCTAGGCCATGTGTCGCTGATAAATAGCATCCAAAGGAAAAGCTCAAGTTCAATGTCAGCCCAGCTAATGTGTTTGGAGGAGAAAAACCCATAGTTTAGCCCTAAGGAGGAAAATCCATAGAATCTTATCTGGGGGCAGTTGGGAGAGACAACGAACGCTAATAGTTTATCGAATCCCATTGTGACGTAGAGGGGGACACTATTTGGCTGGGGGACATTACTTGGCATGACAGACCCACAGGCAGAAGAGCATAGATGCTGGGCACAGAACAGCAGAGAGAGAACATGGCAGATGCATTGTAGTGAGATATAGAAATGCTCCATTTGGTCATCTTCTTACTGTTTTGAATAATATCGACATGTGAGTGCGGTTGTAGGCAGTTACACACATGGACAAATATGCAAGTGTGTGTGTGTGTGTGTATGTGTGTGTGCAAAAGTATAACTCCAGACATTGGCCCATTTTGCAGAGCGTGTATGGGTGAGTGAAACCCCATTATCAGGCTGAGGCAGAGCCTTCACTCTCCGGACCCTTGAACCATAATGAGCTCCTCACCAGCTTCCAACCTGTCTGCCCAAATAAATCACTCTCCTCCTCACACACACACACAAGCACGCAGGTGCACACCAGTGGCGGTCGGTGCCGTTTAAGATTAGGGAGGACACCTTTTTTTTTAATGAGCATGGCCTAATTTCTATTACAGCATATGTAACCCGTTTCAGGAAACTAGGCGTATGTTGCAAGTAACGACTTCACAGGAGAGCCATTTGAAAATATATTACATTTTTTTATCAAAAGAATAATAACAAACTGTTAAATTACGAGCCTTGTTCGTGAAGCCACAGTAAAAGACAGCAACCTTCCCAATAGCCATGATTGGCTGAGATAATGAGTGGGCTGGACATGCCGAGAGAGGAGTTCGTATTGGTCTACCATATAGAAGGCTTCTGTTTATTTGAGCCTAGTCTGTGTTGGTAATCCTGTCGAACGCTGCTTTTAAAAAAAAATGTAGTGGAGCTGCATAAGTGTTGCTCTCCACTTTCTGGAGGATCAAGTGTTGAAATCAGTGTAATTAGAGTATGATAGCTAAAGAGATGGAGAAAACACCTGTCCGGAATACATCTTCAAACTAAGGGCGACCATGGCATGGCATCCGACAGTAGACGCGTCCAACCATGATGTATACGGGTAAGATAGTCTAGCTAGCTACATTTTCAGATATTACACGTTTCTAATGTTGATAGAGAGTGGTTTCATTTCAAGCTAAAGTGTACTGTTAGCTAGCTAGCTAACGTTAAAACTGGCTGGCTCCCTAGTTAACGTTGCATGTATGATTTTGTTATTCGTATGCAGGGTAGTAACTACCTGATTTGGCACTGTTCATTGTTGTTTAACTAGCTAATGATCGCTGGCTGGCTCGTTAGCTAACGTGACGTTTGTGGTCTTACATGTTGTTTACCTAGCTAGGTTCATTGTTTACCTAGCTAGCTAGATACATGTCTTAAGCTAAAGTGTACAACACCCGTTGAATATAGCCGGTGTCAGTAAACGTCAGCAAAAAAGCGTAGTGAAATTGTTGCCAGCAGTGCTGGTTAGGCATGTTATCCAGAGGTTAACAAATCATCGGCCAGAGTGTCAAGTGGGGCTAAAGCTTAAGAGGGTGTGAACAATGCTGAATGCGTGTAGTCAAAGACGAGATATTCACTAGATACCAAAACTTTAAACCTTTAAACTTTAAATCAACCTTCAAAGCAGAATTACTTTCCCATTATTCCTCAAAAATGCAGTGTATGATATACCATTTTGTAGCTCTGAGTCTCCACTTTTATCCAATGTAAAAAACTGAAATTAAAATGTTGGTACATAAGACCAATTTGAGCCAGTCGGTCACATATTGGATGACTGTCATTTATATTCCGTACACCCAGCACAATGTAACATCGATAGGTTCAGTCTACTACATGATACTCAAAATGTCCCTATGCCCATCATGAGGTTGCTACAACCAAGACTACGAATGAAAATGTACAACGTACAGTAGGTGCAAAATCTGAGAGACAAATTTGAGTAATCAAGGTGACAGACAGTGACACATTCAATACCGTCTTGCAGACTCTTGCCTACATATAGCTGATCTAGGGTGTAATCATTAGTCCAAACAGTTGCAAACAAGAGTTTCTATTGTACAAATTCAGGTATGTTTATCCACATTTCTTTCTGTTTGCATCCGTTTAAGAAAGGTTTTTCAACAGAATCAGCAAGAAACACTTTCATAGCAGCCACGTACAAACAGCATGATCGCTTTTCTCGTTGTATAATTCCTTCTCGCATCTACACACTCTCCTACTCTCACCTTTTCCCTTCACTTTTGGAAGGGAAAAGGTGAGGACACAACACAACAGCTGTCTGTGACCAGGCGTAAAAACCTTTCCAAACCAAACCTTCATACCATAACCACTAACCAATACACACAGCCTACATCATTGTCACCATATTAGCTAACATCATAGTCAACATAGCAACATACTGTAGCTACTTGAACTAACGTCTTAGTAAACCCACAACAATCATGCAGTACAGTGTACAGCAAGTGGTTTAGCAACTACACCGGAGGCCCCGGTGCCAATAAATTAATAAAGCTTAAAATGAGTTATAGTGTTGGATGGCCTTAGCCGGGTGTTTGAGTAGGCTAAACTATCTAGCTACATTAGCTAGCTAAGTAAGTGAAAGTTAAAAAATCTCTCTCTCACTGGCTCTCATTTTGCTTCTCATTTTTGAAGAAAGAAATGTGTTCAAAACTGTTCAACTCTCTTTGAGTCAGCTACTCACCACATTTTATGCATTGCAGTGCTAGCTAAATATAGCTTATAGTTTCAGTATAAGATTAATTCTCTGATCCTTTGATTGGCTGGACAACATGTCAGTTCGTGCTGCAAGAGCTCTGATAGGTTGGAGGACGTCCTCCGGAAGTCGTCATAATTACTGTTTAAGTCTATGGAAGTGGGTGAGAACCATGAGCCTCCTAGGTTATGTATTGAAGTCAATGTACCCAGAGGAGGATGGAAACCATCTGTCCTCTGGCTACAACATAGTGCTATCCCAGAGAGTGCTGTTGAGGCTACTGTATACCTTGATTGCAAAACAGTGTGTTTTAATCAATTATTTGGTGACGTGAATATCACAGGAGGTTGGTGGCACCTTAATTGGGGAGGATGGGCTCGTAGTAATGGCTGGAGTTGAATACGTGATATGGTGTCAAATACATCAAACACATGGTTTCTGGACTGGAAAATGAACAAAAAGAAGGTTGCATATTTTCCCTTCACCAAAAAATATGTCCACCAGACTATTACTTTCAAGGTAATGAAATTGGATAGTAAAGTAGCTGCTACGATGGTATTCATCAGTGTGAATGTTTTGATTTAGTTCCACTGGTTTCAAAGAAGAACGATTGCAGCATGTTTCAGGATAATTTGTATCAGGTGTTCGGGATATGGAATGTTTGGTGACTACACAGCAGTTGCTATCTGGTAATACATCAAGTTACACGTTTAAGTGTTTGAAGTGCCTTTAGAAATGTAAACAAACAATGCATGAATTGCTTCACCTTCCACTTAATAAGAGGAAACAGGCCTAAATATGAACCCCAATACAGCTAAAATAACCCAATTTGATTGGCAGTTGCTTAACATCCATTCCCTTGCAAAGACAAAAAATGTTCCACAAGAATTGTGTGTCGCCCGGTCACGGTCAGGTGAGACACAGCCCTGTGAGACACAGCCCTGTATCGAACCAGGAATTGTAGTAACGCAGATAGTACTGCGAAACAGTGCCTTAGACCGCTGCGCCACTCGGGAGGTCCAATTAATCATTTCTATCTGTCCGATGTGTGTTCTAGAACTAATTAAGGCGAGACCATTCTGATTCTGTACCTATAAAGCAACGACCGATAAGAACAAAATGGCTACACTTTGAAAATGTACCGTTCAATCTCTATTTAAATTAATGGCTGTAAAATTGTCTGTCCCTGAGTTCCAAACTGCTTCTGGAAGCAATGTCAGGGCAATAACTGTTCATCAGGAGCATCATGAAATGGGTTTCCATGGCCGAGCAGCCGCACACAAGCCTAAGATCACCATGCGCAATGCCAAGCGTCGGCTGGAGCGGTTTAAAGCTCGCCGCCATTGGACTCTGGAGCAGTGGAAACATGTTCTCTAGAGTGATGAATCACACTTCACCATCTGGCAGTCCGACGGACGGTTTGGCGGATTCCAGGAGAACGCTACCTGCCCCAATGCATAGTGCCAACTTTAAAGTTTGGTGGAGGAGTAATAATGGTCTGGCTGTTTTTCATGGTTCGGGGAAGGCCCTTTCCTGTTTCAGTATAACAATGCCCCCGTGCACAAAGCGAGGTGCACAAAGCGAGATCGGTGTGGAAGAACTTGACTGGCCTGCACAGATCGCTGACCTCAACCACATCTAACACCTTTGGGATGAATTTGAACGCCGACTGCGAGCCAGGCATAATGACTTACCATCAGTGCCAGACCTCAATAATGCTCTTATGGCTGACTGGAAGCAAGTCCCACAACAATGTTTCAAAAGCCTTCCCAGAAGAGTGGAGGCTGTTATAGCAGCAAAAGGGGGACCAACTCCACATTAATGCCTTTGATTTTGGAATGGGATGTTCGACGAGCAGGTGTCCACATACATTTGGTCATGTAGTGTATGTTTTCCAAACTGTCATTTTTATATTAATTCTGATTAATATAATGAAAGGTTGTTGGAACATCAAAGGCCTTCATAAAACCTGGAGGAGGATTTTTACTGTGACTCCATGATGAAACCTAGCTATTCTTCTCACACACCTGCATTGGCTGCTAACGCAATTATAACGTCAGTCTGGCTGAGTCAAACCAAAGAGCTTTCCAGAATGTTTATCTGAGAGAGAGGACTTCTGCTTTATCACTTATCTATGGAAGACCCAGCTGGGTCAAAACGTGTAGCACCGTGCGTCCACTGACATGTTAAAACCATTACTGGTCTGCTGCATTTTTTCTAACTGTGAGAGTACATGTCCTTGTACTGTGCATACTATGATTACCTAAAGTATTTTATATAAAATATGCTGCTTTACAATTCAATCAATTATCCAAAAGAGGGAGCAATAGTCACAAAGAAGAACTGTAGGAGAGAGCCTTCGAAAGGATCCATACATACACCCTGCTGACGAAGTGAGTGTTTCTGTATCGCTGTATCCCTTACCTCCACAGGTCTTTCCATCATATGTAGCACAGACCCAGTCATGGCATTCACAGCGTGGCCCATAGTAGTTCCCTGGCTCTTTGACCTGGCATATGCAAGCTCCACAGTCACATTCTCCCCTTCCGCTGCAGATAAGGCCATCAGGGGACTTGCACCGCCGCTGGGACGACTCAGCAGACAGCGTACACACCTGCCTGGGAAGACAAGAGGATGAGCTTTTTATATTTCTATAGCCTAAAGATCACATATTTGATGTATATCATTAGAAACAGAATTTCCAAAGAAAAAAACATAACTGGCCATAACTGCAGCAACAGAGAGATGGCATGGCTGGCCCTTTTAAATATGGCATGTGGGTCAAGTATTTGATACACTGCCGATTTTGCAGGTTTTCCCACTTACAAAGCATGTAGAAGTCTGTAATTTGTATCATAGGTACTCTTCAACTGTGAGTGACGGAATCTAAAAGAAAAATCCAAAAAATCACATTGTATGATTTTTAAGTAATTAATTTTCATTTTATTGCATGACATAAGTATTTGATACATCAGAAAAGCGGAACTTAATATTTGGTACAGAAACCTTTGTTTGCAATTACAGAGATCATACATTTCCTGTAGTTCTTGACCAGGTTTGCACACACTGCAGCAGGGATTTTGGCCCACTCCTCCATACAGACCTTCTCCAGATCCTTCAGGTTTCAGGGCTGTCGCTGGGCAATACGGACTTTCAGCTCCCTCCAAAGATTTTCTATTGGGTTCAGGTCTGGAGACTGGCTAGGCCACTCCAGGACCTTGAGATGCTTCTAACGGAGCCACTCCTTAGTTGCCCTGGCTGTGTGTTTCGGGTTGTTGTCATGCTGGAAGACCCAGCCACGACCCATCTTCAATGCTCTTACTGAGGGAAGGAGGTTGTTGGCCAAGATCTCGCAATACATGGCCCCATCCATCCTCCCCTCAATACGGTACAGTCGTCCAGTCCCCTTTGCAGAAAAGCATCCCCAAAGAATTATGTTTCCACCTCCATGTTTCATGGTTGGGATGGTGTTCTTGGGGTTGTACTCATCCTTCTTCTTCCTCCAAACACGGCGAGTGGAGTTTAGACCAAAAAGCTCTATTTTTGTCTCATCAGACCACATGACCTTCTCCCAGTCCTCCTCTGGATCATCCATATGGTCATTGGCAAACTTCAGACGGGCCTGGACATGCGCTGGCTTGAGCAGGGGGACCTTGTGTGCGCTTAATGGATTTTAATCCATGACGGCGTAGTGTGTTACTAATGGTTTTCTTTGAGACTGTGGTCCCAGCTCTCTTCAGGTCATTGACCAGGTCCTGCCGTGTAGTTCTGGGCTGATCCCTCACCTTCCTCATGATCATTGATGCCCCACGAGGTGATATCTTGCATGGTGCCCCAGACCGAGGGAGATTGACCGTCATCTTGAACTTCTTCCATTTTCTAATAATTGCACCAACAGTTGTTGCCTTCTCACCAAGCTGCTTGCCTATTGTCCTGTAGCCCATCCCAACCTTGTGCAGGTCTACAATTTTATCCCTGATGTCCTTACACAGCTCTCTGGTCTTGGCCATTGTGGAGAGGTTGGAGTCTGTTTGATTGAGTGTGTGGACAGGTGTCTTTTATACAGGTAACAAGTTCAAACAGGTGCAGTTAATACAGGTAATGAGTGGAGAACAGGAGGGCTTCTTAAAGAAAAACTAACAGGTCTGTGAGAGCCGGAATTCTTACTGGTTGGTAGGTGATCAAATACTTATGTCATGCAATAAAATGCAAATTAATTATTTAAAAATCATACAATATGCTTTGTAAGTAGGAAAACCTGCAAAATCGGCAGTGTATCAAATACTTGTTCTCCCCACTGTATACTGGAGTGCAAGATTTGTGAAAATAACAAAAAAAAATATGGGGATGAGGTAGTAGTAGACATGCAGTATGGGAGAGAGAATCTCTTAGTAGAACAAAGTTTCTCTCCCGCCAAAAATTCCTACATCCCAGAATTGGAGAATTAAACCATATTCCTATTTTAGAAAATGTGGGAAAGGGTCGGTGGAGAATCCAAGAACAACCCTGTCAATTTTGTTTCATTTTGTGACATCATGGAAGACAGTAGGACAACATAACTGTATATTTTAAGGTGTACATCTCTCAGTTATTAGCTTTGCATCTGAATGTTGTATAGTATGAATGATTAAGTATAAGAATACTTTTGAAAAGATAACAATGTGATTTTAGTCTTATAAATGAGAATTGTTCGTTTCATGGTAACTTATGAGCAGTCAGTGGCCCCGCCCAAGGGAACACAGACATTGGGTGAGGAGGATGAAACACCCCCCTTTCCACTGATGGATAAAAGCCCCCATGACAAAAGTCACAGCAGTCCAAATTAAGTGGAGACGCTGGTCCCCACGTTAAAAATTGTTTAATCTACAACTCTAAAGTCCAGAAAACATGAGAGCTTGCTCCACATGTTTGGAATGGTATGAACTCTAAAACTATCGATCATTACAGAAGAAGTGATACATCCCAGATGTCGCGTTACCAGTCTACAGCTGACCACAATGAAGCATCTACAAAGTGAGATGAAACTCTTCACCCCACTACTACGACCGGAAGACTCTACAAAAGACAATGTTGATCTCTACTGGGCAAACCAGAGTCTTACATCATCAACGATTGAAGCCAGCGACACGTAAATACGAATTGAATTCCTTTATCTGAACGGGCGTTTGTTAAAGTGCATACATTTTAGTATTTACGTGAACGTAGCTTCCCATGTCTGATAGATTCAGAGAGAAAGGGGGTGGAAGGAATCTCTATAATGTTATAAGCAAACTGTCATGTTTTGTTAAGTCCTCTAGGAACTGTATTTACAGTATAATGTTAGGATATTTTGTATATTCAGTAACTGTTTAATTAACTAGTAAATAAATAATTGAGCATATTTGTGTATGGATAGATTCATCAAGTAAGTTAGGGTTCGTGCAGACTACAAGAAATTACGACAAGATTCTTCCGTGGTGCCCTGACTTCCTAGTTAATTAATGTTTACATGATTAGTTTAATCACGTAATAATTAAACCTAGAGAATTGATTTAATAATATAACAGTCTTCACTTTTAATGATAGTCAATAGACAACATCCCTCAGACCACTTCCAGACAGTCCTAGCTAAATTCTTGCCTTAGAAATTGCTCTTGGCTAAGAAGCAATTTTTGTTTCTTTTTGACCATTTTAACTGAGGTACTTACTTGTTACCCAGAAGTGATTTGATAATAACATTAAAACAGCTGCATTGGAACTTTAACAGTTACACACAGTATAATAAAATGAGTACTAAGGAAAATAGAGCAGTCAGAGTTAAAACGCTCTATTGACGAGGTAGCCTTGTCTGCAACTTAAAACCAGCCTTGGCCCAGAACAGAATAGAATTTTGGTCTACTGTGTCTACTGGTTAAGACATTGAGTTCCCGAGCGGGAGACTGGGGTCCACATGAGCATTTAAAGAAATGGCTACTATAGATATTTTGCAGACTAACTACAGATGTACTTGGGAAAATATCCCTGCCATTGAGGTGGAATAATTGCTTGGCTCCTGTCAGACATGAGAATCTTTTACTTTCTACCCGTTTCATTAACAAAAGTATGACACTCTAATTGTTCTACTTGCAATTGAATATGATGTCCTGCTATTTCAATGAAGTATTTGTATTTGTAATTATTAAGGATCCCCATTATCTGCTGCAAAGGCAGACGCTACTCTACCTGGGGTCCAGCAACATTAAAGCATTTAAAATACTTTTCACAACACATTAAGTGTGTACCCTCAGGCCACTACTCTACTACCACATATCTAGAATACAAAATCCATGTGTATGTGTGTGTAGAGTGCGTGTCTTATCATGTGTATGTGTAAGCGTGTTGAGTGTGTCTCTTCACACAGAGTGTGTCTTTCCCTATAAGTGTGCTGAAAGTTTACTAAGGTTTGGTAAGAGGCTGATTTGTCGGCTACTTGAGCCAGTTTACTTTTTTGGGGTAATATCGTCCCCTATCACACTCAGTCATGTTCCACCCAAGTTGTCAGACCCCGGTGGCTTGTCATTGTTGACCGACAACAATAGTTGTTGCACTTCTTCCACACTCACTTTACGGAATTCAAAATTACAATGCTTGTCTTTCATAATTTGATCAGTTATAATTGGATGTGTAGTGTCATCATTTGTTGCTGGCATGTCATGCCTAAGTTTGCTAATCTTGCTAATCAAGTAATTGGCAATATCAGTGGGTTGTGATGAATGAGCCATCTGAGTTTGCCTTTTTGCCCAAAATGTCATGTAAGGTGCTCCAAAGCTTTTTACTGTCATTCTTTATATAATTGATCTTTGTTTCATAGTATAGTTTCTTCTTCGTTTATCCAGTTTAGTCACCTGATTTCTCAAATTGCAGTATGTTTGCCAATTGGTTGTGCAGCCTGTCTTATTTGCCATCCCTCTCAACCATAAAATGTTTTAATTTCTCATCAATCCAAGGAGATTCAACCGTTTTTACAGTCATTTTCTTAATGGGTGCATGCTTATTACTAACTGGAATAAGCAATTTCATAAATGTGTTAAGTGCAGCGTTGGGTTGCTCCTCATTACAAACCCCAGACCAACAAATATTCTTTACATCAACAACATAGGAATCACTACTAAACTTATTGTATGACCTCTTATACACTATATTAGGCCCAGCCTTTAGGACTCAGCGACACAATGGTAGGGGTTAACTGAGCTGGGCTTGGGTCATTGATAAGCCATTGTCTCAACTCAGCCATATAATGCTGTGAAAGGATCCAGGAACCCAAATTATTTGGGTGGATCCCATGGACTTTTGATGGTGACTGTTGATCTGAGGCAGCATCAGGTAAATGTGTACTGCTCCCTAAGGAAGCTCCAAAATCATAATTTAAGATAATTGTTGTTGGGTCAGCAACAGACAGAATATCAAAAGAGATGAGAACTGTATCAGTGCGTAACATCGGAGGGCCTGCTGTCCGGTCCCCTGGCAGTCTCTATGGGGGTGCCACAGGGTTCAATTCTTGGGCCAACCCTATTCTCTATATACATCAATGATGTTGCTCTCGCTGATGGTGAGTCTCTGATCCATCTCTACGCAGACGACACCATTCTGTATACATCTGGCCCCTCTTTGGACACTGTGCTAACTAACCTTCAAACAAGCTTGAATGCCATACAACAATCCTTCCGTGGCCTCCAACTGCTCTTAAATGCTAGTAAGACTAAATGCGTGCTCTTCAATAGAACGTTGCCCGCACCCGCCCACCGGACTATCATCACTACCCTCGACGGGTCTCACTTAGAATATGTGGACAACTACAAATACCTAGGAGTCTGGTTAGACTGTAAACTCAACTTCCAGACTCACATTAACCATCTCCAATCCAAAATTAAATCTAGAATCGGCTTCCTATTTCGCAACAAAGCCTCCTTCACTCATGCTGCCAAACATGCCCTTGTAAAACTCACCATCCTACCGATCCTTGACTTCGGCGATGTCATTTACAAAATAGCCTCCAACACGCAAATTGGATGTAGTCTATCACAGTGCCATCCGTTTTGTTACCAAAGCCCCATATACTACCCACCACTGCGACCTGTATTCTCTTGTCGGCTGGCCCTCACTACATATTCGTCGCCAAACCCACTGGCTCCAGGTCATCTATAAGTCTTTATTAGGTAAATCCCTGCCTTATCTCAGCTTGCTGGTCACCATAGCAACACCTACCCGTAGCATGCGCTCCAGCAGGTACAGTGGGGCAAAAAAGTATTTAGTCAGCCACCAATTGTGCATGTTCTCCCACTTAAAAACATGAGAGAGGCCTGTAATTTTCATCATAGGTACACTTCAACTATGAGAGACAAAATGAGAAAAACAAATCCAGAATATCACATTGTAGGATTTTAAATGAATTTATTTGCAAATTATGGTCAATAACAAAAGTTTATCTCAATACTTTGTTATATACCCTTTGTTGGCAATGACAGAGGTCAAACGTTTTCTGTAAGTCTTCACAAGGTTTTCACACACTGTTGCTGGTATTTTGGCCCATTCCTCCATGCAGATCTCCTCTAGAGCAGTGATGTTTCGGGGCTGTCGCTGGGCAACACGGACTTTCAACTCCCTCCATAGTGGAGTTTGGAGTGTGACTGTTTGAGGTTGTGGACAGGTGTCTTTTATACTGATTCAAGTTCAAACAGGTGCCATTAATACAGGTAACGAGTGGAGGACAGAGGAGCCTCTTAAAGAAGAAGTTACAGGTCTGTGAGAGCCAGAAATCTTGCTTGTTTGTAGGTGACCAAATACTTATTTTCCACCATAATTTGCAAATAAATTCATTAAAAATCCTACAGTGTGATTTTCTGGATTTTTTTTCTCATTTTGTCTCTCATAGTTGAAGTGTACCTATGATGAAAATTACAGGCCTCTCTCATCTTTTTAAGTGGGGGAACTTGCACAATTGGTGGCTGACTAAATACTTTTTTGCCCCACTATATATCTCACTGGCCACCCCCAAAGCCAACACCTCCTTTGGCCGCCATTCCTTCCAGTTCTCTGCTGCCAATGACTGGAACGAATTGCAAAAATCCTTGAAGCTAGAGGTTCCTATCTCCCTCACTAACTTTAAGCATCAGCTGTCAAAGCTGCTTATCGACCACTTTTTTTTTTTTACTTCCGCTCAATTTTGCACTCCAGTATCTCTATTTGCACATCATCATTTGCACATTCCATCATTCCAGTGATTATGCTAATCTTTAATTTATTTCGCCACTACGGCCTATTTATTGTCTTCCTAACCTTACTGTATTTTGCACTACATTTGCACTCTGTATATAGATTTTCTATTGTGTTATTGACTGTACGTTTGTTTATTTCCCATGTGTAACTCTGTGTTGTTTTTTGTCGCACTGCCTTGCTTTGTCTTGGCCAGGTCGCAGTTGCAAATGAGAACTTGTTCTCAACTGACCTACCTGGTTAAATAAAGGTGAAAAATGCTTTCACCATTTAAAATATGTCTTTACAGCACATAATCCACTAGAGTTTGGGATGATTATTATGTATATATTATATATATATTGTCCTGCACTTGGGTTGGGACAACTCAGCATATAGAAAATAAGGGAGCAGGAGAGGTGTACTTCTCTATATACAGTATGTCTATAATACATTTGTTGTATAAATGTATTAGGGCTCTCTGTCAATAACATTTCTCATCTTGGCCTTTATTCTTATGTGTTATAGGTACAGTGCCATCAGAAAGTATTCATACCTGTTGACTTATTACACATTTTGTTGTGTTCAAAATTGAATAAATATAATTTGTTCTCACCCATCTACACACAATATCCCATAATGACAAAGTGAAACATTTTTTTAGACATTTTTGCTAATTTATTGAAAATATTCACACCCCTGAGTCAATTCTATGTAGAGGCAAGTTTTGCAGCGATTACAGCTGTGAGTCTTTCTTGGTAAGTCTCTAAGAGCTTTCCAAACCTGTTTTAGTGCAACATTTGCAAATGTATTCTTTATTAAATTCTTCAAGCTCTGTCAAATGTGTTGTTGATCATTTATAGACAACCATTTTCAGGTCTTGCTATAGATTTGAAAGTAGATTTAAGTGAAAACTGTAAATTGGCCACTCACTGTCTTCTTGATAAGCAACTCCAGTGTAGATTTGGCCTTGTGTCTTAGGTAATTGTCCTGCTGAAAGGTGAATTCATCTCCCAGTGTCTGGTGGAAAGCAGACTGAACCAGATTTTCCTCTAGGATTTTGCCTGTGCTTAGCTCCATTCAGTTTCTTTTCATCCTGAAAAACTCCCCAGTCCTTTTCAATTACAAGCATACCCATAACATGATACAGCAACCACTATCCTTGAAAATATGGAGAGTAGTACTCAGTAATGTGTTGTATTGGACAAAAAGTATATTTCTTGCCCAATTTTTTTGCAGTATTACTTTAGTGCCTTGTTGCAAATCGGATGCATGTTTTGGAATATTTTTATTCTATACAGGCTTTCTTCTTTTTACTCTGTCAATTATGTTAGTATTGTGGAGTAACTACAATGTTGTTGATCCATCTTCAGTTTTCCCCTACCACAGTCATTAAACTCTGTTTTAGTCACCATTGACCTCATGATGAAATCCCTGAGCGGTTTCCTTCCTCTCCGGCAACTGTTTGGAAGGACACCTTTATCTTTGTAGTGACTGGGTGTATTGATACACCATACAAAGTGTAATTAATAACTTATATCTATCTATCTATCTATCTATCTATCTATCTATCTATCTATCTATCTATCTATCTATCTATCTATCTATCTATCTATCTATCTATCTATCTATCTATCTATCTATCTATCTATCTATCTATCTATCTATCTATCTATCTATCTAGGCCATAACATATGGGTAGAATACTTATTGACTCAAGACATTTCAGCTTTTAATATTTAATTCATTTCCAAAAATGTACAAAAACTTTTTTCTCTTCCCTCACTTTCTCACTGTCTATTTTATTTTCGGTGCAAGGTGACTGTGTGAAGTTTCACAACTTTAATTGTAACCAGACTCACTTTCGCTTTCTTTCTGACTGTTTTTCTCTGTCTCTCTCTCTCTGATCCTATCCTCTCCTCTCCTCCTTTCTCTTCATGCTGCTTCCCCTCTCAAATTTTTCCTCTCGCTCTCCTTCTTTCTCCCCCCCCCCCTCTCTCTGACTAAATCTTTTGTGTCTCCTGAAATTTCAGCTCTGCAATGATGTCGGAGTATCTCACAAATTAATGCGTTCTCTCACATTGTAATGTCATTTCTATTACCATTCACATCCTATTTTAAGCATAATGTGAACAAACCAATACCTATGAACTAACCAATACCTAATGTACTCTAAAGGCTGGAATACCTCCTTTGGCTGGTGACGTATGACAACATCTGACTAGTACAATATAAGAGAATGGATAGGTGTTGCCACATTGCACCCTGGGCAATAGTCATGATGTTTTGCTGTGTTATGTAATTCAACTGTTAATGGCCGAGGTTAGAACTGAGGTAGAAACCTACAGGCTACAGACACAGGTATGGAAAGAGAGACAGAGACCCAAGTAATTTAAAATGGGTTGGAATGGAGATGGAGAACAAAGCAAATAAAGTACTGTACAGATATAGTATAGGATCTTAATGTGATCACTCTTTTGTTGCTGAGAATATTCCTGCGAAGCAGGAAATGCACACTTGTAGTGTATTTTAGTTTTTAAAAATGATTCTAAAGTTAGTAATTTCCACTTTCAGAATTTATTTGCCCTAACAAAAAATGTATCGACTTACAAAAATAATTTCCTCTTGCTGCAGGATCATTTTTCCTGCTGTAGCAAACTTGCTCAAATTAAGATCCTACATCTGTACTGTACAGTCAATCCACTTCACGTTGCTTGGACTGCAACCGCAGACATGCAATCTTTCAAAGCTTTTGTTTTGTTGTCCCACTCACTCAGCTTTCTCAGTGAGACGCGTTTCTTTTGGTCTAGCTCTTGAGACATTCCTTTCTATTCCTGGCCTCACATGCTAAGGCCTTTCCTGTTCAGGAAAGGCAGAAATATTCCAAAGGGCAAATAAAACCCAAAGATCAAGTATTCCTGCCACTCCCAATTTGATAAAGGAACAGCTTATTACACACTTTATGGATTCATGCATGCATACCTTATCTGATAAAGAAAGAAAATACATGTCTGGTGGCACATTAAGAAACACACACCAACAAGGGAGAAAAAGAAAAACCCTGAATTTGAGCTATGGGCTACCACAACACAATGTTATTATTCCTTGACTTCATAGTAGCTGTCACTTTTATAGTAATGGTACGGTATGTGTGGGTTAAGCCTCTATATTGCCCAATTAACATGTGCTGTGGATTTTGGGCCCTACCACCCAACCACATAACACTACAACAAACACTCTACACAGCCCCCAGGACACCTATTTTGAGTAAACACCACCTTCTCTCCTCAGCTGAGTCAATATTACAGACTATGCTCTGCAATGTCATGTGGCAATACTTACCGCAGGCCCCCCTTCAAGGCCAAGACAAAGGAAGATGTGGTTTCCCACATTTACAACATACAACTATTTCACTGTCTATTTTTGTTTCGTTTTGTGTAGTATGTTAAGAAATGCAGATGCATGATTACAACACAACACAAACCAAGCACTCATGACAGAACAAAACAAAACAGAGATGGTTTCATATCTTGCAAATGCAGCTTGAGCTCTGAATGTGAAAAAAAATGTTAATCAACAATCTGTGCAGATACAATTCATATGACATAGACATTATTTTCCACTATTGATGTAACGTTTGTACAATAACTTTTCCATCACATAATGTCCATTGAAAACACCTACCCAGCACAGAGGTAGCAACTTTCTTATGTGTCAAAAAAATAATAATACTTTTACTCCATAATAGAGAATCTGACAGTACAAACTTTACCAACCAGACTCACGTACCCAATTGTAACAGCACCTTTAACTCTACTTCTAAACTTTCACCCAGTAAACAGATCTCACCTCTCTCTCTCTCTCTCTCTCTCTCTCTCACAAACCCCCAAACTAACTGATGAGAAAAAGAAAGCCACGATGAAACTCCAAAACTCACCCCAGCGATTGTAACAAACTTTGCTCGACAGCCGTGAGCAGAATAAGAAGCAAGGGAACTAACATAGAGTTCACCAAAGCCTCCGCACGCATGTTTAAATCCCACAGAAACCTGGAGTGAAGTCGCCTACAGGAATTTGCCCCCTTTTTTCCCCAAACAGAGGGAGAGCTAGAGGGAGCGAGGAAGAGAAGGAGAGAGAGATGGAGAGAGAGCAGCGGGCTGGCCAGAACTGGCCAACCCTTCAGAGACCAATAGCTCTCTCTCTCTCGCCATACAAGTGCCTTTGATTAGTTGTGACTCTCTCAGTCCTGGGCAAGATTTGGAGAGGGGGAACCTGCCAAAAAAGAAAATAAAAGTTAGTCACAGTTATGTTATTAGAAACAGTCTTTCATAAACATGATTTATCATAATGTTTTTTTCTCTGAGTTTCTTGATGAAAGACTAGTATTGAATCAAAAGTACCCTAATAGCTACTATACCTGACCATGGTCAAAGTAATGGACAAAGTTTGCAAAGCAGCATTAATTGAGAATGAAAATATTTGATTAGCTTTAAAAAAAAAAAAAAAAAAAAAAAAAGATTTCATGCAATTCATTTACCTAAATAATTGTCATATATTGAATTTCCATGTCATGATTGCACTGTGACTGTTGGATTTTTAAGGATTATGGATTTGTCCAAACCAATAATCAACACTGATATAAGCCACATGTAACGAATGCGATGAGTAGGGAAGCAAGTACAGGGAGTGAGTGTTTAATAAATAAACGGAACATAAAACAAGAAACATGAACAACACACTGACATGGAACAGAGTCAATAACACCTGAGGAAAGAACAACACACTGACATGGAACAGAGTCAATAACACCTGAGGAAAGAACAACACACTGACATGGAACAGAGTCAATAACACCTGAGGAAAGAACAACACACTGACATGGAACAGAGTCAATAACACCTGAGGAAAGAACAACACTGTGAGGGCTTGGTTGTGGTAAGGCCTCTTACTCCCACCTAGGGGAGGAGAGAGGCACACAACCAGGCTCTCACACATTATCAGGGAGATTATCATCCCCAATCAGAGACAGCTGTCTAGCGTTGTTTCTGATTGGGGATGGTATTTAAGATCTGCCCAGATCCACCTGTGTGTGGATCATTATTCTTTGTGTTTGTCTGCGCTGCCAGCAGCCACAGTAAGTCACCGTGTTTTTGTTTGTTTTGTTTGATTGTTAGTTAGTTTAATAATACTCTCCTTTTTTATTTATATGCCTCGTGAATACAACTCATATAAATAAAAAGGATGACACTCCACGAACGCTCCGTCTATCGTCCCATATATCCAACACACCGTGACAGAATGATCCACCACCCCGGGACGCAGCGAGAGCAGACTTTGGTAGACATCCTCTACGATATGGGGAAATTGTCGAAAGAGGATGTCTACCATTATCATGCGGTGGAGAAAGGCTGGGGTCCGGATCAGCAGAGGCGCCGGAGACGGAGGACACGTCACCGGGCGAAAGTTGAGGACCAGCCTGGAGCCCAGAAAAACCCCCAAACTGATTTTGGGGGGGGGGCTATGGGGGTGGTCGGGGATCGAGGGAGAAGAGCCCCGACCACTGCACTCGTGGGGGTTCCAGGAGGAGCCCCTACAGCCGTGGGAGCAGGAGTACAGAGAGGAGTCGGAGGAAGACGACAGCGATGTGCTTCTGTTCCCTCACTCGTGGGGGTTCCCGGAGGAGCCCTCACAGGATGGGGATTGGCGTTGGAGTAGGGACGACAGGCACAGTCGTGCTCCAGCGTCAGTTCCCAGTCCGGTGCCTCCAGCGCCGGTCCAGAGTCGGAGGAGGAGGAGACCGACTCAGCGCACCAAACCATCGGTGCGCAACAATAGCCCGGTACGGCCCGCGCCTGCTCCGCGCACCAGCTCTATGGTGCGTTTCCCCAGCCCGGCGCGACCCGTGCCAGCTCAACGCACCGACCCAACGGTGCGTTTCCCCAGCCAGGTACAGCCCGTTCCAGCTACTCGCACCAGACCAGTGGTGCGTTCCCCCAGCCCGGTACGGTCTGTGCCTGCTCCTCGCACCCAACCTATGGTGCGTTTCCCCGGCGCGACCCGTGCCAGCTCAACGCACCGACCCAACGGTGCGTTTCCCCAGCCAGGTACAGCCCGTTCCAGCTACTCGCACCAGACCAGTGGTGCGTTCCCCCAGCCCGGTACGGTCTGTGCCTGCTCATCGCACCCAACCTATGGTGCGTTTCCCCAGCCCGGTGCGACCCGTGCCAGCTCCTCGCACCAGACCTATGGTGCGTTCCTCCAGTCCAGTATGCCCCGTGCCTACTCCTCGCACGGAGGCTACCGCGACGGTCGCCAGCACAGCTCTGTGGTTGGAGACCATCTCTGCGTCGGTGCCCAGAGTGGGCACGACGTTCAGTCCCGCTGTGGAGCTGGAGCTCCATAGCGCGTCGGTGCCCAGTCTGGGGCCGACAGCCAGCCCAACCACAGGGCTGGAAACCCTCTCTGCGTCGGTGCCCAGGGTGGGCACGACGTTCAGCCCCGCTGTGGAGCAGGAGCTCCATAGCGCGTCGGTGCCCAGTGTGGGGCCTACAGCCAGCCCAACCACAGGGCTGGAAACCATCTCTGCGTCGGTGCCCAGGGTAGGCACGACGTTCAGCCCCGCTGTGGAGCAGGAGCTCCATAGCGCGTCGGTGCCCAGTGTGGGGCCGACAGCCAGCCCAACCAGAGGGCTGGAAACCATCTCTGCGTCGGTGCCCAGGGTGGGCACGACGTTCAGCCCCGCTGTGGAGCAGGAGCTCCATAGCGTGTCGGTGCCCAGTCTGGGGCCGACAGCCAGCCCAACCATAGGGCTGGAAACCCTCTCCGCGTCGGTGCCCAGGGTGGGCACGACGTTCAGCCCCGCTGTGGAGCAGGAGCTCCATAGCGCGTCGGTGCCCAGTCTGGGGCCGACAGCCAGACCAGCTGCAGGGCTGAAGACCATCTCTGCGTCGGTGCCCAGGGTGGGCACGACGTTCAGTCCCGCTGTGGAGCAGGAGCTCCATAGCGTGTCGGTGCCCAGTTAGTTAGTTTAATAATACTCTCCTTTTTGATTTATATGCCTCGTGAATACAACTCATATAAATAAAAAGGATGACACTCCACGAACGCTCCGTCTATCGTCCCATATATCCAACACACCGTGACAAACACACTGACATGGAACAGAGTCAATAACACCTGAGGAAAGAACCAAGGGGAGTGACAGATATAGGGGAGGTTCCTTAAGGAGGTGATGGAGTGTCATGAGGCGCTGGTGCACGTGATGATGGTAACAGGTGTGCGTGATGATCAGCAGCCTGGTGACCTAGAGGCCAGAGAGGGAGTATACATGACACTACACATACATTGACCTAGAGATTAATTCGCGCAAATGCCGCCGCTGCAGCCATCTGCTGCAGGGTCACAGGATAGCCTCTCACTGTTTTTTTACCCAGTATGTAACCAGTACAATTAATGACGATACTAAATGAAAATTATTTGATTTGATTGTTGATTTATTTTTTATGTCAGCACTGACCAATTCTGCTATTTCGTGTGTTTTTTGTTTTTAGCTGATCTTAACTTTTTTTGTACATAATATTTCTGCCATGATTTCCTATGACTGAAAACAGCTTCTGGACATCAGAACAGCAGTTAATTAACTAACCTCAATTTGGATTAAGATTTCTACTTCAAGGAAAGTAGAATACCTTATGATAAGCTGCAGACCATAATATTTCCCAAGAGAGTTTTCATCTATATTTTTGATAGCTTACTATTTACCACCACAAACCGATGCTGGCACTAAAACCACACTCAACGAGCTGTATAGGGCCATAAGAAAACAAGGAAATGCATATCCAGAGGCGGCACACCTAGTGGCCAGTGATTTGAATTCAGGGAAACTGAAATCCGTCTTACCTAATTTTTACCAGCATGTCACCTGTGCAACTATATGGGAAAAAACTCTATATCCCTTTTACTCCACATAACACATACAAAGCTCTCCCTTGCCATCCATTTGGCAAATCTGACCATAACTCTATCCTTCTGATTGCTGCTTACAAGCAAAAACTCAAATAGGAAGTACCAGTGACGTGCTCAATACGGAAGTAGTGTGATGAAGTGGACGCTATGCTACGGGACTGTTTCTCTAGCACAGACTGGAATATGTTCTGGGATTCATCAGATGACATTGAGAAGTTCACCATATCAGTCATGTGTGTACGGTATGTACAACGGCTTCATATCAGTCAGGTACAGTGAGGAGAACAAGTATTTGATACACTGCCGATTTTGCAGGTTTTCCTACTTACAAAGCATGTAGAGGTCTGTAATTTTTATCATAGGTACACTTCAACTGTGAGAGACGGAATCTAAAACAAAAATCCAGAAAATCACATTGTATGATTTTTAAGTAATTAATTTGCTTTTTATTGCATGACATAAGTATTTGATCACCTACCAACCAGTAAGAATTCCGGCTCTCACAGACCTGTTAGTTTTTCTTTAAGAAGCCCTCCTGTTCTCCACTCATTACCTGTATTAACTGCACCTGTTTGAACTCGTTACCTGTATAAAAGACACCTGTCCACACACTCAATCAAACGGAGTCCACACACTCAATCAAACAGCTGTGTAAGGACATCAGGGATAAAATTGTAGACCTGCACAAGGCTGGGATGGGCTACAGGACAATAGGCAAGCAGCTTGGTGAGAAGGCAACAACTGTTGGCGCAATTATTAGAAAATGGAAGAAGTTCAAGATGACGTCAATCTCCCTCGGTCTGGGGCACCATGCAAGATCTCACCTCGTGGGGCATCAATGATCATGAGGAAGGTGAGGGATCAGCCCAGAACTACACGGCAGGACCTGGTCAATGACCTGAAGAGAGCTGGGACCACAGTCTCAAAGAAAACCATTAGTAACACACTACGCCGTCATGGATTAAAATCCTGCAGCGCACGCAAGGTCCCTCTGCTCAAGCCAGCGCATGTCCAGGCCCGTCTGAAGTTTGCCAATGACCATCTGGATGATCCAGAGGAGGAATGGGAGAAGGTCATGTGGTCTGATGAGACAAAAATAGAGCTTTTTGGTCTAAACTCCACTCGCCGTGTTTGGAGGAAGAAGAAGGATGAGTACAACCCCAAGAACACCATCCCAACCGTGAAGCATGGAGGTGGAAACATCATGCTTTTCTGCAAAGGGGACAGGACGACTGCACCGTATTGAGGGGAGGATGGATGGGGCCATGTATCGCGAGATCTTGGCCAACAACCGCCTTCCCTCAGTAAGAGCATTGAAGATGGGTTGTGGCTGGGTCTTTCAGCATGACAACGACCCGAAACACACAGCCAAGTCAACTAAGGAGTGGCTCCGTAAGAAGCATCTCAAGGTCCTGGAGTGGCCTAGCCAGTCTCCAGACCTGAACCCAATAGAAAATCTTTGGAGGAAGCTGAAAGTCCGTATTGCCCAGCAACAGCCCCGAAACCTGAAGGATCTGGAGAAGGTCTGCTGCAGTGTGTGCAAACCTGGTCAAGAACTACAGGAAACATATGATCTCTGTAATTGCAAACAAAGGTTTCTGTACCAAATATTAAGTTCTGCTTTTCTGATGTATCAAATACTTATGTCATGCAATAAAATGCAAATTTTGTCATACAATGTGATTTTCTGGATTTTTGTTTTAGATTCCGCCACTCACAGTTGAAGAGTAGCTATGATAAAAATTACAGACTTCTACATGCTTTGTAATTGGGAAAACCTGCAAAATCGGCAGTGTATAACATACTTGTTCTCCCCACTGTATTTACGACGGCTTCATTAATAAGTGCATTGACGACGTCGTCCCCACATTGATCATACGTACATACCCCAACCAGAAATCAGGCAACATCCACACTGGGCTAAAGGCTAGAATTGCAGCTTTCAAAGAGTGGGACACTAATCTGGACGCTTATAAGAAATCCCACTACAAACTCACCATCAAACAGTCAAAACGTCAATACAGGACTAAGATTTAATCCTACTACGCCGGCTCTGATTTTCGTTGAATGTGGCAGGGCTTACAAACTATCACGGATTACAAAGGGAAAGTAACGCAAGCCTACCAGACAAGCTAAATTCATTCTATGCTTGCTTCCTGGCAAGCAACACTGAACCAGCACCAGCTGTGATCTCGCTCTTCGTAGCCAACCTTGAAACAGGTTAAAATTCACAAGGCCGCGGGGCCAGACGGATTACCAGGAAACGTACTCAGAGCATGCACTGACCAGCTGGTAAGTGTCTTCACTGACATTTTTAACCTCTCCCTGACCCAGTCTGTAATACCTGCGTTTTAAACACACCACCATAGACACTGTGCCCAAGAACGCCAAGGTAACATGTCTACCCCATGAGTGTGTAAAGCTGTCATCAAGGCAACGGGTGGCTACTTTTGAAGAATCTCAAATATAAAATATATTCTGAATTGTTTAACACTTTTTTGTTTAATACATGATTCCATATGTGTTATGTCGTAGTTTTGATGTCTTCACTTTCACTGGTACAACAGATCCACAGAGGATGGAATCTCTATTGCACACCACACTGCCCTCTCCCACCTGGACAAGAGGAACACCTACGTGAGAATGCTGTTCATTGACTATAGCTCAGCGTTCAACAACATATGCCCTCCAAGCTCATCACCAAGCTCAGGAACCTGGGACTGAACACCTCCCCCAGGTGGTGAGTGTAGGCAACAACACATCCACCACGCTGACCGTCAACACAGGGGAATCTCTCCAGTGCTTAGTCACCTCCTGTACTCCCTGTTCACCCACGATTGCGCATTGAGCTTGCCTAGAGTTGAGGTGCTTGGCGATGAGGGGATATTCCAGGTTCTTGTGATCATGTTCTGCTCCCTCTAACCAGTGCCTTCACTCCTCCAACGCCATCATGACTAGTGACTAGTGACCAGTGACCAGACAAAGTTGATCAAGTAGGGGGGAGCGACAGCGGAGCACTCAGCACAGCAGCTACTTAGGCAGCGGAGTGGGCACTCAGCTATGTAAAACAAAATCCTGCGCAGAAATATCTGTATTTTTAGCCTGGGCAAATTGGGATACAGAAATATCGGATCTGTAGCCACTTGGAGATATTTGACACTAGTGTTCATTCATTTAGATCTGGAGTTGATGTACAGTATTTTGTGTTTTGTGTTTGTTCCCACAGGCTGTTGCATCTACAAGTGCAACCTTGGTTGTTGGGCACAGGCTCACTTCCACTGTTTTTGCTAAGTCTTTCTTTTTGAATAAGAATCAGTTCCTCCATCACTTCAATAAATGCCATGGGACTTCACCCACCAGGAGAGAGTCTGGGACTTCACCCACAATGGAGAGGCTGGGACATCACCCACCCAGAGAGAGGCTGGGACACCACCCACCGGGACACACAATGGAGGAGAGGCTGGGACATCACCCACCAGGTCACACAACAGGGGAGAGGCTGGGACATTACACATCAGGAGAAAGGCTGGGACGTCACACACTCTCCCGGTGGGTGTGTGTCATATAAAAACTATAAGGCGGCAAACGGTAGTATGCCCCAGATGTAACATCAGAATGAACAGGAAAAATATGTCCAAGCACGTAATAGGGAGCACTTAGGTGTCCACAGTGGGGATGTCACCTAAACTTCAAGTGCCTGGATCCAGCGAATGGAGTATTTGCTGTTGTCAAAACGATGCATGGCTCAAGTATGCGATTTCACAAGCAGAGAAGAGTCTGGGGGGAGGTACAAGAAGTGTACTGTGAGTCACCTCAATGCCAGTCACACCATGAACTAGCACAACGATCAAGTGTTGTTTCCTTTCAATGCATTCATGTAAAGTCAGTGGACTATTGTACATCTACAGTGGAAAGTGAAAACCTGAGGGAAGATGTTTTGTCTGAGATGGTAAAAAATACATGGTTTGGAGGAGACAAAAGTCTGAGTGCCTGAAGCACCAAAATCTAGCTATGGTTCAGTCATCCCTTTGTCTGTTGTGACCACAGTCGGTGTGCCTAAGTTCAAACATTATGTTTCTGTCTTTGAACCAACCATTTCTTATTATTCCCACTTAGGGTTGCAAAGGCTCGGAAACGTTCCGGTAAATTTCCGGAATTTTTCCAGAAATCGGAAGAAACCGAGAAGTTAAGCCCTGGAATTTTGGGAATTTTGCTTAAATTAATCAAAAAAGTTAGCTTATAACAGTGAACCGTTTTTGTGGGATACATATAAGGCAGTTCTAGGTCTTGTGGCATATTTTGGTTAAACTATCCCCGATTCAATGGAATTGAAAACCTCTGCATGCACAGTGTATTCTTCCATCACATGTACAGCTGATTATCAAGATCTTGTACACTAATGAGATGCTATGGAGCCCACACTACTACACTGTCTGAGCCAATGAATACTTTCTGGTAAGTTTTGATTACAATACTGGGTGGGGTGAACATATTTTATATGCCATATATGATTTTTTGATAACTAGTATATAGTAGCCTTCAGCGAAGTGTGTTTAAATAATTTCTAACTTGTTAACAATTTCTGCTAGTTAGTTTTTGCTACCATGTAGATTTTAGCTTGCTTGAGTCTGCTAACTGAAGAGTGTTAATTCACCTGTTTCTATACATGTTTCATTTTAAAACATTTGTCTTACAAAGGAGTTGTTTAATCTAACTGCTTAACTATTAATCTTTACATGGATAAAAAAAAAAAATGTGACACATGTTTTTCTAATCTTTATAGGAAAATGCCACAGGCACTATCTGATGTGTGGAGACATTTCACTGCAGCTAATGTAGAACGAAAAGCTGTGTACATTTGCAAATACTGTGCCAAATCATATGTGAAGAATGCAAAAAAGATGCAGAATCATCTGGCCAAGTGCATAAAGTTCCCTCAGCGCTCACAACAAGTAACCTCTGACAAAAGTCCCTCTACTTCTATTCAAGGTGAAAATGATGAATCAGACACCTTATCGATAGCAACAGCCCATGGTCCTCCTGGATTCAGACGTTTTTTTTTCTCAATGGAGGAACATAGTCAGAGAAATGCTGATGAATGTCTTGCTCGAGCTGTGTATGAAACTGGTTCACCTCTGATGCTCACAGGCAATGTGTATTGGAAGAGATTTCTGAATGTGCTTTGCCCAGCATACACCCCTCCAACCAGACATGCTTTATCTACTAATTTGCTGGATGCAGAGTTCAACAGAGTTCAAGTGAAGGTCAAGCAAATCATAGAGAAAGCAGACTGTATTGCAATCATCTCTGATGGGTGGTCGAATGTTCGTGGGCAAGGAATAATTAACTACATCATCTCCACCCCTCAACCAGTATTCTACAAGAGCACAGACACAAGGGACAACCGACACCGGTCTCTACATTGCAGATGAGCTGAAGGCAGTCATCAATGACCTTGGACCACAGAAGGTATTTGCACTGGTGACAGACAATGCTGCGAACATGAAGGCTGCTTGGTCTAAAGTGGAGGAGTCCTACCCTCACATCACATCCATTGGCTGTGCTGCTCATGCATTGAATCTGCTCCTCACGGGCATCATTGCACTGAAAACAATGGAGACACTCTACAAGAGAGCCAAGGAAATGGTTAGGTTACAGCAGCAACTAGCAAAGTGAGAAGAATAAGAGCATCACATTGAAGCTGCCCAGTAACACCCGTACGGGTGGTGTTGTCATCACGTTTGACAGTCTCCTGGAGGGGAAGGTGTCTCTCCAAGAAATGGCCATATCACAGTCTGCCGATATGGACAGCCCCATCAAGAGGATCTTCCTGGATGATGGATCCTCCTGGATGATGCAGCCTGAAACTCCTATAGCAGTAGCCATTGTACGGATTGAGGGAGACAATGCCATCCTGTCTGATGTTCAGACTCTGCTTGCAGATGTAAGAGAAGAAATCCGTACTGCCCTGCCCACTTCACTGTTGCTCCAAGCAGAGAGACTGCAGTTATAAAATACATCAAAAAGTGTGAAGGCTTCTGCCTGAAGCCCATACACTCTGCAGAGTACATGTTGGACCCCAATTATGCTGGCAAGAGCATCCTGTCTGGTGCAGAGATCAACAAGGCATATGGTGTCATCACTACCGTGTCTCCCTACCTTGGCCTGGATGAGGGCACGGTTCTTGGCAGTCTGGCGAAGTACACTTCCAAGGTACGACTTTGGGATGGAGATGCAATATGGCAGTCGTGCCAACATATGTCATCAGCCACCTGGTGGAAGGCACTTATCCAGAAATACCATGAAATGTTCAAAAGCCGGAAGACCATGGAAATGGTCATAGATTAGGGGTCTGTCGCACACTGCAATGGCTGTGACACACATTCAATCCAAAACGAGAGATGCTGAAAAGCATGGTAGCATACCTGTATCACCAGAAGAAGCTCCAAGCCATACTTCCACGGGATCTTCGGTGTCAAGTGCATGAGAATGCATTTCCATAACTTCTAATCCCCTACGAGATGTTCTGTGCATTCTGCCAAGTCAAAACCCAGCTTAGTGACCTAATTCTTTTCACCTCCAAAGCAAGAATTTGGTATGTTCATGTGCTTCCACTTGTTGTAGTTGTGGGAAAAATGTAAGCTGTTTCTTAATTCTGCCACTTTTTTTTGTTGTTGTATCAACATTCTGAAAGAAGTGCAGTAACTGTGGTTTCATCTACCGCTACCAAGTATGGAAAGATCAGCTACGCAACTTCAATGTCCCCTAGCAAACCAAAATTGGTTCTGTGAAAGTTCCCAGAACATTTGTTTGCTCGCACCAAATGTTCTCATAACACAAAATCCGTCCAGTCGTGCTAATAATTATAGAATGTTTGTATGCAACATTCAACTGATGGTTGCAAGAATGTTCCTAGAATACATTTACTCTGTTCTTTAAAGGTTCCCAGAATGTTTCATTAGGTTGTGGGAACAATGTGGAGACATCACAAAATGTATGTTCCAAAAACACAAAAAACTGTCCAGTTGTGCAGATAATTCTACAATGTTTATTTTAGGGTGCAAAAACAATTTGCCTGATATTACAAGAACATTCCCAGAACACATTTTTGTGTTCTTTAAATGTTCATAAAACATTTCTTTATGTTGTGGGAATATGACAAGAGACAGGTTACCAAAACATTTAAACTGTCCAGCTGTGCTGACATTCAGATAACATTTGTTACAGGGTGCACAAAAAATTACTTTGATGTTACAAGAATGTTCATTAAAGGTTACTACAATCAGTTATGATGACATTCATACAATGTTTAAGCTAGGTTGCACAGGACATTCCCTTAATGTAAGAATGTTGGCAGAAAACCTGGTCTAAGTTCTTTAAAGGTTCCCAGAACATTTAATTAAGTTGTGGGAGTTGTCTGGGATGTCGTAAGAATATTTTTGTGATATTCACATAGGTTGCACAGAACATTCTCAAAATGTTCCACAATTTCCAAATAAATCAGTTTTCATGACTTTCATAGCATATTTGTTTTGGATTTAACATACTATTCCATTGATGTTTACGCAATGTACATTTTACCTTGTCTTGGATGTCCTAAGAACATTTCAAGAACATTTAGAAAATGTTATATTTAAGTCTGAACTAATAGTACCAGAACATTCTCAGCATGCACATTTGTAGCTCCTTAAAACAGAGTAGAATACATCCCCATTATGTTTCTCTCCAGATTTAATGGCAAATTCACATTTGAGGACTGTATTGTAGGCCCACTACTAGGTGATATAGTCACACAGCATTTTAATTTCATTCATAAGATATTTGAACAGCATTTAATCATACAAACACATCCATATTGTTTTTACCCTAAATATATTGACAATCTGCACATGTGGGGTTTGAACCTGCACTGTTTGGATTCCCAAGCCAGGTTTTGTCCTCTGCACCACCAAGACAGCTCTCACAAAGCCTAACCCTAGTATTCAATTAGGAATGCTTTCTTTTTAGCCTTCTTAGACATAACTAACCCAGGGAAATGCTGGTAACTGGGTTATTCACCATCCCTTCACTCATTCTGTAAAAAAACCCAAAAAACATTCTGTAAAAAAAAACAAATTCCTTCTTTGAGACACTTTATATTGTCATGATCTGGAAAGCAAAAGTGATCCTAGATCAGCACTCATAGTCTTCGACATATTGTTAATATGGGCCCAGAAGTACAGTACACAGCATATAAAGACGATGGTTGAAGTGATGGTGAATAAGCCAGTTACCAGTATTTCCCTGGGTTAGTTATGTCTGAGAAGGCAGAGGATAAAATACCTGGTTTGGGAACTAAACATTGCAGGTTCAAACCTCACATGTGCAGATTATCAACATATAAAGCGTAAAAAATGTTGTATGACTAAATGCTGTTTAAATATCACCTTGTAGTGGGCCTACAATACAGTCCTCAAGTGCGAATTCACATTAAATCTGGAGAGAAACATAATAGGGATGTATTCCAATCTGCTTTTTAAGGAGCTACAAATTTGCTTGTTGAATTTAAAAAAATAATATTAGGTAAAACGTATATATAACATTTCCTAAATGTTCTTGAAATGTTCTGAGGACCTCTAAGACAAGGTCAAATGTATATTGCGTGAGCATCAATGGAATATTATGTTCAACCTAAAACGCTATCCCTGCAAACAATAATGAGCTGTTAGGACGTCCCTGGGACGTCACAAAATGGTCACCAGGATGTTGTGTCAAGGTCCCCCGAAGGTTTTCTCTAGTTCTCGGTTGGTTCCAAATATGTCCCCAAGGATGTTTTAAGGAGGTTCTTGGGACGTTGTGTCATAGTCCCCTGGAGGTTGTCTAGTTTCCGAGGACGTTTTTAGGACTTTCTTGAGATATATCATGGCCGATATCACAACCGGCCATGAATGGGAGTCCCATAGGGCGGTGCACAATTGGCCCAGCTTCATCTGGGTTTGACCGGTGTAGGCCGCTGTTGTAAACTGACCTCCCTAGTTAAATAAAGGTAAAAAAAATAATAACAATATTCATACAGTAATTATTATTTAACATGTCCTCAACTGGGATTTCAACCCACAACCTCTTGGTTCACATCATTCAAATCTTCCTGCTCCCATGTCTGTATCAATGACTTGTACATTTAACATCAAAGTCAATCTCAGCTCTGTTAAAAATACACTAAAGAAAAACTATTATATTTATCATAGTGATTCAGGAGAAACATTAAAACAGAATAATAAAATGGATGGCCCTCCCTTTAGCAAAATATATTATATTTGACATAAAACCTCCCTGATTGCATGAAAAAAACAAACAAGTGACCCTCCCCTATTCCCAAAATAAGAATTAAAACAAAGTGGATAGCAGAGAACATGTCTACCGTTTACCCTCACTTCTTGGACAGACCAGATCCTTATATATGCAGTTTTAGAAACTGTTATTCGTCCTGTAAGCATTACATGATAGCGTACAGGTTGTGGGCTCGTAAAGAGTAGAGATGGAAAGATCTCCTTTACAGTAAAAGCATTTAATTAATATATTATTGGATTTGCAGGTCCAAGAAAAAAAAAAAGAAGAAGATGCCTTTTATAAACATTTCATGCAATTCTACATCATTTTACATATTAGAGGAATACTTTTTTATAGCACACTAATTACCGAAATTGCAGGTTAAGAACGGACAGAGAGATGGGCCTATGTGTTCATCTTTTCATCTTTCCCCAAGGCCAGATCTGTGTGGCTTGTTTGCAACAAAACTGTCCCTGTTTGCAAGTAATTAAATCTGATACGTCATTAGGAATATGGTACTTTCAAAAGTCAGGTCTACCTTTCCACTCCGATGCATATAGGGATATCATTGTTTTGTTTCTTTGACATTCAGAGGCTGAGCTACAACCTTCTATAGCCGAGGAGACAAAAAAAAAACTTTGCTTGAGATGTAATCTAATTCTGTCACTATCAACTGATTAAGCTGTTCACTTTCTGCACACAGACAGCTTTTAGGGAAACACTTGTGACCGTCTCTCGTTAGGTTAAGCCATAGAAGAAGAGTAGCCAGTAGTTAAAACTTAAATTTTTCTGTGTCGGTAGGCCTACTTTGTCTGGGGTGGAAAGGTAGGCCTAACTTTTGAAAGTACCATGCTCAGATTCCTAATGACGTGATTAATTTGCCCCCATTGGAAATTACAGACTCTGGTCTATCTTGGGTTAGTTATGAAAATCCTTGTGAGAGGGACCTATGGACAAAATTTCAGGACTGACCTTTCTAGGTTTGCATGTGGCCAATTGTCATGGTGTTGCATGAGAGGGGCCTTAACCTTGTTGCTAAATTGCACAGTCCTACCCCTCTCACAGGAATTAGCATTTTTTTCACCAAAATGGCAGAAAAAGGAACACAATAATAATAACAACAATGAACTGGAAAAAATACAATAGGGCTTCGCTGCTTGAACCCCTAATTACATTTTAAATAATCTTAATCCCTACCACATACAAACACCAGTAGATGGTGATAGTATTTTAGTGACAGGCTGGGTTTTAGTCACAGGCTATGCTGCGGGGCTGCAGCTGGATACAACTGCAAGTGATTGCAGCTCCGTGCGCGCGCGCGCCCGCCCGCACGCTCCATCGTCACAACACACACCGGAAAACAGCTGATGTCATTGAAAGAACGACACACTGCCACCGATAACTGGGAATATCCATACTTATCGCGTAAGTGATTAAACATGTATCTGATTTGATGCTTCCTTACCTTGAAGCGACCGAATGCGAAAACATTGAGTGTATGTGTGCACGACGGACTGCGTTGAATCTGTGTTTGCTTGTATCATCTCCAGGAAGTAAAACGATGCATGCACAGGTTTATGGCCAGTCCTTCATTTCAAACCCGCATATGTATTAGGTGGACATTATTCTTCTCCACGTTTCGACAAACGCTTTATTCGCTTCGAACAGAAACACATTGCAACCGCTGAACATAACATATTGGATACAATATACCGTCATTTTGCATGTTATATTTGATGTACCTTGGCTCGTATCTGTTTCCATAGTAACCTTGGTGAAGAAGCAGATGTCATTCGGTCAATGTCTGGGGATTTTCATTCTCAATATGGGCATGCATTACCAAATGCAAAATCGCCTGAATAATCTCTATAATAGATTAAATACATGCTACAATTGGATGTTTGCATACACTTGACATTTGATGTAGGGCCTAACCAATGCCAACCAGGATGCACTTGCATTGAAGATGGATGCTGACACTGTTATTGTTATGTATGTGAATTTGATTGATATTATATTGTTTTATCAGTCATGGAAGGAAACATACACTGGGCATTATTTATAATAGTGCCATGGTGTCTAGAACGGATAAGCATGTTGGAAGCTGTTTTAACACCGCGTAGAAAACCATTATTGTCGTCGCTAGGCCTCTGCCCTGAGACTGTTATCTTCAATTCCCCATGTGTACGCTATTCCCCATTGCCATCAGAAGTTAATGGAACGCCATGTCAAATCTATACTTTGTGCGTGCATGTTTGTTTGGAAAGTTTTTATTTGATCTCAGTCTTAATTGGCTGATTTTGATTGCACAACCTTTTCTATGGCACCACTAAAGATCCTGTGGTTTGAATTCCTTTTGTAATTTTCCAATGAACTAAATAGATCCTTAATGCAAGTCAGTCACATCAAATGGATTCAATTGATTGCATTTGTTTGAAATTAACTTTTGAAAGTGGTTGGCAACCCTTTCATTTAGGTTGCCTTCGTTATTCTGCTTTCAGCCAAACGGGTCTCTCTCCCAATGCATGAATGCTCTAAGTATGGCTATGCATAGCCCAATATTGGACTAAAGGAGCCTAACGTTACTCCTTAGTCAAAGGACCTTACATGTTCTGTTTAAAGGGCGAATTGGCTCTGGAAGCCAAAACAGACAAATATTCCATCTAAACGTGAATCGATTCACAATTGTGGTACGGTTCTAGAAACAGAAATTCCTCTACTTTCATATCATATCAAAATAATTTCACAAATGCAAAATGCACACTTACTCAAATCAAATCAAATTGTATTGGTCACATACACATGGTTAGCAGATGTTATTGCGAGTGTAGCGAAATGCTTGCGCTTCTAGCTCCGACAGTGCAGTACTATCTAACAATAATGTCTAACAGTTTCACAACATATAACACACATAAATCTAAGTAAGAAAGGATTGAGAATATATACAAATGCCAGGGCGGCATTGGACTAAGATCCAGTGGAATAGTAAGCTTTAATCATCAATCAATCAATCATTTTTTATTTCTAAAGCACATTTAAAAACAACACGAGTTGACCAAAGTGCTTTACAGACCCAACTGTACAAAACATATAGACAAATACACCATCTAAGTATACAATATACACATAAGAGATTGGTGATGCAGTATGTTAACACGATTAGGTGACTAAGATACCGAGAATAGTATAGTGTACAGTTAGACATATTAGATGAGTAGTGCAAGATACAGAAACATTATTAAAGTGACTAGTGTTTCATTCCTTAAGTGGCTGGTGCTTTCTAATCTCAAATCAAATGTTATTGTTCACATACACATGTTTAGCAGATGTTAATGCAGGTGTCGCAAAATGCTTGTGCTTCTAGTTCCGATATATCTAACAGTAGGAATGAATTAGGCCTATATACATAAGGACTAGCGGCATGGACTAAGATACAGTAGAAGAGTATTGAATACAGTATATACAAATGAGAACATAACTTGCGTTCCCTAACATTGTTTAAATGACGGTGATACTGAAGAATAGTATAGAATACAGTATATACATATGGGATGAGTGATGCCAGATATGTAAACATTATTAAAGTGGCTAGTTTTCCATACCTTAAAGTGACCAGTGATTTCTAGTCTGTGTCTCTAGGCAGCAGCCTCTAATGTGCTAGTGGCGGCTGTTTAGCTGTCGGATGACCTTGAGGTAGAAGCTGTCTCTCGGTCCCAGCTTTGATGCACCTGTACTGACCTCGCCTTCTGGATGATAGCGGGGTGAACAGGCAGTGGCTTGGGTGGTTGATGTCCTTGATTATCTTTTTGGCCTTCCTGTGACATCCAATGCTGTAGGTGTCCTGGAGGGCGGGTAGTTTGCCCCCGGTAATGCGTTGGGCAGACACCACCACTCTCTGGAGAGCCTTGCGGTTGTGGGCGGTGCAGTTGCCGTACCAGGCGGTGATACAGCCTGACAGGATGCTTTCAATTTTGCATCTGTAAAAGTTTGTGATGGTTTTAGGTGTTAAGCCAAATTTCTTTAGCCTCCTGAGGCTGAAGAGGCTCTGTTGCACCTTCTTCATCACACTCTGTGGGTGGACCATTTCAGTTTATCAGTGATGTGTACGCCAAGGAACTTGAAGTTTTCCACCTCCACTGCGGTCCCGTCGACGTGGTTAGGGGGGTGCACTGTCTGCTGTTTCCTGAAGTCCACGATCATCTCCTTTGTATTTTTTTACGTTGAATGAGAGGTTGTTTTCCTGGCACCACACTCCCAGAGCCCTCACCTCCTCCCTGTAGGCTGTCTCGTCATTGTTGGTAATCAAGCCTACTACTGTTGTGTCGTCTGCAAACTTGATGATTGAGTTGGAGGCGTGCTGGGCCACGCAGTCATGGGTGAACAGGGAGTACAGGAGTGTGCTGAGTATGGGTCTAGGGTGGCAGGTAAGGTAGAGGTGATATGATGCTTGACTAGTCTCTCAAAGTACTTCATGATGACAGAGGTGAGTGCTACGGGGCGATAGTCATTAAGTTCAGTTACCTTTGCCTTCTTGGGTACAGGAACAATGGTGGCCATCTTGAAGCATGTGGGGACAGCAGACAGGAATAGGGAAAGATTGAATATGCTTGTAAACACACCAGCCAGCTGGTCTGTGCATGCTCTGAGGATGTGGCTAGGGATGCTGTCTGGGCCGGCGGCCTTGCGAGGGTTAACACATTTAAATGTTTTCCTCACGTCGACCACGGAGAAGGAGAGCCCACAGTCTTTGCTAGCCTCAAAGCGGGCAAAGAATGCGTTTAGCCTGTCTTGAAGGGAGGCGTCGGTCTCGGCAACGTGCTTGTTTTTCCTTTTATAATCCGTGATAGGCTGTAATCCCTGCCACATACGTCTCGTGTCTGAGCCGTTGAATTGCGACTCAACCTTATCTCTATATGGACGTTTAGCTTGTATGATTGCCTTGTGGAGTGAATAACTACACTGTTTATATTCTTCAATATTCCCAGTCACTTTGCCATGGATGAAGGCGGTGGTTCGCACTTTCAGTTTCGCGCAAATGCTACCATCTAGCCAAGGTTTCTGATTGGGGTATGTTTTAATAGACACAGTGGGTACTACATCTCCTATACATTTCCTTATAAATGCGGTCACAGTGTCCGTGAATTAGTTTAGATTATTATCGGAAGCTACCCGGAACATATTGCAGTCCACGTGATCAAAACAATCCTGGAGCGTGGATTCCGATTGGTCAGCCCAGCGTTGAATGGACTGTATAACGGATACTTCCTGTTTTGAGTTTCTGCCTATAGGAGCTGAGGAGCAAAATGGAGTCATGGTCTGATTTGCCAAAAAAGGGCGCGGGGGAGGGCTTTGTAACCATTTCGGAAGTTTGAATAACAGTGATCCAGAATTTTACCAGCTCGAGTGTTCCAGTCTATATGTTGGTAGAACTTCCGCAGCCTAGTCCTCAAATTTGCTTTGTTAAAATCCCCAGCTACAATAAATGCAGCCTCTGGGTATGTGGTTTCCAGTTTACATAAAGTCCAATGAAGTTCTTTGAGGGCCGACGGGGTATCGGCATGAGGGGGGATATACAGTGGGGCAAAAAAGTATTTAGTCAGCCACCAGTCTCCCACTTAAAAAGATGAGAGAGGCCTGTAATTTTCATCATAGGTACACTTCAACTATGAGAGACAAAATGAGAAAAAAATTCCAGAAAATCACATTGTAGGATTTTTAATGAATTTATTTGCAAATTATGGTGGAAAATAAGTATTTGGTCAATAACAAAAGTTTATCTCAATACTTTGTTATATACCCTTTGTTGGCAATGACAGAGGTCAAACATTTTCTGTAAGTCTTCACAAGGTTTTCACACACTGTTGCTGGTATTTTGGCCCATTCCTCCATGCAGATCTCCTCTAGAGCAGTGATGTTTCGGGGCTGTCGCTGGGCAACACGGACATCAACTCCCTCCAAAGATTTTCTATGGGGTTGAGATCTGGAGACTGACTAGGCCACTCCAGGACCTTGAAATGCTTCTTACGAAGCCACTCCTTCGTTGCCCGGGCGGTGTGTTTGGGATCATTGTCATGCTGAAAGTCCCAGCCACGTTTCGTCTTCAATGCCCTTGCTGATGGAAGGAGGTTTTCACTCAAAATCTCACGATACATGGCCCCATTCATTCTTTCCTTTACACGGATCAGTCGTCCTGGTCCCTTTGCAGAAAAACAGCCCCAAAGCATGATGTTTCCACCCCCATGCTTCACAGTAGGTATGGTGTTCTTTGGATGCAACTCAGCATTCTTTCTCCTCCAAACACGACGAGTTGGGTTTTTACCAAAAAGTTATATTTTGGTTTCATCTGACCGTATGACATTCTCCCAATCCTCTTCTGGATCATCCAAATGCTCTCTAGCAAACTTCAGACGGGCCGGGACATGTACTGGCTTAAGCAGGGGGACACGTCTGGCACTGCAGGATTTGAGTCCCTGGCGGCGTAGTGTGTTACTGATGGTAGCCTTTATGTGTAGATTGATGAGAGAAAAAAATAACAATTTAATCCATTTTAGAATAAGGGTGTAACGTAATAATAAAGTCAAGTGGTCTGAATATTTTCCGAATGTACTGTATATATTAGATCAATGATAATACTTTAATTTAGGCTAAGTGCTTTTCATGACACCCAGTCACTTTACATACAGAAAATCGGCAGCATAAAAAGCATCAAAATCACATTAAATAATTAAGTTTATTAAAGTACACTAAACATAAGGACAGACTAACCATGGAGAACACTCAACATGAAGACGGACTAACCAGGGAAGTGAACTAGACAGAGGATAAAAGCATAAAACAACAGAGAATCCGGGTAAGCTTGTGTGAAGAGGTGTCTTTAGTGTGGACTTGAATATGTGTATGGATTGTGAGGTTCTGACATGGAGAGGGAGGGAGTTCTAAGTTGGGGAGCTGCACTACTGAAGCCAATGTCAGAGGAGTGCAGTAAACAGGTGGGACTATAGGGGTGCAGGAGGTCAGTAAGGTATATGGGCTGATTTTTATTCAACTAGGCAAGTCATTTAAGAACATTCTTATTTACAATGAATGCCTACCCCGTCCAAACCATCACCTAACCTGGAAGATGCTGGGACAATTGTGCGCCGCACTATGGGACTCCCGATCACGGCTGGTTGTGATACAGCCCGGGATCTAACCAGGGTCTGTAGTGACACCTCTAGCACTAAGATGCAGTGCCTTAGACTGCTGCGCCACTCGGGAGCCCTTGATGATTGATGATGATCAATGATCATAGGCTATAGAAATAATTACTGATCTGACATGGCTTGGTTGGTAGATTAGCATAAAATCTCCTCTCACGCATCTATCGGTTATATCCTCAAGGATGGGAGGAATGAAGGATGCATAGGTTATCCCAAAACGGGCATCGTCTCCATTGCAGGCTATGCATTTGTCTTTTTAACAGAACCCATGCTACGTGGCTATGCAAGCTGCAAGGTGTCCATCATAAGGGGTAGCCCGTGAGCCCGACCGGGACACACAATCCTTCTCGACGCATTCTGTGCATTAGGCAACATTCACAAGATAATAAGCTTAGGCTTATGAGGCTACTTCATTGCAAGTGTACAGTACATAAAACACCATGCCCTTACACACAGATTTGTAAGTTAACCTTCCGTTTCGACCTATAGGCTGGCCTAGTTGTTAGAATCTCTATGCAAGGTGTTGGCATAGGCAGGGGATTTAGGATAACATACTAGCGAATTCGAAGGGCAGCCTGCAGGGACTGATGCACGCAACTGAAGCCCCCCCCCTGCACTAGCGTCCAATATTAAATTGAACATTTGTGAACAGTTTCCTATTATTCTAGAATAATGGTATTTCTACTCTGTGTTAAAACAGCTTCCAATATGCTTATCCGTTTCAAACACCATGGCACTATTATAAAGAATTTCCAGAATATGGTTTTCTTCCATGAGTGATAAAATAATATCAATCAAATGTACATACACAAAAATAACATTGTCAGCATCCATCTTCAATGCAAGTGCCACCTGGCTGGCATTGGTTACATCAACTGCCAAGTGTATGCAAACGCAAACATCCAAATGTAGCAGGTATTTAATCTATTACAAAGATTATGTAGGCAATTTTTCATTTGGTAATGCATGCCCATATTGACACTGAAAATCCCCAGACATTTACCAAATTACATCTGGTTACTATGGAACTGATCAAAATAACACAGGCAAAATGACGATGTATTGTATCCAATATGTTATGTTCAGCAGTTGTAATGTGTTTCTGTTTGAAGTGAATAAAGCGCTTGTCAAATATGAAGAAGAATGTCCTCCTATTAAAAATGGCGGTTTGGAATGAAGGACTGGCCATAACCATGTTTTAATTCCTGGAGATGATGAAAGCAATTTAAAGTGGATGCCAGGGTTATGGGTTCGAGTCCAATGGGGGACAGTACGGGAAAAAGTAAAACAAATATGTATCCACTCACTACTGCAAGTCACTCTGGATAAGAGTGTCTGCTAAATGACAAAAATGTTAATGTAAAATGAGGCTCCTCAGAGAAGGAAGGGTAGGACCATCCTCCTCAATGGATAAAACAAAAAGGAATAATAATAATAGTGAAACATTAGTTATTCTTTTTAGATAAAACTATACTAAATATATTCACGTCACCAAATAATTTATTAAAACACACTGTTTTGCAATGAAGGTCTATAGTAGGCTCAGCAGCACTTTGTAGGGTAACACTATGGTGTAGCCCAAGGACAGCTAGCTTCTTCTGTCTTCTGCGTTCGTTGACTTCAATACAAAACCGAGGAGGCTCATGGTTCTCACCCCCTTCCGTAGACTTACACAGTAATTATGACAACTTCCGGAGGACGTCTTCCAAACTATTCGAGTTCTTGAAGCATGAACTGACATGTTGTCAACCCAATCAAAGGATCAGAGAATGAATCTAATAATGAAAGCATAAGCTACATAAGCTACACTACATAAAATGTAGTGAGTAGTTTACTCAAAGAGGGAGTAAGACAGACAATAGTTGAACAGTTTTGAACAAATACATTCCTTGCAAAATTAATGAGAAGTGAGGGAGGGAGAGAACTAGCTGTATTTGGTTGTATTTTTTTTTTAAACGTTCACTTACAGAAACACCCGGCTCAAACAGAGAGGAATGCTATGTTAGTTAGCTGGCTATGGCTATCCAACACTGGATAGTCAAGGTAAGCTTTTGGTTTTTTGAATGTATTGCCACGGGGCCCACCGGTGTAACTGCTGAACTGCATTCTGACTGTAGACTGTACTGCATGATTGAAGCGAGTTTACTAACACGTTATTTCTAGTAGTTCTATGTAGGATGGGTGTAGCGGTTAGCGGTCATGATATGAAGGCTTGGCTTGGAAAGGTTAATGTGTGTGTGTGTGTGTGTGTGTGTGTGTGTGTGTGTGTGTGTGTGTGTGTATATATACAGTGGGGAGAACAAGTATTTGATACACTGCCAATTTTGCTGGTTTTCCTACTTACAAAGCATGTAGAAGTCTGTAATGTTTATCATAGGTACTCTTCAACAGTGAGATTTTTAAGTAATTCATTTGCATTTTAATATTTGGTACAGAAATCTTTGTTTGCAATTACAGAGATCATACGTTTCCTGTAGCTCTTGACCAGGTTTGCACACACTGCAGCAGGGATTTTGGCCCACTCCTCCATACAGACCTTCTCCAGAACCTTCAGGTTTCGGGGCTGTCGCTGGGCAATATGGACTTTCAGCTCCCTCCAAAGATTTTCTATTGGGATCAGGTCTGGAGACTGGCTAGGCCACTCCAGGACCTTGAGATGCTTCTTACGGAGCCACTCCTTAGTTGCCCTGGCTGTATGTTTCGGGCCGTTGTCATGCTGGAAGACCCAGCCACGACCCATCTTCAATGCTCTTACTGAGGGAAGGAGGTTGTTGGCCAAGATCTCGCGATACATGGCCCCATCCATCCTCCCCTCAATACGGTGCAGTCGTCCTGTCCCCTTTGCAGAAAAGCATCCCCAAAGAATGATGTTTCCACCTCCATGCTTCACGGTTGGGATGGTGTTCTTGGGGTTGTACTCATCCTTCTTCTTCCTCCAAACACGGCGAGTGGAGTTTAGACCAAAAAGCTCTATTTTTGTCTCATCAGACCACATGACCTTCTCCCATTCCTCCTCTGGATCATCCAGATGGTCATTGGCAAACTTCAGACGGGCCTGGACATGCGCTGGCTTGAGCAGGGGGACCTTGCGTGCGCTGCAGGATTTTAATCCATGACGGCGTAGTGTGTTACTAATGGTTTTCTTTGAGACTGTGGTCCCAGCTCTCTTCATGTCATTGACCAGGTCCTGCTGTGTAGTTCTGGTCTGATCCCTCACCTTCCTCATGATCATTGATGCGCCACGAGGTGAGATCTTGCATGGTGCCCCAGACCGAGGGAGATGACCGTCATTTTGAACTTCTTCCATTTTCTAATAATTGCGCCAACAGTTGTTGCCTTCTCACCAAGCTGCTTGCCTATTGTCCTGTAGCCCATCCCAGCCTTGTGCAGGTTTACAATTTTATCCCTGATGTCCTTACACAGCTCTCTGGTCTTGGCCATTGTGGAGAGGTTGGAGTCTGTTTGTTTGAGTGTGTGGACAGGTGTCTTTTATACAGGTAACGAGTTCAAACAGGTGCAGTTAATACAGGTAATGAGTGGAGAACAGGAGGGCTTCTTAAAGAAAAACTAACAGGTCTGTGAGAGCCGGAATTCTTACTGGTTGGTAGGTGATCAAATACTTATGTCATGCAATAAAATGCTAATTAATTATTTAAAAATCATACAATGTGATTTTCTGGATTTTTGTTAAAGATTCCGTCACTCACAGTTGAAGTGTACCTATGATAATATATATATATACACATACATACATACATACAGCGGGTGAAATAAGTATTGAACACGTCACCATTCTTCTCAGTAAATATATTTCCAAAGGAGCTATTGACATGACATTTTCACCAGATGTTGTTAACAACCCAAGTAATCCATACATACCAAAACAAATAAGTTCAGAAATTAAGTTATGTGTAATAATGTGAAATGACACAGGGAAAATGTATTGAACACACTTACTGATATTTATTTAATACTTTGTACAAAAGCCTTTGTTGGTAATGACAGCTTCAAGACGCCTCCTGCATGGAGAAACTAGTCGCATGCATTGCTCTGGTGTGATTTTGGCCCATTCTTCCACACAAACAGTCTTCAAATCTTGAAGGTTCCGTGGGCCTCTTCTATGAATCTTGATCTTCAGTTCTTTCCATAGATTTTCATTGGGATTTAAGTCAGGTGATTGGCTGGGCCATTCTAGCAGCTTTATTTTCTTTCTTTGAAACCAATTGAGAGTTTCCTTGGCTGTGTGTTTGGGATCATTGTCTTGCTGAAATGTCCACCCTTGTTTCATCTTCATCATCCTGGTAGATGGCAGCAGAATTTTGTCAAGAATGTCTCTGTAAATTTGCCCATTCATCCTTCCTTCAATTATGTGAAGTTTGCCAGTACCATTTGCTGAAAAGCAGCCCCACACCATGATGTTCCCACCTCCAAACTTCACTGTTGGTATGGTGTTTTTAGGGTGATGTGCAGTGCCATTTCTCCTCCAAACATGGTGTGTATTATGACATCCAAACAGTTCAATGTTGCTCTCATCTGACCACACTATATTCTCCCAGTATTTCACTGGCTTTTCCAAATGTTGTGCAGCAAACTTTAAACGAGCTTCAACATGCTTTTTTTTCAGCAATGGAGTCTTGCGTGGTGAGCGTGCATACAGGCCATGGCGGTGGAGTGCATTACTTACTGACATTTTTGCTAATTGCAGGTCTTTTTGAAGCTCTCCACAAGTGGTCCTTGGCTCTTGGACAACTCTTCTGATTATTCTTTTCACTCCTCTGCCAGAAATCTTGCGAGGAGCACCTGGTCGAGGCAAATTTATGGTGAAATGATTGTCTTTCCACTTCCGTATTATGGCCCCAACAGTGCTCACTGGAACATTCAGAAGCTTAGAAATGCGCCTATAACCAATTTCCATCATTATGTTTTGCAACAATTAGGTTGCAAAGGTCTTGAGACAGCTCTTTGCTTTTACCCATCATGAGATGTGTCTTGTGTGACACCTTGGCAATGAGACCTTTTTTTAGGCCATCAGTTGGGACTGAACCAGCTGATATTAATTTGCACTGGCAGGGGGCTGGATTGCTTTTTAATTACTGATAGTTTTCAGCTGTTGTCTTGGCTTTCCATGCCTTTTTGCACCTCCCTTTCTTCATGTGTTCAATACTTTTTCCCTGTGTTTCATGTTTTAATTTCATGTCAATAGCACCTTTGGAAATATTTACTGAGAAAAATGGTGACGTGTTCAATACTTATTTCACCCGCTGTGTGTATATATATATATATATATATATATATATATATATATATATATATATATATATATATATATATATATGCGTGTGTGTGTGTGTGTGTGTGTGTGTGTGTGTGTGTGTATATATATATATATATACACAGTGGGGAGAACAAGTATTTGATACACTGCCGATTTTGCAGGTTTTCCTACTTACAAAGCATGTAGAGGTCTGTAATTTTTATCATAGGTACACTTCAACTGTGAGAGACGGAATCTAAAACAAAAATCCAGAAAATCACATTGTATGATTTTTTAATAATTAATTTGCATTTTATTGCATGACATAAGTATTTGATCACCTACCAACCAGTAAGAATTCCGGCTCTCACAAACCTGTTAGTTTTTCTTTAAGAAGCCCTCCTGTTCTCCACTCGTTACCTGTATTAACTGCACCTGTTTGAACTCGTTACCTGTATAAAAGACACCTGTCCACACACTCAATCAAACAGACTCCAACCTCTCCGCAATGGCCAAGATCAGAGAGCTGTGTAAGGACATCAGGGATAAAATTGTAGACCTACACAAGGCTGGGATGGGCTACAGGACAATAGGCAAGCAGCTTGGTGAGAAGGCAACAACTGTTGGCGCAATTATTAGAAAATGGAAGAAGTTCAAGATGACGGTCAATCTCCCTCGGTCTGGGGCACCATGCAAGATCTCACCTCGTGGGGCATCAATGATCATGAGGAAGGTGAGGGATCAGCCCAGAACTACACGGCAGGACCTTGTCAATGACCTGAATAGAGCTGGGACCGCAGTCTCAAAGAAAACCATTAGTAACACACTACGCCGTCATGGATTAAAATCCTGCAGCGCACGCAAGGTCTCCCTGCTCAAGCCAGCGCATGTCCAGGCCCGTCTGAAGTTTGCCAATGACCATCTGGATGATCCAGAGGAGGAATGGGAGAAGGTCATGTGGTCTGATGAGACAAAAATTGAGCTTTTTGGTCTAAACTCCACTCGCCGTGTTTGGAGGAAGAAGAAGGATGAGTACAACCCCAAGAACACCATCCCAACCGTGAAGCATGGAGGTGGAAACATCATTCTTTGGGGATACTTTTCTGCAAAGGGGACAGGACGACTGCACCGTATTGAGGGGAGGATGGATGGGGCCATGTATCGCGAGATCTTGGCCAACAACTTCCTTCCCTCAGTAAGAGCATTGAAGATGGGTCGTGGCTGGGTCTTCCAGCATGACAACGACCTGAAACACACAGCCAGGGCAACTAAGTAGTGGCTCCGTAAGAAGCATCTCAAGGTCCTGGAGTGGCCTAGCCAGTCTCCAGACCTGAACCCAATAGAAAATCTTTGGAGGGAGCTGAAAGTCCGTATTGCCCAGCGACAGCCCTGAAACCTGAAGGATCTGGAGAAGGTCTGTATGGAGGAGTGGGCCAAAATCCCTGCTGCAGTGTGTGCAAACCTCGTCAAGAACTACAGGAAACGTATGATCTCTGTAATTGCAAACAAAGGTTTCTGTACCAAATATTATGTTCTGCTTTTCTGATGTATCAAATACTTATGTCATGCAATAAAATGCAAATTAATTACTTAAAAATCATACAAGGTGATTTTCTGGATTTTTGTTTTAGATTCCGTCACTCACAGTTGAAGAGTACCTATGATAAAAATTACAGACTTCTACATGCTTTGTAAGTGGGAAAACCTGCAAAATCGGCAGTGTATCAAATACTTGTTCTCCCCACTGTATGTGTGTTTGTGTGTGTGTATCGTGTGATCAGGGGTGTATTCATTCCGCCGATTCTGTTTGTTAAGCAAATGGAACGATACGGGGATCAAGTTATAAATAGCTCTCTAAGGTATGCAATGACTGACATGACAAGTGGAGAGGAACTGATGATGACCTATCCAATTTTTTTAATTGCACCTTATGCATTCTACTATTATAACTTTCAAGAGTAAGTTTAAAGCGCAGTAGACTTCTGCGTATAGGTGTATGGTTTGTTAAAGTTGACAACCAATGGTTTTAGCTTGGCACACATTTTCAAGTGAAAAGGTTAGTCTCAGCTTCACTCTCTTACCATGGGATTGCCCCTGTGTTAAGGATGAGGCTACTGTACTTTGTCACCCTTCGCTGTTATTAGGCCTAAACTATAGTCTCGATACAATCACACTTTTTGTCTTTCTATAGTTACAGTAGCAATGTACAGGCCTATTTCTGAGTGCACTGAGTGTGTGAAACAAACTCTTTAGAAAGTAGGCCTAAGTTTGTTGAAGCTAATAGATACTCACAGCTACAATTAATGTGCCAAGTGATTGCGTACTGCTCGTGAGAGAAAATGTGAAATGGGAGGCTAATTGTAGTCTGGCAACTTTACTCCTACATTATAGCACTTACACCCTATAATTTAGTTTTCACTCTTCTTCAAATCTCTACCAACATAATATGCTAAGTGTAGCAATTACATTTCAAATTGCTTCTGACTGCATGATGCGTTTAGAGGACACATTTGTTTTTTTTTGACGCATGGCAAAAGAGATACAGTGGGCATAGGCATTATACTCTCCTCTCTGTGTCTAATGTCATTTCCACATCCCTTGACCATTTTTGAATCGTGGACATTGACATTAAAGTATTTCACTAAGTGCAATTGGAGAAGTCTGTTTCCCTCTGGCTGTTGGACGGTGGACAATAAGTAGTATAGGCTACTTACTGTATTGTCACTGATAATGGTCCAAGGACTAGGTTAATTATATTGTGCTTATGTGATGTGCAGAGAGTCTTGGCAGAGTCATGAACAAATTGGATGGAATAATTAGGATTTTACTTGGATTTCTGTCCAACTGGAAAGCAGTTTGCTTATGTGTTTAGGCTAACTGTTCATTTGATCAAGGTACCTAGCAAGGTTAACATTGATCTGACATATTAATTGAGAGGAAATTGATAGGCCTAACACTTATTGAAATGAGCATTGGTTATGTTTTTGATTGATGATTGACTTATTGATGATTGACTGACTTCTGGACTGTTTTGACTGCTGAATGATATCTCTTTTCCAGTAAATTGACTGCTGTAGTATTATCTCTATCTTACAACAGGTAACCCTAAGGTACTGATACAGTATCACGCTCCCCCTGTCTCTCTCTGGCTGGTCTCTCTGCCCCCCCCCCCTGACCTGGGGATGAACGCACCAATGAGGAGCCAGCTCACAGTGAGTCACATGACCCCTCACCACTGTCCCACTCCCATCCTATCCCACAACACCTCTCTCCACTGAGTGTGTTGTTTGCATATATGCCTCTGTCAGGTGTTGGTGGGCGTTTTCTTGTCTCTCTCTGATCGTACTGTAGATGTTGGTATTGTACATGTACATTGTATACCATATATGCCATGAGGTTGACTAACTGTTATGTGTTATTTGCAGGGTATGCCTGATCGCATGTTATGTGCAGTGCTGGAGCAATTTCAGCTTTACTTTTCCCTTTGGTATGTGTGCTTTGTCTCCATTGAGGGCGTCATTTCCCCCTGTATTTGTACTTCTGTTCCAATTCAATCGGCCCTTGCGTACCACGCACACACACACATCCCTCTTTCAGTCACTGTGCTGTAGGTTGTAAGCCTACACATGGGGAAGATCGAGTATGATCTTTACATCCCGGTAAGTAAGTTACTGAAGCTGTTGTTCCAATGTGAATACACTTGTTCTGTGTTCACGTGTGCTCTGTTGTGTATCACGATGGCCATTCAACAACACAACATTGTTGTTTGATATTAAAGCATACACCTGTTGTCTATTATGTTATGAATAGTGTCTGGGCAGGAACTCCAAATCTGGGCAGTCTTTTTTTGTATTCTGATATCGGAAAGCTTGCAGACTGATTGGAATTAATGAAGCAAGCCAAGTGCTACATTTTTATTCAGAAAATAAAAGTTGTGTACAGTATTTACATCAGTTCTTATACTCAAAATTATTTCCAGTTTGACATAGTCTAATTGTAATTGCATATTCCTCACTATGTTTAACTGAAAGCCAGTTGTCAAGACTTGATTACGCCAAGGATTGATTGTCATCTTTGAAGAGCTACTGTATTACCAGTACCAGTGTAGCAAACAACAAATAGATAGACAACAGTTTTGCCAACTCCATTTTAGATTGTACATTTCAATGGCCGCCAAGTTGGCACCAACATTTCAGACTGTTCCACTCTATGAACATTCCATGCCAACAAAGAGGATAAAATCCTCATTGAGTTTAAAATACTAGAACTTGACTTTGTAAAATTCTATGGATTGAACTCATCAATATTTATGATACGATTGAAACAATTCTCAGGATGTTCAGACTTGGATGCAGCCAGATAACTCTGCAACTCTGAGACTTTGCCCTGGTCACTTACTTCCTGTGTGTGTGTATCAGATCCACTCTCTGTATAGCACAGCCAGCCCCAGCATGCTGAAGAGGAAGCAGAGCTCGAGGGTCGAGGCTCAGCCCATGACTGACTTTGGGCCCGACGAGACACTCGCCGACAGCGCCGACATTTTCTGGATCAACAAACCAGTGAGTGGGTGACTGGGCCATATTTGAAATGGAAAATTGGCACATTTAGACCACAATTAAATTAATTGCAAATAAAGTAAAGGCACACTGGGCGTTCACTCAGACTGTTTAGGCTGTATTTTACAGCTGTGTGGTTTGTACAATGGAACTAATGGACTAGTCCCAGAAGTGCAAAGTACAAGTTAAATCAAGGGCAACTCAAATAGTAACTGACACAATATGTATTTGACCCAAGCAAGAGTGGATTCTCACCTTTCCTCGTCTGTCCCCTCCCTCCTTCTCCCCAGTGGGTTCACTCTCTTCTGCGTGCCTGTGCCATCATCAGCGTCATCAGCGTGTGTATGAACACACCCAAGACGTTCGAGCACTACCCCCCGCTGCAGTACGTGACCTTCACCTTAGACACGCTGCTCATGTTCCTCTACACCGCTGAGATGATCGCCAAGATGCACATCAGAGGAATCATCCAGGTAATACAAATAACTATCAATAAAAATAGAATACATTTAACTATGTACATTTTAATGTCAATCTTTCAAATCTAACTTTACACTCACTCTTTAGTGGGGAAATTTCATTGTCAAGCAGCTACAACAAAACACAGGGCAGGTGCAAAATGCCACACTCACTCTTTACACATCCTGTATATGGTATGATGAAAATGGCATAAATTGGAATGCAGTAGCTGTATAGTAACATTCTATACATTATGTCAGAGCTCTGGCTCCACTTTAAAGCAACGTATACGATTCAAGCTGGCACATGTTCTAAACGTGAGCAGCACACGCAACAAGATGTCCCCATTCTTCCCGAAAAATCCCATACAAAAAAAGAAGTAAAAGTGCGGTAACTGCAGTCGAATGTGGTATTTTGGACGCAGTGATTGCAGAATAACTGCTGTGAACTGCATTTGAACTGCAGTTATACTGCACTGTAACCTACAGCTATACTACAGTGTACTGCAGTTATGTTTTGTAAGAGTTGGGTTATTTTGTATTCTGAAAGTTGAGAAGTCGAGGATTATAATAAATGCAGCTTAGATTTTTTTATAAGCAAACCACACACCCGTGAGTCGAAATGTGCACTTCAAAACAGATCTCAACTTTCACATTTTATTAGTCGTATGTATGGGATACTTATGATATACTTGCTGGTTCCTTCTTGACAATTTAACAACATTAATGAAAGATAAGAATACGAACATAAAGGAAATGTACAGATTATATATATAGATTAGAATAAATGATTGCTATGTTTGATGTACATGTTAAATTGATGACATGGCTTCATACCCAGGGTTGAACGAGCTTATGTTGACCATATTGTGAAGAACATTCCCCACAGGAGTCGCACCTGAATGCACTCATAACTCTGTTCTTTGTGCACCAAAATTACTAACACTGGAAGATGGTATTTTAAAATGTAGCTTGTGCTGTTGGCATTATAATAAGCTTTCAAATGATGGCCATCTGACCCACTTTGCGATTTGTAATGAAACATTTTTGGATTGTGTAATTTTGTGGGGATGTAGGGCAGCGTTCCAAACTAAAAACTACAAGTGTGCTTCCTTCAGTTCCTCTAAAACCACTGCCAGGAGATCTCCAACAAGTACCTAATAGTTGAAAGCTCTTTCGCTGAGTCATAAAATTGTATTTAAATCACTTAGGAACTGTGCACACTTTAGAAAGGTGCATGACGACTTGGAGGCATCAGTTAGACCTCTCACTAAAACCCTTGTAATTGTTATGTCTTCCACGGCATATAATTGTTATGTTTTCTGAATATATCCAGAGTATTTCCAGATTTCATTTTCAAAAATGACTTCAAAGTACAGTGAAGATCACATACTCATAAAATCTACAGTGTAATGGCTGAATTTGGTCGTGTGTCAGGTGAGCTGTTGTCCTCACGTTTGGTTCTGATCATTTCCACATAATAATTTTCACATTCTTTCAAATACTATGGCTGTGCTTGAGTTTGCCTGGTTCCATGGAACCAATGGGTAGTCCCAATAATGCAAACCCCACCCACCTACCTAGCACTCCAGGCAGGATCAATCAAATGTTCAAAGTATTTGAAAGAAATCAAAATGCTATATGAACCCAGGTCTGATAAGGTCAGAAGATCCAGGGAAATAGACTGTGTGCTTCAGAAGCATCCGGAAACAAGAAATCTGGCAGATGAAAGGCCTAAATTACTGCGGTGGAAAGTGTGGACAGCTTAATTGGCAAATCAAGGATAACAAGCACGCTGACCGAGAGTCATCCGACAGACACTGAAACACTGTTTACACAAAAGCGGAAAACAGCCGAGTCATTTGGGCAATGTTTCTGTCAGTGTGGACAGGTCAATACCGCCTCTTAACATTTGCCATCCCAGTTTTAAAAGGGATGAGGGATAATTATTTTGTTGTGTGTGTGTGTGAGAGAGAACGTGTCTGTCTCTATCTGTCTGTCCGCCCGTGCATCTATCTTGACATTTAACGTGTTCCTGAGTCCTCATCACAGTAAAAATAGAATGTTGTCCGTAAAAAAAGCAACATGTCAAGTTGACCATCAAGATGATAGATGATATTGATGATTGTGTGATATATGTGAATCAATACCAACCGAGTGAAAGCCCAATGTTTCCATTTATAAAGTCCCTTTATTCTTTTCCAAAATATGGTATGATGTTTCACACAGTTTTACTCATTTTTATTCTGTCACAGATTCAGAGTTATTGTCCTTTTCACCCAAATAAGACTCCACATAATATTATTCAACCTGTTAGTGTGTTTTTGATGTCTCACATAGTTGGAGTCTTGTGCTTGCAAGACTAGACATGTGAATTAGATATTAAAAGTCCAATGTAGCTGTTTTTCTTTCAATATCAAATAATTTGCTGATCACACGGTAGTAGGCCTGATCACCTGCGACGATGAGACAACCTACAGGGAGGTGGTCAGTGACCTGGCAGTGTGGTGCCAGGACATCAACCTCTCCCTCAATGTCAGTAAGACCAAGGAGCTGATCGTGGACCTTCAAGTTCCTCTGTGTCCAAATTACTAAGGACTTAAAATTGTCCACACACACGCAAACAGTTGTGAAGAAAGCATTGACCCTTCTATTTTTTTCACACGATCACATACAGTTATTATTGCTGCTACTCTGTTTATTATATCTAACCCTACCACTCCAGTATCTAGTGCAGGTGACAATAAAAACTTAGCTTCTTATCAAAGAGCAATTTCTCAAGCACAAATTTAGCTAGGACTGTCTGGGAGTGGTCTGAATTTGTATTTTTTTTATTTTTTATTGAACCTTTATTTAACTAGGCAAGTCAATTAAGAACAAATTCTTATTTACAATGACAGCCTACCTACAGGGTCAGCCCCTGGAGCAAATTATGGTTAAGTGCATTGCTCAAGGACACATCCACAGGTTTTTCACCTTGTCGGCTCGGGTATTCGAACCAGTGACCTTTCGGTTACTGCTATAAGCACTAGCATACCTGAATGGGGAGGCTAAAATGGAAAACTAGCTGTTATTGGCAGAGAGGTTTGTAACTCTGTTTCTTATTGGTCTATTCACTAATTTACCACCTGGTGATGTCACAATGTAGGCCAAAACTCTAAATAGTATTTTCAAACAGCTCTCACACTATAAGGGCATTATCATAATTTTCACAATATTCTTCCAATCTCATAGTGTGGAAATGTATACAGTGCATTCGGAAAGTATTCAGACCCCTTTCCACATTTTGTTACTTTAGCCTTTATTCTAAAATGTATTAAATGAATTGTTTTCTTCATCAATCTACACACAATACCCCACAATGACATTTGTGCAAATGTATAAAAAATAAATTATATAAATACCTTATTTACATAAGTAGTCAGACCCTTTGCTATGAGGCTCGAAATTGAGCTCAGGTGCATCCTGTTTCCATTGATCATCCTTGATGTTTCTACAACTTGATTGGAGTCCACCTGTGGTAAATTCAATTGATTGGACATTATATGTTTATATGTCCCACAGTTGACTACATGTCAGATCAAAATCCAAGCCATGAGGTTGAAGGAATTGTCCGTAGAGCTCTGAGACAGGATTGTGTCGAGGCAAAGATCTGGGGAAGGGTACCAAAACATTTCTGCAGCATTGAAGGTCCCCAAGAACATAGTCTGGGACAGTTGTGGGATGCGATATATACCCAATTATTACAACCGCTAGCAAAAAAAAACAAAACTCTTTTTTTTTTAAGCAATGAGGCTGACGCAACAGATCAGAATGTTTAGCTTAAAATGTTTATAAACTATTAGGCTAAATCTTCACATTATAAGCTCAGCAATGCGCACACAGCAGTAGGCTTGATGAATGTTCCAAAATTAAATCAATTAGTGGGAAAATACTGTGACTGCAAATGCGATTGTGCATGTAATGCTTTATTACAAAGGTGCATTTTTCCCCAAATGTAAAGCTCATGCACCACCTATGTATGCCAATTAGGCTCTACACCGGTTGTAACTGTGGGAAGCATTGCAGTTATGGGCCAGCATTTCTGTGGAATGTTTTCGGCATCTTGTAGAGTCCATGCTTTGACAAATTGAGGCTGTTCTGAGGGGAAAAAGGGGGGAGGGTGTTGTTAGGTTCTGAACAAAGCAAGTTTATTCACCCACTGGGCCATAAAGCTGCAAAGACCAAGTATGATTACACAGGCACATACTGTATAATTCTAACCTCCTACTAGGCGGGGTCAACTCGTCTAGCCCCCCCCATATACTAGAACTCTATCCCTCACCATTACCCCTACTGTTGTACAACTAATAGTTTCAGCTGGAGCTTTTTACTTTCTCTTTTTCCTTTGGGTTCCTAAGAGAGTGATAGTAAAAGATCTATGCATTATCATGGCAAAAACCGAAGTTTGATAACATGACGATTCCCACTCTCCCTTAGCCTGACTATACCTTTGGAATACTGTTCTGCTGGGGTCCACAAAAGCGAAGGCTCTACACCTACTTTTTGTACCCAGACTTCCCCGTCAGGTTGTAGGTTTACAGGAGGTGTTCCCACGGCATATCACCCTCACTTCGCTCCCCGTCTCCCGCCACCCGATATACATTTGCGGTGGCCTTAATCAACTGCACCTAATCTTGAGGCACTGTATACACATTTCAACATCAACCCCTTCAGGAAGTGATATCCCAGCAATGCTAACCAGGTTTCACCTGCTTCCACTAACACTGCCCATGCTGCATACTTCAAGATACTCCTAATTTGCTCCTTAGTCCAGTTCCATGCTGTTACTATAGCATCCTTCACCACTCCTACCGCTCCTTCAGTTAGTGTCCCTACAGCTACTGCCGTGAGAATAGCTATTGCATTGAATCTTTCTCCTGCTCCTGATCTCCCATTTCAATCGTGGTTCAATAGATCTAAGACTGAATCTTTCAGATACTCCCTACCGGTCTCCCAAGTCCTACCCGGCTTTCTAGCCACCAACATCTCAAATTCCATCCTATGTTCTGCTACCGTCGGTATCTGTGGATAATACTTCCCTGTGCTTAAGATGCACACCCCACCCCTTTGTGAACACCCTCGTTACAGTGTAAACTTTGGGTCCCAACGGTTGATAAGCAGCAACGTTCTGACACTTTCCTTTTACTGTCACTTGGTCCCAATCTTCTGGGAGGTATGTCAAGTGTTTGCTGGCGGTTAGGAATGGGTGAGAGATTAATGGCGTGGGGAGAGTGTCCAACCGTACACAAGTTTCTTAATCACACGCTGCACCTAATGTGCTGCTATTACGACAGCAAACTTCCCTTCCTGTGAGGTGGCTTCCTGTATACAGGGTTCTGTGGTTAGATCTCCGCCCCAGTTCCCTGTAACATGAATGCCTTGGTTTTTGGGACTCCATAGAATGCACTGATATTGGTCCTGCCAGAATCTGCTTCTAACCCGTGCCTGCCTCATCCTTAGTTCAACCCCTTGTACTAGTCCTGTTACCAAGTGGCTCCACCCAAATCACCATACCTTTTGTGATTAGTGACCTGTCTGGTATCAGTGGCGTTAGTCCTGACTACCCGAATACTTTTTACATGGGGCATTAACCATTATAGCGATGACACAAAGACTATGGCGGTTAAAGTAGCTTCCAGAGCCCATTCAACTGCTTGTTTACAGTGGAATCTACTCTTACTCTTTCTCTTTAGCTCCACTTCCTTTATCATAGCAGCTTCCAGCTCACCCACTTCTCGTTTCACATGAGAAGTGTGTACCCACCGAGGAGAGGCTGTGGCGCTGTGAGGAGTACCGCGTGCAGGCGCTGTGAGGAGTACCGTGTGTGGTCCGGACCAACGCTGTCCCAACACCCCTGCCTGGTGGATCTTGATGTACACTCGGTCTCCCGGATTCAGCCTGCGCTCTCGGTTATCTCCTGGCGCCTGCTCCTCGTGGGTTGTTTTCTCCCGTGAATATACACACTGCAATACTTCGGTCATTTTCGGACAATATGATAACACAGATTAATTTGTGAGGTGTATAACAGCTCCTGGCATTCTCATCGGTCTCCCCGTTACCACTTAAATCCAGTGGTGGCATTTGTCGATGTAAACACCACGGGTAAATTCAGAACCCAGTCGTTTCCTTCGCTGGTCAACTATTTGGCCAATTTCTCCTTAATCTAACGATTCTGATGCTCTGTAATTCCCACCACTTGCGGCCTATATGGACAAAGGAAAGAGTGTTCGATTCCCAGAGCCTACATCCTACACACAGCCTGTAGCACTTTGGAGGTGAAGTGTGTTCCCTGATTGGAGTCTAAGGTCCGGAATAAGCCCCACCTTGGAATCACTTCCCTTAACAGAGTTTGTGCTACAAAGTTTGCTGAAGCTGAGGAAGATGCAAATACTTCTGTCCATCTGGAGAATCTGTCAAGTACTACCAATGCATGAGTTTTTCCCCTACTTCGAGGGAGTTGCCTAATTATTTCAATGGTCCATCCGGCAGGGGTTGCTGTCGGGCAGGAGTAGGCTTCGTAGGTGCAATATTGTGCTGCACACATATCACACATGTTTTCACCCAATCCCTGAATGTTCCCAACACCCCCTTTCCCCACCACGTCGTCTTGAACTGAGAATACATGTTCACAGCCGATTTATGTGTTGGTCCATGATACATTTCAGCGAGAGTGACATAGTTGGTGTTACGGGCCGTCCAGTGGTAGTATTATACCACAAACCCTCACTGTCTACTTGGCACCCATGTTCTAAACACTCCCACGTTGATTTCCTGTTGGTTTGCTGCTGCAATTCTTTTAGACTTAGAATCCCAGCCTTATATATATTTACATGCGGTTGCCTAACACCTTCTCTTACTAAGGCTGCCGCCTTGGCTGCTTCGTCTGCTCAGTGATTCTCTATGGCTATTTCATCAGTACGACTCGTATGAGCTTCACATTTCACCACTGCTAATTTACTGGTTAACTGACATGCTTCTAATAATGCTTCTACTTCTTGTAGAAGTCTTTATTGGTGTTCCTATCGCCGTTAACATACCCCTTTGTGACCACAATGTACCGAAATCATAAACCATAAACGAGAGTCTGTGTATATGATAACATTCTCCCCTTCCGACAACTTACAAGCCTCTGCTAATGCGTATAACTCTGCCCACTGGGCTGACACAAAGGTAATTTTAGGTTTGGTAACCCCAGTGCTGACACAATTGCTTCTTTAGCTCGACAAATGCTTCCTCACACTCTTTACTCCACGTACTGTACCAACACAGTAGGACAAAAATGTCAGAAACATTAACTTGCTTTACCATGCTGTAGGTCATGTAACTGTTTATTATTTTTTTCTGCCACTGTGTCTTTCTATTGTCTCAGCCTCAGGCCTATATATCACGTTGTCAATGCATATGAACTAACAGGTTATAAAGCAAACACCAAACACATCGGTTGTAATATGGCTTTTTTTTTTTCTCTGGCTTGACTTCCCCAATGCACCGCTACTGAAGGCCGATTAATGTTTTTTTTAATTCAACTTTTGCTTCCAAAAGAAGCTCAAACAGAACATATAAGAATGGAGTATAGCCATTGAATTATACCGTGCTGATACTCCATGCGTTATAGGGAAATAATTCTTGCTCTAGAATGCACTTCGCCTGTCAGAAACTAGTGTTCAACAATGCCATGGTATAATTAAGCAATAAGGCACGAGGGGGTGTGGTATATGGCCAATATACCACAGCTAAGTGTAACCGGTGTGAAACGGCTAGCTAGTTAGCGGTGCGAACTAGTGGTGTTTCAATCGGTGACGTCAATCGCTCTGAGACCTTGAAGTAGTTGTTTCGCTTGCTCCATAAGGGCCGCGGCTTTTGTGGAGTGATGGGTAACGATGCTTCAAGGGTGACTGTTGACAGTGTGTGAAGAGGGTCCCTGGTTCGAGCCCAGGTAGGGGCTCGGAGAGGGACAGAAGCAATACTGTTACATTGGTGCTGTTGACTAGTTGCTGCGGAAAAGGAGGAGGTCAAAGGTGGGATGAGTGTAACCGGTGTGAAACAGCTAGCTAGTTAGCGGTGCGCGCTAGGGGCTAGGAGAGGGATGGAAGCAAGACTGTTACATAAGGGCTGTTCCTAGGCACGACACATCACGGAGTGCCTGGACACAGCCCTTAGCTGTGGTATATTTCCCATATACCACAAACCCCCGAGTTGCCTTATTGCTATTATAAACTGGTTTCCAAGGACACACCCGTGGTATACAGTATGATATACCACAGCTTTCATACAATCAGCATCCAGGAGCCAAACTACCCGGTTTATAATGAATTATAACACCTCCATAAAGACTCTTTATACCATGGCATTGTAGGACTGATTTGGTTAGCTAAACTAGCTAGTCTGTTTGTTTGGTTACCAAGGCAACTACCTAAGCTATCTAGTAACTTGCTCTTGCTTTGAGCTTTCTTTGTAAAATTATGCAACTCTGTGAAAGGTTAGTTCCACTCGGCTAGTGCATCATGGAACACACCTTCCACAACGTTCATTTTTTTTCTATAGAACTCATAGTCCCTTGTTGATTATCCCTTTTATACCTTTTATAGACTATAGTTGACTCATGACTCATTTGCAGGTAGAAATGTTTTAAACGTCCACTGAAGTAGTTAGCAAGTTTACTAGTTGCCTCAGTAACCAAACAAACAGACTTGGTAGTTATCTAACCAAACCATCAATCGAATTCATCAATGCCAATAATATGGTTTCAATTGGAGGTTTGCTTTCAAAAGCAGCTCAAACATAGAACATGTAAGAATTGACTAAAGCCATTGAATTCTACCGTGCTGAAATACAGTTTGTTATAGGGAAATGATGCATGCTCTAGAATGCCCTTCAATGCAATCAGAAACGAGTATTCAATAATGACATGGTATAACAAGTCTTTATGGATGTGTTTATAATTAAGCAATAAGGCCCGTAGAGGTGTGGTATATGGCCTGGATACAGTGCCTGGATACAGCCCTTAGCCATGGTATATTGGTAATATACCACAAACCCCTGAGGTGCCTTATTGATATTATAAACTGGTTACCAACGTAATTAGACAGTAAATTGTATTTTATTGTCATACCCATGGTATACGGTCTGATATACCACATCTTTCAGCCAATCAGCATTCAGGGCTCGAACCTCCCGGTTTATAATTAAATGTGTCAATAAATAGGTTATAAACGTTCTGCTGATTTATGAAGGTTCTCTCATGATCATGATTACTGCAGGATGTGAGTGATATTTAGATGGACCTGCAAAGCTTGTGTTTGTGTGTTTGTCAGAGCCAAGATGATTTGGAGTAGTCTTTCTTGAGACTACCACACCAGGTATTCCTCTTCTGTTCCCATGCTGTAAACCAGAGCTTGATTGCAACTTGTTACAATGGTGCCAACATTTTGTGGCTAATCTTTCAGCGGGGGAGTGGGTCAATATGTCAAAGACCTGACTGGACGCAGCACCACATGATATGGCTTGTTATATTGTTGTGTGTGTTTGTGTATGGAGGAACATGTATAGTTGAAGTCGGAAGTTTACATACACAAACTCATTTTTCAACCACTCCACAGATTTCATGTTAACAAACTATAGTTTTGGCAAGTCGGTTAGGACATCTACTTTGTGCATGACACAAGTAATTCTTCCAACAATTGTTTACAGACAGATTATTTCACTTACAATTCACTATATCACAATTCCAGTGGGTCAGAGGTTTACAAACACTAAATTGTCTGTGCCTTTAAACAGCTTGGAAAATTCCAGAAAATGATGCCATGGCTTTAGAAGCTTCTGATAGGCTAATTGACATAATTTGAGTCAATTGGTGGTGTACCTGTGGATGTATTTCAAGGCCTACTTTCAAACTCAGTGCCTCTTTGCTTGACATCATGGGAAAATCAAAAGAAATCAGCCAAGACCTCAGAAAATTAATTGTAAACCTCCACAAGTCTGGTTCATCTTTGGGAGCAATTTCCAAAAACCTGAAGATACCACGTTCATCTGTACAAACAATAGCACACAAGTATAAACACCATGGGACCACGCAGCTGTCATACCGCTCATGAGGGAGACGATTTCTGTCTCCTAGAGATTAACGTACTTTGGTGCGAAAAGTCCATATGGGGACAAAGATCGTACTTTTGGAGAAATGTCCTCTGGTCTGATGAAACAAAAATAGAACTGTTTGGCCATAATGACCATCGTTATGTTTGGAGGAAAAAGGGGGAGACTTGCAAGCCGAAGAACACCATCCCAACCGTGAAGCACGGGGGTGGCAGCATAATGTTGTGGGGGTGTTTTGCTGCAGGAGGGAATAGATGGCATCATGAGGAAGGAAAATTATGTGGATATATTGAAGCAACATCTCAAAACATCAGTCAGGAAGTTTAAAGCTTGTTCGCAAATGGGTCTTCCAAATGGACAATGACCCCAAGCATACTACCAAAGTTGTGGCAAAATGGCTTAACAAAGTCAAGGTATTGGAGTGGCCATCACAAAGCCCTCAATCCTATAGAAAATGTGTGTGCAGAACTGAAAAAGCATGTGCGAGCAAGGAGGCCTACAAACCTGACTCAGTTCTGTCAGGAGGAATGTGCCAAAATGCACCCAACTTATTGTGGGAAGCTTGTGGAAGGCTACCCAAAACGTTTGACCCAAGTTAAACAATTTAAAGGCAATGCTACCAAATACTAATTGAGTGTATGTAAACTTTTGACCCACTAGGAATGTGATGAAAGAAATAAAAGCTTAAATAAATTATTGTCTCTGTTATTCAGACATTTAACATTCTTAAAAGAAAGTGGTGATCCTAACTGACCTAAGACAGGGAATTTTTACTAGGATTAAATATCAGGAATTGTGAAAAACTGAGTTTAAATGTATTTGGCTAAGGTGTATGTAAACTTCCGACTTCAACTGTAACTTGGTTCCAGAAGAAAGCCACTTTCTATTTCCTTATGTTGGAGGTTTTCATTAAGGTAAGTGATTCTTGGTGTTACAATGTCCCCAGGCTTTTGCGCACACAGCACATATAAGCCTGGGATACTGTATCAACTATTCAAAGTTGTCCTTATTGGGAGTGACCATGGAATTCTATGGGATTGACCATACTGAGTTACATATTTCCACAATTTATCTTCTTCAAATATTATTTGAAACCTAACCTTAACCCTAAACACACTGCTAACCTTATGCCTAACCCAAGATTTAAATTAATACCAAAAAGCACATTTTTTGTTTTTAATACATTTTCACGATATAGCACATTTTGACTTTGTGGCTATGCTATCTAGTGGAACACATTCCCCCTAGCTTCAAAGGAGAAAGAAACAACAGGCCCTACCTTCCAATCATCTCTTTATTACCAAGGCGTTGGACCTATACGACAGGTGCACAAGACACTTGGGGTAAAGTGTTGTGGGAGATGATTGGTTGATAGATTAAGCCAATGAGTAATGCGCCAGGAGATTCTCCCAGTATTTGCTAGCGAAGGCCAAGTTTGATGCGTTGGTCCACCAGACCTTCCGCATATTTGGGCGGAAGTGTCTAAGATCAAGATTCGGTGTAATGTAACCATGATGTTGGTTACATTACACCGAATCTATCTATCTATCTATCTATCTATCTATCTATCTATCTATCTATCTATCTATCTATCTATCTATCTATCTATCTATCTATCTATCTATCTATCTATCTATCTATCTATCTATCTATCTATCTATCTATCTATCTATCTATCTATCTATCTATCTATCTATCTATCTATCTATCTATCTATCTATCTATCTATCTATCTATCTATCTATCATTTATTTAACTAGGCAATTCAGTTAAGAACAAATTCTTATTTATAATGACGGCCTACCCCGGCCTCCCCTAACCCGGACAACACTGGGCCAATTGTGCACCGCCCTATGGGACTCCCGATCGCAGCCGGTTGTGATACAGCCCGGGATCGAACCAGGGTCAGTAGTGATGACTCTAGCACTGATTTGCAGTGCCTTAGACCGCTGCGCTACCCGGGAGCACATGTTTATATAATATCCGGCATAGTGGTTTATGTCACATTTGACATCGGTGATTGTCACACTGTTGTGCTACATTTATGAACCATTTCTAAAGCATGACATGTGGTTATAGATGCTTTATGACACATTTATGTAGCGCTTATGAAGGAATTATGGAGCGTTTATAAGCTGAATGTAATTTAAAGCTGGACCGAACATTTAAATGGGATTCAACTCTCTCTCTCTCTCTCTCTCTCTCTCTCTCTGTGTCCCCCTTTTTCTATTTGCTCCGCCTGTCCCCCCTCCATCCAGGGAGATAACTCTTACGTCAAGGATCGCTGGTGTATGTTTGACGGCTTCATGGTCTTCTTCCTCTGGGTGTCTCTGGTGCTTCAGGTACAAAGGTTACACCTTACGCTGTGTGTGTGTGTGTGTGTGTGTGTGTGTGTGTGTGTGTGTGTGTGTGTGTGTGTGTGTTTGAATACGCCTTTGAATAGTGGTCTTCCAGGTACAGCACCCGTCTCAGTTCATAACCTTCTCTCTTTCCCCCAGGTGTTTGAGATAGCGGATCTTGTTGACCAGATGTCTCCCTGGGGCATGTTGAGAATCCCCAGAGCCCTCATCATGATCCGAGCCTTCAGGATCTACTTCCGCTTCGAGCTGCCACGCTCACGCATCACCAACATCCTCAAGTACATAGGGTTTTATTAGACATTACCTGCATAGGTTTATGAAATATCATTTGAAATGGAACTCTATACTTGGTTTATGGTTAAGGGAACGTATTCTCTCTCTTTAGGCGATCAGGGGAACAGATCTGGAGTGTGTCGATATTCTTGCTCTTCTTCCTCCTTTTGTATGGAATCCTGGGAGTTCAGATGTTTGGAACGTTCAATCATCACTGTGTTACCAATGACACAACGAAAGGGTAAGGGACTCCGTTTACAAAATAATTAGTGTGTGAGACATTTTTATCTACGGTGTCAATGTCAGTGCGATAAACATACTGTATAGGCCAGTGGTTCTCAATCCTGGTCCTGGGGACCCAAAGGGGTTCACATTTTAGTTTTTACCCTAGCACAACACACCTGATTCAAATCATCAACTCATGCACCCCTTTGGGTCCCCAGGACCAGGATTGAGAACCACTGATATACGCTATTGGTAACCAACCTGACTGTGTATGTAGCTTGTGACAGTGTCTGTCAATTTGGCAGTGAAATATGACATGGTGCGTTTCTGTACCCAGAGCCAGTCAGCTCATCCAGTTCTTCAAACTTCTGCAGCATTGGCTTTTAGTTCAAGAGTTTTGGTTTGGGGAAAGGTTTGACGTTAATTGAACTATGAGGTGATCTATTCTTTGCATCAATAGTCCATCAGTCCAAACCATGGAGATGGATTAAGGGTTCACTTGGCCCAAAGACGTTTTTTGCATGGGCTGAACCATTGAAGTAGTCAACTGGGAAGGACATGCTATGGCTTAAGAAAGGATCACAGAATTCCACCCAGGTCAGCAGGAAGAGCATTATGTAACCACAGGTAGCAGTAAATCCCCAACCTTGGCTTTATACCTGTTCAGACTATACACACTCCAGCACTGTAGGTGGTGGCATGCTCCTTTTCAGTTTATTTATGAACTGCCAATACACTCATAGAACAAGAAATTGACAAATGAGATGGCTCTCAATGCCGTTGCCCATGCTGTCTCAGAAGCCGCCATTGCAAAGATAGGACATGAGCTCTCTAGTACATCTATATGGTCCAAACACACTTAAAAAAAAACTTTAGACATGAAGTTGCTACTGCCCTCTTGTGGATGGGATAGTTACTGTGTATGTATGTAAATGTGAGTACAAGCTCATAATAAACTCACCCTAGTATCCTAACAGCTTTATGTACTGGCAAATAACTCAAATTCGTTGGGTTTATATTTAAAGAAAATACAGGCACTTGCCATTTGTCCAGTAGTTAAGTTGCCATATTCCTGGCCCATTGATTGAGTGAGTCAGTCTATAAACATATGTCTTCACACCACAAATATGAATTGTTCTCACAGCTGTGAGTTGTAAAATTTCCACAGCTTCTAATTGGGGCTCCCAAATGGCGCAGCGGTCTAAGGTACTGCATCTCAGTAATAGATGCTTCATTACAGACTCTGGTTCGATTCCAGGCTGTATCACAACCTGGCGTGATTGAGTCCCATAGGGTGGTGCCCAATTGGCCCAGCGTAATCCGTTTTTTTTTTACTTGCCTAGTTAAATAAATAAAATAAAAATAAAAATATATATATAATGTCCATTGCTCGTGTTTCTTGGCCCAAGCAAGACTCTTCTTCTTATTGGTGTCCTTTAGTAGTGGTTTCTTTGCAGCAATTCGACCATGAAGGCCTGATTTACGCAGTCTCTGATGTTGAGATGTGTCTGTTACTTGAACTCTGTGAAGCATTTATTTGGGCTGCAATCTGAGGCTGGTAACTCTAATGAACTTATCCTCTGCAGCAGAGGTATTTCTGGGTCTTCCATTCATGTGGTGGTCCTCATGAAGCTGGTTGAGAGAATGCCAAGAGTGTGCAAAGCTGTCATCAAGGCAACAGGTGGCTACTTTGAAGAATCTCAAATATAAAATATATTTTGATTTGTTTAACACTTTTTTTGTTACTACATGATTCCATATGAGTTATGTCATAGTTTTGATGTCTTCACTTTTATTCTACAATGTAAAAAATTGTGCAAATAAAGAAAAACCTTTGAATTAGTAATATTCCAAACTTTTGGCCTCCAGTCTATATTCATAGCCTTACAAATAGCCATCATGTGTCTAACACTCTCAACTTTGGAAAACGGGCCATCATGTGTAAAGCACTAAAGTCTTGATTTGTTGCATACATGTAGATACAGGCAATTATTCATGAAATTAAATGGTTTCATGGTCAATCAGCAGTCTTGATGAACAGATTTCGGGCGAGAGGTTATTCTGAGAAGTACCTAGAATCAGCTGTGAAGTGTGTCATCAACACTAGCCAATTGGATAGCTTAAAGCCTCCAGTGTGCAAAAAGACTGCCCGAGGATACATGGTATTGTGAAAAATCCTCTGGGAAATGCCATACAAAATGCATCGCCACTTGGTATGGCAACTGCTTGGTGTCTGATGGTTCTACAGAGGGTACTGCATACTGCACACTGCCCAGTATATCACTGGGGTCGAGCTCCCTGCCGTCCAGGACCTCTATACCAGGATGGCCCTAAAAATTGCCAAAGACTCTAGCCACCAAAGTCATAGACTGTTCTCTCTGCTACTGCACTGGAAGCGGTACCAAGTTTGCAACCAACAGGACCTTGAACGGCTTCTACCCCCAAGTCATAAGACTGCTAAATAGTTAGTCCAGGTAACTATTTGGTAAACTATTTTGTCTTGTCAGACCATGGTCTGTAGACAGTATGTTTTCTCTTAAGCTTAAATTATGAAAGCGATGAGGAGTGAACACCTCTGTCCCCCTGTATGCGATGAAATGTTTGAGGATGCTGTGCCTCTGTGTGTGTATCCGGGCGGGGTTGTATGCGCCTGTGTAAGTGCGAGTTTGTACGCATCCATGTGAGTTTATATGTGCTGTGTGTGTGCATGTGTATGCACACGGTGTGTATAGGTGTTTAATATTTGGATACAGATGATGAGTAAGTGATGAGGAGGAGAACAGAAACCCCAGTGGGGAACAAAAGAAGCCATCACCATCACACTTAGAGCTGAGAGAGAGAGAGAGCGAGACCCAATCATAATCATTAACATCCTGTATTGTCTGGGATTTACGTTTAAAGCCTCCACTCCGCCATCGACCTGTCCATCTCCACTCGTTGACAAGTGCTCTCCTGCCCCAGGGGACACTGCATACATTGACTACTTTCAGATGAAATAGACGGCAGAGGTAGAAAACAGAATTGCATTTCACATGAATAAATCCTTCCCCTTTCAGAAGTGGTGTGATTTGGTTATTATTGGGCTAGTTTTTGTCAATCCCCCTGATGTGTGTGTTTTTTAAGTGTAGTGCTTTAATAATAATAATAATAATAATACAACTTTTATAGCGCTTTTCATTAGACAGAATCTCAAAGCGCTTGTTAATATAGGCTACAACAGTAGCTAAATCAGCTAGATCAAGTCTGTTTGAGTGCTTCTTGAAGCCTCCAGATGGGCAGCCGCAGTCATGAGAGGATTTGGGAGCTAAATGGTCAGCGGAGGTGGTGGTCATGGTCAGGTCAGCATGTCCAAGGGCAACCAGGTAGGCAGTCATCTCTGCCGTCTTCAGATTCTCTGTATTGGGAAGTTTAAGCTCCCCACAGAGTACAGCTCACTCCTTACTTCAGAAGTATCCTCCTGAGTACTGAAAAGCTGGCCCACTGCCAACTCTGCATGCATAGTCTCCTCTTGGATCACCGTTGGTGGAAACCAACCCAAAGTCAGTAGGTGTAATTCAAATGAAAACATACAGCGGCTAGTTAGCATTAGCTTGTTGACAACAGTGATTTTCATTAATTTATGGGCATGAATCTAATTCATGATGTCAAGACTCCGCTCACATTTAGCTATTGAAAAATAAACAGTTTCTACAAATATTTACATAAAAACGATTATATTTGATTAAATATGTACAGAATTGACATGAGTTTTCTGGCTAGGCTGCCACTAGTTGCCATGGCAACTATAGAACCGTTAGACATGGGTTAGTCTAATCTCTAACAGGCCATATTTGGAAATATGCCCTTGTCACAAAGTCACAGAATCCCTCTCCAGCCATTCACACAGAGCAGAGGGGATTTGTATTGAGATTGAAAGTGAAATGGGCAGGAGGAATTTGACTGGGGTGGGTATTTGTGTGTGGATGAAAAAGTGTTTCTGGATGTGCAGACAAAATGGGTTTCTTCACCAATTCCATATGAGAGATTATTCATGTTGACCTTGTCCTTTTGGTGAATTGAATGAAATATGTAAATTAGCCATTACTGTGCGTTGGCTCTTTGGGGAGAGTAGTTATGTAATATTGGAATTGCTAGGGATTAGGGCTGTTGCGGTGACCGTATTACCGCCACAACGGCAGTCATGAGTCATGACCGCAGCCAAATTCCACGTGACCGATGAGTCATGGTAATCTCCTTTTATGCACTCAGGACATCAAATCAAATGTATTGGTCACATACACATGTTTAGCAGATGTTATTGCGGGTGTAGTGAAATGCTTGTACATGCGTTGGCAGTATCCGACTCACTAATGGCCTGGTACTTAGGGATCTATTGTCCTTCTAACCACTCTGACGTCAATGCAATTGAAAATCACATCAAACACTTATCATCAAAACAGAATTGTGGTTTTAAAACTCACCTCACTGTGTTTGATCAATTTGAAGAATGAAGTTCAAAAACAGCTTGGAACTGAGTGGAAAACATGGTCGTTGTGGATGTTGTTTCAAAGCCTAACAACGAAATGGACAGGCTTGGTAAGGTGATGATTAATTCAAAACGTCTCGGGTCTCGGGACTGTAAACCTTGTTCCCTGAGAAGGGAACGAGAACTGCGTCGAACGACACTTTGGGGGAATGCCCCTCAGCGTAGCGCCTCTGAACCATGAATGAAACTAAGCCAATCTTGATTGGTGTTGCGTCGCGACGCAACGTTGTGAAGGCATCAGCGGAAGTTACAAAAGGACGTCGGCACACAAACAGAGTTAGCTTCTGTGATGAAGCAAGCGCTCCAGGCAGGGGAAGGCGTGGTGAAGGGACGCAGTTCTCGTTCCCTTCTCAGGGTTACAGTCGTAACCCGAGACGTTTTGAATTAATCATCACCTTACCAAGCCTGTCCATTTCGTTGTTACCCGAGACGTTCCCCTTCGAGGGAACTCGAACTGCGTCGAACGACACTTTGGGGGAACAAGTACCCACTATGCCACAACGAGCCCTGCCTGTCCCAGTGTGAAGCTGAGCACAGGCACACTTAGGACGAGAGCACAAGGGTGCCAGGCGTAGATGGAATGTCCAGGCTATAAAATCTAATGAAAGTATGGGGGGTGGCCCATCCTGCTGCATCGCACACTTCTTGGATCGGGGCCCCTGAAAGGAGGGCTCTGGAGGACGCCATGCCTCTGGTTGAATGAGCCCTCACGGCCAAAGGTGAAGGCAAACTGCGCACCTGATAGGCCATAGATATAGCTTAAACAATCCAGTTGCTAATGGTCTGCTTGGAAGCGGGAAGCCCCTTCTTAGGCGACCCGAAACACACTAGCAACTGGTCTGACTTCCGCCATGAAGAGGACCTCTGAATATATATTTTGAGAGCTCTGACAGGGCAGAGCAAATTAAGTCTCTCTTCATCCGCCGTCCCATTAGATGGCACCTTAGGCACATAGCCTGGCCTGGGATGCAGGATAGCTTTAATGTTGCCTGGAGCAAACTCCAGGCACCCCTGGGATATCGAGAGTGCCTGAAGATCTCCTACTCTCCTCAGAGAAGTAATAGCCAACAGAAAAGCTACCGACTCCAGAGGTTCGAAGGGGGCCTCGACCAGCCCTTCGAGAACCCCTGCCAGGTCCCACGTGGGAACTCTGGTACGAGCCGGAGGTCTCATTCTCCAAGCCCCACGGAGGAATCGTACGACCAACTGATGTCTCCCCAGAGGCCCATCACCCAGAGGAGCGTGGAAAGCCGCAATGGCAGCCACGTACACCTTGAGTGTGGATGGGGTAAGACCAGCCGAGAAGCAATCTTGGAGGAACTCCAGCACTGAAGCCACCGGGCAGTTAACTGGATCCACCTCACGCTCTCTACACCATACGGTGAAAGCATTCCATTTTAGGCCGTACAATTTCCTCGTGGAGGGAGCTCTAGAGCTGAGTATGGTCTCTACTATTCCTGCTGACAGGCCAGCCTCCCGGTATTGTGCCCCCTCAGGGGCCAGACCCACAGTTTCCATAGTTCTGGCCTAGGGTGAAATATTGAGCCCTCTTCCTGTGTCAGCAGGTCTTTCCTGATGGGAATCTCCCATGGAGGGCCGTCCAGGAGCGATATTATGTCTGAGAACCATACTCGGGCCGGCCACAACGGGGCTACCAACAGTAAACTGATCCCGTCGCGATGGAACATCTCTAGAACTCCCGGGAGCAGAGCGATCGGGGGAAATGCGTACAGACGCAGCCTCGGCCACGTCTGCACCAAGGCATCCAACCCCAGTGGGGCTGGATGTGTGAGGGAGAACCCCAGTGGACAGTGCGTCATCTCTCGAGACGTGAACTGATCCACTTCCACCGGGCCAAACCTCTGACATATTGACTCCACCACCTCGGGGTGGAGTCTCCATTCCCCGGGCCTCAGCCCCTTACTCGACAGGATGTCTGCTCCCTGATTTTGATCCCCTGGGATGTATGCTACTCTGAGAGACGACAGTCTCCCCTGGGACCACAGGAGGATCTGATGCGCAAGTCTGCATAGAGGGCGGGACCTCAGACCCCCCTACTGATTTATATAGGCCATGACCTTTGAGGTCTGGCAGGAAACTCCATTTGGTAAATGTGCGAGGGGAGAGAGCTAGGCCGAACGGAAGAACCCGATATTGGTACGCTTCGCCCCCGAAAGCGAACCTCAGGAACTTCCTGTGAGATATGTGGAAGTATGCGTCCTTCAGATCTATCGTGACAAACCAATCCTCGGATTGAATTTGGTTCACGATGATCGGAATAGTGAGCATCTTGAACCTGAACCTCCTCAGAGACCGATTCAAGTGCCTGAGATCTATTATTGGACGCAATCCCCCATCCTTCTTGGGAACTATGAAGTAGCGGCTGTAAAACCCGGACTCCCTGTCCGGTGGAGGGATATGCTCTATAGCCTCCTTTATCAGCAGGGAGTTTACTTCTTGTTCCAATACCCGACCCTGCTCTGGGTCGACTACAGTCCAGACCACCCCGCTGAATCTTGGTGGGCGGAAACCGAACTGCAGCCTGTACCCCTTTTGAATGGTGCGCAGGGCCCAAGGAGAAATATTCGTTAGATTTTTCCATGCATCGAAATATTTTACCAAGGGAACCAGGCTCTCGAGGCATCGTTCGAGATTCGTTCTCGACCCCCCCGAGGTGGCTCTCCGGCAGGGTTTGATCGAAAATGATTCTCGGTGTGCGGACGCGAACGCTGCCTGGCCGCAGGCCTGTGGGGCGGACAGTGCAGCGCTGGAAACTGATGCGTCCCGAAGCGCACTTGGCGGCGGGAAGTCAACATCGATTTCCTGCAGGTTCCGCGGAGGAGGCAACCTCGATCTCTTTGCCGAAGCCTTTTTTGCCTGAGGCTTCGGCTGAGAGCGCTGTCTATGCCCCCAAGCTGCTTGAGGGGGGGCTCTAGATGCAACGCTCTCCTTTTGTGCCTGTCTATGGCCGGAGGGGCTGGCGGATGGCTGCGGTTGCCCACTGGGGGCAGACTTCTTCGGTTTCGAGCGGCGAGGGAGATATTGTTTAAAGGCTGCCGACTGTTTTTTTTCATCTCCTGAAACCTGTCGACGACTGTGTTAACGGAGTCGCCGAACAGGCCAGACGAAATCGGGGCATCAAGGAGGAAAGCCCTATCTATCTATCTATCTATCTATCTATCTATCTATCTATCTATCTATCTATCTATCTATCTATCTATCTATCTATCTATCTATCTATCTATCTATCTATCTATCTATCTATCTATCTATCTATCTATCTATCTATCTATCTATCTATCTATCTATCTATCTATCTATCTATCTATCTATCTATCTATCTATCTATCTATCTATCTATCTATCTATCTATCTATCTATCTATCTAAGCTACACACAATACACCATAATGACGAAGTAAAAATAAAAAATATAAAACTGAAATATCACATTTACATAAGTATTCAGACACTTTCCTCAGTACTTTGTTCAAGCACATTTTGCAGCGACTACAGCCTCAAGCCTTCTTGGGTATGACGCTACAAGCTTGGCACACCTGTATTTGGGGAGTTTCTCCAATTCTTCTCAGCAGATCCTCTCAAGTCCTGTCAGGTTGGATGGGGAGCGTCGCTGCACAGCTATTTTCAGGTTTCTGAGATGTTCGATCGGGTTCAAGTCCAGGCTCTGGCTGGGCCACTCAAGGACATTCAGAGACTTGTCCCGAAGGCACTTCTGCTTTGTCTTGGCTGTGTGCTTAGGGACGTTGTCCTGTTGGAAGGTGAACCTTCGCCCAGTCTGAGGTCCTGAGCGCTCTTCAGCAAGGATCTCTCTGTACTTTGCTCCGTTCATCTTTCCCTCAATCCTGACTAGTCTCCCAGTCCCTGCCACTGAAAAACATCCCCACAGCATGATACTGCCACCACCATGCTTCATGGTAGTGATGGTGCCAGGTTTCCTCCAGACGTGACACTTGGCATTCAGGCCAAAGAGTTCAATGTTGGTTTCATCAGACCAGAGAATCTTGTTTCTCATGGTCTTGAGAGTCCTTTAGGTGCCTTTTGGCTACTCCAAGCGGGCTGTCATGTGCCTTTTACTGAGGAATGGCTTTCGCAGAGATGGTTTTCATTCTGTAAGTTTCTCCCATCTCCACAGAGGAACTCTGAAGCTCTGTCAGAGTGCTCAGTTTGCTCAGTTTTGCCGGGCAACCAGCTCTAGGAAATTTCTTCCATTTAAGAATGATGGAGGCCACTGTGTTCTTGGGGACCTTCAGTGCTGCAGAAATGTTTTGGTACCCTTCCCCTGATCTGTGCCTCGACAGAATCCTGTCTCGGAGCTCTACGGACAATTCCTTTGACATCATGGCTTGGTTTTTGCTCTGACATGCACTGTCAACTGTGGGACCTTATATAGACAGGTGTATGCGTTGCCAAATCCTGTCCAATCAATTGAATTTACCACAGGTGGACTCCAATCATCTCAAAGATGATCAATGAGCCACTCCTTAGTTGCCCTGGCTGTTTGTTTCCGGTCGTTGTCATGCTGGAAGACCCAGCCACGACCCATCTTCAATGCTCTTACTGAGGGAAGGAGGTTGTTGGTAAGATCTCGCGATACATGGCCCCATCCATCCTCCCCTCAATACGGTGCAGTCGTCCAGTCCCCAGAAAAGCATCCCCAAAAAATGTCCACCTCCATGCTTCACGGTTGGGATGGTGTTCTTGGGGTTGTACTCATCCTTCTTCTTCCTCCAAACACGGCGAGTGGAGTTTAGACCAAAAAGCTCTATTTTTGTCTCATCAGACCACATGACCTTCTCCCATTCCTCCTCTGGATCATCCAGATGGTCATTGGCAAACTTCAGACGGGCCTGGACATGCGCTGGCTTGAGCAGGGGGACCTTGCGTGCGCTGCAGGATTTTAATCCATGACGGCATAGTGTGTTACTAATGGTTTTCGTTGGGACTGTGGTCCCAGCTCTCTTCAGGTCATTGACCAGGTCCTGCCGTGTAGTTCTGGCCTGATCCCTCACCTTCCTCATGATCATTGATGCCTCACAAGGTGAGATCTTGCATGGTGCCCCAGACCGAGGGAGATTGACCGTCATCTTGAACTTCTTCCATTTTCTAATAATTGCGCCAACAGTTGTTGCCTTCTCACCAAGCTGCTTGCCTATTGTCCTGGAGCCCATCCCAGCCTTGTGCAGGTCTACAATTGTATCCCTGATGTCCTTACACAGCTCTCTGGCCTTGGCCATTGTGGAGAGGTTGGAGTCTGTTTGATTGAGTGTGTGGACAGGTGTTTTTTATACAGGTAACGAGTTCAAACAGGTGCAGTTAATACAGGTAATGAGTGGAGAGCAGGAGGGCTTCTTAAAGAAAAACTAACAGGTCTGTGAGAGCCGGAATTCTTACTGGTTGGTAGGTGATCAAATACTTATGTCATGCAATAAAATGAAAATTAATTATGTAAAAATCATACAATGTGATTTTCTGGATTTTTGTTTTAGATTCCGTCTCTCACAGTTGAAGTGTACCTATGATAAAAATTACAGACCTCTACATGCTTTGTAAGTAGGAAAACCTGCCAAATCGGCAGTGTATCAAATACTTGTTCTCCCCACTGTATGTTTTTACAAATCGATACTTGGAGTCAAAGTATAAATATAATATTGTCCAAAATAATAGAGTGATATGGAGCTGTATAGATTTTTCTCCCACATCCCTACATTATGGTCATATAGCAAATGTTTGTTTAAAACAATCCACAGTTAACACATATTAAGTATGTCGTCCATGCTGGAATCAAATCAACCCCAAGTTACATTCAGGTGCCCAACACACAGAACATTGAAGATACAAATACCATACATAGACCGGACATGACTCCTCACTCCACAGCAGCCATTTTAAATCTCCATGAAGTAATTATTTTACAGGTTTTGTGAAACTAATCATAATTAATCCCAGATCTAGTGTTACTTTTAACTCTGTAAATGTTCTGTGACACAGTATTACTTGATCTTTAACCCACCATTTGAGGCTTAATTTATTATGTCTGTGTTGTGAAAAAAGGTGATTTATTTTATAACGTGTTAGCCATTATCCGGCTCTCTATAATTAGCTGTATCTGGATTCACCGCTAGGCCTTTGATTGCCCCTTTGTGATATGGCAATAAATTATCCCTTCTCATCCCCGAGCCTTAATAAACAATGTGGATGAATGTCTGGCGGGCCAATTTGAAGGCATTAATTTTCATTAGAGACGTCAAGCGGCTCCTGGAATAACACCTGTGGCTAAAAAGAAAGGTTGGGTTGGGGGTGGGGATGGTGGTTGTGTGTGTCTTTGCGTTTCCAATTGGTGCTGTTGGTGTGCCAGTGTCTCATATTCATAGCTTGCCTATTTTACAACTAAAATGCATTTACCGGAACATTGCCACATACACTTGCAGTCAATATTATAGAACAATGGTAGTATAATTAGGATTTGAGCAAGTAATACATGTTAAAAATAGTTTTTCCTCTTGTCATTTCTCTGTCAATACTCCATATTACGAAACAAAATTTGGCACACCGGTTGAGAACTCAACTCCCTAAATGGTCAGCAGTTGACGGCTCGATCCGCTTGCTAGTTATCTTCCTGGAAGGATGGATAGAAATGTTGCATTCTCCCATAGGGATTCTCTAAGAAGACATTAAAGAAAGAAATTCCACTAAGTTGTCTACAGTGACACACAAATGTCAGAGAGAGAATAAAATGGTGCTTTCGGAAAATATTCACACCCCTTTACTTTTCAACATTTTGTTGTGTTACAGACTGAATTTAAAATGGATTACATTTTGGGTCACTGACCTACACACAAAACCAAATAATGTCAAAGTGGAATTTTGTTTGTTGGAAATGAAAAGCAGAAATGTCTTGTCAAAAAGTATTCAACCCCTTTGTTATGGCAAGCCTAAATAAGTTCAGGACTTCAAATTTGCAAATCACATAATAAGCTGCATGGACTCATTATGTGTTCAGTAATAGTGGTTAACATGATTTTTGAATGATTACCCCATCTCTGTACCCCACATCTCTGTAAGGTCCCTCAATGGAATAGTGAATTTCAAGCACAGATTCAACCACAAAGACCATGGAGTTTCTAACGCAGTTGCCGGAGATGAAGGAAACTGCTCAGTGATTTTACCACCATTTCACCGATGATGATTAAAACAGTTAGAGTTTAATGGTTGTGATATGAGAGAACTGAGGCTAGCTAGCTATTATTATAGCTACTATTTCATAAGATCATGAAAAATATATCTTCTGAAACAGTTTTCTAGCTAGCTCACTGTTCAAACGCTATCTAACCTAGCTAGCTAACGTGTTCAAAGTCTAACATTGTTAGCTAGACACAAACAGAACGATGCATAGAATGATATGCAGAAAAAGGCAACCATGGTCTATTAGCTAACTTAACCCCCTTTTGTCTGTTTTTAAATAACCTAGCCAACTAGCCAACATTAACAACCGTCACTGCCCAGTGACAGTTTCAACAAACAAAGCAACAACTTTTTATCTTAGATAATTCTTACCTAGCTATTTCAGTTTCGACATTCAACACTGGTACAATAATCCAATCTCTTACGATGATGACCTAACATTACAGTATGGTATTCACTTGCCTATGCAAAAAAACGCTGCTGGTTTTATTCTTCTATGGTATTATGGCGGTCTGCAAACCAACGTTAGAGGTGCATACCGCCACCTAATGAACTAGAGTGTGTAGTCAATCACAGCTTACAGACTAAATTAATAAAGAAACAAACATTAACAATAACTAAACCCTCCTACCTAATCCTGTACTACTAAGAAAATAAAAAAGAGCCCTACTAACTTTTAACAAACCCTCACCCATTCCCAAAAACCCATCCAACTCCACCATCCCCATCCAACTTCAATAACCCTCAGGGATGCAAACTAGTCACTTATTTTACTTTTTACTCAGTGAACGTTATTTTTGCACACATATAGCCTTGTGTGGTCACAAGTGTTCTATTATAAAGGCTGTCATGGCTAACTGCAATATTAATGTCAAGTTTTTTTCTTGGGCTTGTGTCATTTTCAGTGAAGTCTAGGCAACAAATAACATTGGATTGCTTTCCTTATGTAACCGTGTGAAATGGCTAGCTAGTCACTCGCTCTGAGACCGTGAAGTAGTTGTTTCCCATGCTCTGCTTTTGTGGAGCGATGGGTAATGATGCTTCTAGGGTGATTGTTGTTGATGTGTGCAGAGGGTCCCTGGTTCGAGCCCAGGTAGGGGCTGGGAGAGGGACGGAAGCTACCCTGTTACACCTACATTTTTTAGCTGTGAGTTAGGTTCACGTTAACCACTTTTTATTTTACACACAGAGACTGATCACATTCTTGGTTGTTTAATTAGTTAAAACCTAGAAATTTGCATTTTAAAGCTGATAATTTATTTGTACATACTTTATTGATCCCTGAGGGGAAGTTTCTTCGTCAAGCAGCTATGAAAAAACACAGGGCAGGTGCAACTAAAATACACAAAAGACAGATACACGATACACAGAGCGGCAGTATGAAAAAGTATAAAAATACAACAAGTCTGATTAATTGGCACTGATTAATTGGAACACACAATTAGTTTGGTGAGCTCATTAAGCCTTGAACTTCATAGACAAGTGCATCCAATCATGAGAAAAGGTATTTAAGGTGGCCAATTGCAAGTTGTTGTTCTCTTTGACTCTCCTCTGAAGAGTGGCAACATGGGGGCCTCAAAACAACTCTCAAATGACCTGAAAACAAAGATTGTTCAACATGATGGTTTAGGGGAAGGCTACAAAAAGCTATCGCAGAGATGTAAGCTGTCAGTGTCCACTATGAGGAACATAGTGAGGAAATGGAAGACCACAGGCACAGTTCTTGTTAAGGCCAGAAGTGGCAGGCCAAGTAAAATATCGGAAAGGCAAAGGATGGTGAGAACGGTCAAAAACAGCCCACAGACCACCTCCAAAAACCTACAACATCATCTTGCTGCAGATAGTGTCACTGTGCATCGTTCAACAATTCAGCGCACTTTGCACAAGGAGAAGCTGTACGGGAGAGTGATGCAGAAGAAGCCTTTTCTGCACACACGCCACAAACAGAGTCGCTTGAGGTATGCAAACGCACATTTGGACAAGCCAGCTTCATTTTGGAATAAGGTACTGTGGACTGATGAAACAAAGATTGAGTTATTTGGTCATAACAAGGGGCGTTATGCATGGTGGCAAAAGAACACAGCATTCCAAGAAAAACACTTGCTACCCACAGTAAAATTTGGTGGGGGTTCCATCATGCTGTGGGGGGCTGTGTGGCCAGTGCCGGTACTGGGATTCTTGTTAAAGTTGAGGGTCGCATGGATTCCACTCAATATCAGTAGATTCTTGGGAATAATGTTGAAGAATCAGTCACAAAGTTGAAGTTACGCCGGGGCTGGATATTTCAAAGAGACAACGACCCAAAACACTGCTCAAAATCTACCCGGGCATTTATGCAGAGGAACAAGTACAATGTTCTGGAATGGCCATCCCAGTCCCCAGACCTGAATATCATTGAGAATCTGTGGGATGATTTGAAGCGGGCTGTCCATGCTCGGCAACCATCAAACCTAACTGAACTGGAGATGTTTTGTAAGGAGGAATGGTCCAAAATACCAATAAATAGCAAAAGGAGGCTCTACTAAATATTGATGTGATTTTTCTGTTGGGGTGCCCAAATTTATGCACCTGTCTAATTTCGTTTTGATGCATATTGCACATTTTCTGTTAATCCAATAAATCTCATTTCACTACTGAAATTATTTATAAATGGAAATCATGGAAATTGTCAGGGCTGCCCAAACTTTTTCATACGACTGTAGATAAATAAGGAGTATAACTATACTATACAGGTACATGGCAGATAAATACTTAAATAGCTAAAAGTGCAGATCATATAAGTGAGGGTAATAATAGTTTACTTACTATACAGTCTGCTTAAATGAACCGGTAAATTAATATTTTGCATGGTTAAATTAACTGTACAGGTAAATATACAGTTACATTTACAGGTAAGCGAATATTTGCATGGTTATATTAACTGTACAGGTAAATGACAGGAAGAGATACTTAAATAGCTAAATGTGTGTATGATATAATTTAGAGTAATTATAGTAATTCCCTTAAAATACAGTCCTTAGTGCAGGGTTTAATTACAGTATTTGCCAATGACCATCTGGATTATCCAGAGGAGGAATGGGAGAAGGTCATGTGGTCTGATGAGACAAAAATAGAGCTTTTTGGTCTAAACTCCACTCGCCGTGTTTGGAGGAAGAAGAAGGATGAGTACAACCCCAAGAACACCATCCCAACCGTGAAGCATGGAGGTGGAAACATCATTCTTTGGGGATGCTTTTCTGCAAAGGGGACAGGACGACTGCACCGGATGGATGGGGCCATGTATCGTGAGATCTTGGCCAACAACTTCCTTCCCTCAGTAAGAGCATTGAAGATGGGTCGTGGCTGGGTCTTCCAGCATGACAACGACCGGAAACACACAGCCAGGGCAACTAAGGAGTGGCTCCGTAAGAAGCATCTCAAGGTCCTGGAGTGGCCTAGCCAGTCTCCAGACCGGAACCCAATAGAAAATCTTTGGAGGGAGCTGAAAGTCCGTATTGCCCAGCGACAGCCTCGAAACCTGAAGGATCTGTATGGAAGAGTGAGCCAAAATCCCTGCTGCAGTGTGTGCAAACCTGGTCAAGAACTACAGGAAACGTATGGTCTCTATAATTGCAAACAAAGGTTTCTGTACCAAATATTAAGTTCTGCTTTTCTGATGTATCAAATACTTATGTCATGCAATAAAATTCAAATTAATTACTTAATCACATTGTGTGATTTTTTTCTGGATTTTTGTTTTAGATTCCGTCACTCACAGTTGAAGAGTACCTATGATAAAAATTACAGACTTCTACATGCTTTGTAAGTGGGAAAACCTGCAAAATCGGCAGTGTATCAAATACTTGTTCTCCCCACTGTATATACAGACCTGAATGAATAAATAAGTCCTGAGTGAATGAGTGATAACACCCCTACAGTGCCAGTTCTTTGTTGCCGACGGCACGGCACCCCAGTGAGGCATTAAATTGTCTAATAGCCGCCGGCAGGAAGGACCTCCTGTAGTGCTCTCTGGCACACCGTGGTGGGATCAGTCTGTGACTGAAGGTGCTCCTCTGCGTCATAACCATGGCATGCAGATGGTGGGTGACGTTGTCCATGATGGCCATTAGTTTGGCCAGGATCCGTCTCTCTGCCACCTCCTCTAGAGTGTCAAGGCTAATCCCCAGAACAGAGCTAGCCTTCCTGATCAACTTTTTTACCCGAGAAGCATCACCGGCCTTTATGTTGATGCCCCTGCAAAAAACACCACTGCAAAAAAAGATTGCACTGGCCTGGTAGAAGGTATGCAGTAGTTTACTGCACATGTTGAAGGACCTGAGCCTCCTCAGAAAGTGGAGTCGGCTCTGGCTCTGGCTCTTTTTGTACAGAGCCCTGGTGTTACCAGCCCATTCCAGCCTGTTGTCCATATGGACTCCCAGGAACTTGTATGACTCAACCATTTCCACATCCATCCCTTGTATAGGGACTCCTGAAGTCCACCACCATCTCCTTTGTTTTGCTGATGTTGAGCTGAAGGTGGTTCTTCTCACACCACAACACAAAGTCATTGATTGTGCTCCTGTACTCCTCCTCCTGCCCACCCCTGATGCACCCTACAATTGCGGAGTCATCCGAGAACTGTTATGTACACACCAGGGGTCTGAGGTGAGAGAGGATTAACCTTTCCAGGGTCTTCATGATGTGGGATGTTAGCGCTACAGGTCTGAAGTCATTCAGGACGGTGGGGTGCGCCTTCTTGGGCACAGGATGTTTTCCACAGCACAGGGACCCTTTCCAGGATCAATCTAAGGTTGAAGTGTGGCTGGAGTATTCCACACAGTTGGTCATCACAGACCCTAAGCACCCTTTGGCTGATGCCATTAGGGCCCGCAGCTTTCTACTGATGTAGTCTCTCCAGCTCTCACTTCACTTGGTTGGTGGTGAAAGCCAGCCCAGGTGGGGAGGTGGGGGGAAGGTGGGTGTTGAGGATCAGTCCAGAGGGAGCGGGGGAGGAGGTAGGGAGGGGGTCGCTGATTGTCTCAACAGAGGTGTTGTGAGCAAAGTGGGGGTGGGACAGCCTTGAGGGTGTTTAGCCTGGGGAGCTAGAGGGGAGGTGGACAGGGCCAGTATCAAACCTGTTAAAACATTGGTTCAGCTCATTGGCTCTGTCCTGGGTCCCCTCCGTCTGCCCACTGTTTGACTTTTTGAAGCCAGTGATATTTCTTATACCCTTCCACATCTCTCTTACCTGGCTCTGCCTCAGCTTGTCCTCCATTTTCTCCTTATACCTCCTACCCTCAGCAATCCGCAACTTCAGCTCCCTCTGGATGCATTTCAATTTGTCCCTGTCCCCCTCCTTGAAGGCCCTCTTCTTCTCATTCAGCAGGGCCTTCAGGTCGCTGGTGACCCAGGGTTTATTATTTGTGGGTACAGTGTTGTCTACACAAAAATGTATATAGTCCGTTATGCAGTCAGTAAGTCCATCAATGTCCTCCCCATGAGCCTCACAGAGCACATCCCAGTCTGTTGTTTCATAGCAGTTCTGTAGGGCCTCATTCGCCTCCGGGGACCATCTTCTAGTGGTCGCAAGCTGCTGTTGGACCATAGTCCTGTAGAGTGGGGTGAGGTGGACAAGGTTGTGATCCGATCTACCAAGGGGAGGGAGTGCAGTGGAGTTGTATGCATCCTTCACATTAGCATATAACAAGTCCAGAGTTGTATTATTCCTGGTTGGGCACTTCATGAACTGTTTGAATGAACGTGGGCAGCGTTGAAGAGAGAGAACAATAACAGCAATGGCCACCCTGAATTCCCTCGGCAAATAGTAGGGTTTCAGGCTAACAGCTCAATGTCCGGGCTACAAAACTGTTCCTTAACAGTAATATGTCTCGGATTACACCGTCTGTTGTTAACTAATAAAGCCAGCCCCCCTCCCTTACACTTACCGGAAGAAACGCTATCCCTGTCCGCTCTGATGGTCTGGAAACCGTTCTCTATGGGGATGTTATCATTCAGCCATGCCTCTGTAAAGCACAATAGGCTAGCTTCCCGGTAGTCTCTTTGTCCATGGACAAGACCCTCAAGCTCGTCCACCGTGTCACCTTGTTGGGACCTCACCAGTTTGCATCCCTGAACCCTACATATCAATCTTTCCTCTCTTCCACATACCGGTACTTAGAACAATACATCAACACCTGCTTCCCTGTTTCATCAACCATACACTACGTTCACAAACCATTCATATGCTTTCCAACAAGATTTAATGATGAGTTCAATATCTTAGGCGCAATCAAATCAATTTAAATACATTTTTATTGGTCACATACACGTGTTTAGCAGATGTTATTGCTGGTGTAGCAAAATGCTTGTGCTACTGTCTAACAAGTAATATCTAACATTTTCACAACATATACCTAAATACACATAAAACTAAGTAAGGAATGAATTAAGAATGTATACATTTATGGATGAGCGATGTCAGAGCGGCATTGGACTAATATACAGTAGAATAGTATAGAATACAGTATCTACATATGAGATGAGTAATGCAAGAAATGAAAACATTATTAAAGTGGCTAGTGTTCCGAGCAAACACCACCTCTTCCTTCCTAATCTGACCTTTGAATCTTGGTCCACCAACCTGTCTTTGGAGGGCATATAAATGCCGGCCCTTGGGCTTGCTGTCCCATGTCTTCTGCCGCACATCTATCATAATGGCTCTAATACTACATTTGGCCCCACCTACCTCTCCTGGTCATACTGTCTGAAATAACTGTGTATCAGGTTAGAAATTATAATGTTTTTGTGATATACTATCCGTTTGGGGTCCTTGCTGTCAATTGGCAGTGTACAAATTATGAACAATTATAAAACGTTGTTTGGATTCTGATTGGAAGAGCAGTGTTCCAAGCCGTGCTGTATTGGCCGTCACTGCTTCTTCATAAGGAACTGCTATGCGGACTTGGTTGAGACCAACCACGAAACCGGTGCTGGCACTTTTCTATGGTTTGCACTGACATGTCGGACCTGGTTAAGATCAACCACCAGCTAGATGTGCTTTGGCATTTTTCGAGAAAACCCAATTGGGTTTCTGATCCCAATAACCTAAAATGTTTTATGTATATTGTTGTGTCGGTCGCTGAAAGAAATCACTCACTCCCTTGCAACCTGTCTGTAACAACGAAGCAATACCAAGCAGTTCATCCTCAGATTTTTCAGGCAGAATTTTGGGTTCATAGTAGGAATTCGTTTGATATATATTTATTATTAACCACACAATTTCCTGGCCCTCATTGGGCTTAGGGAAACCTGGGGGACACGGTGACTCCCCCTCCTCTGACTATCAGAACCATATTCTACAGGCTACCTTTAGTACCTTTTCTTATACCACTGACAACTTTCCCAACCCCAAGTGAAACAGGTCAAGAGACAGGCATATGCTGATAACAACACAATCATGTAGTGGATATTGTTAAGGCTTTAAGGGGTTGACACCTTAAATAGACCTGAATGTACATACCAAGTTATGTGGTGATACATCAGTTAGTTTACAATTTCTAAGGATTTATTTGACAGGCCGCACCCCTATAAACATTGATTTGTTCAGAGTGACCATCTTGTTCAAACCTTTTTTTAAATGAATGCATTTTAAAATCATTCTATAGTTCATAAACTAGTTTTACAGTTGGTCAAGTGCAGGGGTTCACACACTTTTTTGGCCCACGACCCAATTTTAATATCTGAATATTCTTGCGACCCCAACCAGGTGAAAATAAATTATGTAATTAACAGCCAATGCTTACTGTTTTAATTGGGGCTATGACAGTCAATTACACATTAGTCTAACATAATTAATCTTATCTCACCACAGCTAATGAGGTGTGTGCTTGATGCATGTCTCAAAGTCAGGGGGCGTGGTCGACAGTGCTCACCTCATCTTTCCTGTCTGATCCAACCTGGATCGATATTTTTTTTAATGCAAACGCACTGAATCAGCGTACCATGAATTTTAATGCTGGATTGAGACTACACAGTATTCCCTTTGAGTCAGGAACCAAAACTCCTCTATAGTGACCCGTGAATGAGTTGTCTGCAGCATTCGGTCAAATGACAGCTCGATCAGCTGTTCGATTTCACTTACCGGCATGTCAACTGAGCCAGGATCACAGTCAAAGGGATTTAGCTGAATCGGTCACTCATCTGTAGAATGTTTTTGTATTTCCCCTGCATGCTTGCATTCTGTTTCATTTTGCATGTCTGTTACATAGGGAAGGAGAAACATTTTCTTTTCATTACACAGAAAGTCAACAAAGTTTTTTTTTTTTTACATCCATTGTGATTAACAACATAGCCTCTCTCAATTAGTAAAATCTTTCCAACACTCCCCCTCGATAACCATCAAGCCTCGGTGTGATAATTATTTTTGACATGCTCTTATCCCATAGCTCCACATAGTTTTGTGAACAGGCGTGCACAATGTACACTACTGTTCAAAAGTTTGGTGTCACTTAGAAATGTCCTTGTAAATGTTTAAGTCTGTTAAAATAACATCAAATTGATCAGAAATACAGTGTAGACATTGTTAATGTTGTAAATGACTTTTGTAAAAAAAAAAAAAAAAATGGAATATCTACTTAAGCGTACAGAGGCCCATTATCAGCAACCATCACTCCTGTGTTCCAATGGCATGTTGTGTTAACTAATACAAGTTTATCATTTTTAGAGTGTCTAGTTTGAGAACGACTCCTCACAAGTCCTCAACTGCAAAACACCAGTCTCAACGTCAATATTGAAGAGGTGACTCCGAGATGCTGGCCTTCTAGGCAGAGTTGCAAAGAAAAAGCCATATCTCAGACTGGCCAAAAAGAACACAGACACTGGACAGAGGAAGATATGGCTTTTTCTTTGCAACTCTGCTTAGAAGGCCAGCATCACGGAGTCACCTCTTCACTGTTCATGTTGAACCTGGTGTTTTGCGTGTACTATTTAATGAAGCTGCCAGTTGAGGACTTGTGAGGCGGTTGTTTCTCAAACTAGACACTCTAATATACTTGTCCTCTTGCTCAGTTGTGCTCCGGGGCCTCCCACTCCTCTTTCTATTCTGGTTAAAGCCAGTTTGCGAAGTTCTGTGAAGGGATTAGTACACAGCGTTGTACGAGATCTTCAGTTTCTAGGCAATTTCTCACATGGAATAGCCTTCCATTTCTCAGAACAAGAATAGACTGACGAGTTTCAGAAGAAAGTTATTTGTTTCTGGCCATTTTGAGCCTGTAATCGAACCCACAAATGCTGATGCTCCAGATATTCAACTAGTCTGGGATATATTCCGGCTTGCTTCTGAGAATAACGGCAACGGCAACTGCACCGCCGGCAACCACAGGGCTCTCCAGAGGGTGGTGTGGTCTGCCCAATGCATAAACTGGGGCACACTGCCTGCCCTCCTGGACACCATAATGTTTAAATGAGTGGAATGGATGATGTTTTACATGAAGAAACACAATTACATTCATTGGGTATACCTAATCTAGAAGTATGTATTGGGCTGTTGGAGATAATGTTTCAATACTAATCAACCCATCTAATGTGAGTACATCTGTTCTTGAAGTACAGTAGATCAACAAAGTTACAGTATCCTAGCAGTATTCAAGCTGCTTATGCTGAAAAGCCTTAGAATTTAGAATTTCCTGTCCTTTTTGGCTTCAGACAAAAGTGAATTTTTCACTTAAAACATATTGTTTTCTGTATTAATAGGCTACATACCTTCCAGGACCAATAGAACTACTGTTTTCCCAATTTCATATTGATATGACCTTCATTTGACCATTCATTTTTATCTCATCGTATTCTCTCCTGTTGTTGTCTGTGCACATTTCAGAAAAGTCTGTATTGAAAGTATTTTTTATTTCTTATCAGTAATTTTTGTATATGTAAAGTATTTTTCTGTCTTTCATTAATTGTAGGAAAAATAAGAAGAGTGGATATATATTGAACAAAAATATGAACGCAACATGTAAAGTGTTGGGCCCATGTTTCAAGATCCCAGAAACTTTTCATGCGCACAAAAAGCTTATTTTGCTCAAATTTTGTGCACACATTTGTTTACATCCTTGTTAGTGAGCATTTTTCATTTTTTAAGATAATCCTTTTTCAAGATATGCCACCTGACAGGTGTGGAATTTCAAGAAGGTGATTAAACAGCATGATCATTACACAGGTGCACCTTGTGCTGGGGACAGTAAAAGGCCACTCTAAAATGTGCTGTTTTTTCACACAACACAATGCCACAGATATCTTTAAGTTTTGAGGGAGCGTGCAATTGGCATACAAACTGCAGGACCTCTACACCTTGCTTCTTCACCTGCGGTATTTTCTAAGTGTTTCTGTGTGTAATCCACTGTAGTATTTATGTGTGTAAAAAGCCCTTTTGTTGGGAAAAACTAATTCTGGTCCTGGCTACCCCAGTGGGTGGGGCTATGCCCTCCCAGGCCCAACTATGGCAGCACCCCTGCCCAGTCATTTGTAATCCATAGATTAGGGCCTAATGAATTGATTTCAGCTGACTGATTTCCTTTTATGAACTGTAACTCAGTAAAATCTTTGAAATTGCTGCGTTTATATATCGGAAAATATTCATATTTGACTTTTTCCACATTTTGTTACGTTAGTCTTAATCTAAAATTCTCAGAAGTCTACCCACAATACCACGTAATGACAAAGCGATTTTTTGTAAATGTATTAAAAATTTAAAACGGATACCTTATTTAAATAAGTATTCAGACCCTTTCCAATGAGACTTTAAATTCAGTTCAGGTGCATCCTGTTTCCATTGATCATCCTTGAGATGTTTCTACAACTTGATTGGTCCCTGTGGTCCCTGTGTTACATTCAATTGATTGGGCATGGTCCCACAGTTGACAGTGCATGTCAGAGCAAAAACCAAGCCATGAGGTCGAAGGAATTATCTGTAGATCTCTGAGACAGGATTGTGTCGAGGCACAGATCAGGGGAAGGGTACAACACATTTCTGCAGCATTAAAGGTTCCCAAGAACACAGTGGCCTCCATTATTAATTGGAATAAATTTGTAACCACTAAGACTCTTCCTTGAGCTGGCCGTCCTGCCAAACTGAGCAATCGGGGGAGAAGGGCCTTGGTCAGGAAGGTGACCAAGAACCCGATGGTCACTCTGACAGAGCTCTAGAGTTCGTCTGTGGAGATGAGAAGAACCTTCCAGAAGGACAACCGTCTCTGCAGCACTCCACCAATCAGGCATTGATGGTAGAGTGGCCAGACAGAAGCCACTCCTCAGTAAAAGGCATATGACAGCCCGCTTGGAGTTTGCTAAAAGGCACCTAAAGACTCTGACCATGAGAAACAAGATTCTCTGGTCTGATGAAACCAAGATTGAACTCTTTGGCCTGAATGCCAAGCGTCACATCTGGAGGAAACCTGGCACCATCCCTACGGTGAATCATGGTGGTGGCAGCATCATGCTGTGGGGATGTTTTTCAGCTGTAGGGACTGGGAGACTATTCAGGATCGAGGATAAGATTAACGGAGCAAAGTACACAGAGCTGCTTGATGACAACCAGCTCCAGAGTGCTCAGGACCTCAGACTGGAGCAAAGGTTCACCTTCCAAAAGGACAACAACAGCCAAGGCAACGCAGGAGTGGCTTTTCAGTCTCAATGTCCTTGAGTGGCCCAGCCAGAGCCTGGACTTGAACCCGATCGTACATGTCTGGAGAGACCTGAAAATAGCTGTTTCTTGAGAGGATCTGCAGAAAGGAATGGGAGAAACTCCCCAAATACAGGTGTGCCAAGCTTGTAGCGTCATACCCAAGAAGAGTCAAGGCTGTAAACGCTGCCAAAGGTGCTTGAACAAAGTACTGAGTAAAGGGTCTGAATACTTATGTAATGTGATTTCAGTTTTTTATTTAAAAACCTGTTTTTGCTTTGTCATTATGGGTTATTGTGTGTAGATTGATGAGGGAAAAAAGCAATTGAATCATGTTTAGATTAAGGCTGTAGTGTAACAAAATTTAGAAAAAGTCAAAAACGTAATACTTTCCGAAGTCACTGTATAGTTGAGATTGTTAAATGTTGATGTTTCAGCTCCAAGGTCTTTCTCAAGATCAGTTGCAATGAACAATGCACTGTGGCAAACATACGTAAGCAGTAAAATGAAATGTGTATTTAATGTGTTTGTTTTTCTGTGTTTGTCAGTAATGTGACATGGAACAGCCTGGCCATCCCCGACACCCACTGTTCGCCAGACGGGGAGGGCTATCTGTGTCCTTTGGGCTTTAAGTGTGAGGACTTGGAAGAACTGGGGCTCAGCAGACAGGAGTTGGGCTACAGTGGTTTCAACGAACTCGGTACGTACACACACACATGCACACGGGTGTGCCCCCACACGCACATGCACACACACAGACTGGTGACTGTTGTATTGCAGCTTGTAAACAGATTTGGATTTGTACGTTCAGCTCTAACTGCTGTCTGAATGCCAGCTTTGAGTTGTATTTGCACAACTACTGATCCATCAGATTAGAAAATGTCATGGCTGGTATCTGTGTATTAGAGCTGTGCTTCAGCGGCTTCATCAACCTAATATACAGATTACACCTCTGCTGAAACACCTTTGTTAGTTTACATTCCTGCACAAATCAATCAGACCGAAAATGTTGAGGATTATCATGGTGTTTCCCAAATCGGGACCATATAAATAGAATAGGGATTCTATTTCTAAGCATTTCTATGGAAAGGACTCTAGTGGATTGTAGCTAGTCTTTCCTGGGTTATTTTCTCAGAAGCAGAAAAATCCACAAAAGAAAAAAAGGCTTCTACGTGAGCCTTGGTCGGGGTTCAGGCCGTCTTTGCGGCGTGATTCATTCTTATTGCCTGAGCGGAGCCCAAATCGAGTGTTGGATACACTGAGCAGTGGCTCTAATCTCTAAATACCTGAAGGATAGAAAGAGAGAGAGGGATGGAGAAACAGAGAGATGGATACAGAGAGAGCGGAGGGAGAGAGAGAACTTAACAGAGACAGATGCATACCTTGACAGACTCTCACACACTGGGCATGCAGGGAAGGCCTAGATAAAGCTTTACTTCTCTCTCTTTTTTTTCTCTCTCTGTCCTCACTCTCTCTCACTCTCTCTTTCCCTCTCGCTATTTCTCCCTCTCTATTTCTTTCTCTCGATGAGTAGTATTTTTTGCAATGGAGGACGAAGTGCATCTGTCTACCAGTGTGTCTACGTCTTGTATTGTAGTAACCACAAACACACTCCTCTTTGGGTAGTTGGAGTGATCCCCTCTCTTTCTATATATGTATTACTGACCTTGTTTATTGTTTATAAAACTATACCATGTTATATTATCATGTTGCATAGCCATGCATTGAAGACAAGCGTGTCGCATAGCCTTGTTAAATTGGCACTTACATAGCCTACATACAGTGCATTCGGAAATTATTCAAACCCCTTTACTTTTTCCACATTTTGTTATGTTACAGCCTTATCTACACACAATATCCCATAATGACAAAGTAAAACAGGTTTGCAAATGTATATCACATTTTACATAAGTATTCAGACCCTGTACTCAGTACTTTGTTGTAGCACCTGGATGGGGAGCGTCACTGCCCAGCTATTTTCAGGTCTCTCCAGAGATGTTCGATTGGGTTCAAGTCCGGGCTCTGGCTGGGCCACACAAGGACATTCAGAGACTTGTCCCAAAGCCACCCCTGCCCTGTCTTGGCTGTGTGCTTTGGGTCGTTGTCCTGTTGGAAGGTGAACCTTCGCCCCAGTCTGAGGTCCTGAGTGCTCTGGAGAAGGTTTCCACTGAGGATCTCTCTGTACTTTGTTCTGTTCATCTTTCCCTCGATCCTGACTAGTCTCCCAGTCCCTGAAAAACATCCCCACAGAATGATGCTGCCACCACCACGTTTCACCGTAGGGATGGTGCCGGGTTTCCTCCAGATGTGACGCTTGGCATTCAGGCCAAGGAGTTCAGTCTTGGTTTCATTAGACCATAGAATCTTGTTTCTCATTGTCTGAGAGTCCTTTTAAGTGCCTTTTGGCAAACTCCAAGTTGGCTGTCATGTGCCTTTTACTGAGGAGTGGATTCTGTCTGGCCACTCTACCATAAAGGGCTGATTGGTGGAGTGTGGCAGAGATGGTTGTCCTTCTGGAAGGTTCTCCCAGCTCCAGGAACTCTGGAGCTCTATCAGTGTGACCATCGGGTTCTTGGTCACCTCCCTGACCAAGGCCCTTCTCCCCCGATTGCTCAGTTTGTCCGGGCGGCCAGCTCTAGCAAGAGTCTTGGTGGTTCCAAACTTCTTCCATTTAAGAATGATGGAGGCCACTATGAACTTGGGGACCTTCAATGCTGCAGAAATGTTTTAGTACCCTTCCCCAGATCTGTGCCTCGACACAATCCTGCCTCGGAGCTCTATGGACAATTCCTTTGACCTCATGGCTTGGTTTTTGCTCTGACATTCACTGTCAACTGTGGGACTTTTATATAGACAGGTATGTGCGTTGCCATGTCCAATCAATTGAATTTACCACAGGTGGACTCCAATCAAGTTGTAGAAACATCTCACCTGAGCTAAATTTTGAGTCTCATAGCAAAGGGTCTGAATACTTATGTAAATTATTTTTTTCTGCTCTGTCATTATGGGGTATTGTGTGTAGATTGAGGAAATTATTTTATTTAATCTATTTTAGAATAAGGCTGTAATGTAACAAAATGTTGAAAAAGAGGTCTGAATACTTTCCAAATGCACTCTATCTGTCTGACACAGATGCATGGTGATAATCATGAGCTGTCTGGGTGCAATGGAAGTCTTTGTGCAGTGGGGATGTTTTGATGCAAGTTTCTTATTGGATAATTCCCTCGCTGTTTCGGTCTGTTTTCTTTAATTGGTGCCCAATGAACACAACCAAGTTTTCAGACACCGGTTATTACTCCCAATGCTGTCATTACTGTGTTTGATGGAGAGAGAGAAACACGAACATTGTTTATTTTCACTTCCTCTTCTTGTCTCTGTCAAAGTGTTTCCCTGAAGAGTGGTTTTATAAGGGTTTCTTAACTCTCGTTCTTCCAATGTTTATTTTAAACAACATTCTCAACATGATTGTAGCCCTCTTCCAATTTGATTGAATTGAGAGGGGGAAAATGTATGGCCCATTGGACGTCACGCAATGGACATCCCATTAGATCAGAAGGAAACTATAGACCAGAAAGGTACACTGTCAATATACCGTTTTTATTATTACTGTACATGCTTACATGTCAACATAAACAGACCAAGATAAAGGAATATGTCCAATATCTAATTTAGTGATTCCATTAAACAAGGCAACAGTATCTACTGTGAAGTGCTCTGATTTAGTACAACTAAGCACTGTAAATTAGTGTAAGATAAGGTTGGATGGTGGAATGTATTTGTCAATGTTTAAATTGTATGTCCCTATGTAATTAAACAACATTCAAGCTTCTCTATTGAGAAGTCATGTTTAAGTACATTGAAGCATCCTCAAAAGCTCCAAGGAATCTCTCATATATAAATGACAAGGGAATCTCAAGGTATTGTCTTTGGGATGAAAGGGAGGATCTGAAGGAAACATTTTAAATAGTTACATAGAGGCCTCTGTACAACGCAAACAGTTGATTTAAACATGGGGCGGCAGGTAGTCTTGCGGTTAGAGTATTGGGCCAGTAACCAAAAGGTCGCTGGTTCGAATACCGAGCCGACCAAGTGAAAAACCTGTCCTTGAGCAAGGCACTTAACCCTAATTTACTCCAAAGGCTGACCCTTTTGGTAGGCTGTCATTTTAAATAAAAATGTGTTTTTAACTGACTTGCCTAGTTAAATAAAGGTTAAATAATATAAAAAAGAACTCTCTTTCTTTCTCTCTCTCTCGTCTCTGTCTATCTCCATCTCTCTCGCTCTTTTTCTCGCTCCCTCCCTCCCCCTCTCAATTCAATAAAATGTGATAAAAAAATGTTTTATTATGCATAACAGAATTACTCTTCAGAATTGGCATGAAATTTAACAACTACAAATTGAATCAACTATTTGATCTCACTCTCTACCTCTCTTCAGGTACCAGTATCTTCACCGTGTACGAGGCAGCCTCTCAGGAGGGCTGGGTGTTCCTTATGTACAGAGCCATCGACAGTTTCCCTCGCTGGCGCTCCTACTTCTACTTCATCACGCTCATCTTCTTCCTGGCCTGGCTTGTCAAGGTACAAGAGACAGATTTACCTGGCTTGCTATGATCCAGTCCCTTTTGACTGGGCAGATACAGTATACTCCCTATCGTCCTTTGGAAGTATACAGTTTGTCTGGTAAAAGAGAATGGACCGTAGCAGGCCAGATAAAAGTGTCACTCGTATCTTGTGTCCGGAGACTCTTATCCTGTGTGGTTCTGTTGGGAACAGTTGGTAAGAGTATGGTGTTAGCAACGCCAGGGTCATGGGTTCCATTTCCCACTGGACCACCAATAAGAAAACGTAGGCACTCACCGTTATTAGACCCTTTGTATAAAAATGTCTGCTAAATGACATATACAGTGAGGTCGAAAGGTATTTGGACAGTGACACATTTTGGGTTGTTTTGGCTCTGTACTTAAGCACTTTGGATTTAAAATGATGCAATGTCTATGAGGTTAAAGTAATTTGAGGGTATTTTCATCCATATCGGGTGAACAGTTTAAAAATTACATTGTTTTTGTAT